>OV884014.1:24714990-25384990 GCA_930367205.1 Acanthosoma haemorrhoidale
AAATTACATGGTATTATTGGAAGATAGGCGTCACTTCCATTTACCCCACAATAATAAACGGCTTGTAAAACATATTTCAAATACGTTTAAATTAGGGGGTGCTATTTTTGAGTGCTAATATTATTAAATAATTAAAGTGTCAAAGTCAATGGCAAGAACACTGATATTTTGGTTCACTGACAGGTATGAATACTTTAATTCGTTCCGTACGATTTTTAAAATACGTCAAGTAGCGCTGGAGGAGTGTTTGTGGATTATGCCCCATGGCGTAACTGTAAATTGCACAATTGGCATTAAATCTGTCTGACCTCAGTAACAAAGCTGTTTATCCCAATTACTTTAAATACTGTGTTTACAAACAACTGTCTGACGGTTCATTCTCAAGGGTAGCAGCTTCAAACAGAACCAGCTCCTGCGTCATCGCCAGTCCAGGTTTCCTTCTTTTGATCTTGTAATATCGTTTTGTATGCCTTCTCAAACTGTTTGTCAAACACTTTTCGTAATATCAAATTAGAATTTTCAACAATATTACAAAGAATGTTTGGGCAAAACGGTGTTCGAACCCCGCAATTAGAAGTCAACACGCTGTATTTACGCTGTATTATTGGGGTTTTAAAAAATATCTGACCCCTACGAAGAGTTGTGAATATCTCTTATTTGACCCTTTAACTTTTGGTAAAGATCGAGAAACGTTAGGTACGATCTGTTTTATGAGACAATAATTACGTAATGACGGATAATTGGATACAATTATTTAAGATGCAAAATGTCTATAAAATTATTGCAAGGTTAAAGAATAAGTAAGGTAAAAAAAAAGACGCTTTATTTGAAACTTAGTAACAATAGTGAAGCTGCGTGAATTCGGACCAGGGTCCTTTTGATTTCCGTTCGCCTGCTCTGAAACCCGAACAAATAATTACCTTCCACGAATAATAATCAATAGACCAACACCCATCAATCAAAAAGTTTCTTATAATATTTTCATTGTATAACTTCAAGGGGTTTAGGGGAAAAAAAAAAAAAAAAAAAAACCTTATTGACAAATATTAATTGTTAATTCCTTTATTGTGCAATAATTACAATCTGCCTTTTATAAGGCAATAAGTAATTAAGATATATGCTCTCATTCATACAATATTTACAGTTCATCATTCACTCGCTCATTCATACAATATTTACAGTTCATCATTCACTCACTCATTCATACAATATTTACAGACAGCCCAGAGACCCCCCAAATCCACCGCAAAGAGAAAGCGGAGTCTTGGGAAGTCCCCCACGCTCCTCCGTCAGCCGCGTCACTGGATACTAGCCAGTGGAGGCTGACCTAGAGCGCGAGAGCCACAGACGCTCAGGACATGATTGGAGAGACTGGCCATTGCCAGGACTCCCACTGTCACGCGTTTATAGCAGGTCACGAGGCCACTGCCGTTTCAGTCTCATTTAGTTCTTGTCTTTTTAGTCTCGTATGTGGGTTCCAGGTCAGTCGTTTGTCAAGATGGAAGCCTAAGTACCGTACTGTCTCGGATACAGGGAGAGGAATAGAATTAAAATAAACTAGTGGACCAGACTTGCGACAAAGGGTGAAGGTAATGTGGGAGCATTTTGCTTCATTAACTTTGATCCGCCATTGATTGCACCAATACTCGATCTCGTCAAGGTGTTTTTGAAGGTTATGGGATGCTATGTCGGGGTCTGGATGGGATGACAAGACTGCAGTGTCATCTGCAAATGTGGCCAAGAAGGTATTGGGAGTAGAGGGGACATCAGCGGTGTATAGGTTATAGAGGATGGGGCCCAGGACACTGCCCTGTGGAACTCCTGCACTTATGGGATAGTAGTTAGAGTATTCTAAACCACAGCGGACTTGGAAGAAGCGGTTTGAAAGGTAGGACTGTAGGATTAGGAAAAGGGTCTGTGGTAAATATCTTTTGAGCTTGTAGAGCAAACCTGCGTGCCAAACCCTGTCAAAAGCTTGAGCTATATCGAGAAAGGCAGCAGTGCAATACTGTTTGGTTTCAAGGGCTGAGGAGATGTGATCAACAACGCGAAGGCCTTGTTGAGCAGTGGAATGTCGTTGGCGGAAACCAAACTGGTGTGTGGGAAAAAGGTTTTTGGATTCAACAATAGGAAGTAGACGTTTTAGTAGGAGTTTCTCAAATATTTTTGAGAGGATAGGGAGTAGGCTAATTGGACGATAAGATGAGGCGTCATTAGGTGGTTTACCGGGTTTGGCGAATAGGACAATAATGGAATGTTTCCAGAGGAGAGGAAAGTGCGTCGTTCGGATTATGCAATTATATATGTAGGTTAGGAAGATTATGGCTTTAGGAGGAAGTTGTTTGAGAATTTGAGGAGTAAGGAGATCATATCCAGGGGATTTTCGGTAAGGTAAGTTTTTCAGAAGGTATTTAACCTCAGAGGGGTTAACGGCTTTTGGTGGAAGAGAGAGAGGAATAGGTGAAGTGAGGAAATCTTCCACAGTTGTGCTGTGAGTATGGCTTTGATGAGAAAGGTGAGGTGTGAAAGTATGGGTAAGATGCAGAGCAAATTCCTCCGACCTATCCCCTTCCGAAGCCGCCCAGGACCCATCATCACGACGGAGTGGGTGTGAAACAGGTTGATACTTTAGGATTTTTTTGGTTACGTTCCACAAGGAGTTATCCCTGGTGGACAGAGAGGAGAGGTAGGAATTGAAAGAATCGGAACGGAAGGATGCCAATCGCCGCTTTACCAATCGGCAGTACTGATTGTACGTGCGACGATCAATAGGATGCCGGGATCTTTGCCACACTGTTCTGGAGCGGCGTTTGGATTGGATTAGATCTTTGAGATGCTGAGGTAAACGATTATGATTGTGGATTTTTGTGTGACGATGGGGTGACGATGCCTCCCAAGCCGACCTCTGGACCAGAGTAGTGAAAGAATGCACTGCATCGTCTAGGTCTTGGGATGTTTTCAGGGATAATTTGAGGTTTACGGACTCTGTAAGAAGCTGACGGAAGTGGTCCCAGTCAACTGGGCCCCTAATAAATGAAGGAGGAGGCAGTTTGTGAATTGGTCTTAAGGAAATGGTTAATAATAAAGGGCTATGATCGGAGGAAAGGTCATCGAGGCGCTTGAGTGAATAGTTTAGTGTTCCTAAACTATTGAAAAAAAAGAAGTCAAGGAGATCAGGATTTCGGTTGGGATCTGATGGCCAATAGGTGGCTTGACAAATATTAAATTTTTTTTTTAATTTCGAAATCTTTATTGTGATAAAATTACAAACATAAAAAATTTGCAATTCTTCATTCCTAAAGTATTTACAAACAGCCCAGAGACCACCGAAAATCCACATGGTTGTCACCTCCCTCGCATGCGAAAGAGGAAGCGGAGTGTTAGGAAGTCCTCCATGCTCCTCCATCAGCCGCGTTACCGGAAGCCAGCAAGTGGAGGCTGACCAAGAGCGCGAGAGCCACAGACCCTCAGGACATGATAGGAAAAACTGGACATTGCCTCAAATATCAAAATAAAAATACAATCTCTAGCATTGTTTATTTTTGTTTTTATAAAGTACTGCATACCATTGACCTACGTTTACAATGCAATGGAATTGAAACCCACCATTTACATTTCCTAAGTGATTCGTCTTATTTTGAGATAAGAATGAGCTATAAGAACAAATATTTCTTTGTCTGTAACTTCATTATTTATTACAAAATTGCTAATCTATCGTTATTTTCAAAATAATAGGATAAATTTATTTCGTGAGAAGCCCAGTAAATAATATCTAGCTCTAGGATTGCTGTTGTCCCAGTTTCAAGACAATATTATGCTTCAGACCCCGATAATATGTCGTATAAAACAACTATAGTTGTTACAACTTCGTGACAGGAATACATGAAACTACAAAACGTCTCCAACATTTTTTATTCTTTACAAACTCTTACAAAAGAAGTGCAGTTCAAACACATTAAAATTTATACTTCAGTCGGGAAAGTATTCGTGATCTATTTTAAAGTTCGCGTGCTCTCCCAGGACTACTAGGGTAAGCTGTTTGCCTAGCATTATAAATACTGGCTTGTGGTTTTTTAGTAGTTCGATAAATTATAAAGGACTCTTCAGGAGGCATTAGTTTCTCTCATAGATACTGATAATATCGATTTTGGGTTTATTATATGTTATAAGAAAACACCAAAGCCACTTTGTTCCTGATTTCAACTACAGTATACATTATTATTATAAAATGAATACAGGATATACAAACATACTTCATTATGTTTGCCTGTCCGTCGGTATGTAATCTCCTCAGCCATCTTGACGTCATTATGGTCATGGATAGAATAAACAAATCAATCCCGAGAATTGAATGGAGGCTTAACAATCGTAGTTTTTACCAACAACCAATTTAAAGAGAAAACCTAATCACTTAAATAACGGCGGGACATTAAACAAAAAATGAAAGTTACAAGAACTATATTTTTTTTTTTTTACAAAACTAGAAAACTTTATCTTTTTACGCCTATGACTGTCTGCTCTGAAAAGTTTGGATCCCCTATACGTGTTGGTTCCATTTGATATCCCGAAAACAAGAAGAGACCTCGATGACATGGTCAATAACAAGTAAAATGTGGTGGGTATTATGAGGATTGTAATTACAAATCATGCCTCATGCCTCATGTAAATGACCAAATTGCTCAAACTAATAATCATTGTTACCTGTGGTTTTACTAGAATTTCACTTCAACATAAACCAACCACATCTCAACATGACCGCAAGGTGCCTAAGACATTAAACCAATTAAACTACAAGCCATCCGAATCAATTTTCCACCATAAACGTCCCACTCTTCTTCATCAGCTCTCTACTCTAAGATATTTAGAACGCACAACACTTCTTTCACAACACTTGCCAATCACTACAATAAAACAATTCGCTTAACTTTACAACTAAATCAACTTCCAAGCCTGATGGAATACGGTTCACTTTGAAAAAAAATGTTTGGAAGAATTGCCATTATGTATGATTTGCAAAAGCGATCGTAAAAATGATCCAATGTGTCTGAATTTTTAAAATATATTGCAAAATACTCGGATTAAGAAAATTTTCTTTTGTTTAAGATACAGGATAGTGTTTCGCTCAGAAACTGTTTATAGTATTATTTGTTCCGATTTTTTTGTGTTCAAAAACTCATCAAAGATTTTAAAAAACACAAGTATAGTAGTGATAATTTCATTATTCTTTGAGAAAATCGGCTGCATCGCCCTAGATACGTTTATCTTCATCATTTCATTTCTTTAAATATATTTATCCACACATATATAACACTTGCGGAAGATTAAAAATTGATTAAAAAACCCCGCTACCAGTTCCAAAATGCCCCCCCCCCAAAACAAACCATCCTGGGACTTTTTTGATAATTGTCTAAATGTAAACTTTATGCGAAGTATAGGATTTAAGTTGAGGCCAAATATTCATTTTCGGGACAATTTCTTGTTATAAAAATTATCGTGCATATACAGGAGATTTCATACTGGTACAATTAAACGTAACAATACATTACGACACTGTTTCAACACCGACTCTATTGGTAAACACTTTCACTGCAATCAACTAAAATTATATAATCATTTCACTGCTGAGAAGTTGGTGTTATAAAATAATACTGGTTTCAGCCTTCACGGCTCTTCGGTTTTGGTACATAAGTTTGAGTTATACTAACATGGAAACACCGTAAATCCATGAAATATAATTTAAAAGGAAAAAAAAAAAGAGATGCACATGCCATCCCAGACATTATATCAATCTCGACATGAATGGTCAGTTATTTGTTCAGAAGGCGGCGTGCTGGGTCTGCGTGTAGACGAGCACGAGCTAAAATAACACGAGTCAGGCCAATTTGCAAGTAATTTCCCTGTGACGAAAGTCCGTGAGTCACGGCATATAAGAAGTAAATAAAAGGCGGAATATGGCGAGTGCTGTTCCCTGCGCAACACCAGGCAAAATCCGTCTACTGTCTGAATATACTACTGTCTGTATAAAGAATAATAAATATTTTTACAACTAGCCGGTTTATTGCAGTATAAGTATACGGAAGTGTGTGATAAAATAATATATTTAACAATTTTATTTACTGTACGAATGAGAGATTATGCTCTGTTTATTACGGTGTACTCGTTACTTTGTTTATGTTTACTTATTTTCTCTCTTTGTCTTATTTTCTATTAACCAGCGCATCCATTAATCTGTACCATAATCGCATTCATTGGGGATAAAGTATAATAAATAAAGTATTTTTTCTATTTATCTAAATAGTATGAATGAAATCATTTTTTACAATTATACCCGTTGCAGATAGTGCATATTTTTTTTTCTTCAAATTACTGAAGAGACAAATTTCCTTTAAAAAGTATTAAAAAATAAACACTCATAATGATTCATGCAAAATAAAAGGAAACAAAAAATTACTGACACATCCCACAGGAACGTAGCTGAATTAAAGAAACCACCTTCAATTTAGTTGACGAATACCGCTAAAGTTTGAAACTGTTTTCAATTTAACATAAAACTGTAACTAAACCAATCTTTCATATTTTAGACAAATCACTGAAATCGGTAGCCCTTAATGATAGGGATTTGGAAATAGGTCACACGGGTAATGAAAACAATATAAGAAGATATGATTTATGAAAGCGATGTACTGTTCCTTTATTGTTAATAAAATATGGCATGCCCACTGCCAGGAGTTCCAAGACTCCTAGTACACAGTACAAATTTGAAAACTGGAGGTAAAGGCTGGGATTAGTGGATTAACCGTGGGAAATAAAGTATATTTATGGCGAATATTATATATATATATATATACATATATATTATGAATATGTAATAATATATTATGAATAAACATTTTTATGTTCCTAAGAAGTATCTGTAATACAATACATATAATATGCGGTATTTTGTGTGAAGTTTTTTAATTTCATAATTTCTTGGGGGCTAGCCCTTAATCCTCCCCCAGGCTACGCCCAGGAGGGTGGGTATTCCTGACACCGAGTCAATACCGGCCTGATTAGACAGAAATCAATTTTACAAGCCATCGAAAAAACGGCCCTCGAATCCTGTTGCAGAAGCACGGGGCTACAGTGTGTCGAGCGTAAATTAATAGAAAATCACTTTAATGGCTGTAAATGCAAAAATAAGTGTGGCTGCTTTGTTAAATTAAGATGCTTCAAACGAAGTATAGTTATTATTCTTAATAATATTCTTAATATATTATGATTAAATCTTACTTATTTTGAAGCGTGTGCGTGAAGAATGTACTTCTCAGTATTCTGTGGAAAAAAAAAGATATGTCATAAATTAGGAAAAATTCTCTATCAACAAAAATTTTCACTTGTTTAAACAAGAGGAATGCATTCAAGTAAAAAGGTAGTTAAAAACCGAATCTGGTTAGCTCTAACCAAAAATCAAACTTCTAGAAAATGATGAATGTGTTGTATATCATGTGGGGCATTGTAGTCTTGGCAGCTGATAATAGTATCGTTGGCTACAAATGATCTCACAAGCGTAACGTCACTTGTAAAAACACCGTAGAAAAGTGGACATAATCTGGCTCCCTGTGTGACTCCTTCCATCATTCTTCAACGATTGCTAGATGCGTAACTAACGAATGTTAATAAAAGAAAATTTAATTGAAATTAGGAGATGGCCATCTGACAAATTATAATATAGCAGAAACTACTCAAAATTATTTTTAAATTTATTCAATTACATTTATTGACAGAATCCAACAATGATGTTTTGTTCGTATTATTCGCTTGAAAAAATTCATGAGTGTTATTAAATTAGTGAGATCAACAAAACCCTCAGCTGTACGATACCACTTACTTCAATAACTTTTTTTATGACAGGGGTGAGCCCTATAAATAATAAGTCAGCATTCCTGGAGTAAAACTTTTAGAAGCACGAGAACAGCAAGGCGAAGTGAGACTAAGAGAATGACTTTCGTTTTGTTAAGTAGACAATTAAGTTTATTTGGTCGGTCGGACAGCTTTTACACTATTAGGTTTCCACCCTTACTTGATTTTCTGCTAGGTCTCTAGAAAATGTAATCGACGGTTTCTCCCATTCCAAACTAGGTCAGCAGATCTCTTAGGCTTAATATCCTTCCATCTACTCGAGAACAGCGGAAATTTTAGTTTTAATGGAATCTTCTAACCGTTTATTTTGGTGAAATAAACAATGAAGGAATATAAAAGTATTTATTTAATTTCTTTCCTGGGACACAATCACATAAGAAGCCCTCTAGCTAAGCCTCAGTATGGCGAGTTAACATGAATGACGAAATTCGAAATTAATTCGAAATGAAATTAAGTGAAACACCAGATCGATCCACTTTTTTTCAAAATTAAATTGTTTAAGTTATTAGGCCTATTCTATAGATATTGAGCAATTCTGAAAAAAACCAACTCCATCCCGTTGAATAACGCTTTCATGCATGCTCGTAGATTAGAGATGTTTGTTTTTGGGGGTAGATTCGCCTGAGGATCTATAATTAAAGGGATCTGTTAATTTAAAGGGGCTATGAAAAACGAGAGCCTTAAGAGGAAAACGATCACAATAAAGTAAACCATCTCACAATTCATATAATTAAAACGTCGACAAGCGTTTTTTTAATTTTCATTCCCATCTTCATTGCTCGTATGACCAAAATCCTATGGAAAGATGCGATCATACGATCACGATTCCGGCAAAAGTCAAGTCTGACTTTGGCTTTTTGATAATAACAGATTACACATTGAAATATTAAATTAAAACTACCTATATTCAAAGGCTGTATGCAATAAAAGTTGTGGTTTAGCTTAAGATATCGAATCTTTCGAATTTTCTGGCCTTTCCTTTGTATTACCGACTTTTACGTGTGCGCAACCATGAGGGAAAAAAATCAGAACATTAAATGTTAAATAACTTACGACTAGTGAGCTGAAGAAGCTTCCCAATATCACAAAGAAGCCAATCAATGTATTCGAAGCCGATTTTTTCACAATAAACCAATAGATATGTTTTTTTGGACCAAATCATAAGCGGTTTATGACGGATATTATATACGTGATAAAAAAAAACACGTAATAATAAAACTAAATAAAATTAGATGTCTTGGTACATTTTTGGTTTGATTGCACTGCCAAATATTTATTAGTATTAAATATTTTTTATAAAATATTTAGTATTTGTAACATAATTCTTGTTATCTCATCTTAATTAAAACATACAGTCTGGCCCATTTTACCTTATATATAATATCATCTTTAAAATTTCGTTTTAGTGTCTCATAAAAGAATGTTTTTTAAAAACTCCTTGCACCGTAGCCTGAAAATATTCAACTCTTCGAATCCACCTAGTTCTTTTATTCATAAAAAGTGTATATAGTTTCGTTTATATTAGATTATTTTTACTGCTACTTTAGCAGAGCGCAAACATAAGCATTCAGAATAAAGACGATCCTGTTTGTATGTCTCCATTCAAGCTCAGCAAGAATAGAAAAGAAATAATTTTTTTCACTGGAAATAACAATCGATAAATTAATAAATACAGCTCTGGCTGATAAAACAGAAACAATACATCACATAGGGAGAGGAAATGAAACAACAATAAAAAACTAAAAGTTAAAAATTAAAAAATATCACTGAAGACTTTCATTAAATTAAAAAATAAGAAAAAAAAATAAAGAAGCGGGAAAAATGGAGGAATATAAATAAATATTAGTGGTTATTCCATTGAAAGGTCGCAGCTATGAGTTTATATACTGTACTGTTAGGTGGTAGCCATAGTGTAAGATCAAAAAAAAGTAATAAAATAAGATAATTGTAAAAGTAAAATAAAAAAAAAACATATGGCCAATTTTGATAATAGATTCTGTAACGGCCTTATTGATCGCTGAGGTTTCGTCCGTCCAGTGCTGACGAATTAGCTTAACCTTAACGGATTAATTGAACTGAAGTTTTGTGAGATTGTGTTTGTTGTGGATAGTCAAGTGGCGAGTGTGGAGATAGAAGGACTTATACAAATCTCTCTCTCAGTTCTTACCGAGATTAATCTGTTGTATTTTGTTTTTTTCAAATAAATAAGTGTTCCTTAGAACGGTGAATGTTAACATCTGTCGTTTAATTACCCTGAACATAACCTAAAATATTATACAGTACAATTCGCTTTTGTTATCCCACTGAAATATACGCTTTATTTAAATAATTGCCAGATTTGAATTCGAACGAATCCCGTTACTGGAAAACAGTAATGGTGGGTGTTGTGTGTTATAGCGGAGAGAAAACAGGACGCAGCCTACACGCTGTTATATAGATGACACATCAACACCATCTGCTGCTCCGTGGAGGCACCCCAGTCCCTTATCTTGCAGTATGTCACTGGAACAGCACTATCACGCCTTGGTTATGGTCGGTACTGGTTTCCGACAACTATTCGAGGACATCAAAGTCACGGATTGTTTTAAGTACAATCAACCCCTTCGATTTTTCCCTAATCGGTTTTTAACTACTTGAAAATTCAAATTAAAAAATAAGTAATTCCTCGACCATTTTTGTCGGTATATTTAATGGAACATTCAAGTACAGTCAGTCAGACACAGACCAAAAAATATAATTGTTTCTAGTTCTGTAAAAAATAAATAAATTTCTTGTTTTTACAGTCAATTTATTTGATGTTCTTATCAGGTACCTTTTTTTTTTCAAGTGCCTCCACTAGTTGTGGTTTTATCCCCTCCCCTTATGAGGCGAACACTGTAAACGTTAAGCCTCCAATAAATTATTCATGGAATTGATTCCTTTATTCAATCCATGCGCGGAATGACGTGAAGTTCGAGGCGATTACATACCGATGGACAGGCTTACATGAAGGGGTAAGTATGTACATGGTATATTTATCGGCTAATACTATTGTCTACTGCGGTGAAACCAGGAATACTAATAGCGTACATTAATTCCCATTAAACTGATTGTATTTCCAAACCACAATTTTTCCCCAATCATTATTTAATTATAATATATAGTACATGCTAAAGCTAAATTTAGACATCCCTAGTTTCAGAAACTGAAACTTGCTCAATGAAAGATTCTTGATTTATCGATCTAGCCACACGTTGGTATTTACGACACAAGGTATACAGCTTATCTAGTAGCCCTGGGAAAGAACGCGAACAGTTAATGTATATACACTTGAAGTTGTGAACACGAAATTTATAACAGTATTGATGCCCTTTTGTAATATGAGTTAAAAATAAAATTATTCGAAAACTTTAGTTAGATACTGAACTCAAAGATATATATTTTTAATATAGTAAACAACTATTTATTATTGATCATTTATCTGTTATTGATCACGTTTTATTGACACAGATACACTTGTAATTTTCATGACTTCTAACTTACAAATTCTATTTGCAAAATTGTATTTTAAGGGTTAATTTACGAATTCTTTCTATTGCCATAACAAACTAAGTTGAATGGAAACCTAAACGCACTACAAAGCTGCAAGTGACAATGACATGATTCCATTCTCTTGGGACAGCGTGGTGTACCATACTATATTGTCCAATATCATATTTTAGGCTTTTTAATCAGAAGGATTAGTCAGATATCTCATGTTAATGCAGTAAATAGTAATGGAAATATCTATATCCAATCAGAGAGAATAAAAGTTACTAAAATCGATTACAAACTACAAAGAGTTTAACAACTACCAAATCGCTTAGGAAGAGAGCCGCGAAAGATCCTTTGAATTTAGCTGTAATAAATTTGGTATAATAAGCTTCCGTTAATAACTATGTATGTGCGAACACAGATAAATTACTAAACGGCGTTGACTGATTGTATAAAAGATAGAATTCACAATCATTAACATTTTCTAAATCTATAGGAGTAGGCGTCAAAGACGTAGGATAAAAGAATAATTAAGGTTTATTAGCATATTAATATTGATTAAAGCTTCACAATTATAAAACATTTAGTTAAGAATATTTATTTATTAGCTCAGGCTTAAGTTTTAAGTTGTACTGTTATCCTATGGGTCTGAGAAAATACGGGGGATCTATCCATCCTACAGTAGTGGGAATGATTAATTAGAATTAATCGATAAATAACGAGACTTAGTTTACTAGAACAGTAGTGGCCATTTCAAACTTTCCCTGGATATGGGGATAACAACTCAATTGAGACTGGTGGGAATTTCTAACAACTAATATAATAAAGAAGTAAATTACAGGAGTTAGTTATTACAGAAACAAAATAAACTTAATTAAATTCTTATTTAAATTCTCTTGCATTTATCATCCTTCAAGAGTTAAAATATTTTTAAAATTGCAATTGGTTAACAGTCAGTTGTTACTAGTTCTGATTTTATGTATTTTTTAGAGTAAAAGAAAAATAACAAGTCGACACGGTTTTGTCGATATATTACTTTATATTTTTGAGTAGCTATGAGATTATATTACATTTTTATTTAATTGTTTTAGAGTAATTAAATACCCTCTGTACAAAACAAATCTGTTTAAATATTGAAATTTATCTATCTGTATAACTAATAAAATAGATTTATATAAAAAAAAAATAAAATAAAATGAAGAGAAAATGATGTTGCACAGTTCTGTTTTTGAAGCATGCTCCGGTGACTTTTATTTAGTAAATTACCTGAACTTTCCTTCATCTAAGCGATATTAATCAAGCGTGGACCTTTATTATGCCGTAAGATTGCGACCTCTCTGGTATGCGCCTGTGTTTATCAGCCGAGGAGAGATAGTTTTAGATCCAGCCGTCCTTGCTCGACCGACTGGTTCTTAGGCATCTGGTTCTTATCCAAAACAAAACCATAAAATCTATGACGCGGAAATAGCGGATATTCTCAGGAGTTCTCGGTCATACAGTTCGGTCAATTAATTCCAAACAAACAATTAATAGATCGATAACTTCTCTTTTACGATAGTAAACAGATATATCCATTTTAATATATTATTAAAGGTTGTTTTTATAATTGTTTTTTCGCAGGAAACAGTATCCACATTAACAGATAAATAGGCCAAGTTACAAAAAAAATCATCTTCAGGCATAGTATTGAGTCTTAGTTTGGCGAAAATATGAACTGATGAAAGACAAATATTTGAGCTCAGTCACAAATAACTCTTTAATGACTAATCGAGATAAGTGTTAGCTTCGAAAGATAAACCCCCTAAGTGACGTTATAATTAAAAAGTGCTCACAAAAAGACTGCTATTTTTAAAGTTGTTTACACAAAAAGTGATCATTTCCCCACGGCTATCATTTGTGTCCGATAAATATAAATTAACAAATAGCGCTCTAAAAATATTATGACTGATATTTCTTCACAAAGAATCGTATTTCAAAGAATATAATTTTTTATTTTATTAAATCTTTATTTAAAGGAAATTA
This sequence comes from Acanthosoma haemorrhoidale, assembly GCA_930367205.1. Taxonomy (NCBI): domain Eukaryota; kingdom Metazoa; phylum Arthropoda; class Insecta; order Hemiptera; family Acanthosomatidae; genus Acanthosoma; species Acanthosoma haemorrhoidale. The sequence goes on from OV884014.1 coordinate 24,728,428, forward strand.
TAATCGCTCCTAGAAATGCAATAGATAATTGTTATAAAATATTATTCATACCATTCTTACACATTTACATTTACTCTCATGTACATTTACATTCATGTATATGTATTACATTACCTAAGGATCCTACAATTCACCCGCGCAATAAACAGTGGTAGTGAAGTTAAAAAAAAAAATAAAAACTACAAAAATAGCGACTGTATGAATGTGGTTTTACTAGTAGATCGCAAGAATATGTTTTAACAAAAAGTATTATATTTTAAATTTACTTTATTTAATACTGTTTAAAAAAATGATCATTTCCGAATCATTCTATGGCCAAAGTGATTTTTCGATTATTTTATTACGCAAATATAAACCTTCACTGTTATGTAAATAGTTGTTGAAAAGTTAAGGGAATTCCATATTTATGAATGAACACGTATGAGGCTACGACGCGTATGTCAGAAGGTTGTGATTCTCCTACCGCCATTCATATGTTAACTGCGTATTTAGTTTCACTTGTCTTCTGCCATTTTTGCTCTAACTAACAGAAAAAGAGGCATTGCGAGGTCGAGGTATGAACAGCAAATCTTAATAAAATTCGAACATACCCAATGAAAACACTGGGATGAGCCAATAACAGTAAACCATTTACATGCAAACATCTACTTAAAACCAACTCTGAGACTTACTAACGGTTATACAGACAATTTCTGGCCAACGAAAAATTATATGTCAGCATATAATATAAATATTTTAAAATATAAAAAAAAATGTTTATAAAGATAATGTTTGATTACCGGATTTACTTTTACGAGTTGAAAGCAGGTCGTAACGGGGTCTCAAACGACCAGAAGCATTAACGGAATCTTTTTTGATAGTAAAAAAAAAAAATTGTGAGAGAAATTTCTTCCTTGATGGTCCAGGATGAAGACAATGGAAGAACTTCTTTGGTTAATGACGACCATCTGCGGTCCTTGATCAAAGAACAACAAATATTCGAGACTTCGCAGAGAAACTACTTTGACAAATCCTACTTTTGCTAAGCACATCAAGGCGAAATACCTGAAAAAATGAGTCATTCCTAAAATGAACGGCCGCCATTCACGTTACTTAGCAAAAATGCTGGAGTTGGGATATTGAACTCAGCCTCGTCCACTCTGTTCTCCAGACCTGCCTACCGGGTACCACTTTTTTAAGGCACATGGGCCACTTCTTCAAAGAAATATAATTGTATCACTAGAATGGTTCGGAATTCATTGTAATTTTTTTTGAATTCATAAATTTTAAGGATATTATTTTCTGTTTTGAGGGCTTGGAAAATATGCATCGTTTGATTAATCAAAAAGCGTTCTAATTGAGGCTTTTGTATGTTGTTGTTTTTTAGTATCAGATCCTAAACCTGCAATTATTCCCGGACAACCACTCATTACAATAACCAAATATTAACTTTGTGGAGGCTTGCCATATACGTATAATTCCATTCCAATATGTACTCATGCTCTGATTTGTCATATCTCTTCAAGAAAACCAATAAATACGGGTTCAAAAGACGACCGAATTCAGTTATACAGTTTTTTCGTACGATTTCAGGTTCACTGGGGAACCTTCTCCAAACAGGGTTTTAAAAGGGGCAGGAGAAGACGTCACTCACGTCCTTCTGGGAAGGTCGAAGGGTTCAACGGACCTGACCGCCTTAGTTAAGGTGAAGGCCGTTTAGTTATGGAGGTTAGCCAGGTAGTGGCTCTCTGTTTTATTTTGTGTGGTGCCATCGGCTGCGGCGTGGGCCACACCGTTAGTGAAACCATCTCGCTCGAACCACTGGCGGCTGTGGTTACTCAAGTAAACATAGTAGGTTTAGTGACTGAGGTTTCACAACTTCGTGCACTACAACTTCAGGAGAGAGGAGAACGAGAAGTTGAAAATTATCCCTGAAAGTGGTCACAATAAACAGAACAGACAAAGAAACGAAGGTTTAAAAGTAACGAAAGAAAACTAAAAACGACACAGATCAAAATATGTAAAGCCACGGTTCCGTAATATGTATCATGTTCATGTTCTACTCACACCGCATGAATTAATAATAGCTTAAATGCTATTAATGTCTACAAATTGTTCATGTTTTGTTAAGGTTAGATGAAATATACGTAGATCTCATAGGGTGTAGTGATTGACAACATTGATTCACGCCATAACAGTTCTGGGTTCAAATCCCTAGAAAAATGTTAAATCGAAAATTTGTAGAAAGCTTTGTGAGCTTGATGGTACATACGTTTGATAAGGAGTAACCAACAAATAAACATAACCATTTGCTGTTCAAATGGCAAACAGAACCGGGTACATTATTGACTGATAGCATTCAATATACTATTATTACGTTATGACATATTATACAAACATATCAAGTATTTAATATCAATTCTAATAATCCACAATTTCCTGAGGAAATGAGCTATGAACGATTTCTATAAAAGTACAATAGATTGATTAGATAATGGTATTAGTGTTCAGTTCCAAAACAAGAAAATAACCTATGATACATTTGCATCATCCCTTATGAAAATGTGATGAAAGCATAAGAGTACATAAGGAACATTTTAAAGTAAAACATCTTATATTTAAATAGGATTTAACTAACATATGAGCAAGAACGGATGAATGTGATTGGAAAACAAGGAACAATAGAGAAAACACGTCCAGTGATAAAAGTTTCCAGCAGAACTAGACAGCACACTACACTAACTGTTATTTAACCAGCTTAATTACACTTGATAGCCCTCGCATCCTGCCGTATGTGCGGTGAGCCGTACCCTGTATTGTCCTGTCTTTTGGAGAGATTTCTGGAGTCAACACCCGGAGTAGTGTGTTTAAACATAAGGCAGGTAATAAATAGCCTTGTTCTTCTACCGGGATGAAGTAGTGTTAATCAGGGATGTAATTACGTATGAGCTAGTAAAAACAATTAGTCATAGAAGTGAGATTATGGAGAATACAAGTCAAATGAGCTGAATCGAAGGCTTTGCCATGGACATTTTTTTTTGTTTCTGTACTTCTTCCTTCTTCCCCTTAGGGGGGGGGGGGGATTCAATGTCTTCTTACTTTTGAGGGAGTATCGATTGCCAGTCCTAATCGATTACTTAGTTCTAATTGACGAGTGTGCAGGTAAAGAGGAGAATTGCCCATTGCTGAAAGTTCTGTATAGATGAAAGAGAGCGATCATTCTATATTATATCACCTGGAATATTATTTCATCCTTCATACAGAAAAGGTTATAATATTATCGTTGAGCAATCTGTTAAGTGTTCTCACTTCTTCCAAAGATTGGTTCTGTCGGAGGGGAAAGGGAACCCACCTTCATTGGCGAGATGATCTGCTACCCATTTACCCTTATGTGTCGGAGTGTGCAATGCAGATCCACATCGTTGTAGACTTAAACAATTTGAGCTCATTCCATAGCTTCGACAACTCCAGTTTCCAATTACATTATTAGATGAATATACCAGAACACCAAACAACACTGACAGGAGGTCACGTCACAATTTTTCCCTCGACAAATGAAAGATTGATTTTCATCGACCAACACCTTTTTCTACACAGGCGGTCTGAAAAGTTTCCGACGTCAACATGAAGATGATGATAAAATAAATAAAAGCTAGTGAAATAAAAGCTAAAATAAAAGCTTTGTTAGGTCGGAAACTTTTCAGACCACCCTCGTATAAATTACAAATTAAATTGTATTTTTTTAAATATATAAACGAAATTATGAAAGTTGAAAGTTAATATGGCAGCGTTATGGCCGGAGCTTCCATATCAGTTATCTAAATACGTGATTATGAAAAAAAACACATTTTTTATCAAAAATACTCCTTTTAAGTTATTAATCCGTCTCGTTCTATTAAAATTGCGCTTTCCACAATTAAAAAAAATTAAATACTTAAAATTCTTACATTAAACAAAACCCTATTAAAACATTTGGTAAACAAAAGTAAAAATAATCCTATGATATAATAAAAAGTGTTATTAATTAGATAATTATTGTGTAGTGAATAAAAGTAATCCAAGCGTATTGTGTAGGTTAAATTTCTCAACGTGCTCTTTATGAATGAATACGTGTGATATGTTTCGGTTTTATCGGAGAATAAATACAAAAAATCAGATCAATCAAAATTAAGCATTTTACACTAATTTAGTAATAATGAGACGTTGTAATAATAATCTTTGGGCTGGTTTTATTTTTAGCACAATCAGGACATTAATTGAAACTAGCATGCAAAATATCACTTCTTGTAAACACGGAATGAGTTAAAATCAAAATTCAACCCAATGTTAATGAATTTTGTGTAATGACAGTTTAAAAATAAAAAATAAAACACGAAAATATGGATAGAATATTGATTCCCACTTAAGATGATTGGTTCATAATTCTTTTTTTAGTATCGATTAATTAATAACAGTAAATTATTTTATTAAAATAATTTTCATGTCGCTGGTAATAAAATGAAATCTTGATAGAAAATTTAATGTTTGTAGGTCAAGGATCAATCTAGGAGACTAGATTCAGACAGAGAAACAGAAACAGGTTAAAACTGGTCTTTCTTTCGCGTTCAATTGTTCCCCATTCGTCCCATTAATACAGTAAATATTAACTAGTATCTTTTCTATGACTTAAACGGCAGCGAAACGTTTTAGAATATTTCCTTTCGTTGAATTTGAGTTTTGATATAGTCCATGTATTTTAACACGTAAGCTAACCTATTTGTTATATAGTTGTGTCAAATATCCCATGCATACAACATTTGCAAAACTTCATTCAATCAATCAGTCGAAAATGCAATGCGAACACTTCTATGAATATATTGATAGTTCTTGAAAAAAAAACAATAAAATAATCGCTTATGAATGAAGGGGTTCTGGTAAGCGAATTTTAAACTTAACCATTGATAGAGTGCCTGCAGAGCTAATGATATCTAATGTATGAAATGGGTAATGGAACTAACCAAAGCGCTCAGGAATAGAGGCTCTACGTTCATTCTGGTACATAATGATAGTCTTCACCCTGTCTCCAGGGATATGCATATTTTCCAAGATAGCTTTCATAAAAATGATTCATTCGTTCCATATCGTTATATTCCATAGACTCTCAAAGTATGAGAGACGGTAACGCGAATCGGTCTTCAAAGATAATTCCCAAAAATAATACTCCGAGAATTAACCGTAGAAACTATTTAATACGCACCAAGCCATTTTAATAATTTTTTTGTATCAATATTTCATATTTTTTTATATTAGTTGAAAATGGGATTTTAGTTTATTAACCTTTCACGCCCTTTATTTCGCTATATGTATAATTTAGTTCCTAACCGTTGTAAAAAAAAAAAAAAGTCGGTCAAATACTTTAAAAAAATATTTGAGATGATAAACAATAATGATGGGCTCCATGGTGTAAGCTACCCACAGCTTGCATTCATTATCCACAATCAGTTTTTATATTGATTTGTTATTTGTAGCAAGAATAATACTAATTGGTTGATGTACAATTTTACAAAAAACATGGTAAGAGATAAGACCAAACAGAATGAATGGAAGAAATCCCATAGATTGAATGTTTACCAGTGCGGGGACATGTCATTGCTAAGATTAATGACAGTCATCAGTATCTGTCCGTTTTGGAGCCACTGACCATCTCATCTTAATGTTCTACTAGATGGAAAACCATCAATAATACCATTATTCCAAATGTTTCGTAATGCAAAGGCTAGTTGTGACACAGTAGTTAACAGAGTACCAGTGATTTTAGTTTAAAAAGCAGTCATTAATTTGTACAAGCTGAGACTAAAGAATTGAAGAGAAAGAGAGAGAGAGAGAGAGAGAGAGAGAGAGAGAGAGAGAGAGAGAGAGAGAGAGAGAGAGAGAGAGAGAGAGAGAGAGAGAGAGAGAGAGAGAGAGTGAGAGTGAGGGAGGGAGAGAGAAGGAAGAGAGAGGGAGAGAGAGAAGGAAGAGAGAGGGAGAGAGAGAGAAGGAAGAGAGAGAGAGAGAGAGAGAGAGAGAGAGAGAGAGAGAAGGAAGAGAGAGAGAGAGAGAGAGAGAGAGAGAAGGAAGAGAGAGGGAGAAATATAAAACATAAATCCATAGTGCAATACCCAATAAAAACTTAGAGATAAGGAAAATTATAGCCGCTGTTGGCAGGTGGCGCTGAGGAGCTAGCGTCGTTGGCGTTACGCTGTTACCTCGTAACTTTAATTTTGAATAGTTTCAAGTAGCTACTCATTTATCCTCATAGGGATATATGTAGATGTGTAGATCTCTCCGGGAAAGAATAAAAATAAATAAGAGCAGGCGGAAAACCGACCACTATTTACAGTTGAAAGCCGTTATCACAATGTTACAATTAGTTTTTTGGAGGGTTACACGATAATTTTAGTCAAACTCACTAAAAGTTTTAAGGAAATTTGGCGTATTCTATGGTATTAAATTAAAGATCGGGACACCCTGGTTAAAAATGAGAATTATGGGCGACATTTGTAGAACATTACTACAAACAGTCATTAAAACTTTCAAAAAACTTGTTACCCTAACCACATCGAATCCTCAACTTAATCGTGTTAATTTTGTTCGTCTGGATATAAAAAAGTAGCATCGTAAAATTTAAAAAACATTATGATATTGAAAAATGAAATAAAATAAAAAATAGTAGTGCCCTGGGTTTTCTCTTTCTAAATGTGACAATTTGCCGCAAAAAGTGAAAACAAAGAGTGCTGGGAGCAAACCAGTCTCACGAGAGCGACCGAAACGATGACGTAACAAGCTGTCGTGAGAACCATAACCCGGGAAGTGAGGTCTGAGCGAAGTGGTAGCCTCAGGTGTGTCCTTCAAGAAGAAGGGTTGATTATCAATCCCAGAAACCAAAGCAGCCATAAATTATCGATTATGAATGTCACAACTTATAACGCATAATAATCCTTCTGAATAGATTTTTATTATAAACTCATACAATAAATGCGAAGTATCAGTCTCATTCAGACCATCATCAACCAATCCGTGAGTAAAATTCGACGCAAAAAAAACCTGACGTCATCAGGAGAGCCGCCGATGCGAGCCCAGTGTGCTTTATATGCATTATCGGGGTAGATAGAAGCTATCGTGCTTATGCACAGGTTTTATGTTATTATTTAATGTTGTAAAGAGTTTTTAATCTCTGGCGATCCACTTCTATTTACGAAACTTAAATAAAGACAATACAGAATGTTCATATCATGAAGCAGTTACGCTAGAGCATATGGGATCTATAATTTCGATAATATTAAACCATCAAAGTTAAACTACAGAAAACAAAGTCCATGTACTTGTATTGATTATATAACTTCTATGCCGATTCAGACCTTGTATAGAGTGTACCGATGGTACAGGACATATAAAATGTAGAATGTAAATAGATTCGCCTAAGAATCTATAGTAAATAAAAGTTTTGTCATTTTTTTTTTAAGGGGATTGGAAAAAAAAAAATCGTTATAATGCAGTCTGAACTTTATATATTTTACAAATAAAAAGTTTTTTTTTTTATTGCCAAAATTCAAAATTTTAAGATTATAGATAAGGGCAAAATAAAGGGAATTTATTTGGGGTGAGCGGATCATTTTACTAGGAGTACCTGTTTGAAGGTGGAGTGAGGGAATTAAGGAGTGTGGGAAGCCTCGGTAGAGGTGGAAATGTTGCGGTGCACTGGTGAGAGTCCACTGAAGGCTGAGCCTAGAGCCTCTCTAGGCATGTAGTGGAAGCTCATTCAGTTGGAAAGCAGTGATTGGGTGCCCGTCAGAGGCTTGTTGTTGGTTTTTTTAAAGAACTTTTTAAAGGATTCTTAAACGATATTGTCGCTGCAAAAACACTGCGAGGGAGATAGGAACGATTTCCAAATGTAGGAAAAAGATTCGCTCCGCAAAAATCCAAGGTGACGCCAGCCAGCAATGACGACGCGCAATGCACCAATGGTCGCCACGGCTTTCACCGCACACCCCAGAGCAGAAAGTCATAGTTACAAGCTGGTGTGCGCAAACCGCAAGAGAAGGATGTTGTTTTAATAACAGGCGCTTACTGTTCCCGTGGCAGTGGGTGGCTACTCATACCTACATTTACTCACTAAAGGAAAAGAGGCAGGTGCTCGCAAGGTATACTCCAGGTCTAAATTTTAACGAATTAAAACCGATTTCTCTTACTAGAAAGATCTGTAAGAGATCTGTAGGCTTCAAAAGAAAGAAATATTATCGAAAAATGAAATATAAGCATCCAATATTTTACATTCAACCACCAGCTCTTTCACTGGTCCAGACATACATTCTATATCGAAACTTCGTCCGCTGGCAAATTTCAAGAAGTAACTTTCATTCATCATCGTCAACCGATAAACCAATAATAAACAATCCACTCTTGAAAGATGATTTATGTTTTTGAAAAAAAAAAAAACACAATTCTAAAAGAAGCATGATATTGAAGACCGAATAATATCCATGATAATTAAAGACAATGATGGAGCAATTGTAGGAAGGATACATAACCTGATGGCCCCTGAGTTGGTCTAGTGGGCAGACAGTCAAGGAAGGACCTTAGCTGGTTTCATTCCTTGTCTCGCCCACCAGCTCTCAGACCGTCTGTAGTGGAGGTCGTAGGCTTAGAGATTTATTAGTAAACTGTACAGTCATTAACCGCTGATTAACGGTAGGCATCAAGTCCCAACAAAGGTCAAGCAGAGGTGGTGACGATTAACACAAAAATTAACATACAACCATTGTTTCTTCTGAAAATGTTCTTACAAATTATTTTTCAAAAACACATGCCTCACTGTTTATATTTAAATATAGCCAATTTAAAGTCCAGGCAACAAGGGCCAAAATAAGACGAGTGGTAACAAAAATTATGTAGTTCTGATTTTTGGTACAGTTTATTGGGGGAATGTCCCCATGTTTTTTTCCTTAGCTCTCAAACTTAATAAAAATAGGATAAGGGAAAAATAAAAAGGAGAAATTTATTTGGATTGAGAGGAGCCTTTCTCTGGGGGGGGGGGGAGTCCCATTTGAAGGATTTGTGTAGAGGATGAGAAGTGTGGAGGACCTCGAGAGAGGTGTGGGTAATTTCGGGACGGTGGTGAGAGTCCACCGAGGGTTGTGGCTAGGGGTCTAGGCCGTGGGTCTGAGAATGTCCTATACAACATACTAAAAGTGCCAGAGTGAGGGGATGGGGGGGGGGGGGGGAGCGCGAGAGGTTGGTTTAAAGATCATTTTTTTTGGTTTCCTCAAATATCTCGCCAACTAGTGATTTTAGAAAAAAGTACTTTATATGTAAAATTAAAGAACCCAAAATCGCTAATAAAAATGTTTTTATTTATTGTTTCCGTTGAGTCAATGGTTTAGGAGATAGCGAGGCTAAATAGAACACAGGATTTTTTGCAATTTTCGTTAAAGCAGTTTATTCGTTAAAATTCATGTTTTTGCACCCTTCAGCATAAATCCGGTCCATCCTTAGCACCAATGTACATCTTTGAAAACAATGGGCTGCCTTCATTGTCAAAATAACAATACCTTGTTATTCCGATGTCTCAATTAGTGGTATTTCAATGCCCGCAAGGACGAAACTCTTCCATCGAATCTAAAGAACTGTTCTGCTCAAGTAATGGGGGCAGAACGGGAGTTCTAGCGTGACCGTCATTGTGTCACAGGCCATTGGAACCGAACCCATCCAGCATCCGTTCTCAAAGTCGTATAAAGGTAATTATACTTTAAGCTATAATAATATAATATTAATATTAAACCTCAATATAGAGGAGGACTAAAAGAAATATAAGTGAATTTCCTGTGCTTTTTCAAAGCGACAGCATACCTAATGTTTTAGTTTTAGAAAAAATCAAGCTGTGTGAAACATCTGACAATTTTGGGGTTTCGTTACAGCTAAAAAAACAGATACCATATTTTACTATACAAGGCATTTTTAGGGTTACGTTAGTTTTTTCAAAAGTATAAAACCCTTGTTCTGACCAAAGATAATTCATATTCGGAGAAATCCTATTCGTGCAGAATTGGTTAGAAATTTGTAAGTCCCCTGTTAAAGGTACAGCATAAAAAATGTAATATAACCTTCAACCATTTTTAATGTTAAATCGAATATAAGATCTCGTCTTGACTAACAATACGTAATTTTGATTGATCCTTTCAAAAAGTCAGTAAAACTTACTCTAACTCCGTGCCCTGAACTTAAACTTAGCCCGTGGTTTTTTAGAGGTATACATAAGACTTATAAAGGATGTCCCAGAATTAACGGAAGATTTGATTTAAATAGAAAACACAGTTTTTAGTATTTTTGTTGTTATTTTTTTATTGAATTATAAAGTAAATACGATAGGGTTATTATAGGGTTATGGAATAACACTTCGGGCAAATGGCCTCCACGACTTTGCTGGCACATCGCACTCTTTAGTCGAAATTTTACATAACCATTTGGCATAAATGTGGTTGAATTTCCTCTTTTAATGTACGGGAGGATGTGGGCTTGTTGACATACACCTTCGAATTCAAATAACCCCATAAAAATAAATCTAAAGGTGTTAAATCGCACGATCTAGGGGGCCAATTCTGACCACGAAACGAGAGAGTACACGACCTGGAAATGTCTCATGCAGTATTTGAATTGTTTCATGGGCTGTATGGCATGTGGCACCATCTTGTTAAAACCACATATTGGCCACATCAATATCATCCAATTTCGGCAAAAATAACTGTGTTTACGACGCCGAATTGATGTTCCTGGATTTCAACAACACTCTCACACACTGCTTCGATATTGACATTTGAACGGCTTGTTTTTGGACGACCAGTGTGTTTAGTGTCTCCAACTGACCCAGTCTCCCTAAATTTTTCAATTAATCTCTTCACAGTTGATGAAGTCAAAACACTATTCCGACCATATTTTGTATGAAATTTTCGAACTGTGGCCGCCAAACTCTCATTATTTTTGAGATAATGTTTAGCAATAAAGAAACGTTGTTCTATCGTGTAACGCTCCATTTTTACTAATCCTAAACTGCCAGCTGTCAAATTCATTTTCATGCTTTACATTTTCAATTCTTCTTCATCTACAGTGGTTCTGATCAACAACTAGGTTCCATGATTGCATTATGCATTATGTTATGTATATATGTATGATTTCAGTATGTATATATGTTATGATATAATATGGAATAATTTAATACCCATAAGCATCATATCGAGAAGGCGAAAAGTTGAGCGTTGGCCATTGGAAGAGATGGAGTTCCATTGGATCGATGGGCATTCAAAGATTGCTTGATATTACATCACTGATATAACATTGGTAGAGAGGCTTTAATGATAGAATATGCACATGTCGACATATTAGGGCGTCTAAAATGCAATTACAAACTTTAACAAAGGGGGATTGTCATTACGAATAATGTAAGGATTACATGTGCATTGGACATAGATTAATACTAGTGTGGCACATACTATCACAATGCGACAACTAATCACAAACTAAAATGGTTCACTTATATACATATATGAATGCCACAGCTATCAGCGCCTCTCAACGGACCGCACGTTATCAACTTCCTTTTGATAGCATTTCTTGTTACATGGTCAGTTCTTATCCATTTCCAGTACGGGTTATCAACCACGCTGGAGATTTCGCACAACTTGTACTAATAGTTGGACATTATATAAACTAGCATTTGACACTGGATTTTGGAATCTTCATTTTTCTACGAAATGTAACGTACATGTTAGTGTACATATCTGAACATATTAAGCAAATATGTTGATTTAGAATATGGATTCCCTTATTCTACAAGAAAAATCTAAATGCCGATTCATAATGTCATTGTTGGCAATCCCAGTTTCAAGATAAAGATGGCCAATTGAGAGTGCAGTAATCAGGGGCTTTCAATCCGTCCTGTCTGGAACAATAGCCAGGTCTCTGTCCTGGACAGTTTCTGCTGAAGTGTTGTTGTACCTGCCCGATTACATCATACCTCCGATGAATGGAGTAATCGACTTGTAGGTCCGATAGCGTAAAATCGATTCCCGGATCTCGATGTAATAACACCTGTTACATGGCGTGGCCTCCCATTTCTTACCTTCGCTGTGCTAATTCTAATGCTATCATAAGCTTGAATAAGATGTTCTAAGACAAGGCTGTAATACACATGCTAAAGGTAGTGAGAACAATAAATCCATGGCGTAAAGCCTTACCGAGGTTTACTTAATGGGATTCATAAGTTCATTATACAAGTAGCTACTCATTTATCCACACGAGGCAGAACCAAAAGTCCTTGTTGAGAAAGGGGGGAATCCAACCCTCATCTCCACAATTAGAAGTCATCTACCCTACAAATACACTGATTAGGAGTTAAAATAAAGTAGCCAGATATCGGGCCTATTTCGTTAAAATTTGAAAATTCTCAAGACGTAGTAGAATATTAAAGATTTAACGTTTTGATTTTTTCCCCATGTTTGAGGAAAGAGAAAGATAACATAAAAATAATTTAAAACATATTATATAAAAAAATTGGAGAAAGTGTTTAAAGTAATTGACTGGAGCAATACGGGTATTAGTATTGACGGAAGAAAACTAAGTAACTTAAAATTTGCCGATGACATAGTTTTGATCTCAGGCAAGATTGAAGAACTTAAACAAATAATGGAAGATCTCCTAACTCATAGCGTGGAAGTAGGACTAATCCCGAATTACTCCAAAACAATGTTAATGACGAACAGTGTGAAAGAAGAAATGAGATTAAGTGGAGTAACACTGCAGTATATGGAAGACTTCTTAAGAAAAAGAATAAAATTAAGTGTGCAACTACGCGTAGAGAATCTGGAGTTAAGGATATAAAAGGAGCCTACATATAAGGAAAATTAAATAGAAATGGGTGGGGCACCTTGCCAGAATTCAGGATGACAGATGGTCTTTAAAGGTTACCGAATGGATCCCATATAATTTAAAGAGAAGGCGAGGAAGGCAACACAGGCGCTGGAGTGATGTCCTCAAGACTGTCGCTGGTCCCAATTGGATGAGAACTGCTCGTGATAAAGAAAAATGGAAAGAACTATTGAATGAAATTGCGAGCTTCACTTCCCAGTAGGTCTTGGTCTCCAGGGAAGTTAGACCATCCCCCCATTAAGGGGAGGTCTGCACGAGGCAACATGTTCCAATCATATTTGCTTATTTACAGTTGCAAATATATTGCAAACAGTTTTTTGAAGTACTAGCTATAACTTTGTAAAAGCTTATTATTAATTGTACGTTTTATTTATATTGTCGCAAGTTATTATTTATTTTACAAAATATTGTTGGTTTCCTCATGCAATAAAGGCTTTATTTATTTATTACATACTAAAATAAAATTTTGAGAGCCTAGGGAGAGGGACTACTTTTAATACGAATTGTAGAATCCTAGACCTACTATTTGACCTAATGGGAAAAAATTGGTGAGGAATCACTAATAAATACTAGTTTATCCACGTATTAGAAACCGCGCCGTCGTTATTAGTCGCTAAAAGCTTTTTTTCGATGAACTATGAATTAAATTGTAAGATTTTGATACATATATATACAAACGAAACGAAGGTCGTAGAAAGTTAAGAAACAATATTATCTCCCGAGTTCGCAAGACAAACACATAATTTAAATTAAATATCCAAATTCTATAATGTGCCCCCAAAACTATTTTTTTGGATAGCTTTGAAATAATTTGTGTGATACCGTTTTTATCTCAGCGAAACCGTCAAAACTAAATATCTTAAATATTTTCTAACGTCAGACTTTTTTCATTTTGAGTTCCCGATTTTTTCAAGCTTTATGTTTTTCCCATACTTTCAGTTTTTATATTCGTAGGATATTCCTTTTAAATTTCTAATAATTTTCATGACAGCTATCATGATTAGACAGACAGGCGAAAGAAAGTACAGGCACTCCTTTCGGTCTTGGGAATAATCATTCAGACAAAAAACTTAGGCCGAAACATATCAAAATCTGGAGATAGTGATGTTTTTCAAGTGGGAGCTGCTCGACAGACCGTGACTTCGAGGATGAGTAGGCAAGCGACCTCCGTTAGGGGATGGAGCGGAGGGTGAACTATGAAGCAACGGACCCTTACTTTTTTGTGCGAAGTCTGGCATTGTCGGATTGTCTGGATCAAAATGAGGTCAGTGGGCTCAAGAAAAAATGTTCGCCTAACTATGTAGTTGAGACACAATTTTTTTTCTCTCCCCATATCCCCTTGTAACATAATTATTACAGTATCCAATAAAATATAGATTCTACAAATGAATCTAGTTAAAAGGTCATTATATTTCCTGTAGCTTAACTACATTTTATACAATTTCTAATTATTATACATCGTGATCTGCGCTGGTACAAACGTATAATGATGTACATTACACTGGACATCTTTAAAAGTGATGGGGCTCACCTTATGTATCACAGACTTAAAACTAACTTACATCTAAAACTAAAAACTCAATCTAAATTTTAAACTGAAGTACCATATAAGTTGGTTAGCGCGCGGTACTTAGAAACAAACAATATGTAGGTTTATCCGGTCAAAACTCGACACATGTGACGAGACCTGGTCTTACCAGTATTTTTCTTTTTTCTTTGGTTGTGGTGATTATAAATAAGAATTAGACCAATATCATTAAACAAATTTCTCTTTTAGAAGCACTAATGTGTCTGTTTTTCAGTTCATGTTTTTATGAATCTATTTTCGAATTAGATACATGAAATTTTATATGTATTTACCATTTGAGACAGGCAAGAAATAAAAGATTTGTCCCTATAAACAAGAGTAAATTAAATTTTGTGGTAATATTCTTTAATGCCGAAAAAAAGTCTTTAATTTTAAATTGGGTGATTAAATTAAAGATCTTGACGTACTAATTAACAAAGTGTAATTAGTTTGTTTTTAAACCTTCATCACAAAAAGTCATGGAATGGCTAGAATTGGACAAAGGTGATGAACCCGTGTTTATTTTTTGACCCGTGTGTTTTTTAAGGATATTTTACATAGTAGTTGTTTATTTTTATGCACTGATGAAGCTCTCAATGAAAGCAACGTCACGAAAAATATCCAAATAATTAATTAGTTATTGAAAAATAAATATTTTCGAATCATCCTGCGAAGGGTAACCAAACAATGATCGCAACTTCCTAATTAACAATATGTTTTCGGGACTTTGATAG
This sequence comes from Acanthosoma haemorrhoidale, assembly GCA_930367205.1. Classification (NCBI taxonomy): domain Eukaryota; kingdom Metazoa; phylum Arthropoda; class Insecta; order Hemiptera; family Acanthosomatidae; genus Acanthosoma; species Acanthosoma haemorrhoidale. The sequence goes on from OV884014.1 coordinate 24,743,647, forward strand.
GCAATGATCACAAGAAGATATTGAAGCTGTCATCAAAATTGTGTGACAAATCGCACTTGAATTTTTATTTTATTAATTTCTCACAAACGCTATTGCTCTTTCAGAATGAAAACATGGCGTATAATTGCATAGTATGCACATAGCCAATGCCCAGCATGTCGGATGACTCACTGCTTCAGCATGTCTGACTCACATGTACGCAGAACCCTGAAAAACGAATATGCCATAAATTATGTAAAGGAAACAATGTGAGAGATATCACACAATTAGGCTTTTCTTTGGTAGCGGCTTTTTGCGCGCCAGAGGCTCAACTCGCTATGAAAACAGTTACAAGAGGAGTTAAAAAAAAAATTCGCTTAACTCCTTTGCATTCCATTATATGATATTATGCATTCAATGAGAGACTGCGGGAAAAAATTATTAACAATTTATGTAATTACAATGCTCCTGTAAATAATACATATTTTGTTAATTGTTGAATCAAAAGTGAGAGGCTTTATTTTTAAACGGGTACAGGGGCTGTTTATCTCATGTAAAGGAATTTACAATAAGATTCCGGATTACACTGTATACGTTTCCAAGCTCAGAGGCTATGAGATTTATTGTTCTGTTCTGATACTTCCCCACTGTTAATGACACTGGCACTCAAAAAGAGATTCGTAGATATTTTCTTTAAATTTTCATTTATAGTTTTGGGACCCACCTATGGAAACCACGTACTAAATATTTAAAAGACTTATGCAAGTCACCAAGACAAATTTACAGGCCCATGTGGTCAATACCACCAACAGACAAATGTCCTATAAAATTTCGGGTACAATTAAGTTCATAACTTAAGGAACATAATTTTAGTCGTTAAAAAAATAATTATCAGGTGATATAATAAGAAGGGCGAGGCTACTGGTCCATAGATCGATTAGAAAATTGTATTCTACAAAGTAATATCGTAGGGAGGGTTAACTAATGATCTCCAACCTTCCCTCGCTAAAAAGGTTCGAAATTATTTAGTGTGCCCACTACGTCATAAACATCTTCTTCAGACGAGAATCAAACTAGGGCCGTCGATCTGATCCATGCCCAGATAAAGTTTACAGAGAGAATTACCGTTTGAGATGCGCACGGTATTAGAATTTCAATAACGACCCCCAAAACGATCCCTCGGAGGTTGCTATGACTGGTCGTGCTTATTCGTGGGCTTAGGCCGCTCAAAGTTTAAATGCTCCTTTGGTTGACCTACTTTTTCGGTAGAAGGGGGAAGCGTATGAATTGCTGATGAGAAACGAGGAACTTTTAAATCTGACAAAATGAAAAAGTGGTGGGTTGTAACCTCATCGATTTCATGGTAAGCCCTTACTTACTACCATTTTGTGAATGTGTAGTGAGAAATCATAAGCAAAACTGCATACGAGCAATTTAGGGTCGATGAAATGAAAGATAGATTAACTGTTTGTCTTGGGATATGAACTTTCTTATCAAGAAGCTTTTAAGTTAACCACTATACCATATGAAGACTCTGTCCTAGTATTTACTGTGCGGTCGTCAAGAGAGGAACGAGCTATCGATTATTACCGAGCTCGAAGGGAGAGGCTCTACGTACCTATATAAAATAAGCAGATTGGTTTTTGGTTAAAATACAGAACGTGAAGTATAGAAATAAAATTTAAACCTGAAAAAACTCGGGCTAGTTTCGTTTAGTTTATATTATTTTGTCAAGTCACAGGTCGAAATCAATTACAATTTCAACATCTTATTTTTTGGCATCTGAAGGAATAATTAAAAACGGTACTCGAAAAGAATTTTATAATTATCGGCCAAGAATACCGAGTCCATCATGACAATTTAATTTAATTTTTTTTGAAAAGGTGACATTCAATTACCGTGGTGGTTTAAAAAATAAAATGAAGTTCAATAAAATAAAAAATAATTTTAGTACTTAGTTCTCATACACGAATTTAATAAGTTTTAAGAAACACCTGTCGAGTACCGCGAGTGTTCTATAGAGTTCTTTCATTTTCAAATTCTTTATTTTGATTATTTCCCGATTCAACCAGATGTATAATAGAGTTGAACACATTTTACGTACGTAAAATTAGAAAAAATATATTGGAATAATCAATAATATCAAGAATAAGATTATAAAATATCTTCACTGCAGTCGTATGGTGACACTAATTCTTCATCAGTGGAAGCCAAAAGATTTACATCCGTCAGTAAATAAACAAGGGGTCAGAGAACTTGAGGATTATTTCGGATCATTGTGTGGGCAGTGTGTGACGTTTAAATTTAAAGTCATGGGGTCGTTTAAGTTTAAAATCACAAATGCATTTAAATACACACCCTTACTTGGAGTTACATGTGTACATTGATCTGGGTTATGAAATAAGTAATAAATTTGTAACTCATATGTGATCCTTTTAAAGGATTAGTGGTCACGCAATATTTTAGGGCACCGTAGGATTTGAATGGTTCCTTTTTTAAAATCAGAAACCCTTATATACTCGGGTGGCAGTCTGGCTGTCTGACAAGCCGAAGGTGAGCCTCATCACCTAGTGTGTGTATGTGTTTTATTGGACTTTTTACTTCAAAAAGAAAATGTATTATATTTATGCATTCCTTCGAATGCATCTGTGTATGCAGCACGAGGAGAAAGATGTAAATCCAAATTTATTTATTTTTGTTCATTGTATACTTATTAATAAAGAGGTTATGAAATAAAAAAAATGGCTCTCTGTACTGGTCTTTGCGGGTACCCGTTAAGTTTAATACATGAAATTTTACGTGAAGACCCCATTCGGAATAGGGAAGACACGGAATAGCAATCTCCATAAAACACTAAATCCGTAATAAATGGTACGTCGACATAAATAAATTAATTTATCAACGTTATATTTTTGTCTCTCCACAAGTTATTTATTTATAATCCACAGGCGCTTTAAGTAGCCTATACTACCATTCTCAAGTAATCATCGACTAAGTCATAAATAAATACCTTATGGGAAGACCAAAATACGGCGTTATTTACTTAATACATACCAACAACCACCAATTAAACTATAAAATATTTTTAATAAATATTGTAAAGATATTTTCTTTAAATGTTCTTTTATAGTTTTGGGACCCACCTATGGAAATCACGTACTAAATATATAAAAGCCTTTTACAAATCACCAAGACAAATTTACAGGCCCAGGTAGTCAATACCACAAACAGAGTAAAGATATTTACTTTAGATGTACTAGATTCGTTAGTGTTATAAAAAAAAAATTTCTATTATTTCGTGGGGGAGGGCATCAAATTAAAGATCTCATTGTTATCGTATTCGTCACCTTAACTTGACCATTATTTTTTTTTTTTTATTGGCATGTAGTTTTGTGTAGTTACATTTAAAACCGGGTGAAGTCGTATGTAACGTTCACAAACTTTACCATAGCTTGCGATGCCGGTCCCTTTGCTGATAATGGCCTGATATTAATCGTAACGTGATTTGTAAGAATTCAAATGACGCTACTTCTCCAGCCTTAGGTCGATGCAGTCCGAAGTTAACCGAGTCAAAAGCAAAATTATAAATAAATGTCGAAAACATGTTGCTTTTAGTTTTAAATTTATTACATTTTTAATTTCCTTGTACTTTACTAACTCGGAAAGCATCGGGATTTATAATGATCTTTCTTACTATCGTTAAGTAACTGATATTTATTAGTCGTTTATTGTAATTGTTTATTAGTCGCATTATCTACGATTACAAACAATGACTGCTAAGATTGGTATGGTCCATGAGCATTCTTTTGGACGGGGTAATTCGTCATTTGTTCTGGAAGGATTCCAGTAAGGATCTGGCAACGGCCTAGAATTGAATAGTAAGATAGATGTATAGTTTGGGCAAGCCGCATAACTTTGACCGGAAAATATTTGTAACGCTAGAACGGTGACGATCAGTCAAGAAAATATATATAATTACATGTAATATTAATAAATATTATTTCAGTGACTTTTTATGACACGTGTGACATAAAAAGTGGCAGTAAATATTCTAAGTAATAAATTAAGTATAACCACTGGATAATATATTTAGTAATTTGTAAGTATAAAATTATATTATACATATAACATTATATACGTATATAATTGTTTATAGGAATAAGTTACTTTTAAGAATGAAAATATAGGGGTAGATAGGCAAGATAGCTGTAGGTAAGAAGAGGATACAAAAGCGTGTTAATATATTTAAGGTTTTGTAATTTGTAATTTGTAATAGTTTCGATAGTTTTTATTTTGTTTAGATTTTTTTTTTTTTTTTTGAATAAAAAGTTTAATAGCAAAACTCAAGGTTCACTGACTGAATACTTGCACCCCAGGCGACGAATACCCTATGTATGTACCAGTATTGGGGAAACCCCATATGATACAACCGACCCCAGGAATCGGGGGGGTACCATCTACAAAGAGTGGTAACCAATAGAAGACCCACCTTCTCCGTCATAAACATTGTCATGCAATATTATGACTTTTGACTTGTTTTTCCTTCTGATTCTATACCACAGATTCATGGAAGAACACGTCTGACATCTCTCTCAGGGACGTTAGAAATTCCCATTTTCCAGTGAGAATTATTTCCTCTGTCTGAGAAGACGTGATGTATACATAATAATGTATCACATAATTTATTAGAATGTATTATTATTGTTTTATTTTATTTTACTCCGAACAAACATTAAATTTATATCTATTTTTTTTTTTTTTACTTTACTCTCGATGGTACATCAAACATAATTGAACCGTAATAATTGAAGTGATTCAATACGATCAAGTATTATAGAGCTCAAATGGAAGTCCAGGTGAAAAATGGATTTCTGGTTTTGGAAAAAAACAAAAACGACGAAACCCAAAAACAATACTTTCATACCTTCGGTAGCGGCGCAACATCTTCCAAACAACCGAGCATTTTATATAATATGACCTTCATAAAGTGATTACTAAAGTGACAAGCTAAGTAAGTGGTTTTGGCTAATGAGACTTTTTATACAAAAAGAGATTAAAAACCTGAGGTCCTAAGCACTGCTTAATATACTATGTATAATCATTTCAATAAAGATCAATACATTCGGTATTATTATGTCAGTGCTTTCTTCTCTTATAGCCTAGTCGACTATAACAAATCCAATGATTACACTTGTCAGAACAACTAACACAAATGATGATAGTCAAAAGTATTTTATGACGAAAATAGAGGCACTGCTTCAGCAGTCAAATACATCTGGCGCGAGTTTTTATTCAGTAGGGGGGGGGGGAGATCTTATCCATTCATGATCTGAGCTACACAAATTTATCATCAAACCAGTTGCTTTATTCATACCATTCATAAAACATTGAACATTGCTTCTAGTGGTCGCGATTCAATCAAATCAAACTTCTTAATTAATTAAATGTATTAAAAATGCGCTACTTGTAAATATTAAGATATTTGATACAAATAAAAACTCATTTAATTCAAATTTTTTTAGATAAAATGTACACTTCATCTAATTCTTCCTTTCTTTGCTTAAATGAATAATATCCTACGGGTATATTTTTATTCTTCACTCACACTCATTATCGATTCAATATGAGTACGTAAATATCTCAACATATAACAACAATTATCATTGGCTCAAAATTATGTTCAATTCGGTTATAAATAACATTAACAAGGGGTTAACGCCCGAATGTTTTATCCCCTGTAACGGAACGTCTTGTCTGTTGTGGTCAATGTGAGTCCCCTGTCTGGTCTTCATATTTAAAATTGACTGATAACCTAAAGGGATAAAATATTCTGCCGATTCTGACAGTATACCCTGCATGCTTAAGACTTCAATACTCTTCAACAATAAAAATATTTCTTATATAGTAAGTAATTATATCAAAAGGTTAAGACATTCTCATTACTAACATACAATTAGCGATTTTTTTGCAAGTTTTCACTACGAAACCCTTAGTTGGGAGGCTTGATTTATCGTTTTTTTTGTGTTTTTTTTATATTTATTAAAGCAGAATTATTTTTGTAATAAATATCAAAACATATATAAATATATAACATTAAATGTACTATACACCGGAGGACATCATTCATCTAACATTACATGTAATCACTGAGGAGTAATCAGAAACCTTCCCTTTCCATGTTCTCTTCACACTTCGCCGGGTAACCCACCGGAGGCAGGCAGGATTTGTACTAAAACTTAGACAAGATTTACCCTAAAATCTTAGTGATATTTACATGCTTCGAAACAATCAACCAGTAATGTTAAAATGATATTTGTAACCATAAGAGTTTAATGCGCCCTTGACCATAGGAGAAAACCTGTAGTTAAAATATAAAATAGCTTCTGACCTGTGGAAAGACCGAGATTTCCCGTGATTATTTTTTTCCAAACTTCCCGTAATTGAACTTGAACTAAAAACTCAAATCGTTTCGAGGTTTTGTGAGACATGCAATATACTTTTCAGGTCGATTGATTTATTTTAACGAACGCTATCGTCAGTCGATCCTTACCTAATTAAAAGCAAAGACTATCCAGAAGGGAGGTAAGATAATATATTGGTAAGGTAAAAGGAGAAGGTAATGTATTGATATGGCTCTGGATACATTTGCAGTTTTATTATGGCAATATAAATGTTATTATAGAAATCAAAAAGATTTTCATACGGTACTTTTCACGGTAATAAAAAAGAAGGCATACCTGGTATCTCCTTCTGCTATCCACTGACTCGCCTGCTGACCTCCAACAAACACACAACACGACAGACAGGCAAGAACAAACTACGGCCTGCAAAGAAACACACACGATACTCCCTGTGACCGAACACCGGGTCGACTGGCCTGGTATGGAGATGGAGGGGGGGTTTGCTCCCCTCCAACACCTGGCCTCTGGACAGCTGCACGGTATGTCTCTGCAGATTTTTACCTCAGCGTGATTGAGACCAATAGCCCATGAATGGACCTATCAATTGACATGGCTGAAGTGAGGGGCTCTACTTTCAGAGAGGTACAAGTCGAATGTCTGTATGTTCAACAATAGTGGTCGTTTCAATCGATCTGAAATATTAATGGTATATTTCAGATAAACTTGAAATATGGTGAATTTTCTTTTTTTTCAATCTATTCTACATGGACTGATTTCATATAGTTAGTACACACCAGAGTACCTATAAACTAAAACTAAATTACACTTAATACCTAGAACTCAAATATACGCTTATTTATTTATATTCCAAGCCCTAATTATTCTTCGCATCCAATCCCTGCAATCTATAATCCTTTTCAACAACCATACCCTTCACAGCGACCTCAAAAGTCTGTTTATTCAAGATCTAGTATCTCTCACAACCATTTCTCCCTCCTTGGTTATCCTAACCAATATGCACTATACTCCCATCTCATCCACGGGAACCCCGACCCTTGATTATGAAAACCGAAACAAAAACCTACGACTAATGCTAGTCAGTTACAAGTTATTACACAATAAAAAGAAGCATAACAAATGAAATATTGAGCCCGTTTCAATTCCTTTTAAGATTTCTAAAAAAATAAAATTTCAAAAATATTTGAAGATTTATAAACCAATAGAAGACGTTGATTTAATATAATCTGGGAAAACAGTTTTTTTTTTGTCAATGTTTTTGAAAATTTACGAATTCTTTTAATTTGATGAAAAAACCGTTTTCAGTCACCAACATGGATTGACAAATACAATGAAATATTTTTTGACAAACGCTAATATAGTTTAATAAGTATTAAAATACTCCCTCCGCCCGCACCTCTCCCTAGTTTTCCATCAATTTGTACGCTTTTATTCGTTTATACATACCTCGTAAATACTATTCAATTCTTGTTTGATAAAAATGTATTTTAGGTGAAAACAAAAATCGCTGATACATAAAAAAGTTTTAAAATCTCCATTCGTAGTAAGACACAAATATGGATATTAAGAATGTCGCTGTTCCAACTTAATCTTGTGAACGGGGCAATTGTAATTTTAGAGATAAATTCATATTTTTTAACCATAAATACAAAAAGTCACTAAAAGAGTCTAAAAAATTAAAAACTAAGAGATTAAAAAATAAGACTAAAAGATTAAAAAATTTTGGGCAAATTGAACTCAACCTGTTTGGTGCAGAAGGTACTTCCTATGCAAGTGTTACTTAATGACCTAAAAATAAAATAAATCGCATAAAGAATGACTACAGGTCGTTAACACCAAGTTAATTAAATAATAAAAGTGAAAAAGGTGATCAAATTAAAGAGCTCCATGTCTTGATTATTAATATTTATTAAGGCTTTAATGGGCTATAATTCCAAAAGGTTATTACAACTGTCATTAAAATCGTCTTGGTGCCGTTTCCACCGAATCCCTTAATTGTTTAATATCACACTTAATTTTATTTAATATTCTATTAAGCTGTTGTACGTGGAACTTACCACTTATGCATTATTTATACTATAATAGAATTAAGATGTAAGTTGACAGTAGCTTATAGGTTTTCTATAAACTTTCATTGCATTTTCTTTGGAACTGAGACGGCCACTGACAGACGAGTTGACGGATCAGTAATAAATATAACGCGCTCAAGAACACGACGGACATTTCCCAGGTAGAGGGAAAACTCGCCTGGTTAAAAGAGGTGTAAAACGATACACTTTTGTTTTGTTTTTTTACGGCGGAGATTTCTTGGGGAGAGGACAGGATAGAGGCAGGTGAAAGAAAAAAAGAACCCTTTTTGTCTGACCAAGAAAAGGCAAAATGGCAGTACAGGAAAAAAACAAAAAAAAAACACTGATTCCGGAAAGAGCTTTCCTAAAAAAGAGCGGGTTAGTGAGTCGGGATCTGTTTTATAGACGAGGGGTGTGAGAGGGGACCAAAGAGTAAAAACCCGTTTTTGGGGTTTGAGATGAGGGGGATGAGGCCCTGGACAGCTAGACTTAATAATCTGTATCAATTTCAACTTCAATCATGACTTCGAAATATACTCCTTAAATCAAGGCGCCGATAATTTCCATATGTAAACTCCAGGTGATGATCTAGCTAGCTGTGTTTTGTGTGTGAAGGTTTCTTTCAAGATAAGGCTTATTTTTTATTGTTTGCTGATGTGTTGTGACTATCCACTAAAATATCTGGTAAATAACGGGTAATTTAATTAATCTTTACGGATTAATTTAGTTATTGAATTATTAAAACCAACTTACGAATTAAATTACAAGTTATTGATTGAAAAATGAATCAGAAAACAAGGGAATCCAAATTATTTCTACATATCATCGAAACAGACGAATGTGATTATAAACTAATGGAAAATTGCATCCAGTAGCATACTTTTCAAGAAAACTTTCTGAAAAAGAGAAAAAAATGGAAATTGTTTATCTTGAATGTAATAAAGCATGCTATAAAGTATTGGCAATATTATTTAATTGGGCGAGAATTTATTGTATGCACTGACCATAAGCCATTAGAAAATCTAAAATCCAAATATAGAACAGAAAAAATTTGGGTGATTTAATTTATTATTTGTCCCAGTTTAATTTTAAAATTATTTACAAAAAAAAGAAAAGAAAATGTTCTAGTAGATCTTCTGTCAAGGCAACCGGTTTTGGAATACTTTGAAAACGAAGATGCAATTAAAGTAGTAAATTTAATAGAATTGAATGAGATAATTAATGATCAAAATGAAAACCTGGAAGAGCTGAATTCCTCTAAAAATGCTGAAAAAAAACGTAATATTACATTCAACAAATTAAGAGGTAGAACTAGAATATTTGTTTTAATTGATTTTGGTATCACAATTATCCACCGCGTACATGATTATTATGGCCACATTGGCGTCGCTCAAATGAGAGAAAATAAGGCCAATATACTATTTTAAGAACTTTGATACATTAATATCAGAGTTTTTTTAATTAGTTGTTAATTAATACCTTTACTGGTTTGGAAAAAGTTAGGCTACCGACATACTTTCCTTCTTTATATGTTGATTACTCTCGTTTTTTGATTTCGAAATCGAGTTTATTATGACAGACCTCAAAGAATTGAATTAAGTGGTCCAAGCCGCGAGACTCGATCGTAATAGAAAGTTCCCTAGTGTAGAGGACCACAATGCTCAATAGACATTGTTTTCATTTCGTGTTTGCCCCAAATTATAACAAAGCAACATTTTTTCTAGGAGACACTTAATTTGCAACAATCATTCAAATATTTGTATTGTAACATGCTGATTTGAAGACCTTTGGTATGTATAAACATTGTTATGTATAGAGATCGGATTTTCGTGCAGTAAAAAACTCAAACTGAGCCAAATCGTGCAGTAAAACCCCCAAAATGTATAAAATTATGTATACGAGGCCTTAAAAATTAAAAAAACTATCTTTTTTGTTTAATTTATAATATTAATATATTGAAAACTTATCTAGCCTTGTTTGAATCAGAGTGAATTTGAAAAAAACAATTATTTTTGTTTAATAGATAAATAATACGTGATGCAAGGAAAAATTAATTCACATATTATAAATTTGATTCATGTACGGTGCTGTACATTTTAAATTTTGTTTCTACAAAATTGTGTCGTCTGCCACTTTAGACGTTTTTTTAACATTAAAAAGGGACGTTCAACATCTACCGAAGTTATCGGGCAATTCTTTTTGCCGGTGATTAAAACAGGTGCCTGCTAAATGGCACCAAATTTTGCATTTAAAATTCATCCCTCATCGTTTCAATTTTTCTTAGGCTCTCTCAAACAGTTTCAATTTGTGAATTTAAGTTGATATTTCAGGATTCCAACCTTGTGAGAGCATTTGATAGGGTGGATAGGTGTGATTTAATAAATTTTATATTGGATGTAATATGTGGTGAATTTATATATATATAACTTCTTTATTGTGCTAAAATTACATTTTAAATTCATTCATACCATATTTACAATTCATTATACACTCGCTCATTCATACAATATTTACAAACAGGCCAGAGGCCTCCCAAATCCACATGGTAGTCACCCCCTCGCATGTGAAAGAGGAAGCGGAGTCACATACGCTCAGGACTTAATTGGAGAAACTAGCCATTGCCAGGACTCCCACTGTCACGCATTTATAGCAGGTCATGAGGCCACTGCCGTTTCAGTCTCCGAGGAGGATTATAGGGATGAGTGGTGCAGTGCAATGACTGTGCTACGGGATTAGGGTGTGTGGTGAATTAAGAATGGTTTTTACTTTTATGATCGGTTGATCATTTCTCTACATTTTAAATTTCAAGTTAAATCAAATATTATGAATACAAACCTATTTAATATGAACATAATAATTTAATTTCTAAATAGAAATTTAATTTAATTGATTTTTTTTCGTTATTTGCTTTAAAATTAAAAAAAAATTAAATTATATGAATTGGATCATTGTGTAATAAAAACCGGATTCGTGCAATAAAAACCGGATTCATGCAATTTAGCTTCATAACGTGCAATTTTTTGCAAAATAAAATTTGGAAATAAGCTACCTTAAGTAATGAAATGGACGGATAAATGGTTTAGAAGACCCTAAGCACAAGCAAACAAAATGTTCACTTACACAGAAATTCGGTCTCTAGTTTTATATCTCTCCCTATTATAGGATACTTCTAGTTCCCTGATTAATGAGAAAAATACTTATATATATACTATAAAAAATATTATATTTTTATATATAACGATGGTAATACCAAGAGTTATCCCAATCAACGTTACATCAAGAGATAGGATTGATTATTGCTCTACATAGTGACAATTACGAGAGGTGGTTTATGTAGCAGTATACTACAGGTATTTGTGAATAAGAAAGTTTTTCAAACCCAACTAACAATAAATGAAACTGTTTAATATATTTATAGTTGACATTTGATTTACCTTCTGAGCTGTGACTTCCTAAACCATGATAAGAAATCATTTCCTCAACACTTTCCGTTTGTTCACCTTAGCCAGAACAAATACAGCGTAATTACTATTATATAATTTCATACTTTTATCTTATACTATCTTAGACAAGTTATTTGACTGCTATCAGAGAACCCACAGACAGGGGAAATTCTGTTTGACACGTACGGATGTGACGTTACAGTGTCCCGAAAAGTTAGATGCGATAAAACAACTCCTCTGTCCATCCCACAATAAGTATTCAACGTAGATATATAAATTTTTTCGACTCCCTACAATACTTGACTAAAATACAATAGGAGCCATATCAACCACAAGAAGAGATTTCATGGTCGGAGTTCCTCAAGGGTCGGTGCCGGGACCCCTACTCTTCAACATTTACACCGCGCACATAGTAGGAGCATCACACTCCAACTGTGAGGTAGCGGCGTATGCGGACGACATAGGTGTCTACAGCACTAGCCTCGACCCAGCGAAAGCACTAAAGGCTGCATAGGGCGCCAGTCAGTTAATCACCGACAGGCTACGAGCTGTCCACATTCAGGTAAACCCAGCCAAGAGACAAGGGAACCTTTTCTCGTTCCAGCACGGGAAAAGAAAGCTTCCACCCAGCTTCAACATAGACGGGACTGATTGCAAACTTGCCAATAGCATATGCTACCTAGGCATCAACCTAGGCAGACACATGACGTTCGGCACACACCTGCAGAAGAAGCTAAAAAGATTACGTTGGACTTACTACTCTCTCCAGCATCTCATAACAAGCCCGGCTATATCCTTGAGGCTGAAACTGCTCATATATCAGAGCGTCCTGAGGCCAGCACTACTTTTTGGAACCCCGCTTTTTCGTTTTCTCCACACGAGCACCATAACTAGACTCCAGAGCTTCCAGAACAATATCCTGCGCACGGCACTATGGCATACCCCTTTTCGTGAAATGACGGCTCCTGACATCCACGAAAAGTTCGAGGTCCCCACCATTACAGAAGCCATCAGAAGAAGGCACATCAAATTCTTTGACTCGATGAAAATTGCCAAAACCCCCTATTCCAAGACCTGACACCTCCACCACTACCGGCAAGATGGTAAATCTCTAGATCTGGGAAAGCAGACCAAATGGTGGACATTACGGCCCTTGGCCAATCAACAACAAGCCTCTGACGGGTATACCCATCACTGCTTTCCAACTTAATGAGCTTCCACTACATGCCTAGAGAGACTCTAGACTCAGCCTTCAGTGGAGTCTCACCACTGCACCGCAACATTTCCACCTCTACCGAGGCTTCCCACACACCTTAATTCCCTCACTCCACCTTCAAACAGGTACTCCTAGTAAAAATATCCGCTCACCCCAAATAAATTCCCTTTATTTTCCCCTTATCTATAATCTTAAAAATATGAGAGCTAATGGGGGAAAAAAAAACTTGACAAACCCAGTGTTTAACACGATAACCTCCGTTACCCCATCGATGGCAAGACGCAGTCGAGGCAGGAACGCTTTAGTCTTAGGTTCTAGTTGTAGGTTTTAGTTTTTAGTTTCCCACATTGTAAACAGAAGGTATATATGTAGTTTGACCTTTTAACTAAAGATGTTGTAATTCTACCCTCCTTCGAATGCATCTACGCATGCAGTAAGAGGAGAAATTGTAAATATTTGTTCACTGAATTTTTGTTCACATATTGTAAAAAATGATAAATAAAGGGGTTATAAAAAAATATATATATATATAATATTTATATTTATATAAAAAATATTTATATATATATATATATATATATATATAGTTTCGTTTATAGTAATAAATACTAATATATACAACCATCAACAATACTTGATTATGAACTCTGATAGTGTTTAGAATTTCGTTCTCAGCCCAAATATAATATTTGAAGATTTCTAAATTGACTGGTCCCCTTTCGAGATAGGTTATAGGTTCTATTAAGGACGATTTATGAAATATCGATATCGAGGGCCACCTTCCTCAAGTTCCAACGCGCTAAATTTATATGTTTTTAACCGGGTCACCAAACAATCTTTTCACGTTCACTTGGTTTTACCTTAGTATTTTTATGTGTTTTTTTTGGAAGGGATCTTTCATTAGAATGGTCATTTTTAAAAAACATTTTTATTTATTTACAGTGATTAAAGTCACAGCTAATGAGTTTTCAGAAAATTTCACTGATATTTTCCATGTCCAGTTTATAGGACCTATTAAATAAACATTTATCAGTTGATAGAATGTGTGGAAAAAACAAGGAGACGGAGAACAAGTGACAAAATTTCGGGGATGTGGGTTTGATCAGATAAAATGACACAAGATTGTGTCTTCTGTATTTTAATAGAAAAAAATTAAGATGTTTTGCTTTCTAGTTTCTTATGGGGTAAAGAATTTACGGAGCTTACTTTACTAAATACATATTCCTCTTATGTATTATTAACCGTCATAGAATAGATAAACTTTGTCTATTATACACACACATATGGTGTGCTGTTCAACAAACTTAGCTACTTAGTGCGATTCTGGTAATCAAAGCTTATGAGTAGCTCCCTTCTCAACTCTTACAAAATACGTTCTGCTAGTAATGCTTTATTTTCTGTGATTAAGATAGAGGCCAGATTTCTGAAAGATAACTCTATAATATTAAATAATAAAAAAAAAACGGGGAAATAAAATAAGTTATGATCTTATTGTTAGGGTCATATAAGGAGAGCAAATGAATTAAAGTAACAAGCCTTACCTTTATGCCTCTGGTGAAGCAGAATATGAAAATATAAGGGTAGGCTGCATAAAAACGGCTATTATAAAATGATGGTACATGATAGCCTAACTACAAAAACGGCATTTACACTCAGTAGGTTATAGAACTGATCCTTTCGTCGGCTGGTCTCACAAAGAGAGCGGGAGATAAGCGCGCGGAAACCAGGGAGCCAATTAAAACTAATGCCATATGCATTATTATTATGAAGGCTCGTTGCCTCCCGGCGCGAAACATTCAAACTCCTAAATTCGCAAAAAATAAAAATATCAGCTACTGTACATTTTCTAAGAATTAACACGTCAGTGAGGACATTATGCGAGTTTGGCAGTCACAATATAGCCAGGAACACAATAAGACAAACTTATTATTAATTTAAACAGTGTTATTTATATTTTCGTCTAAAATATTATTTTTTTAAACTGAAATAAACGTTTTTCCCTCTAAATCCGTTTCAAAAATCTTGATTAGTGTTTAAAAGTTATAATGCACGCCCTTAACCGGTCAAATAGTTTCAAAACTGATAATTTAGTTCCCTGCATGCGCAGTACATCCATAGAGCCCTAGAGGCACCCACGTAGGGCGGTAATGTAGATAGTAATGTATTGTAGATAGGACAGAAGTTCTGATTGGAGGCTCTAGATAAAAACTATCTAAATCACCTAACTAGGTTCATCAGTACAATCTGCCGATGATTATATTTTCATAAACATGAAAAATATCCGAACATTCCCAGTACTGTGAAGCTCACAAGCTTTATGAGATCGACCAGTAATGCCCCAAAAGTCGCAGACAAAGGCACCAACTAGGCCTTCCCACACTCACACCAGCAGGAGCTATTTTAGCGTTTTATAACCGTATGGGTGTTACTGGGTTTCTCTGAACAAACTAAAAAAAAAATGTTTATTCTAACTGAATTAAGTATTATAGAAATGTATGGTGGTATTAATGGTCGTTTCAACAGTTATTAATGCTGCTAGTAGAAATTTTCTTATTCCTAATCTTAGTGTTTTTTTTTTCTTTTTCTTAGCTCTATAATTATAAGATTAAGGATGAGGGAAAAATAAAGGGATATTTGTGTTGAGCGGATCCTTGTTCTAGGAGTACCTGCTTGAAGGTGGTGTGAATCTTAGTGGAAGTTTTAGTCTACTTAAAACAGATCTATAAAAGTTGCATTCCACGTATATATAAACGATATACTGACGAGTTTTGACGAAATAAAGAAATGGTTGCTTCGTCTTGGAAGGGGGGGGGTCGTATAAAATGGACTGTCTTATTAATTTCTACCATTCCGCCAGAGCAGACTGGATTCCAATCCAGTATGAGCGCAGAGCACCCCCTTCTGAAGGTGCAGTCAGAAGTTAGCCATAACATGAATAGAAACATAGCCACGGCTATGATTTCCATTGATTGCACCCAAGCATTCGACTCGGTGTCTCACGGGGCACTGTGTCAAATGCTCTGCGACCGGGAATGCCCGGAACAACTATATTCAATTCTGGCTAGCTTCCTGAAAAACAGATCGCTGCGGGTGAGAGTGGGTGATAGCTTCTCCGAAGCTGTGCCACTGACCTGTGGAGTACCCCAAGGCGCCGTCTTATCCCCTGTACTATTCAACGTATACACGTCTGAGATTGTCGGAGCCCGGTACAAAAATACCACAGTTACTGCTTTCGCAGATGACATAGCGGTGTACAGCAGCAGCATGAGTGCCAAGGTAGCTCTAAGACAGGCTGAAGCAGCCTGTAACCAGATCAGTGAGAGATTGGGGAGACTCAATATCTCTGTAAACGCGGGTAAGACTGACTGTGTAATTTTCTCTTTTCAAAAGGGAAAAAGCCCGCTCCCTACTAGTTACATAGTAGGAAAGAAGCAAAATTCACCAGCCAACGACCTAGTATATCTGGGAATTAAAATGGACAGACACCTCCATTTTAGTAACCATTTTGCGAAGAAGTTGAAGCATACACGCATGAAGTCTTACCGGCTTACGCACTTATTGACTTCCCCCAATCTATCACTGCGTCTCAAGCTACTGATTTACAAGAGCATACTCAGGCCTACTCTGCTGTATGGTGCACCGCTATTTCGTTATCTGACGTATACGACAGCTAAGAAACTCCAACAATTCCAAAACGGTATACTGATGAAAGTGGTCAGAGGTACTTCATTCGAGCAGCGACGGAACAGTGAGCTGCATGAGATATTTGAGCTGCCTACGGTGGATGAATTCATCCAGCGTAGACATATCAAATTTTTCGACTCATTACAATATTTGACAAACCCGGTGTTTAACACTATAACCCCCGCTCCGTTCCCCCATCGATGGCAGGACGCTGTCGTGGCTGGAACGCTTTAGTTTTAGGTTCTAGGTATAGTTTTTAGTTTGTAAGTTTTTTTCTCCCATTTTTAAACCGAAGGTGAGCCCCATCACCTAGATTTGTATTCATAGTATTTGCCTATTAACCACAATCTGTATTGTTGAGTAACACGAACTCCTTCAAATGCATCTGTGCATAGCAGGATAAGGAGAAATTTGCAAAGTTTCTTTTAATATTTTCATTGTATAACTTCATGGGGTTTAGAAAAAAAAAAAAAAAAAAAAAAAAAATTCTACCAAATGGACAGACACCTCCATTTTAGTAACTGTATTTTTCTTTAGGATAAATGGTATTTTTTGCATGGTAAATGATATATAATTGCCGGAACATATTTCCGGTTTTAATTTTCCGTTTTCCGGTAAGCAGAGAGTTCCGTGGAGCTCTTTTGGTTCCATGTACTCCTGATACTGCTGTGTCGATAGCTCGGAGGCCGGCTCCCCGGTTGTACCACCTTAATAAGGAAATTTTTATAGTTTTAGGTTAGTTTCAACCAATATACTCCATAATTTTTTATAAACAGCTGATCGATAACTAGGAGTAAGACACTTGTCTTTACCAGCTTTCGGGATGGGTATAACTTCTGAATTTTCTGTGCGGAATACATAGTCATTTATTTCACACAGAGGTTTGAAATTTGGGATCATACTGAGCCGTAATAATAGAAATGAATGGGCGTATTTGTCCATAATCGGCTTAGATTGATGAACAAATTGAAGTCATGCCAGATGAATTCAATTAATGGTTTCGTTACGGCTGTGAAAAAGGTTTCAATGACTTCATTCGTGCCACTGTATTCGAATAAATGCACGCAGACAGACAGGCGAAAGACCCGTGCCTCAATGAAAGTAGACCCTCTCCCTTCTGGCATGGCAATTAGTTTTGATTTCAGATTCATTAGTTTTCATTATAGAATAAATATTTCATCCTTTGAAGAAGCTGTTTGTATTTATCGTTTAGAGCGTGTTTGGACTGACCAAAACAAATCTGTTTAGTGTGGCTGGACAACTAACTATGGATCCTATTAATAAATTGTGTGTATATTTTCCATCGGTGGCAAGTCGTTTGATGGCCAATGTGAACTGGGGTGGTCTGTTTGTTGCTGCCTGTTCCCATTGGAAAAGAAATGATACTTTAATCAATATCTGAGAAATATGTTGTTTGCCAGTACAAATTGAAAATAAATATTCGCTTTTATAGTCGTTCTAACTGAGCTTCACAAATTTAGAACAATATGCTCTTGTAAATAAAATGCCTTGCTTAGGAAATTATTTAAACACTGTATTTTTCTTATCACTCAATTGCTTGAAAGGAAGGAATTGGGTCAAGCAAGCTGGCATGTTGGTCTGGACTGGAACAGTCCATGTTCGATTCTATCATGAGGAAACATTGATAACAAGAGCACCCAGCACGAAAGGAGAGGCTTTACTTTCAAACGTGCATTGGATAATAGTTTTGTAGGTATATTCACCAACATAATGATTTACACTGGAAGAATATGATAAAAAAAAAGTGAAAAAAGCTTATCTAATAACTAACGTAGATGGTGAGGAAAAAACAGAAGGAAGAATGGAAGGCACTGAGCTTGAATCATTTGAGTATCTTTAAGGAATGCAACTTACCATGGACAATTTCGTCGTCACTGTCAAGAAGAGACAGCAGCTTGATAATGAGACTGAAAATTGGTCACACCAAACTGATATAATTACTTGTAGGAATCCAATGGCCAACGTGTGAATTGTGAGGCCACACCCAACTCACAGTCAGATTAATAATATTAATGGCTAAAGAATAGAGGAATAATAACATCAAAACTTCAACCTATTTAGTCAACCAAGCCTAGTACGAACACCCTAGAGTACCTGAACAAGATCAAGATCATCAATGACTTTATTTATTTGATGAGTGAATTGATTCCAATAATAATTTGTATTCTTGAATGTTATTATAAAATTTTATACAAGCTTGGTCAAAATTATATTTATTATTTATCAAGCATTTTATGAATGTACCTTGTAATTGTGTTTTATAATTTAAAAACTGTCACTACATTTTATAACTAACCAGGGCCAATATTTTTTGAAATATTGTAGTTAGTTCTTTAGAGAAAAAGTATCAAAGAATGGACAGAGTCCAAGCTGGGGACAGGTCGATGTAATTTTCTCTCGTGTTGATCAAATTCAGCTGGAACAATATTTAATGTAAGGATATATATTTGTTTAGTATTCCTTTTTACATTGTGTTAATCACAGAGGATTATTTTGACAACTGCTATGGAGTTGCACATCCATATATATATATATATATGTAAGATAATTCCTCTGTAGCAATTTGAAAGAAGAAATGCTTCTTTGGATTTATGCAGTAATCAGTCAAAAGTGCTTATGTTTTTAATAAAATACTTTTGCCAGATAACAATTTTGTACAACTGGTGTCATCACCCATTAGATATATTTCCAACCAAGAATTGAGCTTATTATATGGTTGAATCCAGGTTCAAATCATCCAAGTATCAAGAGGATTTGTTGAAACTTGAATTAGAAAGTGATCTCATCTTATAAGCTCCTTGCCTAAAGTCCTCTCCTGTGAGGGGAGGAGTGGGCCATGCTGAATTATCAATAAATGTATGGAAAGTAATAAAATATTTCATCTTGATGAACTATTTATTATTATTTTAACTTGTGATCTCTAGAAACCATCACACCTGCAAAGCTACACCGAATTAAGATGGACAAGCCCTTTCACCTATCTCTGATACTTCTTCCAATTGCTTATTTGAGCCTGACCAGACTCCTAAGGGTTTAGAACATTTCATGATATTATCCGGCAACAATGTAATTTAATATGTAACAGCCTGTAAAGCCATGAGAAGTAATTCATACCAAAAGAAAGAAGAAAAGAAGATTTCATGACTCTGTAAGCTAAGTATAAAGTATTTTTATTGGTTGAAATAAAAAAAGCCTGAGATCCTAAAAATAATCTGAATTAATAATTTCATTTTTAACATAATATAATTACATTTAGTATTTGTTTGTTTTTAATAGTTGTAAGTATTTAAAATCTTACGATTTTTATGTTTATTATCTTTTATTAATTTAATGAATTATGAAATTGGAGGGAAATTAACTTAAACCCATAATGTTATGTTATGCCATGTATGCCCTTGATAAGGAAAATAAGAGAGGGAACAGCTCTGAAGAGAATGCGGCTCAGACATAAGTGATTTATTCTTGGTCATCTGATTATGAGACAATCTGCTTGACAATGCAGTATCTGCAGAGTTGATGGTCTGTCAATTATTGAGGAGTGCCTGTTATATAAGTTTTATGTTCCTGAAACCTGCAAAGAATTTCATTAGTTATTATGGATGAATAAACAAAAGAAATTGAGCCAATTGAAGTCCTCAGTTTCTTCTAGGAAATATATGTCATTGATAAATTTCAACATCTGAATTTCTTTCATGTGATTTAATAGACAATCCGTTATAAATCCCCTATCTTTTGTTGATATTTTACTCATCATATCTTACTTTTATTTGTTTGATTTTTGTGATCATATTATTGGTCTTGAAATAAAATAAATATATGTGGGCAATGAAGACTAGTTGTGTGTCCTAAAATTAATCCATCCCCTCTCACTCTCTCTTCTTGTTAAGTGTAAGACAGTTGTTCATGACCTAAATTTGTGAGATTTTGTAAATAAAGCGTTATTCATTGATGCATCCATTCTCGCACAACTTCAAATTATACATGATTACCAGTTCAAACTAAACCAATAACAAGATTTTTCAGGATAAAAATAATAGAAACACATTTGATGCTAGTATTTATATTTATTAACAATCGTATATCAAATAAAAATAAAACAATAAATAACAACAAAATAAATCTATTCCACCTTTGATAATTTGATAAATACTGCTTGCTCATGCAGTAGGAACCCAATTTTCAAGACAATGATTAACTTCAACAATGGTTCATGAATGATGAACCATCATGAATGATTGCATTAAAATTAATAAAAACGCAATTTCACAAGTAAATATCACAACTTTTTTTTTAATGACAAGGATAAATCTGATTACTCACAAATTAAAAGCTTTTTTTTAAGCATGGAAGATATTTCTAATAAAGAATTTTGAAATGTTTAATGTATTGAATTGTCCCAAACAAAACAATAGAAACATTCAATAAATTTCAAAATTACATTACCAAACAAAAACAATATTAAATATAAAGGATGAGAATAAAAGAAAAAACTTTAAATGATTTCTCATCAAATGTTTAGGCTTTAAAAATTTCTTTTTTAAAATTGTGCGTTCCATTATCATTATTATTATTTTAATACTGCTCACATAATTTTGAATACTTGAGGACCTACTGTATTAATCTAATTTATAATGTGAAAAACACAAGACATCTCTAAAAGACATCAATACATTTAAAGAACTTTTCTAAGCTTAAATATTTGTTTTTCCTCTTAGAAACCTAAAAATTAGTAACATTTTCGATGTATATGCTTTCTCTCAAAAGGCTACAGCTCCGATCTGATTTTCTTTAAACTATTTCTGCTGGTCTGCTTCTTTTAATTATTGTTGACGATTTTTGTTGACACTTCTAAAACCTTGAAAATATTTCAACAGCTAAGAAAAGCTAAAAATAAAAATACCAGTGAGAAGAAGTCAGTTTCAGAAATCAAAAGACAGAATATGCCAGTTTAAATTTTGGAAGGAATCTTTTCACCAGCAAGATGTTTTACTTCATCAGAAGCATTGATTTTCTTCTGATCTACATAACATTGTGAATTTGTTTCGGTATCTTCTAAAATATACCTGAAAAAAAGATAAAACTTTAATAAAAATCATCTAATTTTCAATTGCCTACCAGCTATAAAACAAAAATTCTACAAAACTTATAATAACTATTTCTAATTATGTTTCCTTTCTACAGCCACTTTTTTTATACTTATAAATCATACTGACCAAGGAAGATAATGTTTCTAACTAGACTAATGGCTATGGTTTCAATAATTTGGTTATGATTGTTCCACACATAATTCTGGATGCCATGAATTCACACAAAAGTTTAGTTAGTACTACTCATTACTAATTACTAAACACAGTAAAAAAAAAAAAAACCAACTTACTAAAAGAAAAACATGTAAATAATAATGATGATAATCATCACATCTAAAAACAAATGCTGCCCTATTATCTTTGTATAAACTTCCGTAGTTGGTATAAGTGATAACGACCAATTATTCTGTTTCATACTTCCTGCCTTACAAAACTCTTTCACAAGGAACCAAAACTTAACTTGAAAACCGAAATTCACATTTAATTTCCCCCCAAAGTAATACAAAAAATTTCATATCAAACCGATTACAACATTTAAATCGATGTCAAATATTTCTAATTGAAAAAAAAAACCCTCACTTGTAATTGACCATTATCCCGCATGAGTTGGACAAACCCCTGGGAGAGGTATCAGCCATCCAATTCAGTCTCCACATCACAGCACCATTTTTGAGATGAAAGTTAGCTAAAAATTAAAAATTATAATTAAAAGAAAAAATATTTGTAATAACTGGTAATTACATACAGTTTGTTCTCTCAAAACTAGCCAAAATATGAAAATTGGATAAGTTGCTTTGAACCACTACATATAAATACAAATCTTGGCAAATTTGAAGTTTAGTAGTCACAGTTGCTGGAGCAGATAATAAGCAATGGGGACATTTATTCTTGCCATAGTAGAGATAATTAAGAGTGTAATTTTCAGGGATACTTATGTCACTGAAAATCCTATGGGTTTAGTACCCCTCTGCTATGGCTATATATTTTTGTTTGACAGTTTTAATGATTATAAATAATTATAGTCTACTTAAGCCCCAAACACAATTTAAATAACTTTAATCAGGTTATTGATACTTAAATTAGATTTCTTACTCAATGTGGTATGAAAATATTAATTATTTTATTACTAGTTAATTTATTAATCACCCTTTTATTAATTTTCATTAGACTAGTTTAATTTTCAGCATAACTGGGTATTAAACAGATCCATCCCACCCAAAAGTATAGCAAAATCTTCAGAAAACCAACTAAAACTTGAAAAGATTTAAAAAAATAGCCACAATATAAAGGGGAATTCAAAATAACTTCTGTTATAAATAAACTATACTAATACTGGTTGATCAAAAACATACTGATAGTCCCGATTAAATCATATGTTACTAACCACAATGTGTCAAAGTAATTATTTTTTTCCTAATTTCAGAAATTTATTTTTAAATGAAATAGTTCATGTTGGTTTGGGATGTTAAGAGAATCTTGAGAAGGCTCCATTCCGGTATCAGTGTATCTACGGTCTTTTCCTGGCGTTAACCATTAATATTTTCCTCTTGGAAATGTCATCCCTCTATGAAAATCGGTAAACGAGCTAATACACCATCAGCCATGGACAGTTAACTCTTTAATTACTACGTTTTGTTCAACTGTTGCTCCAAAAATTATCAAAATTCTGTTGGTTGTCAACAATTTAATTACCAACTGGGTCGAGTGCTGCACCTCTCCTCTTCTCCTTGTAAAGGTAATAGGCACACATGGACATGAGGAGAGGCTCCATCGCCGTGACTAGACTATGGTCCTGGTACCAGGTGTTGTTCATAAGGCTCTTCTTGACCTCCTTCCAACTTGTCAGCCTGTCCAGGATGTACTTCCATCCTTCTGGTGTTTCTAGGCTGTCTGGTACAGAAAGCGATTATAAACATTACAAAATTACAATACGAATAAACATCTATAAATACATTAAATTAATTAATTATTACGTTAAGGGAGTCAAGCTCATGAACTGATTTAAAAAAAAAAATCAATAGTTTTGATGTATCAAACAATTAAGGATTACAAAGTAGCAGGCATATTTTAAATGTCTTTTTATAATCATGGCCCAATTGACTCTATACTTATTACATATCAATAATCACAACTTTTAATGTTTTAATTTAATGTCCTAATAAATATTTATTTTTTTTAGCAAATAATTAATGACACTTAATTATTTTTATAGAGAATGGAATATTTTTCATCTCCTGGCAAAATCAGATAGGACATCCATGGAACAATTCTCGTCTTAGGTTGAACAAGGGTCTCACAGAGGTTGTAAGACCCAGGAAAACCAGGGATGCATAGTAATTGGTTACATATTGTTATGATATTTTTTAAATGGTGCTTATGTAAAAAATATCGGAAAAATACGAAATTATAAGTCAAGAAGGCATCGGACAGGAAATGAACCTCCTGACTGGTCGTATAGAGTAAGTAGTGAGAAGTGGGGGATGAACCTCCTGACTGGTAGAGAGAGAGTCGTTGGGCAGAGACAGAGTGAGACAAGGTGTGGCGTGCCCAGGCTGGCACCTGATGGTCCGTTTTCATTTATCAACATCAGGACAACTTTAAAATCAACCAACATGAAGATAAGCAGATCGAGCAAAGAGTGATATGAACAATGAGGATACCAACGCGAAGAAGCGCTGGCCAGCATATGAAGAAATTAAAAGTACGTGATGATATTTGTATGTAAATTTTTGTTTGTAATGTTAGTAATAATAAAATCAATATTCTTTTTGCCAAAAGTTTCCTAAATAAATTAACAGAACCCTGGATTAAAGTAAAAGTTTGAATATAAAGTTTTTTTTTTTTTAAATAATTAAAATAATGATAATTAAAAGAGTAATATGAAAATATTACAATAATATATTCTGAAAAAAAAAATCATTTGAACTATAAACTTTTTTGGGAGAGAAATGACAGTTATTTCAAGATTTTATAGGAAAACTATTAAAAACCCTTCAAACATCTATGTGGAATGGATTTAGAAGATCTATTTAATTGAACAATAACAAAAAAAAAATCGTCACAGAAAGATCAAATAAAAATATGGACAAATAGGAAAAAAATAGCTTTTTCTGTTATAATTGAGTTTAATTACATTACAGTTTAAGCTCCCTCCATTTTATTCTGACATACTTTCAAGCATAATAACTTAATGCCTTCAAACATTTAAATCAGTATAATTTTAGTCTAAATATTCTCATGTTGAAATCTTGGAAAACATAACATGGAAATAATAAGTTTATTATGAGACAACAGAAATGAAGAAATCATTGGAATTAGTTTTGTTTTAAATTTTAATTATTGGAAAAAAAATTAAAGAAAATCAGAGAGGGTTCAAAGATGATTATTTTCTAACTCAAACCTTAATCACAACCAAATGTAATGTATCAAATTATTTGTTTTCTCTTCTCGGTGTTCTTAGTTAAAGTAAAGGTGGTACACCCTAGACGATGCACATTAAATAAATTTTGATTATGAGGGTGAATCAAAATAAGAGACCTTGTTTAGTGTAAATTTAATTTTTTTTTTTTTTTTTTTGGCTGAGAAGAGTTATACAATATTTTTTTTGATTACTAATAAAAGTAGAGATTAATAGATTAAGATCAAATTGTTAAGCAAATGATTTGTTCAGGTAAAATCCAGCTAGAATCATTTTTTTTCGTTTTGTGAATGAGTCAGAATTAATAAAAGGATGTATATTGATTTTATTTAAAAAGATGTTTGATTTATTTTTTTTCTCAATCAATTTATTTGTTTTCTTCTTTTTGCTGGTTGAACAATGATTAGGAAACGATCACATATTAAGGATTAAATTTGGTTTATTTAATATTTATCCTAATATGGAGTTTTTTTATTTTTTATTTTATTTTACTATTTTCCTTTTAAACCAAATAGTGTGGAGTCTGATTGTTAATTCTTCTTCTTGTGAAGCTGGTGAGTTTTTTGTTTAAACCTTGGCGATGCGATTGGGCTACAAGGCACCATATTGTTCACTTCCATCTAAAGACGTGGTGTTGTAGCAATATTTCTTGAAAAATATCAGATACTAAAAATAACATACAATCCACTTTTGGAACTGCCTTTAGTGTTCCTAGCAAAGCCTTGGTATATATGCAAACTTTAATAAAATTATATTCTTTATCATTTTATTTTAAATAAGTATTAAACCTTTTTCATAGCATTTGATCTTCTCAATAAGCCAAGTTTTAAACCCAGGGATAGGGGAGAGTGTAGATAGCTTCGTGACTTTGGGGAATTCTGCCTGCAGCTCCTTAGCAACTCGCTTTATCAAGTAGTTGCCAAGTTCAATGCCCTGAGAAGAAGACAAATTTTATTTAGAAATCAATAAATTATAATGTAACACCAACACATTTCAATAATAGCAGAATTAAAATAAATTACCTGTAAACCCCTTTGTGTTGAAGAAATCGAATAGAAAATAGCTGCAGTGACTAAATTTGGATCTTCAACTTCTCCTGCTGTCCCTGCCAAGGAATCTTTTGCACTGGCATCAACTGAAAATAAATAAATGTTTAAATTATCAGAAAAAAAAAGTTAGGGCAATATAAAAAACCTTGGGAGTATCCTCAACAATAGTCATTGTATCTGCTCACAAATGTTTATTCACATGTGAACGCTTTTGGTGGCTACACTGCCATTCCCAAGACTTATGATGTAGTTTAGAGAGGAGGATAAAAAACAATTTTACTAAATTAAAAATTTAATTTATTGGTAAAATTCTATAGAGTAGAGTTGGACATAGGCAGTAGGTCTCTCACTGAGGTGATGGAGAACATCTTATTAATTTAAAACATTTTTTTTATATCCATTACCTTAAACTACATTATAAGATTCTTGAAAATGTTGATGTAGCCACCAAAGTATTTGTTTGTGAATACAATTTGTTGATAGATGAGAAAGCCTGTTTTTTCATTTATAAAAATTAATACCCCACAACAACCAACTATACTAACTTGACATGCGCTGTGCTGCGGTAACTATTCCCTTCACACTAGCAGCTATTTCCATTGACAGTGCTGTGTGTAGCACGACGATGGGTTCACTGGGCATACTGCTGTGTGTGTAAACGAAGCAACGCCTATAGGCTCCCACTCTCCTTTTCAGGTCTGCCCAGCTCCTGACTGGGTGCACAGCCTCGTATTCTGAGATCTGAGGGTTTAACATAGCATTTGTATTAAGATAATTCAATTAGATCCATGCCAAGTTAAAACTGATTCACTTCAGTTTTACGATTTTAGATGCCAAGTCACGAACACTTTTTAGCAAAGTGTGACATAATATAGTATAGTCTCGCAAAGTTCTATTTTGTTTTTAAATGTATCTGTGACATTCAATAAAATTTGTTGATAGTTTATTATTTGTACATAAAAGCAGGTTTTTGGTTTAAATTTTATTTTATTTATTTTTTGATGATGTATCAACCAACAGTCTTTTAAGATTATTTTAAGAAATTACAGAAATTCTAAAACAAAGTGAAATAAGAATAAAAGTGATTGAGTACGGATCTACTATTATCTTAAGATATATTTTCAATTTCATAGGCCAACAAATACATGTTTTTATTTTATTAAGATAAAAATTCTAACCCAGCTAAACAATTACACACCTTTTGCAACATTTCGCATGATGACTGCCATGTTACTCGTTCAAGTTTTAGAAACCCAACTGAGAACCACAAGGAAAGGAGATCTTTCAATGTAGCATTTAACTGCTGCAGTGGAACGAAATCCTCTGATTTTGAATCCAACACAGCAAGCAGGTCCTAAGAAATTATTAAATGAAGTTATAGGTTATTAACAGAAAAGAAACATGAAATACAAATAAACATAACATTTCAATAGAATCAAATATGTTCTTTAAACGTTTATTACACAAGTCTTCTCACTTTAATGGTTATTAGTACAGTAGTCCATGTATTAACTTTTAGGACAGGTTAGTAAAATCAAGATATTAATTGAAATTTGATTATAATAGTTTTGTTGATGAAAAAATTGATATCAGGTAGTTAAGATTTCATACATAACATTACTTTTTTTTATTACATTAATATTTTGTTCAGAATTAATTAATATGGGTTTGACCCCCAAAGTATTTAGTTTAAAGTGCTTCACAGTCAGGAAATTATTATTATAATACATTTTTATTACTATGAAGTATAGTCATTATAAAGTTTACAATAAATTATTCATATTTTAATTTAATAAGACTGATTTTGAATTGGTACTGGCCAAATAAGTCAAATAGAAATTACTGTCATTGTTACACTCTTAAAAATTAGGTACTGAAAGATATTAATAAAATATAAATAAAAACATACTAATACATCTGTCCTCATGTCTACAAGAAATTTAACTCCATTTTCTAGACGACCAATATGTTTGAACAACCAGGAATATTGTGGGCTTAGAACACTTTTCAATTTTTCCTCTGCTTTTAGTGACACAGCAGTTCCTGGTTTGAAGTCTTTCTAAACCAAACAAATGCCAAAACATTTAAAACAAAAATGTTTTTAGTAGTTAAGAATGTATGTAAAGAATGTAATCTAAATGTATTTATTGATTACATATTCATATTAATCACTGTTGGCTTACAAATTGGTTCATTGCTTTGTGAATGCGTTCATGATCAACTGAATAATCTGTAGCCAATGTTGTAAGAAATGTTTCCCTTTGAGGCTTTGTTAACAGTTTGTAAATACTGACAAGATCTTTAACACTATCCTAAAAAAATAAACCATAAAAATGAATTAGCGTGAAAAGATTGGATACAATATTAAATGATAAATGTGTCACTTACTTCAACAAACCAAGCTGTCACATTTTTGTCCTGATAGGTTAAGATGTTCTTTAACAGCAGTTCCAGTCTTTGCTCGTCTTCGATTGTACTTTTTCTCCTGAGGAGGAGAGGAGCGTCAAAGAATTCTTCATGGCTAAATGACTTAGAGTCCAGACCGTCGAGCAATAGATTATCACCAAAGCCGTCATCAGCAGCATCCACCATACTTGTTCTTTTAATAGAACGAGAGTGGTTTAACTGCGGGAGAGTGAGCTTCTTAAAATGGAATGAAGACCACCTCATGCTTCGCAATGAGGATGAAAAAAGAACATTTAGACCCCCAGCCATGATCCTTCACAGTCATACTACCAGCTTATAAATGATATCCTTATCAACTTGTAAATCAAGATATATAACTGTGATGTCACATAGGAGGATGTGTGAAGCACCTTCTCAATTGAAATATTAACTATAATTCTCACTGATATGTAAACAAATGTGAGGTTTATTTTAGGTTCCTTGTAAGGTTATGTTTGTTTCTTTTTTTTCCTTTTTCCCCCCTCAAATACTCAAATTTAGTTCAACAAATGAATAGTGAAGTATTCATAAGATTGATTAAATTCACGGTCAGTTTTAATTAATTATGTAAATGAAAGAGGTCAATACATGAATACTGATTATACTTAGAACTTACAGACAAATATTATTGAGAAAATCATAAAAAAAATTGTACCAAATAAAAACTGTTGAAGAAAATTATTATTTGCCGCAATTGTTTTTAGGATACATGCATGAAAAATATTTCCTTTCATTAAATTTATTATAATTATTCAGTAAAATATTTATCTTCTCTGGTAATTTTAGTAAATTTTAGCCATTTAGTATGATGGCTCAAGGATAAATGTGAAAAAATAAAATATAACCTAGAGAAAAAGAAATTAATGATCAGAAAAAAATTATAAATTATAATGACCATACTATTAACATTATGATGACCATCCATGTATAATAAAAATGTTTATAACATAATCAATTTTAATAATGTCAAGAAATGAGTAAAATAATAAAAGGAAAACATCAAATTTTAATTTTAAGTATAAAAGGATTTTTGATGCTTTAATGAAGAAAATAAATGTAATATATCTCTTGTTTTATTTCTATTAAACAAAATTACACAGAAATGTTATGGAGTTAGACAGAAAGCCTTTTATATACACTCCAGCACCTACATAGAGCTCATGAAAAATACATTATACTGATTTATTAGATGATAATAATTTTTAACAGTTAAAATATTTGCTCATTCAATCACTCAATGTAATCTGAAATTCAGTAAAATCAATCTTATTTCAAACTACATAATAAATATGAAATATAATACAATATGTAATAATATCTGAATAAATAATATAGTAAAATACACAATATAATATATAATACAATAAAATGCATAATTTAATATATTAAAAATAAAATACATGCAATATAATATATTAAAGTAAACTGTGAACCTTCATATTTAACGTTCAAAATGTTTGAGGCAAACAGATATAAAAGGCTTTCTTTAGGTGATATCAAAGGAAGAAAGACAAAACAAGTTAAAATAAAAGCATAATATGTAATGAAAGTAATGGAAAATTTAGCATAGAAAGCAGAATAAAATATTTTTTTACAGATGGAGTAAATTCCATGAGGTTGATGCCATTTAGTGAAGAAAGTGGAAGTGGTTCTAGGTTCCACTCCTCATTAGTACCTATCCATTTATAATTTTTTTGTTGTACCCATTTTGTATGTCATCTGGGTTATACTTAATGCTATGCATGATGTGGCACCTATAAAACTTTTAAACCAAGTGATATACTCACACCAAATTAGGCACAGAGACGGTTAGGTATCTTAACAAAATATACAAGGGATTGTGAACTATTTTACTATTTATTGTAAAATATATTGATACAGTTAAATTAATGTTATGTTAATATACATACTTTTATTTTGTTTTACTTAATTTCATATGTGGTGGTTTTTTAAAAATCAATTTAACAAATTATTACTTAAAATTATGTAAGGGTATTTGGTTCCAGTGTTACCCCTTCACTCCAAAATGGAATGGGTAGCACAGAGAATAAACTCTTAATATGAAAACTCCTAAGAATTATATTCTTGTTACATAGATAAGCATAGCTTATGGTGAAGAGACTTCTTGGAGACAAGAGGTTAATAAGTAACAATGTATGTTTTTTTAATTAATAAAGAACTTTGTTTGTTTATATTTTTTTCCATTTTGTAGATTTTTAATTAATAATCTTAAAACATTCAAACAAAAATATCAGCATAAACCAATTTTGGCTCATCAATATTTTAATAACAGCTGAGTGCATTTCCCTCCTAAATTAAACCCTTAAAACAATTACTCATTTAGTGAACAAGCACAGATTAATACAACTGCAAGTTTTGTATTTTCTATACTTCCTTCTTATTTTCATTTGCTAATTAGTTTTGATTTTAAGTGACAAACATATTGATTATTCCACATTTAAACATCATAAATAATCAACTATAAATATATTTGTTAACTTATAGAATTCTTCATATATTTTGGACATCTAATAAAACAATTGACTAAATATATTTACTTAATTATTTTAAAAGCATATTATTGATACATCTATGAGGACATGCATGTAAATACATTATTAATTATGAAGTGAGTGGTTTTCAGATATGTATATTTATGAAGTATTTTTATTTATCTATTACACAATAAATACTCCATTTATGCAACTAGATATCCATCCAGGAGTGCCTATTTAGTGCCATGATACATTTTTGGCATTTGTGGGCTCGTAGGGGTTGCCATTAGTTTTCTTTGTTAGATATTTGTCAGTCCCCCCAAAAAAATGTTTGGTTTATAGTTGTCTCAATGCGTATTACTCTGATTTTGTTACAGTATAGTTCATAGAATATTTCTATAAAAAAAAACCACACAAAAGAGACAAATTGATGCAATTAATAAGTTCAACTTCAATTATTTGCTTCATAAACTATGATACAATATTTGGTAATTTGCTTTGTTGTTGGTGGCTGTGTTTGCAATTATCTCCATTAACCTCTAGCATTGATTGAATCTCCTTCAGTATTTCTAGCTCTTCAAGAACCCCTATTAAAAAAACACAAAAACTCATAAAATGAAAAACATTAAGTAAATTAATAATAATGCTTCAGTAATGGATAATAACATGGAAATATATAAAATAACAGTAAATAAGCCAAAATATTGTCAAGGTATTGATTCAAATGCAAAAGATATATGCCTTAATTTTCTGAGATATGTATTAAATAGAAATAGAATTTTGTTATTTAAATAAATATGTAATATTATTTTCCAGGGTATTGATGATTAAAAAGAGACATATATATGTGTATATTCTTTTAATGGCACAATATCATTAAACAGTAAAGGTTTTACATGTTCAGGCATCATCAAGGATTGTGTTAAGTTATAGTGCAAATATATAATAATTATAATTAATTATTATAAGTAAAAATTTAAATGACTTTATTGGGTAAAACTTATATTGGAATGAACCTATGTATGCAGTTCCTAAAACTGATCAACTGGTTTAAAGTCAAATCATCAAAAGGATATTTTTATCTTTTTCATATAGAGTGATATCATCCCAGTAATTGGACTTATCGCAAACAGAATTTTATCATTTGTTCAAGCAGAGATTTATGAAATTAAAAATAGTAGTTTTAGCAGCTGCCTGGATCAAAAATGATATTAAAGATTAAGTGATATTTTTTTAAAAATATCCTCAATTAATTCATTATTATTTTTTTGGAGCTGATACTGATGTTTAATATTCATTCATTTTAATGATAATATGCTATAATTATATATATAATAATGAAATGGTAATATTAAATTATTCTTAAAAAATAAATGTATATATCAGTTTAAAATCACACTTAAAAAGATACAAAAGAACTTTTCAATATGTATTATAAAGCGAAGGCACTACTCAATATATCTCCTCAATATTATAGGATCTCATAGATCAACTCCCATAATTGAAATTCAAATAAAATTGGGAATAGAAGCTTAGTCATGAGCTGTATCAGTCTTGTCATTCAAACATTTTTTTAATTTAAATCTGAGCTGCGGTAACCTTTTTGAATTGGGCTGAGAAAATTTCGAGACCGACAGGGACATTTTTTATCAGCAGGGTGGTTAAGAACTTTGTTATTTACAACATAAGGACCTCTGAGCTTGAGGGTAAAAATGTCCATGAAATTCATTAATTTATAAAAAAAAAACAAGTACTCCAGAAAAAAAAGAGCCTGACTTCCAGTGAGGCCCAAGATGAGGATGGCTGGCCCCCTGTCAGCAACTAGAAAGCATACTCCACACTGAAAGAAGGGGGAAAACACCAGAAGAGCTTGGAGAAGTAAAGCATTTCCCTATAAGGAAAATATTAATGCGTCTCCGGGAAGCATGTAAAGTAAAACCAAGTGTGAAGCATATATTGTATAAAGATTTATCCAGAGCTATAAAATATACAAACCGATACTCGAAAATGTATTCGCACTGTGGAGCAACAGAAATGGATGATGAGGAAGGAAAATGGTTCAGAAAAGTAAAACAGCTTTTGCTATATGGTCTAACAGACATTTATGCTGTTATTAATACCATTAAAGAAAAAAACAAAAATAAATAAATAAAATTGAATTGTAAAAATAAGTTTCATTAGAGTGAATAAGAAGGAAAAAGGGAAGCTGACATGGATCAAATAAAATAAAGAAGACCAACATGAGAAATAGGTAGAAAATGAAAGAAGGGAACTTGTAGGGAATAGATGGAAAACCCAAGAAAGAAGAACTGCTAGGAATATATGGAAAGCAAAAGAAGGAAGACTTTAGCATATATGGTAACTAAAGAAAATTTTTAGCATAAATGGTAAAAAAGAAAATCAAAATGGGAATAAAGGAAACAATTTAGACTGATCTGAAGTTGATGAGAAAAATTATATTAACCACCCAAGGCCCAGAACATTGGTTTAAGAAATCACTTGTAGATAAATAAATAGACAACACCAACTTGGGAGCATATACTGACTGAGAAGTTATCTGCTAGCATAAGAACGAACTCGAGAGTAAACTTTTGTCTTGCAACTGGTTGCAGGTATGTTCAGGCTCAGCTCAGGAAAATGCAGCTAAAATATAATCCTACTTATTGACTCTGTGTCGAAGAATGAATGCATGTGAACTATTTCGAACATTTAAAAGATGATGGTTTTGAAAAATGGCACCGAATTAAGTAAACTATGTTATTAATTTACCAAGTTCTTCAACTTCTGCAATGTTCCTTCCAACCTTGATTCCTTCCTCGAAGGACTTCTCAGTTTCTGAAACCAACTTTGAGTTTGCCTCTTTCAGAGCTTCCTCAAGCTGACTTATTAGTTCTTTCTGCCGGTCGAGCTCTTCTAACAAGCTTTCCTGTGTAGAAGTAGACAAATTTAACTTTTCATTAGTTTAAAAAGAAATAAATGTATATTTAACCCTTTTTTTTCATTCAGGTTCAGTGACACTCTCCATAATATTCATTGAAAGGTACAAATACTACAATAAAAGGTATAGAGGGGGGAAACTGTGGATAGGAGTAGGCATGTTGAGATAAGGGAGAATCGCCTTAAAATTAATTTTGAAATAAGAATGAAAAATAAACTGTAATTCCCCTAGGTCTAGGACTAATTTTACTACCCTATAATATCATGCATATGGCTATGACCCTTGTGTTGGCACAATATCCAGAGCCATATGCCAAACCTATGTGCAGTGATTATTATGAATGATTTTTCTTTACATGGTTATTAAGCAAGGTGAAAATTCCAGTGCATATAGCGTCTTTTCCTCTTTACCAAATAAAAAGAAGAGGTTCTTTTTGGTAAAACAGCATTAAAGTGTATGTCAAACACCAAGTTCCTCAACTTGGGTTATCTTATCTGTTAACTCTACGGCACAATGAGGATATTGTTACATGTTAAATTAATTGCTCTGTTTGGTTTTTGATAATATTATTTGTTTGCTTTTGCTACGTTTGAGTGGCTATAGATTGTCTATTCAACGTTTATTTTGCATCCAAATTTTAGCTCCATTTTCCCACCTTTTTGTCTTTCCTGGGCCAATCTGTACGAATCGGTAAATATCGGGGGAGGGGTGAATTTGGAGTCTACCATTGACTTGATTCGTGTTTAGTTTCAGGATTGTATCCA
Source organism: Acanthosoma haemorrhoidale (assembly GCA_930367205.1). Classification (NCBI taxonomy): domain Eukaryota; kingdom Metazoa; phylum Arthropoda; class Insecta; order Hemiptera; family Acanthosomatidae; genus Acanthosoma; species Acanthosoma haemorrhoidale. The sequence continues at coordinate 24,778,674 of OV884014.1, forward strand.
TAGCACCATTATTTGTCACTTGTGATGACCTTGGGAAAATGCTGTGGTCATTTCGGAATACTTCCTTCAAAGCAGAGCTTCCAACTGACCTTGTTTTTCCTTTGCAGATAGCAGGAAAGGAACAAATTTTGGAGCAACCCTTATCACCCCCAAATCTTCACATAAAATTTGCTGTACTAAATTCCAAATTACTCTACATTTCTCCACAACTTCTTCGATGGCCCGTTGTCGATCTTTCAGGACGGTTTCGCGAATTATTTTGACATTCTCGTTGGTTCTGCCGTCTTAGGACGTCCAGAGTGAGATTGAGCGTTGATTGACATTTCCCCACTTTTAAAACGGGAAAACCACTCAACCACTTGAGTTGTCCACATAGCATCATCCTTATAGGGAGCTTTTAACATTTCAAGAGTGCGCAAAACAACTGTCACAAATAAATTAACACAAGGAGAACGGAATCTTCTCCAGTGACGGCACTTGACATACTGACTGGCGAAAAGTTGTTATCCACGATTCGGTACCACAAAAACTCCGCCACATACAACATAAGTTCGGTTTCTTTCGGGCACGGCCTAATAGGTTTGGTTTGTTTCTTTTAGCCGACTTACTTGAAGCAAATCATGCAAAACATGAATTTACGGATCTGCATTTAAATTTATTGGGCACCTTGCAATTCGAACCTGTTCCTAGGATTTTCATTGAGTTTTTTATCACCTGTGTCTCTCCGCCTCTGTGCTCATGTCAATGTGAGCCCCTGCTCTGCCTTGAAACGTTCACTTTTACATGCAGGTTCATGACCTGACGATAAAAAACCAATAAAATAAAAAAACTAACCAATAGAATGAAACCCGACTAAGTATCATTAATTAATTACTTGGTAATAAAAAAATGTATTTTAAGCAAAATAGGGCATACAATTAATGTTCTCGACGTCCTAATTAGTAATATGTATTATACGCTGGAAGTTTAGTTTGTAATTACAAAAATATATTAAAATTGTGTACGGTTCTTAAGTGTGCATCACTGTTCGCTTAATTTTTCTGCGTATTATTATGAGCGTACATTCAAGCCCATATGAGAGCCCTTTGGATGCACTAGACCGATGAATCAACATATGCCAATGTTAATAAATATGTATTAATTAGTAAGAGAACAAAAACATACCTTTATACCGTACACAAACATTACTCTATAACTATTTACAAGCGTTTTACTAACACTTATCCACACACTTACTAGCTCCGCAGTATACACACCAGAGGAGAGCATTACATCCAGTTGTGGGGCGGTCAGTTGATAACATAACTACCAAACCACTCTATTAGGCCTAGGTCAGTCCAACCGAGTAGTCGTTCTTATGTATACGATTCTCAACCACTCCTTGGCTACCGTATTTTTTGTATATTTAATCGTTCTTGTCGTGCAGCACCGTGGGAGTTGATTTGCATCTACTTGCTTTATCCATTTGTATTAATTAATTCATATTTGCATTGGTAAGAAATAATCCATACAATGTTTAATTTATAAAGCAACGAAATGGCAACAATAACAAAAGTGATAAAAACAAATTCAATAAAATAATATAAAGGAAGATGACGCCTTAAAAATTCCTCATCCTAATTTTTATGTTCTAAGAACGTTTACTTCTGACTGTGCTAGTTCAGTTAATGAATCTATTTCTTGTTCTATACAAATGTTTACACCTGTATATAAGGTGCTTGCAAGTTTGTTTATTCCCGTCACAAGTATAATTTGGATTGTCAAGCAGCTTAATTTATTGTATGTAACTTTTGACCGAGCGATCCACCTGTCAGTATAAGATTTAGGTTTAAATCAAATCCCTTAATTATATTAAAAATACATTTTTGACATCGGTGGAGCTTCCGCAATACGGAATCTTTACAAATAATCACGTAGTCCTCATTATATGTTCTGTTGCGTAGCTGCATTGTATAAATTGTGTGAGGTTAACAACAATTGAGCTAAGGTATGCTGATGTACAGAGTGCAAGGCAGAACCACAAATAAATTAATAGGGCTCACTTTATGACCGTGTGGTGCTAATACTAACCTAAATCTAAATAAATTTACTTAACCTAGGATTCCCGGACAGCCTGTTGCCATCGATGTGGGAATGGGGGTGGGGTCATAGTGTTAAACACCGGATTCGGGAGGTGTTGCTACGAGTCAAAAAACATGACGTTTCTCCGTTGGATGAACTCATCGATCGTCGTCACACCAAGCAACGGGTGCAGGTCAGCGTTTTTTAATCCCTCGATGAAGGTATGTCTGGCAACTTTTCTCATGATTTTGTTCTGAAATTGTTGGAGATCTTTAGCTGTATCGTCAGTCAAGTGGGGCAATAAGTTTCTGACGTAGTGACGAGTTGGTGGGTGAAAAGTTTGCAAATATTCATGTATATTTGTACTAGAATATGTACATATACTATCGGTACGACATAGAATATTCAATGGGGAAAGTTCCCTTTCAGTGCCATTGTTCTTTAATTAACCATGGTTTGAGTTGGTGATCGATGCACTAAAGCCCTGATTTACCCACCACAAATAGCTTATCCCAATGCCGAATTTAAATATTTTGTTCTAGCCAGAGACAGATTTACGCAATATCAAAATAAGATCTTAGTGCCTCTCACTGAAATATACCTAAAAAAATATCTAATAATCAATCAAATGTTTGCTTTAATAAAGTAACAAAATATTTATGAAACTAGTAACATAATAATTTCATATTTCGCACACAATAAAGAGGTTCTTCATTCTTCTTCTATTAATGGTTGCCTTTAAGATGGCAAAGAAATGTTTAGTTTAAGGCCTCACTCGTCGTAAATCTGGCCCTAATAATATAATGATTTTACTATAGTGACTCTCTCTTGATTATTACTTCTAGAAAATAATACAATACAGTGGGATCATAAACATAAACGAAATCTAAAAAAAGAAAAGAAAACCATACTTCTCTACTACATCGTAATAAGGCCAAAGAATAACAGAAATGTCAATCATATAGGTCCACTGTCTGGTATATGACTACACATCTTAGTAACATATGGTTATGTTTTAGATTAACAAAACAGAAAAAAAAACTAAATGCATAATTTGCAAAAAATAACCAATCAAGTATTGTAGGTAGAATCCTAATGATATTAATATAACTCTCAAAATGGTTAGCTAGTGGTGGATTATGAGAACTAGCTACCTAGTTAATAAAATAAAAATAAAAAAAACAAGAAATAAGAGGGTCCCATTTTATGAACAAGGAATGGAAAATGTCTTCGTTGGTTGGTTCTAAGTTTAATTTTCTAGATTGATTGTTATTGGCTCTCTGTCAGGATAGTAATCAGAATTGGCGAATTGGATTTTATAATATGATCGAAATGAGTGGTCTTTTGCTTTTCCTGCTTCTTGTTCTTGTTCTCGCATTCAGACTTTCTCAGATTTTTTAATAAGATAATCCAAAATCGTTATTTGAACATTTTCAGAACGTGAGTATTATATAATATAAGTTAAATATTTTACATTTTCTAACAAAATTTGCCAATTTAATTATTTGTTTGTTTTAGGCCACGCCACCATAGGTGAATGCAATTATTTTTTAGAGTATATCCAGGTCCAACTTGTAATACCAACAGTGAAAATCCGTTTTGTATCGGTACAATAGTATGATTTAGTTTTGTGTCGGTACAATAGTATGATTTAGTTTTGTGTCGGTACAATAGTATGATTTAGTTTTGTGTCGGTACAATAGTATGATTTAGTTTTGTGTCGGTACAATAGTATGATTTAGTTTTGTGTCGGTACAATAGTATGATTTAGATTTGTGTCGGTACAATAGTATGATTTAGTTTTGTATCGGTACAATAGTATGATTTAGTTTAGATCCCGGAGTTAAAGTGCCCTTTAAGGATCGAGTGTTTTATTGTCCGCTGTGTGTCTGTGGCTCGAGTAACGACGAGAAGCTTGGAGTAAGTAAAACATATTTTTATTTATGTGTTTACTAATTTAATATTTACACTACATTTCCAGATGTTTCTCATTTATTAAAATGTACACACATTTCTTGATTAATTTTACAAAGACTTAAAATTGATTATAAAATAAATTAGGGGCTTACCTGCGTTCAAATGTTTATCGAATAAGTCAATGAAAGCATAAGATGAAAGATGAATGTTCATTGATTCATTACTATAAATGTCAATACGATAATGTGAAACAATAATAGAAATAATGAATTTCAAAATAAGGAGACATTTAAAGTAACTTTGTTGGCACAGGAACTAGTTTTTAAAAATGTAAGATTTTAAATAAATATTATTTAATTTTTTTTTCAGGTGACCATTTTCACTCCACGCGAGAGGTAAGATACATATATTTTTTTGTTTCATTTGAATTCAGATTTTCGGAATTCCAGCTTACAATATAACAACACACAAATCCTTTATTCATAAAAAATTGTTGTTCAGTAATAGGAAGTTATGATTTTTTTTTTTAAATAATACATTTTTTACCTACTTAGTTCATTATATAAACATAGCAATTATAGAGTTACGCTAGAACTTTTTGGGGACTCAAAACACACGTCATCAAGATGCATATGAAGGGTGTCCCAGAATTAACGCAAGATTTGATTGAAATAGAAAACTCAGTTTTTAGTATTTTTGTTGTTATTTTTTAATTGAATTATAAAGTAAATAGGATAGGGTTATTTATGGAATAACACATCGGGCAAATGGCCTCCACGACTTTGCTGGCACATACGCACTCTTTTGTCGAAATTTTCCATGACCAGTTGGCATAAATGTGGTTGAATTTCGTTGATGCAGCGTTGAATTTCCTCTTTTAATGCACGGGTGGATGTGGGCTTGTTGACATACACCTAAGCCTTTAAATAACCCCATAAAAAGAAATCTAAAGGTGTTAAATCACACGATCTAGGGAGCCAATTCTGATCACCGAAACGAGAGAGTACACGACCTGGAAATGTCTCAGAGAGTATTTGAATTGTTTCATGGGCTGTATGGCATGTGGCACCATCTTGTTGAAACCACATATTGGCCACATCAATATCATCTAATTTCGGCACAAAGAACTGTGTTATCATGTCGCGATATCGAGCACCGGTAATAATCACTCTTTGACCTGCCTCATTTTCATAAAAGTATGGTCCAATGATGCCTCCAACCCAAAATCCGCACCAAACAGTGACACGTTGTGGATGCATTTCTTTTTTGACAATCACATGTGGGTTCACCGAACAATTTTGTCGATTAACAAAGCCATCAAGATGAAAATGTGTTTCATCGCTTAGGATAATTTTGCTCAAAAAATCAGCATCCACTTGTTGATGTTCAATAATCTATTCAACGAACTCTCTTTGCTGTGTATGGTCACTAGGCTTCAATTGTTGTGTTAACTGAATTTTGTAAGCATGGATACCCAGATCTTTAGTGAGTATACACTGTAGAGAGCTTCTTGAAATTTGATATTCTTGTCTACGACGCCAAACTGATGTTTCTGGATGTTTAACAACACTCTCACGCACTGCTTCGATATTGACATTTGAACGGCTTGTTTTTGGAGGATCAGTGTGTTTAGTGTCTCCTACTGATCCAGTCTCCCTAAAGTTTTCAATTGATCTCTTCACAGTTGAAGTCAAAACACTATTCCGACCATATTTTGTACGAAATTTTCGAACTGCGGCCGCCAAACTTTCATTATTTTTGATATAATGTTCAACGATGACGTTGTTGTATCGTGTAACGCTCCATTTTTACTAACCCTAAACTGTCAGCTGTCAAATTGTTTTTTTTTATGGTTGCCAGAACTTTACTGCACAAATGGTGGAAAATTCAAACCTTGCGTTAATTCTGGGACACCCTTTAGTAGTGATGCAGACATATAACGGGTGTTGAAACTACTAATGTGTTCTAATATATATGATAAAAAAATTAATGTTTTCTGGCGTCACCGTATTTTAACTTCTCAGTTGTCGTGTAATACGTTTTAGTGAATTGCTTCACTAAATGTAGTTGTACTTTGTACCGAAAAAAAATAAAACGATTGTTTGGTTACCCAAGTATAGTTCAAGCGACATAACTACATGGCTCGACCATATAGTGTACTCGTATATGGTATGATGAGTAGTCAATGTCATGTGTTTAAACATATAATTACATATAATAATTTGTACTAGTAAACTTTATATAAGGTAATAGAACCTATAAATATTTGAAAATTATCACTGATTGTTTGTTAACACTGCTATTTTATAATGACGGTCTCGTATATCGTCAAGGGGCACAAACGTTATGCTTACTAACTTCCAATGAAGATATCGCTTTCTGGCATAATCGGAAGTTACCAATACTTAATATAAATACTTAACTTAAGACTTAAATATTAAGAATACAAAGGTCGGTACTTGTCATACGTTCTCCTTGGCCAGAATGGCTTTCTTCGATTGCTTCTTTCTGAAGATGTGATTGAACCTGTGCACAACCTCCATCTCTTTGCACCTCTCCTGCCTTCTAGCGTTAGAAAGCAGCAACACTACACTGACATTGAAAGGAATCTAAGGCGATCGAAGATGTTGCGTGTCACCCGCTCAACCGGTGACAACACTTGAAAAGAAAATCTTATCAAATAATATGGGAAATGATTTACGGTAATTAAAGATAGCTAATGTAAACAGACTAGCGTCATTGTCAGGTTATCTGCTAGCGATCTCTAAATATGTTTAGGGAGTTACGTGTATCCAAAAAGGTGACATCACCTCACTTTCTTTATCGTCAAGAGTTGAGACAGTTAATGCAAAACTGCAAATAATTCAATGTTTTCTCGTTCAAATAAGACTACTTTGCTTGTACTGCTATACACTGCTATTTGCATTACAAAATGTATTGCAGATCATCATGGTTTCAAGATTAATCATCGTCAACATTAGTATGATATAATATTCTTTCGTACTTCAGTAAAGTTTTTGAGATCCTTGGCCATTGTGATATTTTTTCCAAACTTGTGTTGACCGCTGGTTCAATCTTTTCATCTCAAACCACTTCTTTATGCCAGATCATTATTGGTTACTTCTCTTACCCTCAGAGGTGGTACAAGGCTCCTTCTCCCAGATAGTTTTCAGCTCCAACATCAATATTATTTCATGGATGTACCTACTACTTGTGCCAACGACATCCAGAGGTAATTATTCTTTTCATCATCTGTGACATAATCTGTCTCGTTACTGATCCAAGATGGCCTGAATCGAATTACCACTTGGACCTATCTCTACGAACGTTGATTAAGAGAAATTAAAAGTTACTCCAGGTTAAGTGTTCAGGTCCTTGTAGGCAGTATTTTCAGCACTCAGCGCGAGCTGTCAAGTGCCCTAGTGTACATATAAAATATACTGAGTTGTGGGCAGACAGAATTTTTAGGGTATCGAGAGTGCCAGAGAAAAAGAAAATAAGTCAAAACATGAGACAACCCTTACTTATAACTGAGAATTTCGCTTAGTTTTTATTTATTATTTGCTTCCAGAGTGCAGAAGCCCTGTACTGTGGTAGTTTACTTGCATGGAATTGCTCCATCCAACAAGGATACTACATGTATCAGTTCTAGTTGAAAAACTTGTGAAATAATTTACACAAATTTAAAAATATAGAGCAATTATGGAATGCAAACGTCAGCCGGCGGCCTGGCCCGGATAACACTTAACAAGCTGAGACGAGTCCTATTTAGTACTGACCCAGGGCTTGTTTTGCAAACAAAAAACTGCCTTCCTGTTGACTGCTTGGCACCGATGACGACCGCCCTTGTGAGGCAATCTTCACCTATTTCCCCACGCTAGCTGAGAAGGCATGATCCATTTCCCTCTCTATATATACCTTCCCAAAATTCTCCTCCCTCTCACTCAGTCAGACTCACCTCACGCAGTAACACTCTTTCTTCCCGACTAGACGTAAGACAGTAGTTAGTAAAACCGTTACCTCGTTGTACTTGTGAATAAACTCTTCTTGTAAAAAGTCTATCTGTGTAAAAGTTGTTTAACTGAGCAACGAAATTGGATTAAAAAGAATAATAAGGGAACATGACTCCCATTCCTCTGTTGGGTGGTGTTTCCTTTCAACGGATCAATTTTATGTAGTATATTGCTTCAATGAATGTTTCGAGGTAACTTCTACATATTCCGAGTATTTCAGGTTTAGGTAATAATATTAGTGTATGATTTATTTCTTGGTCCGTAAGTTATTATTTATAGCATTAGTTTACGTATGCATGCAAGGTAATCGTAAGTTTGATCCATTCCGTCACAAGTAAATTTTGAATTATCAAATAGTCCAAATCGTTATGGATACGTTTTGCGCGGCACGTGTCCTGTCAGTGTACCCGGCTCTGTTTAGGATTTAGGGAAGTTTCTAGTTCTACCTTATATGTCTGGAATATAGTCATGCACTTCCTTTAGTCATTATGGTCCATCTTCTAGTGATTTTTGTTGTAGCATGTATCTTACAGTCAATTGTACTGATCAGTATGAGTGCAGTAAGAAATTACTCTACGACACCTGGCCTTGTACTGGTAGTGTCGCGTTTTTGTCTGCTGTTTCATATCCTGTTACTTCCTATGTGTCATTAAGTCCTATAAATGTCATATGCTATAATGCTATAATGTTATGATATTTTCTTAACATTTTAATAAAGTTCTTCGAATGTCTTCTATTAGTAGATGTATAGCTTAGTCAGTTTGTCTGTAAATATCCTGTCCATTGTTAAGTGCATTACAGCGTTTAAATCTCAGTCTGATTGTTTATGGAATGCAGTCCAAATCTGGATGTCATAATCCATCTTATATGGTATCCTTTCACAACTGCACATCCTTGGTCTTACTTGCGTCAGTGCACATGTCAATTTCTCTATCTATGCAATTTTCGGCCCTCTTTCACATTCTTAGTAACCATACATCATTATAAATGCATAAAACATATTACTACTAGTTTGGCAAGTTTAAGACCATTAGTGTTCCCTGTCGTTTAAAAAGTAATATCTTTCTCTAAATTCATAAATTCGTTCTTCACTCTATTCACAGAACTGATTATGTAGTCATTCAGCTTCTGAGTCGTGTTATGTACATTATCAAGACAAGGGTAGCGATTAGATACTTCTTCACGATCATGGTGGGAAACAGATCTACTACAGGGATCGCTCAGGCAAAAACCAAGAAAAACCAACGGAGCCAAAATACTTCGAGCTGGAACAGGGAAAACCATCCACAAAAATGATGCCTTGATACCGATATCTATTCCCGATGTTTGAGAGCATCACACAATATTGATTCATAAAGGATTCCCAACATAACCATAAAACTACCAATCACCTGCACATCCCTTTAACTTACTTGCAAATCCAGACCCTTCTCCTTTTGCTCTAACCTATCTTTCACTCCAGTCAGCGTTCCCTCCATAGCATTCAAGTCTTCAGCCACTTCCCAAAGGAACATGGTCCACGCCTCCAGTATTCTACCAGTCCCTTCTTCCAGGATCAGTCGCTCGGTTTTCCTCAGAGAATCCCTGCATCTTGAATCATGGCATGTGTTTTTTATCGTGTTATTAGAGTTACGAAAAATAATAACATTTCTATAATAACATAAATGATAGTTCAACTTACCGAGACACTAATTGTAATTTCAAAAAATTCTGCATCTCAATAAATGCCTGCAACTTAAACAAGTAATACGTGAATAATTTCCGATTATTACATGGACCGAACCATGAAATTATTCTAAACTTAAAATAAAGGCATAATAATCAGATTTCCAATAATATCATATATTTACAGCAGAAAAGTAATCGATCACGGTTCTTAAACAATTTCTAAATTAAATAAATAACCTTATGAAAGGTCTTGTGAAGATTGTGATGAACGGGGAGTTCTTTAAAGTAAGGGGGGAGAGGGGACCCATTCAAGATACTTGTAAGCCAGAAATGAGGGGGGAAACATCTTTCTTCGAACATTGAAAACATGGCGAAGTAACTGATCTTCGAACAACCAGATCACCACGAAAAATGTTTTTGTTTTCAAGTTTCTAGTGTTTAATAAACGTTGGGATTGTAGTCATAGCAATATGGTCAACATACTTGTCGATTTTACTAAATGTTGCCATGGGAAACTAAGTTTTCCGCTCAGGCAGGAAGGGCCCACAGCATTCCCTGTTTTGTAGACGTCCAAAATAATGATTTTATCGTATACGATATAGACGAAGCCAGTAAAACATTAAGATATTACTTCAGTGTGATAGCTAAAACTGTACTAGTTGTCTGTCTGTTGTTCACTGCCTATTGCTTCATTGTGGACATGTAACATTTGTTATTACGACCACTTTCAATCAAGACTCAATCCGCAGAACACTTCCTTGGGGTTCGCAACCACTATATGGCATGGAAAGCTGCCTGTGTGTAATTGTTTAATACATATAATTAAATAGAGCTTACCATTCACTAAAATAGTGCTGTTAAAAGATGGTTCCAGGTCGGCATGCAGTCCTTAGAGTACTAATTCGTATGCTAAACGACATACGCTATCTTTATTAGGGGATAATCTTTTAATCCACAAATTACATCTTAGTATTTGCTTTTCATTATGCCTTAATCCCGCTCCATACAAGTGGCAAGCGGCCTGTCGGAGGGGCATTTGCTATTTTTCTGGACGGAGGATTATGCATTGGTATATGTGCTTACTTGGCTATTGGTTGAACCATATTATTTTTTTTTCATCCATCGGAGGGGTTGACGCCAATCTCTATTTGGCTTTTATCCACAATATTTGGCCAGCTCTTTGAGCAGCCAGACGCTGATAAGTGTATATATGTTTTATGAGTTCTATTATTATAATTTAATAATAAAACTTCCACGTGTCCACTATTTTTATACAACTATTTTATTTATTGGTCATCATCGGGTTGATAATTTTGCAAAAAAAAAAAAAAATTCTGATTGTGTTTCGTTATAAATTTGAGTTTTAGTGTTTTTGAAGATGTTGATTTCATGTTCTTCAAAATTCCGAACCCATTTCCAATTGTGTTAACTATTTTAAAGTAGTATTTGCATTTGTGCGTACTTGTAGATATTAAGCATCTTATAATTTAATTAATAATTGTCTTAATAAATCATTCTACTTAAGTCAATGTTTTTATTTTAAAAAGACTTCTGTACACTGTTTCAAAATAATTCGGGCTGTTTCCTCCCACTACGCTAATTCTTTTATTACAAGGAATTCGTATCTGGTAACAAACGCAATTGGACTCACTTATCCTGTGACGCTCATAGTATCTGTTTTTACCTGGGGATATATTTATATTCCTGGATTAATATTTAGCAGGAATCAAAAACGCGGGGAATTCCTCAAAGTGGAACAACTTGAATTAAGTGAGTCTGAATAACCTAAAAACATTACACGATTACCCCGGCAGTAACGTTTAACCTTGAGGCCTTTAAGTGCATTCTCTTACGTGAGTTGGACTTTGTGTTTTTGTTCGCTAAAACAGTAAAAGTAAATAATTAATAAGCCGCTATTCCAGTATTTGTAACATACAAAATCACTATAAGACATACAGATAACATAACTCATAAAGTAGGGAGTGGGAGTTGTATAGGGGTGGTGAGTGTTGTCCTGATTATATTTGAGGGGGTGGGAGATACTCCAAGATGTTGGTATAACATTAAGTCTCTGGGCATCAAAGAGAGCACCACTTACTTCCTTTTGAAAATGCCACAGTTTCCTGCTGATTTCAAATTACTCCTTACTTGTATTTACTACTAGCAACTTGACGTAGCAGTATGCCTTGTATGATTTAATCCTAACCAACAACTCGATTCCAATTCGAGAACTAGATGGTATTTACTCACAAGGTGCTGTAATATAAAATGAACTATTTAATCCTAGGATCTGGGTCCTCTCCCCATCTATCAAAAATAAAGTTATTCGTATTGAGTGAAATATGTTTAAATCAATGACTAAATTTTAATGTTCGAAATAAATATGCATGGCATTAAGGACTCAGAGATTGGACGAACAATATCGAGACGTACGATTTCTGGCAAAAAATAATCATTCAAGAAAACCTAGAATTGGCTTAGGTGACATTAAATATATGATTTATATTGTTTTATCCACCCTTTATATTTGTGTTTGTATTGAGTTGCATTATACATATATGCAGTCTTTAATGTTGAAATAATTAGTTAATAGATACAGTTACGAATCTAATCACGTTTAATTCTTACATACCTCACGTTTGTTATGCTAGGTATGGTTGAATGTATCTGTAAATTTTCAGATGGATTAGATGATTTTACGTTCGCTATCGTAGAACACTCGGACAGATTGAAGTTACCGTTCCTGTTACTGGCTATACGATTCTACTGTACCCATTTGAGAGTAGAGCCTCTCTCTTTAAGCCGATGGAAATTATACACACGGGAGATTAATTTACAATCTTCCAAGCCCCCATTGGTGGCAAGATAACCGAATCTGGAGTTTTCCCCCAAGAAAACCCTCCAGGAAACATCATCGCTTTAATTAAGACGAGGGTATCCCCTCAGACAGTTTGGCAAATCGACCGTCCTTTACAGTCTTGATTGGGAAAGTTTCTGCCAGTCTCTAATGCGACCGGTCGTATCTGAACCGCCTCTGCTCTTTAAGAATTTAACTTTGCAAGTGGTCTGGTCGGGGGGGGGGTAATTATGCCAATGCCTTGTACCCGTGTACCGCGCATGAGAGCTTTCTTAATACTGGGGTTAGCACTGATTAGATTTTGAAATTAGTTTGCCCCCGTTAGCTCAAAGACGATTCTTGTAACATTTTTTTTAATTTAATGCCGAGATGCTTCACTTTAAATTAGCTACAAGGAATCGCTGGTTATCTGTTTGCCAATATTTTCTATATCAATTATATATTTTTTACTCTATAATTATCAATGTCTTTATTGTGATAAAGTTACACCCTGCCTTTTATTGGGGAATAAGCAATTGTGAGAATGTTCTCATTCATACCATATTTACAATTTACATTCGCTCCCTCATTCATACAGTATTTATTAACAACCCAAAGACCTCCCAAATCAACGTGGTGCATTTCCCTCGCGTGCGAAAGAGGAAGCGGAGTCTTGGGAAGTCCCTCACGATTCTCCGTCACTGGATATGAGCCAGTGGAGGCTGACCAAGAGCGCGAGAGCCACAGACACTCAGGGCACGATTGGAGAAACTTATAGGGATGATTTTTTACTCTGTCATTCCATTTTCATTAATTGTTTTGTTCATTATATTCTTAATTTATCTTAACCTAGCACAGTGTACCACCAGGCGGTGGGATGCATCGGACCTTGCGAAGTCATCGGGGAGGAGCTTCGTTGCCCCCGACTTCTCCATCACCTTCACTAGGTGGAGGGGGGCTCCTGGACAGATTTTATATGTAATGTACGTATTGAATGAGTGGAATTGAGTAAAAGGTATGAATGAGCTCTAAAATCACATGTCTTAATGCTGGATAAGCAAATTATAATTTTACAAATATGGAACACGTTCTAGGTAAGGGAGTCTGTTGCAAAAATGCCAAAATAACTATATAAAATTCATTTCTACCGTTGGTTCCCAAGCCTTTGTTTGAAACTAGTGAATGTGCTGAAAAATATGACAAAAAATGGTATGTCTGAGAAGAAGGCCGATACCTTCCCTACATTGTTGAGGCTAAGTTTGTAGATATTTTTATTAATTTAGAAGATCTATATTCCAACGTCTCGTCAGTCGTCGTTGATGGTTACTAGGTAAGTCAGGGCTAGACAGTGCTTGTATCAGTGGGTTCGGTTGCTCGTAAATCGGGTGGAAACTTATGAAGTGTCTGTTCCTAGGGTATGAGGCAATTGAAAGAAAAAACAAACTTTAACGATTTTTTTTATTCAAAATAACTTTTTGGTTTTTAATTCGAGAAATTTTACTTTGTTTTCATTTTGGAATATTCCGTTTTTTTAAAATGCGTCAAACGCTCTAAAACAATGATAGTCAGTTGGCGACAAGTCAATTGAATATGGCTGATGTGCTAAAACTTTTATTTTCAGATCACTGATTCAATTAAGGTTTGGAAAGGGTTCAGAAGGATTATATCTAAGTTTAAATTCATATAAGAATATAACTCGTAATTTCTCAGATTCCATTGATGAAAAATAACCCGAACACATGAGCAGTTCACAATAAACTGAAAGATATAGCATAAAAATGAAAGAGAAATGTCAACAAAATAATTTAATACCCATTGTGATAATGTTTATTAACAAGAAATGGGTTCTTACTTTAATGATTTCATCAAGATAAATAAATCGGACATTTCATCCCTTCCTAATCAATTCATACAGTCTAGCCAAGGGCGTTGTTATATATCCGCAATTTGAGACGAATTAGATAATTTTTGCGGGCGCTGTCACAAAACGTACAGAAGAACAATAGAAAGATGAATTTCATGCACAGTTAGCATTTAGTAAGCTAAAGGGTGCATGGGGAAGTGCTTGTCCGGATACCATGATATGCCGTTTTTTACTTCCGGCCTTTACAATATTGTTTTTCTAAGATAAACAGTAGTATTTCTGTTAAATATAATCTCAAAAAAGATTTTTTATTAAGACTCTTATCTATTGTGGTGATATATTTTTTAAATTTAATTAATTAATTACACACATAGGGTGCATGAACCCATGAAGGGTATACAAAGGGAGAGGGGCTTGATCCGAGGTAATCCCCAGCCGGAGGTGGATGAAGGGCTTACGGACGATAATTAGCGCCGGGAAAGTGGAAGGCCTATTGTACTCTGTGCTAATTTATTTTCAGTTGTAGCCACTGATTTTTTAAATTTCTTTTTGAACGTCACACCAGATTTTGATATATTTTTTACTTTAATTAATTATAATTAAATTGCATTGCATTTAATATATGTAATGTGCGAATAAATAAAATAAAGGGCGTTAAAAGTTAAGAAACAAAATTACGTAACTTTCTCGTATGCTTAATTTCACTATTAGCTTTTAATGATTTTGGCATTAATATTATTATTATGCAAAGCATTAATACATAAAAAAGAGACACTTACATATCTTTTTTTGGTAGTTTATCCACAATACATCATCAGAGTCCACATTTCACCAATTCAGGTATCACCAGGACTCCTATTTAGAACAAGATATAAAAGAACATAATAAAGTGTACCCGCCCCGACTAGGATCTCAGGAATCTTAGGAGAAAGTAGGAAGGGTAACCATTTAAAAGGAATAACAAGTTTAAAATTAAAGGGTGCTTTAATGAACAAAAAAATATAAGATTACCAGCTCTCACACAACTACGAAAGCTACTATTTAGCCACTACTAATTAAAATAAAATGTCATTCAATTCTATTTTCCATTACAAAATTTAAAGAGTAAAGTCGGGATTTGACAGTCAGCCACATGCTCCATTTAGCTGGCAACTATGTTACAGACGGAAAAGAAAAGTCCACATACCTTTGATCAAGTCCGGTATCCACATTACCCCTACAATATGAATGGTTTGTCTCTCACTCAATCACTACCGTAACCTCTTCCAACCACACAGAAACACGGACTGACTGCTTTTTTATTACTATCACCCTACTCGCGTGCGACCAGGGCGTGGTCGTCGTAAGTAGGGATGACTAAGGGCCAATAAACAAGGTTTGTTCAGGGTCGGGCCATGTTCCCACGGTTAAGTTCGTAGAACAAATAGGAGAGTGCTATTAACTATCAGTTGTCTTCCGAGAACATCTTAGCACGTGCAGTCTCCTATTCCGCTTCATCACCAGGCCCTGAAGGCAAACGGTCGTCTGTTGGTTTCGTTATTCACCTTTCACAATCTAACAGTCCCAACAGACGCCGATCCTTACAAAAGTAACAAAATACTAATTGTTTGAGCCAATTCAAAATTTAATAACAGAAAACTTTATGTTAAAAAAGAAAAAAAAAGAGAAGACAATTATTTCGTTGGCTATCGCTGCTACTGCTACCTATGAGATACAGCAGGAACGACCTCGCGCGTTGGAGACCTTTGGGGTTTTGTCAAGACCAGTCACTATGGATCCTAACTTCGCTGTAGTAGCATCCGAATTTGTCAAGTGCCGAGATTAACTTGTGAGATTAATTTGTCGAATCCTAAGTTATCGGTTTGAATATGATGGTAGTCATAACAGATACATGGTTTGGAAGTTTTCTGATCCTTCGCCTGAAATCGAGGAAAGCCGTCAGAAACCATCCATTAGGTCAGAAGCTACTGACCGAGGCTGGACCGATCGCCGGACAGGTAAAAGGGATTCCTAAAATTTTCC
Source organism: Acanthosoma haemorrhoidale (assembly GCA_930367205.1). NCBI lineage: Eukaryota > Metazoa > Arthropoda > Insecta > Hemiptera > Acanthosomatidae > Acanthosoma > Acanthosoma haemorrhoidale. The sequence continues at coordinate 24,795,055 of OV884014.1, forward strand.
TTTCAATTTCGATCTATCCGATCCCGAAAACCACCCCTTTTCCCTTACAGAGAGACGGGTCAGCGGTGACGGGATTCTGCTATTGGTGGTAAGTTTGAAATTTATTGAATCTAAAATTATTAATTTATTGATTATTAATGTAATTTGTTGCTATGTTTTACTCGATTTCGGTATTTGTCGTCGTTATTTGATATCACAGTCGACTATTGGTTCTCTATCAGAGAAATAACTTGAAAACTCGTTCGTTCTAATTTTGACCTAAAATTGTATTGGTGATCTCACAGCTAATTTATCCGCGTTCACACCAATAATAGATTGAAAAGTAATATTAAACAAAACGTAGAATGTAATGTGATACTAAATAAAAACATTAGAAAAACGATAGAAAGAGAAACCTGAGAGCATTTTTATCCAATACATATAAGTTTCTAAATTTTATATATCTTATTCAAAATTGTAGTTCTGATGATGCCTGAACAGACGAAAAGTTGACAGTCGATGATATATAGTCAATAAAATGATGTTTGGAGTGACTGAAGCTCGAAATACAAAAATATTTAATATTATCAATAACTTTTGAGGACTCATAGACAACCCCCTCCCCCACGATTCGTTGTGATGCATTATAAGTTTTTTTGTACCGATGTTGTTTTTGATGATATGTTTTTTAGAGTGTTCGTTAAAAGGCCGAGGTCGGCTGATGAGAATAGTTACTGCACTATTATGTTCGGCCTTACGCCACCCTAAACGGGCCCTCTTCTGCCAAGGCCTGCGCATTTTTTTTTTAAATAACGTTATTGTATTATAAGCTAGATATCCAAATAGATCAACTAAATAACGTTATGTTCATTTACAAAATGTACGTATATCGTCGAATAACTTCGTTGAGATGTTTGAAAGGAAGCCATTCCTACAAGAAGATGTATGACTGTGTAATTAACAAACACAAGAGAGAAGTTGTCAGGTGCAAGCGTGAAGCAACTGTCCTAGCCCTGGTATAAAATGAAATATACATCATAGCTATTTGTTGTGAGCCGATACTTCATAAGTAAAAGTCAGCACAGAAGGTAATCTATAATATGAATCTCAAATGAGGTTCGCGGACAACACGTTTACACATTCAAATATTTTTTCATACAATAAATAAGAGACTTATAGAAGCTAAAACGACTTGAATTGTAGCTGGGAATTTCACAGCTGGAGCCTGGAGAGCTCAGCATTATTTGCATCTCGTCTTAGAGGGTCCTTTCAATTTAAAACGTTTCTTAATCCTTCTTTCTTAAGTCTACCCTCTTTATCTTCCTCAGGGCTAAGTTCATTGCCTCGGCTACTTGCCGGACCCTTGATTAAATACGGATATGACCCATCCACCCAATGCACCACTTAATTACAATCAGTCTAAAGCACCTAGATTGTAATAATCCTTATCTCAACTTGTAAACGTTAAATGGGTCGCGTCTAAAATCGCGCATAACCGAGGAGTGGTGTAATATTAAACAATGTCAACCTACATTTATTGTAGGTGTTTCTCAAAAAGGCTAGAACTATTTAATTTAGCTGAGGAAATTGTGTTCCGTCCTCGACAGATATTTTTGTCGTTCCCACAAAGCCAGTGAAGGAAATAAAATTCCCTTATCGTGACGTCTGTCTTTTCTATAATATCCTTTTCACTGCCACGTCGTTGCTGCTCGAGGGTTCTTCAACTAGCAGTAGCCGATATAAATAATTTTAATCAAGGCACTTTTACTTTAAATTGGAATATCTTTATTTTTAATATTAACAGCTATAATATTAGCTCTATTGCCCTTAGATAATCACTGATTATTCGTTGATTTTAAAGTATCATATTAAAAGAATTATTTTTTCAAATTATGTGTTAAACTCACCGATAAGATGAGTTAAAAATTATCAATAAATATGATACGGTACAATTCAATGTTCACGATAATAAAAATTAACTACTGCTTATTCGTTACATTAAATATGTGAGGATTTTCGGCCACTTACCACTAATAATGTAGATATTAGTAATATAGATAGATATATTGGATAAGGTATTTTCATAATAATATCATCAGGGACAGATAAAGTACAGAAAAAAAATTATGGTAGACAAAATTTGTCATGTCCAAGCATTTAAGAAGAACAAAAAACATTTTTAAATCTCTTGCCGCTATTCCATGTTAGCCAAAATAAAAGTTCTATATAAATAATAGGGTGGTAAAAGCCGACTTTTATCTTCCTGCGGTTCCTCTTGGGGTAACCTCTGACTAGGTAGCCTAATTGGGTTGGTACCGAAACATAACAGTGTTAACATTACAAAAATGGTATTTAATCCATAAAGGATAAAGGGCCCCAAGCTGCGATGAAGACAACAAAGGGGAGGATTCCCCTACATCAAGATCCCTGGTCCTCCTGGTTAGGGGTTAGTGCAGTTGCATTCCTCGCTCCCAAAATAAAAATCTACTGCTTAAATGCTGAGCAGATTCGGGTAACAAATGGATTCATGCGTAAACGGGCAATAAATATTATTTAGCACAAGGAATGGACATGGTCAAATACAAGTAAAATATTCAAAAAAGGGCAAAGGTATGATTGAGCGTGAACCTCCAGAAGGCATATGACCCTGTTCATCTGATCATGCTTTAGGAAGCCCTGGAGTTCACAGGTATCCAAACACCTAATCAGGACAACTCGAGGAATGTACACAAACATAAGGGCACCAATTAAATTAGTTGGGTAGATTTGAGATAGCTTGCTTAAAGGACTTGAGTAAGTCTGCGTGTAACCTTCCCATCTCTTCCTTGACTTATACATGGATAATATCCTTAAGGAATGGAAGTATCTCTGTGCCCGTGCGGGCGTTTTATTGAACGAGAGCTACATTTACTATGATGATATGACCATGACACTTCAGGTGCCGAAGTCATAAGCTGCGTGATTAGTGAGCAAAGAGTTGAAGTACTTTGTCGACTAGATATCAGCGAAAGGAGGAAGAAGTTGCTTGCGATGGAAATGATTTTTTGAGGGGATATTGGGGAGACAATAAAGTAAGTGTACAGTCATCAGAACTAAAATAGTAGTCCATAAAACAATTATGTACAAAATAGAGACCAAATGGCTAAAATGGTAGGGACATTTAATGAGAATTGGGGAAGAGCTTCACACTCAAAACGGTGATAGAAGGCGCGGAACATGGAATAAATAAAAAAAGTTTTTTGTTCTTCTTAAATGCCTAGACATGACAAATTTTGTCTACCATCATTTTTGTTCTGTACTTTATCTGTCCCTGATGATATTATTATGAAAATAACTTACACTAATTCAATCTACCTATCTATGTTACTAATATCTACATTATTAGTGGTAAGTGGCCAAAAATCCTCACACATTTAATGTAACGAATAAGCAGTAGTTAATTTTTATTGTGATGAACATTGAATTGTACCATATCATATTTATTGATAATTTGTGTAACTCTTCTTATCGGTGAGTTGAACACAAAAATTAAAAAGAATTATATTTTAATATTATAGATCTTTATTAAAACTATTACATCTATCGATGCATAGTATTTTAAGCTGTGCTTAAGACTTCAGTCTAAGGTGTTAGTTTTTGTCGATAAAAATGCTCATCAGGCGCAACTACTCAACTATATCATTCTTAAGGAATACTTTTGAATGATCGTGCATAGCCAGTGACGCGGTAGAATTGTCGGGTCCCACATATTATTTTGGACTCCCTGGCAATTTAATAATTCACCGGCCTAACAATGACGTCGCCCCATTGTTCAGAAGCGCACGCAGTAAATTACCCAACTTTATGATGTTTGCGTTCGATTTGCGAATCACTTTGTCAAGAGGTATCTCATCTCTCGGCAGGGCCAATCCCAACCGATCACAAAGGATCCTAAATTAATTTGTTTTCAAATTCAGCACACGCGCTAATTGGCCATTTATGTGCCTATATAACTTAATGTGGACCTTTTTGTAACATCCTATTTTAATAGGGATAGCATCTAAGCTGAAAGCAGGGTATTTTAAATAGATCTGTATTGGAAAAAATGCATAAATCAAATGTACGAGGGCGGTCTGAATAGTTTCCGACCTCAACATGAAGATAGCAGCAGTCGTAAATAAAAGCTAGTGAATTTCGTTGTTCATATGTTCATCTGCACAGTTGAAGTGTAACAATCGTTTGAGTGAGTCGATGTGAGTGTTTTTATGAAAATGGAGAAAATTGAGTATCGAGCTGCCATTAAATATTTGTTTTTGAAAGGCAATACGCCTACGCAAATCAAAGATGAGTTGGATTCTGTGTATGGGGACTCTGCACCATCATTTACCACAGTGAAATTTTGGGCAGCTGAATTTAAACGTGGTCATAAGAGCTTGGGAGACGATGGACGTTTGGTACGCCCAAAATCTGCAACTACCGACGAAATCATCGCCAAAGTTCACCAAATGGTGCTAGACGACCACCGAATTAAAGTGAGAGAGATAGCAGAGGTTATGAACATGTCAAAAGAACGTGTTTGTCACATATTAAATCAACATTTAGAGATGAGAAAGCTGTCCGCGTGTTGGGTGCCGCGTTTGCTCACGTTAGACCAAAAACGTGTTCAAATGAACATTTCCAACGCTCTGTTGGCGCAGTTTAGGCGCCGATTAATTAATGTGGATGAAACTTGGATACACCATTAAACGCCCGAAACAAAAAAACAGTCCAAACAGTGGACTGCAAGGGGGAACCGGCTCCAAAAAAAAGCAAAAACTGTTTTTTCGGCTGGGAAAGTGATGGCGACTGTTTTTTGGGATAGTCATGAAGTTATTTTACTCGATTATCTTCAAAAAGGAAAAACCCTTACAGGAGCATACTACACATCATTACTTGACAAGCTGAAGGCAGAACTTCCTGAAAAACGGCCACATTTGCTGAAAATCCTGTTTCACCAAGACAACGCACCGTCTCACACCATGGTTGCCATGGCGAAAATCCATGAATTACGGTTTGAAATGCTTGACCATCCGCCTTACTCACCAGATTCACCCCAAGCGACTTCTTTTTGTTCCTTCATCTAAAAATTGCGCTCGGAGGACAGAGATTTTCGTCAAATGAAGAGGCAATCACCTTCGTGAACGATTATTTTGCAGAGAAAAACGCCGAGTACTATTTGGACGGGTTACAGAGATGGGAGCATCGCTGGGAGAAGTGTGTACTCGTAGAGTTACAAGGAGACTATGTTAGGCCGGAAAATTTTCAGGCCACCCTCGTATGTACGATGCCACTCAAAGTTTATTTTATTCAATTGCCAAGTCCGGCTTGTTCTAAAAAAATAATGTTCCGCGATAGAGAATATAAAACAATTCAATCAATCTCAAATTTTAAAGTTATTTTCCCCGAAATATGCTGATGTTTGCTAAAATTATTATGGAAATAATTAATACCTGTATGGTAATAATTAAACAAAAAACTAACGTTTGACAGTCCTTAATTATTTAGCTTTTGAGATTTCTTTTTTGACCTCTGTAGAACATAAGGATACAGAAATTACAAAATTTCCACATTCATACCCTTCTTTAATTTAGTACCACGTTGACTTGATTCAAAGGTCCCCAGTTAGGCAATATAAAACAATAAAAAAAGGACAAAAATTGCTACTCATTACATTTGCTCTATCCTAGTCACCATCACGCTTGGTTTTCCTCCAACTCGGTGAGGAACCAGGTAGAGTCCAACTTGGTGGATACACAAGGTTTTCCTCTAATTGTATATTACAATTTACGGGAGTTAAGCCAATTTCTCCTCTGAACATTAAAAACTGTCAACTAACAAATCTTCTGCCTCTCCACAATATAGCTTATCCAATAAAAACGTTCTAGACAGCATAGAGCTTAATTTAATTTAATCAATCTCAAATTTTATAATATAAATAAAATATTGTGGAGAGACACAAAATTTGTTTGCTTTTTGATAATATTTTTCCAAAACCAGCATCAACCGTATAGTATTAAAATACGTGTGGTACCATACAATTAGATATTTCGGCCATTTTACATAATTTCATTGAACTACACTTAATAGGATTTACGAGGTTTTATATCTAAAAGCCTTTTAACTAACAAGCCCCGTTGATTAATACTTTACTGAGCTTTGGCCTCCATGTCCAAAGCTGCTTAAATAAATATTATTTTAAATAAAAATCTGAAATTAACCTGATTTTATGGAATTACGTAAAATACTGGCTTATGATTGAACAGTGCGCTGAGTTCTTTATTTTGATACCGTACTTAATACCTGTTAGGAAAAAATATATATCTGTCTCTTACTCAGCAATTAATTGATTGATAAAACTGATAAAAAAAATCCTACCTCTATGACAAACACATGATGAGTTACAGTTGCGAATACCGTTTAACTCACTAAAGTTCTATTCTACATACAATCTGGAGTTCGAAATCTACCCTACACCTATGCACTATATTATACCTATGTAAAATATTGCATGTACTTCTAAAAAAAAAAACACGTCGAGGTAAAGTTTTAAATACAATTGTAATGAAATTTTTAATGATTTCACATAATTAAAAAAATAAATCCAAGGGCGAGCTGGAAATTGGTAGGTACAAGTCAACATCATAGCTACTGCAGTATGAGGACGATCCTTCTTGTAATTATAGTTTATTAAAGTCTCATAAAAAAATGAATCAGGGCTTTTAGACCTTCAACTTGATAACTTACTCAAAATTATAGTAAATATTTATTTTTTTTTATTAGCAAGTAATTAAGTAAATAATGATTATGTTTTATGAAGTTGAAAGTATTTTTTTATGTTGTTGGTTTACCAACTAAAATGTTATATGTATCTTTCGCGCAGGGGGCTCAATATCTCCAGGACAGTCAGGATGAAAGGTTTAAGAAAAAACTCTAAAAATGGCTAACCCTTATAATAAGATAATTCTGTAAAGACATAAAACAGCGGAAGGAGACATTTTTTATTAATTCAAGATTGAACCTACGACCGCCATTAGCAAACAATGGAACATCCCTTCTAATGAGTTGTTGGTAGTAGTGTTGAACAGCACAGAACAAGAACGGTCGGGCACTAACGACTCTTCACTTTCTCCCCCAGACAGAATTATACCGGTAACTCACAAAAGATAACATTTGTCTTTGCCTGCCGGTTTGCACAAAGTTTGGATCCACCGCCTCCAGCCTGGGACCTTGTCAGGGTATATATTACTGCAGTAAAGAGAACGAGGTTTGATGTTCTACGCCTAAAGTTTTTTCACAGTACTGCGAAGGTTTTGATTCGATATGATTTTACTTTTCTTGATTGCCCAATATCTTTAGAAATAAGTATGACTTATTAAAAGAAAAAATCTCTGGAACCCTTCAGTGGTTAGTTTCATTATATATAAAAACATAGCATGAAAAGGAACAATTTGCACGGTGTGCCAAAATGTTGGAACAAGAACGTTAGACAAACGAGACCATTGTCTTCTACAGGCATCGGAAAAGGCTCAAACACCTCACTAAGATTGCTAAGGCGTTAGCGTGGTTAACACTCGACTTCATACATCCTACCCTTAAATTTGTATTTTTTAACCGGATCTGCTAAATTAATAAAATTTGGAAGGTTCCGATGGGTGAGTTATGCTAGCAATATTCATAAGCAACACTGGGATCCACAATAAAGTGATGGAGGACATGCACGAAATATTTCAGAACTGTAATAACTTTTTTCAATAGATAACAAACATTGGACAAACAACGGTTATAACAAATATATAAATTCAAATCACTTTTGATAAAAACAAAAATGCGTTAGTTTGGTTAAAAATATATTTACAAGCAAACATCATATTTAATCGACAATTTAAATAATATCTGAATTTGAATAACTCTTTAGAATCTGGAATAGAACTTTAGTGACTCATTTAAATGTTATTCGCAACTGTAACTCGTCTGTGATTGTCATGGTAACTGTTTTAGCAATCAATTAATTGAAGTAAGGTACAGATATAATTTTTCCTATCACACATTAAGTAATAGAAATAATGATCGCAACGTACTGTTCAATAATATATATTATATGACAGTGTTTCATCTGCGAATGAGTAAATCAAAGCTTAAGGTAATTAATTACACATTTCGATGTACGGCTCTGTATTAAATATATTTTAGAATTATGATCTAAGTAAAATTTATGGTTTAGAGAACGTGGTAAAAACATTAATAAACCAGTTTTCCAATATCAATGTTTCGTTTGATGTTTTTTATGATTACTATGTTTTGATACAGCTGTTCAAGTTACAGCTACAAAACTATCAGATACAAAAGAGTATCAGTAGCAGGTTTTTTTTTTTTTTTCTATCAATCTACCTAACTAGGCTGCGGTGCACTCTGATGTAGTTGCATACTCATATGCAGTTTGGAACGCCGGGGCTCCTTGTGTTGCTGTCTGTTTAAGTGTTTTTCTTTCGTGGCTACGCGTTCTCTATTCTTCCATCCTCCCGACCATGCAGCCTTGGTGAAGTATGAACAGTTTGGGAATTTATGAAGTTCTGCATGCTGTAAGTTTCGGTGGGTCAGGAACACTCACCACACTTTAGTTCTTCTGCAGAAATTGTGTTTGCGTTAAAAACTTCTATCTATTTTCATGTCAGCATCTGGATTGGGATCAGACAGTACAACAAGTCTAGATCTAAATGAATTGATTTTATTTTGGTGCATTAACATTCCTGTTAACTTCATTTGTCCTTTTTCCTCTCACCGTCTTAACTTCTTGAAAACCTCTACTTTTTTTACTATTTTATTGTTTCAAATAGTATATATATATATATATATGATTAAATTTATACTTAATAGTATATTATAATATTATATATAATAATTAAATATACTTATAATAATCACTTACTTTACATAAATTATTACTATTATCATTAAGGCAACAAACAGAACTTCTATGCAAAACGTAATTAATCCTTTACGTTGGCATCAAACTTGCCTGGAACAAGCAGTGCGGCAATACCGCAACGCTGTTTGGCAGGTTAGTAGAACTATTACTTTACTTAAGTAGTATGAAGGCGTTGTCAAATTACTAGTTTTGAAACATTCTTTTATGCTAGTCGTATATAAAGAAAACCTTGTTTGAAGTAAAAAGATAAAACTAACTCCAAGCCATTTTCAAGTACTTATAATTGTATGGGACAGTACCATAATGACCTTAAAATAACAGCATGGGCAGCTGGAATAGCTTGTGCATAAATATAATTGTTTTAACTGAGTGTATGACTCCTGGAAAAATTGATCTTTTTTCACAATGACGTAACATACATTGAAGTAAGAACCCACAACCAGCAAAACACATATGTTCTGCAAATAGTGGTACAGATCCGGTTGATTTGAATTGTTTAAGTTATATTCTACTAAGAATCATATTAATCAAATTATATCCTGGTTTTAAAAATTAAGGAAATCATAAGAAAACTAACTCCACTTCTTTCACAAGACTTTATATGGTACACTTATAAAATCGTTAAAATTAAACTTGGATAAAACGGTTTAAACTTCCTCAGAAGCTATATATAATTAAGTTTTATTTTTTCAAAATGTTAAGAACTTGAAACCAGCCAACATATTTCAAGGTGTTGGGGAATATACAATTAAAATTTCAAGTCAACATACATACGAAAGATGATTACCGTATTCCTGAGTGAAAGTAAAACCTCTTCCTGCGGGCTCGGCAATTAGGATAGTTTAAATTTCGAATCGCGAATAAAAAAAAACAATTAGGCGATAAATGAAATCCTTCTCCCAATTGAAGGGGGAGGAGACATCTCTAAGTCCGTTTAAGCCCTGTCCTTAAACAGATAATTTATTCACTAAGTCAGATTACAGAAGCTATCAGCTAGGAATCCTAAGCACCATCGACCGGTCCGCACTAAAACGCCTTGGACCGAACATGTCCTGCCCTTGCATTCAATGCTCTAACGGAGTATATTACATATCAGTGACTTAATGGTTAACAGCTTTAAGCGTTAACGTACCACGGTACTGTTAATGTATCATAGAAAAATATACTGTTTATCTAAATAATGTTTACTTCCATTTCGTCTAAAACAAAAAAATAGCTTATTGGTATGACCTTCTGTGTAGTCGATTAACTTATAGTGCCTTCTCGATTGCTTAGTTTTTAAGTAAGAACCCCCAACCATGCAAAACACATATGTTCTACAAATAGTGGTACAGTTCCGGTTGATTTTAATTGTTTAAGTTATATTCTACTAAGCATCATATTAACCAAATTATATTCTGGTTTTAAAAAAATTAAGGAAATCATGAGAAAAAAGTGCTAGCTCCATCATTTCTTTCACAAGAGTGAAAACGTGTTTCCTAGCGTTGTTCTTGAGTTTCTGATGTTACCTATTTTCTGATTACATCACAATTAGTGCAAAATTAAAGTGGCTCCAACAATATTTTTGGTGAAGCACCGAACAGTATTTGTGCTAAAACTGAGTGAATCTCACAATAAATAAGAATTGATAATTTAGGGAAAAAGGTGTAGTTTTGAGACATAATTCCCCCACATCCCCTTCCCCCTCAAGTTACTAAACAGCTTGCGTGCCAAATTTTAGAACAGAACACATACCTAGATATATGACGCATTTATGCGCTCAGCGGGCGTCCGTGTAATGATGACACTTGATGATATTTACAAACAGCCCAGAGGCCCCCCAAGTCCACATTGTTGTCACCTCCCTCGCATGCGAAGGAGTAAGCGGATTCTTGGAAAGTTCCCCACGCTCCTACGCCTGCCGCGTCACTGGATAAGAGCCAGAGGAGGCTGACCTAGAGCGCGAGAGCCACAGACGCTCAGGACATGATGAGAGAAACTGGCCATTGCCAGGACTCCCACTAACACTTGATTATAGAAGGTCACGAGGCCACTGCCGTTTTAATCTCCGAGGAGGATTATAGGGATGAGTGGTGCAGTGCAATGACTGTGCTAGGGAATTAGGGTGGTTGGATAGGTTAATATGGAATTTTATAAACTTGGAAGGGATGACTTCAAGAATATAGGGTATATTCAGATCATTGTGAAGGGTTTTGTTGCTGACGTAATAAGGGGCATTTACTATTGTTCTCAGGACTTTTGATTGAAAGGATTGGATGCGCTTGATGTTCGATTTTTTTGCTGTCCCCTATAGCTCTATTCCGTATGTCCAGATTGGCTTAAGTATAACTTTGTAAATAAGTAGTTTATTTTCTATTGAGAGATGGGATGTCCTTCGAAGTAGTCTGTACAGTTGTCCAAAGCGTCTTTTTACTTCTTGTCTTTTTAGCCTCGTGTGTGGGTTCCATGTCAGTCTTTTGTCAAGATGGAAGCCTAAATACCTTACTGTCTCAGACACAGGGAGAGGAATCGAATTTAAAAAAACTAGCGGACAGGACTTGCGGCAGAGGGTGAAGGTTATGTGGGAGCATGTTGCTTCATTGACCTTGATTCACCATTGGTTGCACCAATACTCGATCTCATCAAGGTGTTTTTGAAGGTTTTGGGATGCTATATCGGGGTCTGGGTGGGTTGACAGGACTGCAGTGTCATCTGCAAATGTTGCCAAGAAGGTATTGGTGGTGAAGGGGACATCAGCGGTGTATAGATTATAGAGGATGGGACCTAGGACGCTGCCCTGTGGAACTCCTGCTTTTATGGGATAGTAGTTAGTTATATATTCTAAGCCACAGTGGACTTGGAAGAAGCGGTTTGAAAGGTAGGACTGTAGGATTAGGAATAGGGTCTGCGGTAAATATCCTCTGAGCTTGTAAAACAAACCTGCGTGCCAAACCCTGTCAAAACCTTGAGCTATATCGAGAAAGGCAGCAGTGCAATACTGTTTGGATTCAAGGGCTAAGGAAATTTGATCAAAAACGCGAAGGCCTTGTGAGTAGTGGAATGTTGTTGACGGAAGCAAACTGGTGAGTAGGATAAAGGTTTTTGGATTCAATAATTGGAAGGAGGCGTTTTAATAGGAGTTTTTCAAATATTTTTGAGAGTATAGGGAGTAGGCTAATTGGACGGTAAGATGAGGCGTCATTGGGTGGTTTGCCAAATAGGACTATAATGGAGTGTTTCCAGAGGAGAGGAAAATGCGTCGTTCGGATAATACATTTATAAATGTTGGATAGGAAGATTAAAGCTTTAGGAGGAAGTTGTTGGAGGATTCGAGGAGTAAGGAGATCATGTACTGGAGATTTTCAGTAAGGTAATTTTTTCAGAAGATATTTGACCTCAGAGGGGTTTGGTGGTAGTGAGAGAGGGATAGGTGAAGTGAGGAAATCTTCAACAGTTGAGCGATGAGTATTGTTTTGAGGAGTAAGGTGAGGAGTGAAAGCACGGGAAAGATGCAGTGCGAATCCTTCCGCCCTCTCGCCATCCGAAGCAGCCCAGGACCCATCATCACGACGGAGTGGGTGTGAAACAGGATGATATTTTAGGATTTTCTTAGTTAGATTCCACAAGGAGTTGTCCCTGGTATACAGAGAGGAGAGATAGGAATTAAAAGAATCGGAACGGAAGGATGCCAATCGCCGCTTAACAACCTGCAGTACTAATTGTATGAGCGACGATCAGCAGGATGTCGGGATCTTTGCCACACTGTTCTCGAGTGGCATTTGGATTGGATTAGGTCTATGAGATACTGAGGTAAAGGATTTTGATTGTGATTTTTTAGATGACGGTGGGGTGACGATCCCTCCCAGGCCGATCTCTGGATCAGAGTAGTGGAGGAATGCACTGCATCATCTAGGTCTTGGGATGTTTTCAGGGGTACTTTGAGGTCTACAGAGTCTGTAAGAATCTTGCGAAAGTGGTCCCAGTCAACTGGGCCCCTGATAAATGAAGGAGGAGGCAGTTTGTGGATAGGTCTTAGGGAAATGGTAAGGATCACAGGGCTATGATCGGAGGAGAGGTCATTGAGGCGCGTGAGTGTTCCCAAACTATTGTAGAAGAAAAAGTCTAGGAGATCTGGATTTCGGTTGGGATCTGATGGCCAATAGGCTGTGTCAAGAGAGATAGTGGAGCAATGTTTCCGTGTGAGTGCAGACAGCAAAGCACGTCCTCGTGTATTTGTGGATCTTGAGCCCCAATGTTGATGCTTTGCGTAAAAGACCCCACCCACAAGGAAACGATGACCGATGGAGTCTAGAAAGGAGATGAATTGGGAATCAGAAATGGATTTATTGGGAGGGCAGTACACTGATGCTAGAGTAAGGGGGAAAGTGAAGGTGGTGATTGACACTGCAGTGGACTGAAAGAAATCGTGTGCTACCAAAGGAACTATATGATGGGAAATGGAGTTATGGACAATGACAGCGGTGCCTGCATGTGCTCTTCCATCTGGGTGATCAGTTCGATAAGTCTGGTACTGTCGTACTGTAAAAGGTCGCTTACTTACTCTTAAGTCTTGTTTCAGTAATGAGAGATGTTCTTGTCATGAAGTAGTGCTGTCAGTTCGTTAGTGTGGGTGCGAACACCATTCGCATTCCAAAGGAGAATGGATAAGGAGTCGGAAGGATCCATATATGGGTTTTGTTTAATGGGGATGAGGTAGGTCAAAAAAATAAATAAAAACAAAACTACATTAACTTGTTGCGAAGTCGGGAGCGGGGTCCTTAACTGTTCAATAATTATTTATCAATCCTCTATGCATTCCATGTCGAGCTGTTTCAAATAAGGTGCTGTTCATCTGTTCAGGTATCTCTTATTATTTCTTCACGTTTCATAAGAAGAGCCTCACCAACTGAGCAAATCTCGCTTAAACAAAAGAGTCCATCCAGCTAACTTATCATCCTCTCTCCATGAATCTCCACTTCGCTCGGCACCCTCCCTCTCTTCTCGCATCGTAATGACGTTTCCCCACTCCCTACCTCCTCACACGTCGTTGTGATCTTTCTTTAACCTCCTAGTCCAATACATATTGTTAAACAAAGTAATAATTTTCTACTTAAAATTTAACAATATATATATATATATATATATTTGTATATATTCTTCTCCTAGTCTTTCTTCTAGTCAGTAATCAAACTAAGCAAATCCGATTCCAATGACTAATTTGATCCCTAAGTTATTCCCTTTTATTTACCTCCTAATTGGAGTAAAACAAAAAAATATTTCCTTTATTTTTCCTACATCCTATATTTCCAGTTGAGAGCTAAGTTAAAAAAAAAATTATTTTATAATAATAATAGAACTTTATTGTGCAATAATTACAATCTGCCTTTTATAAGGCAATAATAATACAGATAAATGATCTCATTCATACCATATTTACAGTCATCATTCACTCGCTCATTCATACAATAGGACATGATTGGAGAAACTGGCTATTGCCAGGACTCCCACTGTCACGCGATTATAGCAGGTCACGAGGCCACTGCCGTTTCAGTCTCCGAGGAGGATTATAGGGATGAGTGGCGCAGTGCAAAGACTGTGTGTGTATTTTAAAATCGTTAAATAACTTTTTATGAAACACACGCAAAGTCCTCGGACGGTCTATCATTATTCCTTCAGTTACCAAATCCTTTCTTTATTTTTATATAATCATAATCACTAATATTCGAAAAAAAAAAAAAAAAGGCACTCTGATCCGTGGACGAACTAAAAGTAAAATACAGACAGATAACAAAAATGGCTCCAGTTCAAATTCTATATCAACAGTATGGAGCTGTGATCACGTATCTCGCCCTCGTTTGTCGGCAAATGTTTGCTTGGGCTAAACACTGATCGGGTTTATTGCATCCGTTGCTATAGCGAGCTCTCAGGAACATGCCGCTATTGTTTTTGGACTATTTAAGATCTGAATTAGTGTTCTTTTTTTTCAAAACAATCGAACAATACTAAGAACTGACCCCAACTACATGGTTTAAACTTCAACTTTAAACATGAAGGGCATTAGTTTGAACACTAATACGTGTGGTTGGTAAATTTTCGCTTGCAGACTCGTATCGAGAGCGACGCGATTGAAGGAGGGGCTAACTTCCTATCCTTCCATCTGCGAACCTCACGTCATCGTGTGCTTTATTATCTCGGGATTGAAACCATGAAGTATTTTCTCGGTGCAAAACCGTATTCGTGTCAGAATTGGCGAAAATCTGACAATAATAGAAGTTGAAGGGAGTATTTTGGCTAAAATTATGGAAGGAGTGGTGAATTAAAGGTCACAACCACCCTTTGGTCATACACAAGGTGCTCTTCACATTCCCTAAATGATACTTATACTTCGATTCCTATTAACTATCATCTTCACATGATGTCAAATACTCTCCACTCTCCTTTTACAAACACTATTTCAGAAATACACTCGGTCTACATCTGTCTTCTAACTACTCAATCGTAGTCATATCTTTATATATCACCATTCCGAGTCATCTACTGCTCGGGCTCATATAAGATAGTTTAATAACCCAGCACTAAACCGAGTTGGGACTGCTATTACTTTCTACCAACTATCAATACTTCCTTGGTTCCTTCTTCTACAGGACCATCATGATCAAAATGGTCTTTCCCCTATCCTATACCTTTACTTCGGTGGGGGGGGGGGCACTCCTAAAGCAGAAAAAAAAAATTCGTACACCCACCAAATGGATCTGTATCATCCTCCCATGTAACTGCCTCCCCTGATGTTCTAACCCATTTTTAAAACAAGAATTTACCAGTTACTTATATCCCTTCAACCCAAGTGTTCACCACCTAATTTAATCATGTATCCTCATTTTCTCCCAGTTATAGTACTACACAGATGGTCTGAAAAGTTTCCGACCTCAACATGAAGATGATAATAAAATAAATAAAAACTAGTGAAATAAAAGCTAAAATAAAAGCTTTGTTAGGTCGGAGACTTTTCAGACCACCCTCGTATATGTTATTTGATACACATTATCATTGAGAGTTATTCTCTTCTGTTCCTTTCTCATTTGTTATGTCACTACTACGCTGTTTGCTTTTAATAATTCACTACGTATGCTATTTAAAACCAAATCAATACGAAACATTTTGTATTACATTTTATGTTATGCCGAGAATAAAGATTTTTCTTCACTTTTGTACTTTACATATTATATAGATAAATATTAAATCCAATAAAACATTCTCTATTGTTAATTATCAGACTGGATTAGCTGGAAACGAGTAAAAAGTTTTACTTTCCTTTGAATTAAGCCGTCCAGAAATATAAATAAGAAATAAAAAAATCCACTTGCTCAATTATAAGAGAAGTTTAAATCATATTTGGCTCAAAAGTTATGGAAGCAATAAGTCCGGACATAAGACTAAAACAGAAGGAGGTGGAATTAATTAAATGGAAAAATAAATTACTTGCTTTGGAAGAAAGTTTTCAATCCAAACGGACATATTAAAGGACTTGAAAAGTTTTGGTTCTTAGAAGCATAAGGGGGGGGGGTTGAGTCCAGTTGTGGTTGTGAAAATGAAGGAGTCGGGTCTCCCCACAGATAGCCATAAATCTCTAAGCTCTCAGGAAAAACAGGCTGCGTTTTCCTTACTGCCTTCTAAAAATAGGGTCCCTATCCTAGACAGGAAAATATTATCCTGTCTTGGAGGGTCTGCTTGAACCCTCAACGTCAGGCTTTGTCCTTCATTTTATATAAAAACTTCTCAGAGATCATGTGTCGCGTACGAAATTAAAGTGCAATGAAAACAAAATATGAATGAAAAAATAATCTATATTCTGGAACTATTCGATCAAGATTAAAATAAAAAAAATATGTAATACAAAAAAGTTAAAATAAAATTCCATATAGTAAGCTAAATCAAAAAGTATAGATATATTAATTAGCTTTCATTATAGCTCCAGTGGAATATTAGAATAGAAGGGGACCGACAAATATTAGGGGACCAAGAGTTATTGAAGTTAGAGTCTTTGTCAAGGAAAGAGCTGTCAATCGAAGAGAACATAGGTCGTTTGAACGTACTATAACGGCAATAAACGAGTTTTACCGAGCTGTATACAAGATTTAAACTGTATGAGATGTGATAAGTATCGCAAGATAAAAGAGTGTTGGTGGATTGCAAGACATAACCTAAATTCGCCAGCCAGCCTCAGTCACTTTTTAGCCTCATAGAATGACATATATTGTAGCATACTTCATATTAGTCACATATAATGAAACATTAAGCTCTTTTTCGGGAAGTCGAATATCATCATACAGCCAATTTAGAATTAATGTTTTTAATTTTTATGCCTGGAGTTTGTACATATACATGTTTGTGCAATAATAACAATAACCCAGACATTTGTTTTATAATGGAATGATTTATTTTAATATGAGATGAAATCAAAATAAAATTAATAACTAATGAAATGTTGTATATTACTATACTGGATTTCAATGGTTAACTTTAATGAGCTCAAAGATTTTATTAACCTAAATGTCGTACTAGCGAATGTCTTTGGTTGGCCGGCTGTGCTGATGGAGTTCAAAGAGAACTCTCAGAACCAGAACCGAAGCCTTGTGTGGCGGTGGACACTATGAGGAAGTCAAATAGAATGGAGCAGAAAAGGCATTCTAATACCCAATATTAGGGTATATATAGGGACTTCCGAACTTTGACAGTTAATAGCGGCCATATTGTTAAAGTTGCATCACTCAAATTGGCTGTCATTTATTTAGTCTGTTTTGCCAAATCACCATGGACGGATATAGCGTTCAACAACACGTGCAAATGATAAAATTGTTTTATCAATATGAGTGTTTTGTTTGGGCAACGTTCCGCGGTCGCCATAACCGTCCTACCGAGAGGACTATGCGCAGTGTGGTGGATAAATTTGATTCCACTGGTTCATTAAACAATCAACCAACAGCTGTACGTCGACGAACCGCAAGATCTGCCGAAAACATCGCCACTGTCCGTGAGAGTGTGCAGGAAAATCCGAGGGAGACGATTTCTCGTCGCTCACAAGAACTCTTTCGCAGACCACAACTTGGCGAATTTTGCGTCGTGACTTGGGCCTGCACCCGTACAAAATTCAACTGACCCAGGAGCTCAAGGTAAACGACCATAGACAACGACGTGTGGTCATCTCACGTGGAGGTGATGTGAACTGGCCATCGAGATCGTGCGATTTGACCCCGTTAGACTTTTTCTTGTGGGGTTTTCTTAAGTCCCAGGTCTATGCGAATAAGCCACAAATCACAGCGGTCCTCAAAGTGAACATAATCCATGCCATCGGTCAAATTCAGCCTAATTTATGCGCCAGTCATGGAAAATTGGACATTTCGGATGCGCGCCACCCAGCGAAACCATGAATGAAATCCATGAAAGGACATTTGCACGATGTTATATATCATACATAATGACATCAATCTAATCAATTTAAACGAATACAAAATTTCGATAATATCTCACACACACTTTGTTTTGTTTTAATTTAAAGAGAGGAAGTGCTTAATGAAAGACCCTAATATAAATTAATAATAATAATAATATAATAATGATAATAATATATATAACAAGAACTTATCACCATACTTGTTTGGATACGGCCCTTCCTCGTTCTATAGTCATATCCATTACTAATTTATGATTTTACCTTGCACTCATCCATCCTGCCTCCAGGTACAGGACTGCCACCCGCTGAGTAATAAAACAAAATAGAGAGATAAACCACTTCATTCAACATTAAAATAAAACCCACAACCAACATAATGCAGAATAAGGAAGCTTAACTCGTTTAGATGTGCAATATGTAGTAATATATATATTAAGCGAACATAAAGCCTTAAGGGAGGAGGGGGTACTCCCTTGTAGCCAACGCAGTAACTTATATCCCTCCAGACAAAAGCGAGAATATTTCCGAACATTATGTACATTCACACTGAGCATTCGGGCCCAAACATGAACAGCCTGTCTTGTTTTTCAGCTCAATCAGCATTTTCTACTTTGGTGAGAGGTCCTTATTAAGTTCGGTTGGCAATGGCTTAAACAAGTAACTAACTGAAGCCCTGTAAATGTATAGAACCTGACATCGTTTCGGCTGGTCAATTTTTCGGCTGCACTGAAGATCAATGACGTTGGTTTGAATCGGAGCCCTGAGTGGATTGGATTGATCGTTAGCTGACGACGAAACTTTCCTCGAAACTTTGTAGCCGGTAAGCTATCCTTTCCTGTTATGATCGGTGTAATTCAATACCCGACTAAAGGAACATTTGATTAGTTATTTTAGACCGGCACCCGAGAGCGCCACCCAAACTCCGGACAACTGCAGTCAAGCAGTGTTTCCATAGAAAACTATTTTCATCGAGCATTAATTACAATCAAATTATGGCATAAAATACTGAAAATATTTTCCATAACAAGTATAACAGACAACTACTACTACTTGTAACTGAATAATAAAAAACGGAATTCATTTGATTTGTTTAGGTTGAGTATAAAATATTGGAAAATAAATTCCATCATTTGCAGTGACAAACATTGCTTATCTCTACAACATCACGATGTAGACAACAAGAATTTGTTCTTTTTTATCTAACAGCCCCCATCTATCCTACGTGTTCTATAATAGTTTAATTGAATTTTGAATGAACAAATGTATTTTCTATAGTAGTGAAATATAGTAGTAGTGAAATGTATTTTCTAAACACCTTCTTCATACTCTACATAAGTGACACTATGATATCATGTGAAAATGACCCTTAAAAGATATAATTGGGAAAATCGTATTACCTGAAATCTAGTTTTAAGCAGATGATGTTCACAAAAATCATGAGATTACAAATTACAGCAAACGTTCTATCTTCTATCTAGTATGTATTAATCATTATCAGTTGCATGTATTCTCACTGCTTTAATAATTATATGCAAAAGAGGAAATAGTGACAGAACCCTCTCGATTTTCGTTCTGTCATCTTTTTAACAAGGTTTTCTCGTGTCAAATTAGAGCAGAGGCGTCATTTATTTTCCTTATTGGGTATCATTAATTTTCTGAAAATCACTCTAATTAGAATATTTTATAAATTTCGTAGTCTACGTAATCTACATGGAAATCTGTCAACATTTTGAAACACTTATCTGTTAATAACGATAATTAAAATAGAATAGATAACAATTTTTACACTGGGACTAAGTCCCCTATGAGTAACATTAATGTTCAGATGATTAATTACATCTAGAAAATAAAATGAAGTATAACATCATAGGAAAAAAAGAAAACTATAAAAAAATACTAATAACAATGTAAAATAAAGTGAAAACCTCCAAAGGAATGATAAAAATAATTATGAAATAAAAATAAAAATAAAAATTGTTTAACTGTTTTCAGTAAACAGGGTTCCCATAGGAACCTTCTATATGAAACCAAAAAAACAGCAACAGTATGCACATATCTGTGCAGTAAGGCTGTACCAAGAGATAAGTAAAAAACAATAAAATTCATACAAAAAAGAAAGAAAAAGAGATACAAACTGGCCAACAATATATAGTAAACAGTCAAATAAAATAATTAATACAAAAATAAAAGTCCGGAAGTATAAAATAATGAATGAGTAAATCATTCCCATACTGACGAGCGTCCCTTTGCATGGTGAGAAGGTGTTTAAATAGAAGAGCTTTGAAGATTCGTAGGGCTGAAGAATGGCGGATGTTAGGAGGCAGATAATTCCAGAGGGGAGTATAGCGAGCAAGGAAGGACCGATCGTATGCTGCAGTTTTGTGGGCAGGAGCATAAAGGTCAAAGAGACGGGATCAACCGTAAATAATTTATTATATATTTGGGGGTGACGCGAACTCGGCGTGAAATTATCTTATGATTTATTAAGATAACTTATGGTAATTAGCTAGGGAATGATGTTACCAGGAAAGGGTACACACTTTTTAGTTACCCTTCCAACTAAGACTGCAAATGGATCTCAATAATTGTCCTGGAAGCCGTCACCTGGGATGGCCAATGGAAAAAAAAAACCCTCTTCAGCGTTTCTTAATGCTTACATCAAGAATATTGATTGATAACTCTGGAAAGGTAATGAAGAAAAATCAGGGCTGTTGCCCCGTTGACTGAAATTATAATATCATTGTAGTATAATCTTTGCAATGCCTCTAGCTAGATAGCATGTATGCATCAAGATCGTGGAGGCAAGCAATGGTTCATTTACTAGAGTTGACATTAAGATGCATACTGCTGTGGAGAGAGTACAAGGGCAAACAGGCCATCTCCTGTCTGATAGTTTTCATACTGGTAGATGATTTCAGGTCTAATTATATGTATAGGTAAATTAGCATTTCCCGTTGTCACTCTCAAAGTCGTGTCTCCATGGTGGGTAAGAATAAATCAGTCAAATAACAACGGAGGAGCTGTATAGTACAAGTACACATATAGTATAAATACAACAGTACAGTATGGAGACAAACAAATATTTGGGAGATACTCGTAGCTAAGGGTGCAATAGATATTCTCGGTATCAGTATCGGTTTATAGAGAAGCCAATAAGCAAGTTAACAAGGAATTAAATTAAGACTTAGAGATCTGCCCAAAGGAGGTGCAGGTCCGTTCCTGTTGGTTCCTGGATTTTCAACTGTGTCTATCCCATCCTCAAGGGAGCCGTTTAAATGGTTTTATCTGGGTTACACCGCTACTGAAATGATTTATACCAATTATTCATGGGAGGTAACCTGGCGATATTCAACATTGATCAGTGTCAACATCGCACCACTGATTCAGAGTGACATGATCAATCAGTGTAGTTCATGTTCAACTCCCTTTGATGGAATCTGTCGTAGAGTTCCCTCCTTTTAACAGAAAACTAGTTCCTGCAAATTTGATTCCCGGGAGAACTGATACTTGGAAGGACGGGTGTCCAGCTTCGACTTGGGTTTGAGTTCCGTGTATGGAGTCTTTGATCGCATCCTTGGAAACTGACCCAACGTTTGTGGAGCAATCTCATTCTGGAAGAACCATAATTTTTACCAGTGTAACTTAAAAGCTGATCAATTTCTTTCTGAAAAAAACTGCAATTTTTTTCTCCTACTACAATATTATTTATATTTTTGCGTCGTCCCTGTGCCCTAATATGATTATATGATTTTAAAGCAGATGTTGATGGTCGTTCATCAATAACCTCATTAATAATAATTAAGTATTGAGCTATGCTATTGAAGATCATAACCTAAAGGTCCTATCAAACTAACAACTCTTCTTCTTAGGAAACATTAATATGCTACCAAAAAGGGGTTGTGATCTAATCTGAGTATACCTCTATTTCACAGGGATAGTGTATGAATGAGCGATAATTTATCACAATTACTAATTGTCCAATAAGGCAGATTGTAATTTTATCATAATAAAGCTGTTTAATAATAAAAAATATTTTACAGACGAAAAAAACCTTCTAAACCGTTTGTCTTTTGTTAAACTATTAGAAAATGATCTATCCGGTTCATACTGCAAGTGTGATCTGAGAAACCGATCACTGTTTTTTTTTTGCTGGATCATTTGGAAAAACCCGGCAACCTTGTAGATCCTAAGAAAGTACTGATAACGTTTTCAAAATGTCTGTACTGAATGGAGGGGTTGTTTAACGAAGGACAGGTCCAACGAGGCAGAGCGGAGGCTGCGAAAGCCATCTGAGGTTTCTTATCTGATGATCTGCTCTGATAATGGTGGACCCTAGTGTTGCCGTGTCATTCGAAAAGTGCTCCTAAAGATAGAATGTCTGCCTTATGAACAGTGTTATTAGTGGCAAATAATTGACCATTTATATGACAATTAAAATTCGATATGATTTTTTAAGATTAATAGTAGCAACTTCAAACTAACCCAATAAATCAGGTTGAAAAAATAATTGTGACTAGTAATAAGTGTGATGGTCGAGTGCGCATTTCATTATAAAAAAGGCTGATATAGTACAATAAACTAATATAGTAAATTACTATTGATAAAAAATGCGCTGTTGAGTTTCTTCACCCTCGTGATCGACTGCACTTTTGAAATGAGTAGAAAATATTTCCATCCGCTAACTCATTAAAAGTGCATCCTTAGTTTTGATTATATCCAAGAGCACTAATAATCATATTTATAAGCAAATATTTTAATAGAACCAGAACAAGTTGCCGCGATGCTTTAGATTGTGTGCCCAATCAGGAGAACTTAAAAGTTCTGAGATAAAGTCTGCTGTTGTTGAAGCTCAAGAGTTAGTGAGAAAACGAAAGAATGGAGTTGTAAAGTCTGTATAATAGAGTTGAATACCTACTTCATCTCTGAAGAAGTCCGATAATAGTATAAACTTTTATTCTTTGTTTACCTGGCAATTTATCATGATTGGCACGGTTTGTTCTGAAAAACTTTTTTGAAGACCGCTGTTATGTTTTTGAAGAAATATTCTTTTCTATATGGAAGTGCTATTATTCTTTTGGACTAAAGCGGCAATTTAAAGGTAGGACTACGTGAGGGTAGAGAGATTGAACGAAAAAAATATATTCTATACCTGACGTAGAGAAATTTCACCCAGCTGGTTAAGGTACATAAGGGCATAATCAAGGCCTTAGAAGAAATCTTTATTTTCTTGCTTTCGTGGATTTTACATTGAGTGTAAATAGCTATCTATATATTAACTTTTTTTTTTCCTTTCAGCACCATAAATCAATATTACACATAAATCAAATCTTAGAAAGAACTGTCGGTACCCAGGTACTACATTGTACCATAAACTCGTAAAAACCACCCAAGAGCTACCTGCTCATCCTTTATTTACGACTGACCCCGAAGGTATGCCAACAACTTCATTTCAATTGTTTGAGAATGGACTTTTGAAAGTTTGGAAGAGAATGGAATTTTTTCCTCACGATTCTATAGAACTAAAAAATAATAACGTACGAATATAACATGTTACTAGTCCACTGATCTAATATATTTTTAATGCATCCTAATATATTTTATAATGGAAAGAAAAATGCAAAAAAATCGACTTCAGAGGTGAGTGGGTGTTTTACCTTTGCAACGGTGGTTTACTTGCGTTATTCTTGGTTATTAGATAAGAATTGATTTCCCCCCCCCCTTAGTTCTGTAATTATAAGATTAAGGATGAGGGAAAAATAAAGGGATATTTCGGTTGAGCGGATCCTAGTACTAGGAGTACCTGCTTGAAGGTGGTGTGAGGGAATTAAGGAGTGTGGGAAGCCACGATAGAGGTTGATAGTTGCGGTACAGTGGTGAGAGTCCACTGGTGGCTGGGCCTAGAGTCCCTCTAGGCATGTAGTGTAT
The DNA here is from genome assembly GCA_930367205.1 of Acanthosoma haemorrhoidale. Taxonomy (NCBI): domain Eukaryota; kingdom Metazoa; phylum Arthropoda; class Insecta; order Hemiptera; family Acanthosomatidae; genus Acanthosoma; species Acanthosoma haemorrhoidale. The sequence continues at coordinate 24,819,333 of OV884014.1, forward strand.
TCTTATTTAGTCGGATAGCAGTGTTGGGTGCCCGTTAGAGGCTTGTTGTTTGTGGGCCAAGCACCGTGATGTCCACCATTTGGCCTGCTTTACTAGATCTTGAGAGTTGCCATCTTGCCGGTAGCGGTGGGGTTGTTATGTCTCGGAATAGAGGGTTTTGGCTATGTTTCATCGAGTCAAAGAACTTGATGTGTCTTCTTTGGATGGCTTCGGTGATGGTGGGGACTTCAAACTTTTCGTGGATGTCAGGAGCCTTCATATCACGAAAAGGGGTATGCCATAGCGCCGTGCGCACGATTTTGTTCTGGAAGCTCTGGAGTCGAGTTATTGTGCTAGTGTGTAGGAAAATTGATAAATGCATCCTTCCAACTCCTTCTCCATTTTCCTTTGGAATGCGAATAGTGTTTGCACCCAGACAAACGAACTGTCAGTACTACTACACAACGTTTGTCTGGATAACGACACTTAGTAGCCATATGATTGATGTTTCCATATGGATAAAAAGTTACAAATAAGACCACAATCCATTGAATATAATACATATATATATAAGTTAAGCTCCGGGCAGCATCAGTATCCAACCTTAATCCCCGAACGTCGGGATTTAAACTTCCCGAATGTAAATATACGGCATTATAGACTTGAAATAATAAAAAACAGTCTAGTTCTAACTTTCATGCGTGTTGTTTCTTAGTACCTTTTTTTTTTTTAATTCGAAAGCCAATGTTTAACTTTTATATATATATATATATTAATATTAACTTATATATATATATAAAATGACTGAAACAATATATTAGTTCAATTTAAAGACAAAACTCACTTTCAGTGACAGAACGGACCATTTAACCATAAAATGAGTCTTGATTATTTCCTGTTACTCGAGTAGGCCATAAACCACATTTTGTTTAAAAGTAGTAGAGGGTAGCTGTCAGTGAACTGAAGAGGTGAACCATCGCCAATATCCAATCACCAGGAAATCACTCCATGTGTAATGCCACAACCATGAGTTAGCCCTTCTGAGCACTTTATTGATCTCATCAGGCCTGGTCAATCGGATCAGGTACCAAACCATTTTTTGAACACTTCGGGATTCATTTTGTCTTTTAAGTTCACCATGTCTTGATAATAGAGATGTACCTTCCTTGCAATGTTGAATTGACCAGCGTGGAATTATGGCAGTATTTTTTTGATAGTTTGTAGGTTAGGTTCCAGTCACCCATCCTTTCAGCCTGAATGAAGTTTTTTAGTAGAGTAATCATTCTCAAGTATTGAATCCACAATTTAGAACGGAGGTCATTACTTTCAATTGCGCAAAGCATATTCTTCAGTTTCATTCTGATGCTGCCTCCCCCTCCACGTTCCTTCAAATTCCTACCATTAATGACTAAAAAGAGAACTTCTCCTTGCCTCCGTTATTAAAAACACTGAAAATGATTACACAACGAATTATTACTTTTACATCTGCGTGAAATATATGACAAATTTTTTTATCTTGAAACGTAAAACCTTAAACTTTGAGGGGGGTCAAAATTTTTTTTTCTCAGACGATTACAAAGGTTCATTATTTAAAATAATAAACCGAAATTGTAAAGTAGGCTGTCGTTGCCTGACGTCAAATTAGGAGGCTTACAAAACAAGTAAATTTTATTAAATTTTTTTTCTACAAAAAACAAAAGTATACTGCTTGAGAATATGTATACGCACTAGTAAAGAGTTATTTGAAAAAAACCCCGAAAAAAGGGCATAAAAGTGGTAATACAGGTGTTCACACAACCAAATTAGAAAACTTCGATTTTTATTGATGACCTAGGTGCATACAACATATGTAAAATAAAAAACGACCTTTTTTCAGGTAACTCCCCTTTTCACGACCTGTCCTGGGCTATCAGGTGAAGTTTCGTTCATCCACAGGGGGTTGGGTTTGGGTAAATTTATAAATGGCTGCCTGGCACCCAGCTGTCTGGCAGAGTACTATGTTGTATTGTAAATGGCACCTTCGAGGTATTTTTTTTTCTCTTTTGTTGCTTCAAGAAAGGAAGTTTAAGGATGCCGACAATTTCGCCGAATGATGTTCTGTTTCACTCAGGTAAAAATTGGTTTTTCAAAAGAGGCTTGGGTAGGGTCACTTTTACGACTGGCTGGCACCGAGATGTCTGGCAGAGTCCTTTTCTTACAGTGTTCAAGGGGTTTTGGTCTTTCTTTTTATTTTCCAAGACGTAGCACCTTAGCACCTAACAGGTAAAAAGGAGGAAAAAGTTTACAGGTTTCATATAATAAAAATCATATAAATAAAAATGAACAACTCGCTGCTAAGCATCCGAAGAACCCAGGAGGATAACCAAGATATAGCTAATATATGGTATAGGAAGACTAGTAAAAATTAACATAAGTAAAGTTTATTAGAAGAAAATATGGCCCATCGGACAAACTTTGAGAAAACAAAGAGCCAATGTAAATCGGCAGGCCATCCATTGCATCCCGCAGGAGACAAGTTGGGTGACCCAGAATGTCGAAAAACAAGGATGGAAGAGTATTGTGAGCACAATTTCTATCTTCAAATCAAAGGGCATGAAAAATCCAACAACTAAATATGTCTCATTGTTTTGTTATTGCTTTTATTGTCAGCTCCATCGTAGAAATAAATAAAGCGACAATTCAAAATACCATACTTTTAACTAACGTGCGAGCATAATTTTTATGAGAGGTTTAATGACATTAAATTAAAGTTCATACAACAAATTAAAATTTGGATATTATTAATGACTCTATTGTCTAGCCAATAACAAATCTTTTTAACAATTCTTTCTTCCGACCTTATTTTTTTTCTTTCATAGCCCCTTTAAATTTACAGATAATTATAAATCCTCAGGTGAATCTATTTACAAGTTATTTTTGTATTTCCTGTAGCATCGCTACGTTATATACAGGTTTTGTTATTTTATAAAAATTATATAATGAATAAACAAGTATAATGATATAAATTATACGTGACTGGACTAAACTGACTAATAAAGGTGATGGAGCTCACCTTTTTGATCAAACTTACTTCGTACTTTTTCTATTTTATTACTAAAATGAGTAGAGAAATGGAGATGCCTATCCATTTTTATACCCAGATAGTTTATCATTTACGGCATTTAAATATTTAAATACTCAACATTTATCGACTCCTAGCCCTGTCCAGTATCTTGTTCCTTTTTTGTTTTAATAATTATTAAAACATAGAGATTATTTGCCACGACGGGTGATTATTTATATAAGTATTTGCCCATATCTACATAATTGATAAATGAATAGCCATAAAGGGAAAAATACATAAACAGAAAAATTAAAACTAAAATACTACATTGTTGTGTCCTCTAGAGGAGTTCACTCTCGCGATGTTGGAACAGAGTTAAGCTTAAGATATTTTATTTAGATAGGCTTGGGAGTATTAAGATGAGTGAGCCCCTCAGCGGAGATATGGGAAGTCCAGCTGTGGATTTCAGTTATAATAATAATTAAAACAGTGGGATTATTTTCAGCAATAAATAATTTTTAATATGATGGTTTCTGGTTTGGAAGGCAACCTAAAAATGGCAAAACCAGAACAAACTAATTAAATTATCAAGTAACAACTCAAGTATGAAGTTTAGGAGTACAAGAAATTGATTCATTGGTGGTTAACATCATCGTCAGTGGGCGACGATTTGTCTACCATCAAACTATCAAGTGGAACCTTCATGTTCAAAGTCATGCCTATAATCAATGAGGAAACGAACTATCTCCGGGAACAGACAGACTGACAGACACATGTGTGATAACATATCGGTTGAAAACCCCAAGAGGATCTAAAAATTGGATTCAATTATTATCAATGAAACGTCATGACGATAAGATGAGAAGAAATAGCCTTTGTTTTTTAGAAATATTAAAAAGTAAAAGTTAAATGTGCTTACAACCGAAGAAAGTCTTATTTATTACCTGAAATTAGTTCAGGCCTTGGATGTAGTCATTAAAAAAGGCTGATTATTTAGGTAGGCTGAGTAGGTGAGAGCTTTACACCTGAGTCTAAAAGTGAAAAAAAATGAGTGTTAAGGGACAAAAATAAGAGTTCTAGGGTCACGGGTCATGACCGCATGAGCTAATCTCATTTATTTCTCACGTTTGATAATTGTTGGACTTAGGATTTGAACCTAAACACCTAATGTCTATATCTGAAAAAAAAAATGTGCTGTTAACAGCCCTTTTAACTTTGTCCTGTGTTTTACCCTAGAGCAAACACATTTCTGTTGAGTTTAAGGGGCGTTCAAGTATTAAAATAGTGCGAACATGATCTCAGGATATTTATTTGATGTGCTGGATTTTGAAGATATTAAAACATTATTAATGCTGTTCAATCAATTGTTTGGACCCAATATTGAGCATTTATCATTGTTACGGTTCCTCGCTATAGTTAAGGGTATTAGAAAAGTTATGTGAAGCACTAGTCAGAATAAAAAAGTATATGGAGTCATATTATTTAGAATGACAAGAATGTTGCTGAAAATATAATACTTCTACAAAACCATTCAGTTATGATAAAATATTGAACTTGCTATTCAAGAAGTCAGGTGAGTAGGCTTAATCAAATCCACCCGAAATAAACGCTACACACTCTTTAATGTGGAGGGACCGTGAAAGACTCAGATATACTATGCAAGCATCTTATTAGTGATAGGATCTCTAGTGAGGAAAGAAAGTACAATACAGCCATTATTTGCATCTGAGGGTGGTAAAAATGCTTAGGGGAAAAAAAAATTCTCCGGAGCTTTGGTCAAGGATAGAAAAAAAACTATCTATGATCTCAAGATCGTGTGATGACACCTATTGAGATAGATTGTTGGACCAATTCGAACATGCATTTGGCATCAGGAATCTGCTGAGGATGTGACAATAGAATTGTATACGAAATCGAGGGCCAATGCTGGTGGACAGGCAGAAAGAGCGACAAGGGCCTGGTTGGATCCTAGAGTCAACGGAAAACTACCATGTGGACGACAAAGACTACAATATGAATGGACTCGGTGAAAAGAGATTAAGGGTTACCTAGAGAACAGTAGAGCTATATAGGGCAAGTTTGACGTATCTAGTGCAGGTGGGCAAGGGTCTTGTATTGGTCTAAAAGTCCTACGGAGAATATTAGTGGTAAAGGGTTATGTAGCCCTTTGCCGAACACCATGAAGAACTACCTGTCATCCTTCCAATCATCCCAACCCTTATACCTGTGGTAGGCGACTCAGGTAAAACCTTCCGAATGTTGGCCATCAGCAATTAGAACATTTCAATCTAGAAGATCCAAAGATGAGCCACCTTGCCGTGGGTTTTATTCCCTTTTCTAAGTTATAAATAATGCGTTTCGTTTTTAAAACAATTAAACGCCTATATATTTCACTCTTGTGGGAAATTTTATCGCTGTTATTTGACATAGAGGCATGGAATGTTTATGAGTTTCCACTAGAAAAACGAACAGCAGGAAAAATACTTCATACAAAATAATAAATAATTAAAGTCTATTAACTCATTGGTAACTAAAGAATAAAGCGTGCCTGTGGATCTGTGCTTACAGCACTGACAACAGGATACTTTGATCGAATGTCCTGAGGAGGAGTGGAGATCTTGTGGCATCACCTCTTTTCTTTCTTAAGCCTTTGCGAATTCATAAAAAACAATATCTGCAGCACTCAACTCCCTAGGCTCCCGAAAAATACTCCAATATATTTAATCTGTGCTCATTCAGGTTATTTATCTCATTATTTATTATTATTTTTATCGCGCTCTTATACGTTTTCTCTTTTTATTGGCCGGGATTTTAGGCCATTATAAGTGCAAAATGACATTAAAACTGGCAATAAAAGTTTGTTTTATATATAATTTTAAAAATAGAATACTTTATAACCCGATGATACTAAAAACGATACGACCCCATAAAATAATAAGAGCTATTTATTTATTCATTATGTTGGAAATGTAATACTTTAAAACTAATCAATATTACTTAGAAAAACCTTAATTGTATGATAAATAATGATTTGTTTTAACGGCATAAACTCCGCATTATTTCTTTAAAAAACGTATCCTAGTCCAGCACATAAATGTTCAATCAGGTACTGGTGACTTATGCTAATGTTTTATTGATGTTCAATCAGGCACTGGTGACAGATGCTAATGTTTTATCGATGGCCACAGGGATAATCTAGGTCAATCAAATTTGTGTACAAAATCAGGAAATCGTATACTATGAAGCAGAATCCTAACGCTTAATTTTTTCATAACTTCAATGTGCTAAAACTCCGTGCAAAATATAAATGGACTAAACTAGGATCTAGGAACTAGGAAGTCGGTGGTTCAAAAATAGGCCTACCAAAAGCAAATAATAACAAATTGGACAATTTTAAAAACAAGTCACTAAAACGAGAGTCATAATATTTTTTGGAAATTGTAAAATTGTGAGGAACAGTGGTCTTATTTGATTCCTTCGTGTAAAGTTATACTTCCCCTGCATTTCCCTGTGACCATCGATGGAAGTTTTTTTCAAAAACAACTTTTCATCTATTTAGACCTTTGTGATCCTAAAATCATGTTTATCTAATAACAAATATTATCTCAATATAAAACTGGTTAATCCAGTGTGAAGATCATCCTTCTGCCACAAGCCAATGGCATATCCTGATGCACATTTAGCTTGGTTCGACTGTTAACTCCCTTAAGTTATTAAAGGCTGTTCTGTTGAATTCCTAACATCACATTTTTGGATGTTTCCTTCATCAGACCCGTATCGTTGTCTTGATTAACATTTAAAAGACTTTTTTTAATTTTAAATCACCAGCATGGCCATAGTGAGTGCAGTATAACTGGATCTAAGGTAACTGTAGAAAATCCCACGATACTCAGGTAAATATTTGCTTGAGTCTCTCGATATTTGCTCGGTACTTGAAATCCCAGTCATGCTGCCCGATCACTTGGCTTTCGGCCAGCTGTGAACATCGGCGGCTAGCTTAACAGTCTTCATTGACCTAGAACTGATAATGCTCTGTATTTATATGCAGTTAGCTCGGTCACCATTTATATTTCATATATATATCACAAAATTTAATAAAAAATCTAACAGAAGATCATTTTAGCTTATTTATTAATTGTTTAAATTAATTTAATTCACGTCATTGAAACCATTTCAGTGATTCCCAATAAAATTTAATTATCTTTAATATTCATACGATTCGGTTCTAAATAAGGTTTTATGTGCTTTAGCTGCTAGTCAGGAGAAATTCACCGCTACGAAGTATAAATGTATTATTAAACTATTCAATCCCTACGTCTCCATTGGTTATATCATGGGGCGATCTCCAACTTGTCATATGATTTTTCATAACAGGAATCCCTGTGATGATTCACCATAACACTAAATAAATCATCAATAAAAATGTTCTATCATACTGAGTACAGTCTCGACCATCACACGTGTTGTTTATTACATTTATCCTCAGTAAAATACATTTAGAAGTAAAATAAATATTACCAGCAGATAAAGATTCTGATAATTAATTGGAACATAGAACATTCGTTGTGCCTGATTATGTCAAACAAATTTATTTTTCATTGGTGCATTGTATTTCGATTGTTTTTTAATTATTCTTACTTATGTCTATTTTTGCCTATTACTTAAGGACTGTTGATGGAAATATCAACGTTATTTCCTCTAAAAACAGAAAATGTCTTTTTATAATTTGCATAAACCAGACTTTTGTAGCGTATCAAACACGACCCGTCGTTTCAATCCCACTAGCGAACAGTTCCAATCAAAAATGCTCCGTCCCATCTCACTTCAGCAAATCACAGAACTCAAGTGTCAATGCTTGAATAAAAAAGAGGCGCTATAGATATTAAGTACCTGAGCATGACACATTGGCTACCTGGCGGGCCATTTATTCTCTAGTTTTATTCCAGAACGTCTTGGGCGATCGTCTCTTGTCTGTCTGTCTATGTAAGAAAACGTTCTGTGACCGCAGTCTTAAATATAATTCACTAGAACTGAAATTTTAAAGGCTTTAAATGTCTGGGCTTCCCTCATTAACCAATTATGTAATTAGATTTCTCAAGTTACACCTCGGAAGCTTCAATATTCTGGTTGGTTACGGAGACTAGAGAGAGATTATGTAGACCAATCTTAAATATAAATCAAAGATATTAGATTCAAGTTCCAAACCGGATTTACTGAATTTTGTCATGTAGATATCTTAGATTTTCACATTTTTCATATTTGTTAAAAAGGAAATTTTCAACATTAAAGATGATAAGCAATAAGTGATTTTGGTCTAAGTTACCGAATAGCTTTTTTATAAACTGACCTGAAGATTCCTACCCAAATTTGGACATATTCCGGTACTGTTCTTTCATTTTCTATGACCTTAATTTCCAAAATACTATTTAGTACACGATGAGTGTCAATACATTTTGACACCAAAAAGAAATCTTTGATGGAATGAGAAAAAATAGCTAGTTCCGAGGATCAGGGATCGACTTGTTATATTGTGTGCGTGTAAATTGTAAATTAGATCAAGTATCAAAATTACAAATTCCCGTTTAAGGTGATCTTATAATTTTTTTCTGAAATTAACGAATTTATTGTAAAAAAAAATGGATCATCAGATGGTTGATCAGGTGTTCTCCCTCCTACCTGCAAAATGGGATCCTTGACAGACAGACTGGCCGACGGGGTGAATCCCCCCACCCCTTTTGTGCCACGGAGGGTAGGAGGGGGAGCCTTTGAAACCCTCAGTACCCGTTCCACAGTGGTTGAGGTGTCATGTCACTCTTGTGCTTCTTCGCCTTCCTTACGGCATTATATTGCCAGCTCGTCGCCGGCCACAGGTTCACTCCTGAGGAACTTCTGGCAAAGACATTCCCTCACAGGACATCTTCCGATCTGGATCTGGATCCTTGCAAAGCAGGTATGTACAATTATACAATTATTTATAAGCTCGTTTTTTTTGTTTTTTTTTTTCCCATATTTGAAGATTTAGAGAGAAGATTGTATGTTTCGCATATTGATAGTGATTACACTTAATTCCGCGGACCATAATATAACCGGAAGTTTAAAGTCAGCCGTGATTTAGATTTTAGATATATGTATTTTTTGAAGTTGATGAATGAATGTTGTTTGATTTTCATCAAATTTATTTTTGGACTACTATCATGCATACCGTCCATTTCTTCGTTTGGTCCTAGTTGAGATAATTCTAAGTGTTTACAATTACCCTAGATTTGTTAAGCATATTTTACTTCCATCCTCAAAACATCTCATATCCTAATACGGACATATTTAGTATGTTAGAATGTTGCCCATTTGATGAAAATTCGATCCAGAATTCAGGGGACACCTACTTAAATGATCATCGAAGATTTTTTTTTTAATTTCACTTCATAAAATTGCATTATATTCATTGTATTTCTAAAACATGTAAATCTCAAGCGGTTATTTCCAATTTCCCCCAAAAACGTGTTAACAGTTGTTCCAGTAATTGTGTCACTAAAACTCTTAAAGGGAAAACGCCGACTAGAGATTGAGACCACGTGAATTCGTTTAATACTTATTGAATGATTGTGCTAAAAAACTGCATTATAACTTTGGCTGATAAATAAATTATTGTTGGATTCCAGTTACATAATTTTTTTTTTAATTTCTTTAACGATTGCGTATCTGTAAAAAAAAAAAATCTGTTTTTTGAACTGCTCAAATGTTCCATTTAAACAATAATAACTCCTGCTTTAATCTCAATAATTACACTCATTGCACACCTGATTTCTTGCTCTAACGAGAAAATATATTACCCGTTTTAATAATTTGGAGCCTGTTTGAGGTAGTCAGTAGAAAATCATTTATATTTTATAATTGTTATTTCAATTTATTGTAATCACGGAGTTAGTTATCACAGATTTTTTTATCTTCCTTGTACTGCTATATGGATTCGGTGGCTGATAAGGGCCCCTGGACACACACGTGCTGTCAGAAGAGACTGTAGTTGCTATTTTTATAATATATTATATAATATTTGAATACATTTTTACAATTTGGTCGTTGGCGGGAATAACGTTTCGTTATTAAAGCATCACGAGGGAACGTTTCAATGGACTGATCTTAACAATTGTTGTACAAATTGTTTTAATAGTTCAGAAGGAATAACATAAATACTTGAGTGAAACGAAAAATTAATAACCAGGATTATGTGTTAACGATGCGTATTGGAATTTTTTTAATTTTAATACTATTGTCTAATTTTGAGGTATTGTTTCAATTTTGTGATAAATATTTCCAACGATGTTTGGTTATTACTCGAGGTAGTTCATCCTTCTCGGGTTGGCGTTCCGATTAAAAATATTTATTAATTGTTGGGGTTTAGTTGACTATAAACATAAAAATTCATTGGAATAGAATTGTTTTCAGAACCGTAAAGAAATCCTTAAAAAACAACGTTCCCCTTCAGGGTTTTTTCTTCTTTAATCTTTTCAAGGGACCAAATGGATCTATTTGGCCCTTGAATAGACAGAGTTCTCAAACCAATAAACACCAAGTCAATGAAATGGACCAAGAGCTGACTATCAAACGCAGTCAACATCCTGGACACCTTCTCAATACGAGAGAATCATTAGTTGCTTAATGCTTGACGGTTACTTCTGCTAATAATTAGTGATAACAGTTAGGTACAACAGAAAAACAAAACAAAAAGGAGGAGGATATTAGTGCGCATCCAGCATTTATAGAGCGAATCCCCTTATTTTCCCGGTGGTTAGACCTTCATATTGACCATCATATCGCCTCAGTAATTATCAATCGTCAAAGAGTGCACCATAATCTAACTTCTATATAACATCATATATCTTGAAGCATATAAAATTATTTAGAAATCACCCACGCTAGATTTTTAAACTATTTTAATAATCATTGGTTAAAGAGAAAAAATAAAATAAATAAAGTGGCCAGAATTCTAACGGATTTAAACGCCCTACCCAAAGACTATACCATGTTATCCTTCGTCCACGCGGGCATCTATTCTCTAAGTGAGACCATCATCTTAATTTTCCTCTTTTGATTCCCGTTACAATTTTATAAATTTTTAGAATAGTTATTATTGGTGGAATTAACGCGAGAATTAACACTTTTCATATGACTGGGAAGTATCGTCATAACTAACCACCCAAGTAAGAGAAGTTACTAAGTTACTTCGCACATAGTTACAACCAATTTACGGAATAATAAAAACAGAAAATGTAATTAAAAAAAAAAGTATATAATTTGTAATCATCGACCGATGCAACTCGGGGCTCAAGCCTTCTATTAGGGCTTTGACATGACGTCCACGCGGAAGTCTCCATTTACTTTCAAATGGCTTTAAAAATAACTATTGAATACTTTAAACTATAAAGACTACTTCTAAGGAAAAATAAAATATATTTTAAAAAAAATGGGCTAAAGAAAAAAAATCCTATAAAAATCTACTAAGACTAGCCAATCTTTAATATGTCTATCATATCCTCTCCAAAGTTTAAGTTATTAAATTTATGATTGTGCTAATGTCTTTAATTTTTTCTTGTGGGAAAAATTTAATTTTTTATTATTTATTTATTAAATTAATGATAAGTCAACCGTGAAGCTCATCATAAATAAATTATTTTTATGACCAGCTCTATTGCTTCCAGAAACTCCAATATATAAAGTGATATGTTTATTTATGAGTTCAATTATGACGTGACATATTTTACACTGAGGGACAATAATTACTTTGTTATTGGGAAGAGATAAAAAATATAGCATGATCTCCTTAAAACACGATTACGCGTCTCTTTAATTAAATAATTAGTTGGTTTTAAAATTATATATACAAAACTGTAAGCATAGTGTTAGCAACTCAGCTGGTGTTTTTTTTATAGTAGTGTTTTTTTCCATGGCAGTTTGGATGTTGCTAAAAATAAAAGTAGCCCCTTGAAAAATAAATCAATAAAATAAACAAATCTAGGGTATACTAATGATGTAAACTTCTCGATTATTATTTTGTTATTTTTGTGGACTATAAACAACGTCGTTAAAACAACAATTTAAAGTGTTTTTGTAATTATTTTGTGGACTCAAATTTATATACGATGTTTAGAATACACATACAATTTGATGCTCCAGAAATGATAAAACAAAAGAAACCTTATAAAAATTATGAAGGATCAATTAGTAATCAGTTACTTGGAATTTAAAAAATACATATTCTTCTGTCGTATTAAGAAGGATTGAATCGTTACGAAACCCTTAATTGCACATAAATCCTGACTTGGATTCTGACAGGTAGTACGTCTGTGTGTGTTTATAGTCGGGTTTTGTTTATAAATCTTTATTTGAAAAAAATTACAATGTGTCCTAAAAGAGCGATTTGGAATTTTGATAAATGGTCTCATTCATACCATATTTACAAATTTACACTCTCGTTCATACGGTTTGCACATGATACCCTCCAATTCACCCGCAGAATTGTTCATACATTGAGAGGCGGCCAAAGGCGATTGTTCTGAATATGTTTGAATGTAAAGCCAACCAATTCCAGGACATGAGATCGATCCTTAGTCAAAAAGTGTTAAGTGCGATACGACTGACTCTGCGTACCCCCAACAAGTCAAGTCCCAACTTAGATCCTAAATAATCGGCCGACTTCTCCGAGATTTATAGGTATTTCTGAGACAGCCTCCTCCGTGTCCAGACACTCCATCTAATCTGTTGATAATGGTCTCAGTAGACCCGGAGGGGACTAGAGACTATCTATCACTTAACCTATTGGAGTGGACTTCACCAGAAAAAGGACAAAGCACATTTGTCCGTGTCCTCTCCTGTAGGGAGTAAATCATCGTTTACCTGGATAGCTTAAATTTCCATTTAGTAGACTTACCTAATTGTGCCTGAATTCGGCTGATGCTGTACCTATTAATTACCAGCAGACGCATTTTTTATTATTCCGTAACCAAAACGTATCCTTTTTTTTTTTTTTTTTAGTGGGTGGTCACCTAAAACTAACTTATTTTTTCAATCTTTTAAGGGACAGTATAACAGAACAGATTTTTGTCTCTTGAAAGACCTGTTAATTTAACCCTGAAGTTTTTCAACGCCACCATCTTCACAGGTTTGAGCTATATCAATCATGAGATAGATTCGGCGTGATTACGGTTTTACACTTGAAACAGTACGAGCCATTGAAGAAAATGGCCTTAATAGTCTGTTGAATAAATAAGGGGAGACAAAACTCCATAATTCCATCAATATACACACTCCACAGTGGAACAGCAAAACGCAGGACCTAAGTGCAGCAGCATAAATATTCCTTTATTTATTCGTATATTCTTTACTAGTTACATCTCCGAATGCCACTAAAAGACTCGCGCTTATTACACAATTCTGTCATCTCGATGGCATTGCTGAATATATTTACTTTTTGCATGGGCTGAAACAATTTATTACTGCTGGATCCAATGACCTAAAATTTTGTGGTATTCTTTTATTAATATTTTATTTTTCTTCTCACTTAATAGTAACTATGAGTTACCTGATGCACCAATATTTAATGGGCGTACGATTTTGGTTTGTCCGGTCCTTGAATAGTTTAAAGAAGGAGAGTCATTTAAGGTCGTGTGAAACATTCTCGATAGAGATTATAGAAACTTCTTATTGTAATAAAATTAAAATCTGCCTTATTAGATTATAAGTAATTTTGATAAATGTTCTCATTCATACAGTATGTACAAACAGTCCAGAGATCTCCCAAATCCACTATTTTTTGATATTTAAGATCTAATAATAAGTAAAAAGTAGCGTACTTAAGCAAGGAACATCCAGCATACTCAGCACTTAATAAGTGCAATGTGCTTGTACATAAAAATTCATATGAGAGTTGTTTTTATTGCATGTATGATCAACCTAATGCATAATAATGACATGTAGGAAAGCATTATAATTTATTTTAAATCGTTAGTCAGCATGAAATAGACTTTAATCCCCCTTAGATTGAATGAGTTGATTTTTTTTTAATTTAAAAACCTACTAATGAGAGGAGAATATTTTGTTTCAATTGTTAGTAATTACTTATTAATTGGTTTGTTAATCATTTATTACTTTTCATGAGAATTCTTTTATTTTTAGCATTTTTTGGAGATTAGAGTAGAACATTTGCGCAAAACATCATCCATCTCTCTTTATGAAACTGCAATTGCAAAAAATATATGTATGCACTTTTGATATTTTTTTGTTATTATAGTTCACAAATATAACATATTATAAATTAGGAGATTAACAGCTTTAATATTGTACCTGCTTTTCTAGATAGGAAAATATTATTTTGTTTACTAATTATGTACAAACTATAATTCTAGAGGTTTTATTGTTATCTATAATTTATTTTTATTATGGCATCGAATGAAACGCCCATGCAATATATCATGTCTGTTCTCATCACCATCTTTTGTAGTTATTACTTTAGGAACAATAAAATCATATTGTTATTCAGGACTTCAAGATAGTTATAGTTTACACCCCGCTCAAAATTATTGAACATATGATTCGGGGACGTGGTTATGGAGCCAGCTATCATTTTCATGTGGCCCCCAGTGTAGAGTAAAATTATATGACACGGGTTTATGATTTTGAAATAAAAAATCAACAAAACCCTAAAACTGAGTTAAAGCTTCAACACACAATACATATTATCAATTAGGACGTCGAGACTTTTAATTAACCCTAATTAATATAATTATAAAATATTTAAGTTATATTTTAAACATATACTTTTGATCTTAATTAGTAAATCAGGATTTAAGTGCCGCCATCCGTTCTCCTTGTTTAATTCCTTTATCAATTACTTATTTATATTGGTATCACATTTAAATTGTTCTGATTTTTATTTTATAACAAGTGTTGCACTGCAATATGGCACATTCAATGGCGACATTTAAAAATCGGTACCTGTTAACAAAAAATTGAAACAAAATTCCTAAAAAACACTATTAATATTAAATTAAATTAAAACACGATTTGTAAATAATATATGGTTTCTATCGTTGGCCCTCATAACTTTATTTTTATAAAAAATACTGAGTTTTTCTGAACCTACGTATTTTTTTCATATTGTCAGTGCATTATTTCATTTCTATATATTAAACAAATACAATTAATTTTGTCTTCGAAATCTTAGATCAACCAGTAAATAATAGTTTATCAAATCGAGAATTTATGAAAACTTACTAACTGATATTTTTTTTAATTTATTGATTGGAAGTTGAATTTTCACTCGGCCCCTGCCTATAAAAAAGGCCCCGGCTCGTAAATCCCGTTCCCGATTCGTGCAGTTACGGGAGCTTTATCCCAGTCAGAGACGATAGAGGGAGGAAGGGTGCAACCTACCCCTTTATAAAGGGATAAGTTCTTAAAAAAGTAGGACTGCCGATAAGCCAAACAGATAAAAACCAGTGCTGTAATTTAATCTCAGTCAATTTAGCGTTCAAGAAGTTAGTCAAACAGTTTTTCTCTCTCTCTCTCTCCCTCTGTTTTTTTTAAGTAGTAAGTTATGTAAGGTCCGATTGAATTGGCTTGATTTGTTTTATTTCCTCTACGTAGGGCAGCTTGATAACTTCCCTACCTGTCACTTTGTGATCCATCCCTGTAGACCCTTAGAAAATATCGCTCTTAGTCCAGTCACCTGAGAGCTAAAATGATGCTAAGTTCAGGTACAAGATTTTTTTCTTATCTTGTAAATATTATCAGTAGCCCGACGAATATGAGTTTTCGACCACCTCCCCCCCCCCTAAAGTTCGGACTTTTTTGATTTTTGGAAAATAATTTTTTTACGGTTAATCGTAGCGATATTTAATTCTCGAATTAATTTGAAAGAAAACAAAATTTGCTACGTTTGTTTGAAATTTTTTTCTTGAAGTGAACATTTAACGAGATACAGCTTTCTAAGGTTGCACCACATTAATATTGGTATCACGTTGCGTTAATTTCACAAAACTAAAAAATAATTTGCATGTGCATTAATTTCAGAAAACATTGGCATCACTTTAACGAGGTTCTCAACCAAGTACGTGCTCAACACTCCGATAAGCGCAGTGTTCGTAATTTTGATGCTGAAAAGAGAACTGAAAAAAAGAACGGATGCAAGTGAAATGGGAAGATGAAGATACTGATGGGCGGATCGTCCCCTCCCCGATCATTCAGCTATTTCCCGGGCATGTTTATGACAATGTTGTAATTGTAAATGAGGATGTTAGTGTTTTTGTTCCTCTTACTGGGCTAAAATATTCTTCCGAAAACGAGAACATATTCTTCTACAAACCGGGGAGAGACAATAAAACAGGCTCATGTTACTCAACCAGATCATTCAAGTACGAACCTAAACATGTACTTTTTATTCTTACATTTACTGGTTGTTACACTCAGTTTTGCCCATGGAAAATCAAAATTGTTCTCGCTTCAGGAAAAGCTGGTGATCAAGAGCTCTTGACGTTGAAGACACCATTGGATTCCTACATGGTCACCACAAACTGAGAATAAAAAAGGACTTGTTTTTTATTAGTTTAAATAATGCCTATTATTTCAAAACGTACAATTTATTTTTATTGTTGTTAGTTGCTGTTATAACATTTATTACAAGTTGTCTTTTTTTTATTTAAAAACAAAATATTTGCAATTTCACTTTTATACTTTTTACCTGTTTTTCATACAAGATATTGGGGTATATAGAGAAAATTTTGCACAACTTTTATGACCTATTATATCTTGTTTAATATTGGTTTCAGCATAAAATGTATCAAACAAATTTTGTAGCAAATTTAGTTTGCTTTGAAATTTATAGCAAACTAATTAAACGGATACGGAAAAAAGTTATTTTCCTATAAACCTTAAATATTACAAAATTTTCGTATTTTTTTTGGCTACCAAATATTAAGTCAGGGGGAGGGGAGGTTGAAAATTCTTATTACTACTGCCTACAAGAAAACAAAAAAAATTATCTGCTTTTTAGCAAGGTAATGTAAAAGTACCCAGTGACTAGACTACCTCAGAATGAGCTCAAAGCCTGCCCTATGAAAACTGTTTGGCGGGAAGTGACAGAATTTCGTCTCTCAGAGAATTTCATAGGCGGGTAAAAGTAAAACAGCATATTTTCTTTGATGTCACTTTAATATAGTTTATTAGGTTATATGGAATTTTAATATTAAAGTTTGAGTTGAGAAAAGTCCACTGCAAAAGACCGGAAATGTTGAGCCTGTTACTCTGAACTCTTTTGATGTAAATCACCTTCATCTTACGGATTTTAATCTGCATCTTATTATGTTATATCTTACCTAACAATTTTATGTTATATCAATTAAGAATGTTTAAATTATACTAACTAAGACTTTACATATTCTTATGTATTATATTGGTATTTTACATACATTTTATATTTGTATAACAATATTTACACTGTACATAGATATTTTGATTTATTAGTAGCTTATAGTATTTGATCATCCACTCTTTTTTTTGCTCTTTTTGTCCCTTCTGAACTTCAACGCGGTAGTTTTAAAACTTTTAAAGTATGGTAGCTGCGACAAAAGGAGTAAGTTGTTTGAATCACTATCTGAAAGAATTCTGCATTTATCTGTCCGCAGTTTGAAGTTGTAATAATAACGATATCCTGGAAAAGTTACAATGAACTTTTTTCTAATAGTTTCTTTTTTTCCCCCTTCATATACCCTTGTTATTATAAATTATGGAAATAGACTACATAAATGAATCTATTTAAAACAGGTCATTATAATTCCTGTAGCTTGGCTATATTTTATACAATTTTAAATAATTTTACATTGTGATTTGTGATTGTTACAAAAGTATAGTGTACATTATACATTGATTGTCTAAACATGTTTAGAAGTGTTAGGCCTTGTGTTATGAATCATAGACTTAAAACTAACTTACATCTAACTACAAAATCATAACCTTATCTTCTCTGACAATCTGTTGCCATCGATGGGGGGAATGGTGCGGTCATAGTGTTAAAATATGGTCTCCCTTCAAAGAAATCTTTAGTCTTGTACCTAAGGATTTTATTTTTTTTCATATCCCCTTGTTACAAAATTAATATATGCTACAAAATATAGGCTATACAAAAGAATCTATTTACTTCATTATATTTCCTTGAGCTTGGCTACATTTTATACAAATTCTGTTTTTTACTAATAATGGTCTGCATTGTACTATACAAAAGTATAATGATGTACATTATACACTAATGGACTGAATTTATTAAAAGTGATGGGGCTCGCCATATTTATTCTAAGTTTTTTTATTTTTTTTTTTTTCTTAGCTCTCAAACTTATAAAATAGGATGTGGGAAAATTATTTTGGGCTAATGAGTGCCTTTCACTAAGGGGAGTCCCCTATTTGAAGGATGTATGAGAAGGATATAGGGTGGGGTATGCCTAAAGGAGGCAGGTGGAATCAGGAAGGTAGTGAGAGTCTACCGAGGGTGAATTTATTCTAAGCCTGTCAAGAAATATTTACAGTCACATTCGTCATGTTAACTACACGAGAAGCAATGATTATCCCATGTGTACTGACAATTTAATACATAGCGCAGCTTTTGCACTTTTATCTCAATGCGGTACAATGTGAAGGGTCAGTTGGTGAAATATCTTCAGTGTGTTCAGAGGGAGGACATAAGGTACCAACAGACCACTGAATGGATCGCAAAACAGCATCACGACTTCTTTACGAGTTTAAAGTCAATTTAATATTATCATAGACCTATGATAATATGTATATAGCATAGAAGCCTATATTCAGGAGAAGCATATTTGAAAGATACAATTACCATACATAAATTCAGGCAAAAATACCGAATCAGACTTACCATTAAAAATTAATGTTGACCATTTCATTATTGCACTGTCTTTAATTTTCTTATTTATATCCTGAGACCAAAATGTTCTAAAAAAAGAGTGATTTAATTTATTTTTGAATATGTATATATATAATATTATATAATGTGGAATCAATATTAATTTCTGAGAAATATATACTGCATAATTTATTAATTACATTAATTCTCTCTTTTATACAATTGATGTAATTATTGACTGATTGTTGCTAATTATTCCCTAATATGAACGTTTGCAAATTGAAACATTTATTTGTTAGTTAATAGTACTTGGTAAGTGTTTGATAATAAGAAAGACACTTTTCCTGTTGTAAGTAGGTCACATTTAATTCTCACAGGTTAATTTAATTGTAGTTATTAGTCTAGATTTTCTCTTAGTTATCATGTTTTTCAATCATTTTCTATACAGTTTCAAGTGTGTCTGCGTGGGTAAAATTCTAAATAGAATATATTGATAAATAACTTCAACGATGGGTAGGAAAAGCGGGTTAGGAGTAGGTTTTTATATTTAGGGTTGAAGAGGGTTGAATTCATTCAATGGGACCACCATCAAATATATCATAGCTCTCCCAGATGAGAATCGAACTTACGTCGTTCCAGTCTAAACGAACTGTCACCTACGCTCCACCACTGCCTTGGCTGCTAACCAACTTTTTCAGAAGGTAATGGCGCTATATCAACCAGGACATTGTTATTTTATTTTTGGTGCAAGCTTAAAACTTTTTTTTACAAATAATGAGTTGTTAACTAAAAAACATGATTCTGAGTCCTAAGTACATATCAATTTACAAACATAATAGATTGAAATATACAACACAATATGGTACATGCCAAAGCCATTACACAAATTATAATCAAAAATTTTAAACAAGAATAAAATATAATCAGTTAGTATCTGAGATCTTGGGTTTAAAAGTTAAACTTTTAAAAAAGTGAATATTGATAGTAAAAAAAAAATGCAGATTCTTATATAAGATGGTGGATTATATCAAGAGAGCCATTAAACACTGGCATGTATTTACATGTACAAATGTTTAGGTAATCTTCGATAATATTGTCAATTTCACATTACTGAATACTGAGAAATTAAGAAATGTTAACAAAATCTTTTAAAAAAAAATTAATATATACCTGTAGTATATACCTAACTCAAGTTAGACCACTACATATACCGACCACACATGAGGTATGGAATATTAATTACATACATTTTTTTCCTGAGTGGATCAACAACGATTCGTCAATTCTACAGATTGGCTTAAGTTAATAATAGTTATGCCAAATAAAAATGATACGTTGTCAATTTATAATTTGTCTTAATAACAATTAGAAAACATAACTACCCAAGATTTTTTTGAGAAGCTTAAACAAAATCATTTACTATATGTTGTATGAACAATTATATGATTATAAAACAGTCAAAGATACAAAATATAAATTGTAAAATAAACAACATGAAAATAATATAGCGTTCGCTGGCAATTCAACAAAAATTAACTAGATAATTTATTTTGTAGAAATTGAACTATAGTTGTCAAGAGAGGTTCTAAATACAAAAAACAAAACAAAAAGACAAAACATTAGTGCAACTTAATAATGACTTTTAAAATATATTTGTATCGTGTATTTTCGGGTATATTTCTCTCCTATGGTTGGCAATCCCTAATACTAACAAACGAAAAATATGTATATAGATACATATAAATTAAATATAATTTGATGAAACAGAAAGGGAATTAAGGCCATGTACTAGTCACCTGGCCAAATAAAATTATTGAAAATAACCAAGACTGATTCTATGTATGAATTAGAATATATTGGTTGTATGGTACAAATCCGTACTGTTAGATCATGATTTGGGAAATTCAGAAAATTTGAATGAATTTTTTTCGAATTAATACTCATTGTTTACACAAGTAGTTTCCTTACTTTCCACTAAATATTACTTGACTGATATTAAATCTTTCATTAAGTCAAGTCATCGTGACGGATCGCACAATATGGATTTGGTTACGCCTGCGAAAACGATTTTAATGACTGGTCGTAAATATAGTCGCTAATATTATATTGTAATGCAGGATATTATATAAATATTTCATATATAAAAATATTACATATCATGATTTACAATGTCGATTTATTTAATTCGATATCCCACTCAATTTTCTTGTTAAAACAAGTAATTAGTTAAGTAACGAGTCTTAATCAGGTTTCGTCTAGATGGAAGTATTTGTTTATCATCTACGTATGAATACGTATCTCAAAAGTCTTTCTGATGATTTCACGTGTTATGACCTAATAATCACATGCAATGATTAGTGAAGATGAAGTAGCAGTAACAATGGGTTAGTATCAGCAGCGCCGTGAACATTGCAGGACAAGTATATCCTATGTACATGGGAGCATTACGGAGCTTGGCTTTGAAAAAATCGCTTTGTCAGAAAAAGATTTTAATAGATACACAGATTTTGTATAAAAATGAAGGTTTATGCAACACAAGTCTGTCACCCCAGTCTGGAAATTTTTGTAATTGGAAAATTTTTGTTTTTATATATTTCCGAAAATATGTTCAGTTTGTTATATTATATAATTTAGTCTATAATTTTCGCAAAAAAAAAGTTTATGTTATGGGGAAAAATGGCAAGGCAACTGGTTCTCGTAGCGTCAAGTGTGTTAAAATAGCATCCACCAGAGGGCAAAGCACAAATTATTATTTACGACGTCGAGATTAATTTTTAATTATTAAAGTATTTAGGACGTCCATATGTTTAATTTAATACACTTACTCCATTTGACGAAGTGACAGCAGTTTTCATATCTTTAGTTCCTCAAATAAAACCTCTACGTAAAATTACATGTCCGTAGGTAGAACAGGATATAGACAATTCACAGAACAGACAGACAGATTGGCATACATTTTGAAAGATACAGGGGGTAATATATACGCTAGAACACTACTTTAGATAATAATGATATTAACTATTTACATTAATTAATCTCCACAATATATTGTAACATTCATGATATTTGAGAATATCTATCATGAACCCTCACATGTGGTAAGGGACATTTCCCTAATACTCCTAGGAGCGGGGATGAGCTGAGAAGAGCAGTCTTAGCCCAGCCGTCGAGAAGAACGCAGCCGGCAAGCTCCCGATTTGGTGGTTGCCATACTATTGAAGAACCAACAGTAGAAAGTAACGTTGGTTGAATTACAGGAAGATTATCGATTGAACTGAGAGAAGAAAAGAAAAGCAGTTCAATGTTTATTGAATACCATGGTGTGTTAAGACAGATGGACGGATAAGTTGTAGATGGGTGTTATCAATATTGTTTCTTATTATGGATCCATTCATAAGAAATGAGCTCAAATTCATGTTTTGTAATTAGTAGTAACTATCATAATTTAAAAGGATTTGAATATTTTTTTATACATTTTGTCAATACTCTATGTTAATTATAATTATTTGTCATAACCATTTTATTTGAATATATTTAACTAGTTTCTCAATTTATTAATAACCACAACATTAGCCTTGAGATCGGGCGATTCAATCGGGATAAATTCCTATGTCAAAGACATAAAACAATTTGAATTAAAGATCTCATGACGGACCTGCCAAGTAAGTTAAGTTAAATTGATCAAGTAAAGTAAAAAGAGAGATGGTAAAAAACGAGGTAGGTTTCAATATATATATACTTTAAAGGTGTGGTAGATATTGTTGTTAAATATTTTAGCGGGTTGATAAGGAATAATTAGAATTCTAAAAGCTCCAAGCTTTTATTGTATTTTGCATAACTGGTTCTGGCATTTCAATCATCACATATTTAGTTGCCTAAAATGTCGAGAATACACAAGTTAGTACAACATGTAAACACTGTGGTGAACATATATTAACAATAAGTTTTAATTACAATAGCTTTACGTAACTTTGTTGTTTTTTTCCGAAAATATGTTCAGTTTTTCATATTATATAATTTAGTCTATAATGTTCAGGAAAAAAAAATTATGTTATGGGGGAAATGGCAAGGCAACTTATTCTCGTAGCCATAAGTGAGTTAAAATAGCACGCAATACGACAACAGGCAGATAATAAAATATTTAGTAACCATCATCATATTATCCATTATCTAACAGCAACCCCAAAAAAATATATTCAAACAATAATTTTCACGTTCACTGCTTGATGTCAATGGTCTCAACGCACATTGAAGTGCAATATTGCGATGACGTAAATTGTTATAGTCACGTAACATGGTGCGAAACCATTGGATCATTATTGATTAGATGTTTCACGGATTCAAAATTAATTCTGCATAAAAAGTGCTCGGACTTTTGGCGAGTTTATGCCCGGCGGTAGTGGTTAATCGATGCCCGTTTAGTGACCACTTAAACGGCAATGGAAGGGTTCCCCTTTTAAAATAACAATTTTTTTGAAGCTTACAGCCGTTAATCCGTGACGTTGTGGCGTATGGTTTCACAAAATTCTGATCCATTTCCACCGTTATTAAATATTGGAGTTCAATGAAAGAAAAAAGAACGAAAATTGCACTATCCAAACAATCAAACCCGGCCATTAAAAAAACGGATCATTTATTAATTCATTTTATTTATCTAGCATTCGCAAGCAAACCAGGAGGAGAGGCAATTACCTTCTTTTGCAGTCTCACTTTTCACAATCAGAGCAGGATTTAGACTAAAAGCAACACGAGAGGCTCTCATTAGGAAAGACCTTTCAAATTTAGTTTGTCTTCAATTATAAATTTTCATCCAAGTTTTTTTTTTAAAGAAGGCAACATTTTTTTAAATCAGTTAACTCCTAAATTGTACTTTCCGAAATATATTTATGTATGTACACACTTTAGGACTACAAAGAAAAGCTACAATATCGAGATGTTTCCAAGTTAGGGCTAGAGCGTCTTCGTCAGTCACTTTATAATTAAACATATTTAACGAGTGAGCGTTTTTTTTAGAAAATTACTAAAATCACTCGCTGAAACAAATTCAAAAAAAAAATCACATTTATGACATTTCTATATGTGAGTTCTTAATGGAATTATCGATCTCACAACAATCAAGACTTAAAACTCCTTTATTAATAAAATCAACTCACAATAATGCCAGTTTACAGTAAAGGTTTATTTATGAGAGATGGCTGGGTAAAATGGGCAGATAGACAGGTAAGTACTGACGTCGAGAAATCACCTGTATATCAGTACTCTGAATGGGTCCATACATTTTCTTCTTGATTTTACCTGAGAAATGGGTTCAATGTGGCCTGTTTGTTCCTTAGAAGGTATTCGACACAATAGATTAACCGGTTGTAGGACCTGATACCTGCAAAAGGTGTCTAGGTATCTTGTTAGATACTTTCTCACTAGGTATTAGGTAGGTACCTGAACAAATACTACTAATTACCACCTCATAAGGCAATTGCTGGCGGGGCGCCAATTCTCCAATGTTTACTTCTTTGCTTCACACCTTCCTAACCATTGTGTGGACCGGTGACTTCGGCTTTCAAAACTTAAGGGGATATCTTTGAAAATCATTTCTGCATTACCTATAACTGAATTCTCGACTAACGTGCCCTGAACCACCGAGAAAAAAGAATGATTCAAATCTTGCGCTGTTATTACTTGAGAAGGCATAAACGTCAGCAAAATTCCAAAGGCTTCTTTTGTTTTAATTTGTTCCCCCATATTCTTAACTTTAGCGTTATGTTGAATGTAGAACCACTCCCTTCGAGCTTGTTAACTGCTTGATGTCGGTGTCTAAAGAAGCTGTTATGTATTCCATATTGTGGCTAGAGGGTGGGTTAATTGAACGTCACTATACTTGCCTGTTTAGGGCTTGTCC
Source organism: Acanthosoma haemorrhoidale (assembly GCA_930367205.1). NCBI lineage: Eukaryota > Metazoa > Arthropoda > Insecta > Hemiptera > Acanthosomatidae > Acanthosoma > Acanthosoma haemorrhoidale. The sequence goes on from OV884014.1 coordinate 24,844,155, forward strand.
TCGGAACCAACGCGGGATAGAATCTACTCACCCCTGTTATTCAAGTCTCATTCACACCTACCCTTGTATTTAAAAATGATTCGAGGTGAATCGACCCCGGAACAATCAGATCCCAGACGATTTACTGCTGGTCCGGTAATGAGCCAGGCTCGTTGCACAGTCGGCCAATCAGCCAGTACCTCTGATTAACTAATTATGCCCTACCACTCCGGCTGTAGTTGCACATGTCCAATAATACTGGCGTAGGATAGTTAAAAGCTGCGGTTTTCTTTCTGTATTCGCGATCGATAATTTGTAATTCCAATTTTTTGTTACTTTACGTCCTTATACTGATTACTTTCCTCGTTGATTTCTGTTATCACACTCTTTTAATGATTATCAACCAAAGAAAAAAGGCGGCGAAGGGTCTCAAACCCATAAACTGCGCCATCCCTATCCAAAAGACAAGTCAATCTCTGTAGCTACGATTTCGTAAACACCTCAAAAATATCACCAGAGCGAAATCTAACAAATGTAATTATGATTTAGTAATTTATTTATTTATTTTTCCAGGTTAGTTAGCCCTTTGTGGCATTAAATAAAATATTTTCAATCCAATCAATCGATTTCCAATGTTTAAATAGTAAAAATTATCTTACGCCAATATGCAATGCATCTAGTTTAATAAAGAAAGACTAACATCATCGCTGCTGTCTATAAATGAAGTATTTAATGAACTAATTATAGATTTTAATTTTAGAACGAAAATAAAAAAACGACCACATAAAGTATTTAAAAAATCAATATATCCTGGCTATACAATAAAATGCAATCAGTTTCTTTTAATAGCAATCTTAAAATGTAGCGATGCTACAGGAAATACAAAAATAATTTGTAAATAGATTCGCCTAAGGATCTATAATTATCTGTTAATTCAAAGGGGCTATGAAAAAAAAAAATATATATAATATAATATAGTTATGATGTAGAATTTAAAAGCTTATGAAAACATTCTTAGCTATATATATATATATAAACATGGAGAACGAAGCATTAACTTTTAGGCTATTTTTGGTTTTAAATATGTTACTTTAGATTAGGTTTAGAAATAAATCCTCAGGAATTCAGTGTTTTAACTCTATGAACCCACTTTATCATTAAAACAAACGTTAATATTTAATAATGGCACTGTTTTGTAAACAAGAGATATTTGTCAAGCCAAATAATAAACCAAAGCGCTCTAACAATAATTAAATAAATTATTAGGCCTGTTCCTTCATGTAAATATTATCATCAGTTAAGTGCTTATTCTAGATTTGGTTTAGAGGCGCTCTGGCGTAATTATGTATCAAATATACTGTAACTTGTAAACAAAATAAAAAGTACTATTGACAAAAAAATTATTATGAAGGCATAATATTATCATACTTTGACTTTAGTAACTTCTTTATGCTCTTCTTAATTTAACTTAAGGCCCTTTTGCAAACTTGTTCTGTTCAGGTAAATCAAACTTTCGACTCTTATAGAAAATCAAATTAAAAAGTTATAATTAAAAAGAACTTTTATAAATCTAGTTTAAAAGTACTTTCCTTAATGGCTCTTCAATTATTTATCCAAATGACAAACATATTTAAACAAGCGACGTAAAATTCAAGGCAGTGTTAGGTAAACAAGATTAATTACCTCAAAAATCTGTGACTACATTCAGAAATTTATGATATTCATATGACACTTGTAGGATATGATCAATACATTCAATTGTTGTAATTCAAATTTTTGAATTTCAAAACGAAATATTTTATAATTGATTTAAGATAGTAAACTCTTGTTGTTCCATAAAGGAGCCCGTGCATTTTTTTTTCACTATGGGAAATTAATATTTTTTAAAAATTTTAGCGACTAAACTGGGTTTACACCGATTCTGAACTAAATTTTATATTTTTAAATAACTAAAAACAAAATAAAAAAGGTAGAGAGACTCCATGTGAGCTTTTAAAATATTTAATGATTGTGAAAAAAGTTTTTAATTTTAGTCGCTGAAAATTGCCTTTTCAATGAAAAACAATTACACTATATATCGGGAATGTTGATGAATATATCTTTGAAGTAAGGGATCGATCCAATCATTTTAGACAGGCAGATGCTAATGCTCGAATAATTTGAACCGGGACAGCCTAGCTAATTAATTCCTTCAAATGCAGATTATGGCAAAACAGACACTAATTTAAAGAAAGTTATTCCATGAATGAAGACAGCTGTTCTTTTATTTTTAGTGGTCCTACTAATCGTGCTTGTAAGCCGGAGTAAATACGATCTCTATAATTCGGCTAAAAAAAGCTTTGATTTTCTGCTCAATTAATTTTAGTTTTAGTCGAGTCTTCCGGGCCGGGTCGTTTTCTAACTGCAGGGAAACTTTTACCAACGATACAGAAAAACTGTAGATTTCTCCGAACTTTTCAATTTGAATCAATGAAACCTTTGATAAAGGTGCATCTATCGTTAAAAGAACGTAATTTCATAAACTTCTTATTGATCTTTTATTTAATATCACATCAGGAACAATGAATGTTAGTGGTGACATTATCTATTTAAATCTATTGGTAGATAGCATTTTTGCTAGGAAATTTAGCTTGTTTTCATAGGATTTGTCATGCTTTATTTCTTTTAGTTGTTCTGGCAGTCCGGCACTTTAGTAATTATTAGTTAACTATTGAGTGTCAAGTATTGCACCTACCGAATTATTATAATGTTCGTCACGCCTTAATCCCATGATACGATTAAGTGTGTAACATTTGTAAAAGCTTATAAAAAATACGTCAACAAACATTTCCCCTCTTTTTACTGTAAATTATTATTTATTATCATATTCACCTTAAGTTCGGAGCTAGTACTGTTCTGTGCCAGACCACCAAAGTCAGTAAGGATACCGAAAATCCACCTTCTCCCCCCCCCCTCAATTCCTATCAATTGGAGTTTGGATTAGGAAAATAAAATATATTCTATCCTCAATTCCAATTTTTCTTCAGAACAAGACATATGGTTTCAATAATGTTGTCAACTTAATAATAAAGTTTGTGATATAAACATGATACCTAACCTCCCTCAGCCTTACTCCCTTATCAAATACCTTATCAAATCTGACACCAATGGCTTTCAATATATTACTGTTTATTGTTTTTACAATGAATTTATCACAAAGGCTGGCTGCAATATTATCGTTAAATCCAGATAATGCTATCTTGTGGTATTGCTATTTGCTAAAACACCACAGTATAAAAATTGCTTTAAAAAAAGGAGAAATTAAAACTAACTGAGACCAAAAGTGAAATAGAGGTGCTCAGCTACGATATAATGAAAATTTGGCGCTTATCATTGATTAGAAGATACATATGGGTCAGTCTCAGTACATACATACACACATAGTATGTCCTAGTATCATACGGATAATACGATGTTACCCAAGTCCTGTCTTCATGCTTTATGGCTGTTTCTTGAGTGATGTTAATTCTTTGTCACACCACTTCGTTTTTTGTTTCTGACATTCAAGTTATTATTTTAACATAGCAGTTAAACTGTTATACATTATTCAATCTATGTATTATGCATCCAGATAATATGACGAGGCGATTTAAGATAGTAGGATTTTTCGGAGTATTTGTTTAAAGATTTCGTAAATTGTAATTTTTTTAAAAATAATTATACTCCATAAAATAGTTGAGCGTAACTGTCTCCCCTTAGAAGCTTACGCCACAGTTAGTATGGACAATTGTATATGCCATCAAGAAAACATTTGCTTAGTCCGCAGGGAGAAGACTCCTATTAAGTACAGATAGTCATAGTGAAAACAGACTTTGTCTATTGAATATTTCAGCTCAAATACCTTCCATGCTGGGACACCCAGAGAAATATTCGAGGGATTTGTCTATTTGTACTATTTTCATTTTATATCTGTACTTTTATACATTAACACAGTTCAAGGGTCGAATGGGTGTTAAGTGGCCACGAACCCTCGTCAAATTATTTTTGAAATAAACTTCTTATCTCTCTCTTTTACCGCCTGGAAAAAAACTAACATAGTCATATGCCACGCTCATTTTTACACATGTTCTGCAATGGATATGGAACTGTGATTAATGCACCTTTGCCACAGCAATGAACTGATTAATGGGGCGCCCTAGAGTGCTCTGCTTCTGTAATAGCTTTTTCGGGCTTTAAATTAATTGCTCACTCCCACTCCTTCCTGCCCGCCCCGCAGTCTCTGATCGTTTCAGTATACTTCGAACCGATGAAATGGAATATACAACAATTTTTTGCTGGAAGTCAACAACTACAATTGGCATTTGCTCATATGAACATATACTCGTAACTGCCGACGGCACCAGCGAATAACAACGTCGATTGATAATTCACACAAATGCTGTATGAGATACAGTAAACATTGGCCAATGCCTTTCAGATAGAACATAGTACCCGATAAGAGAGATTAGTAGCTCCAGTTTTAACAACCACGGCCTCGCTAATCATTCACAGATGTTTTCCTCCTTTGTTCTTATGATAGCGGAAATGTTCGCCGTGATCCATACGTTCATGGGTTGTTGTCATGTTCCATGGGTGGTTGCAGTTATCAAGGGAGCCGTTCCCAAGTGGTTAGCTTGCCCTATTTCCACTATCCCTAATTATTTTTTGTCTGAAAAGACTGGCATGAGCTCACTCAGCGGCACAAGGGAACACGAGTAGCTACTTGATCGAACAAGCTACTAATGCTGTTTAGAAATACCTAATGGTGACTTGGATTCTAACAATGAAATTAGCTTTGACTGTAACAGTTAATGTAACACAGCTAATTGTTAAATTGGCAGAATTGTTTTATTCACATCATCCGGTCTGCCCTCGGGTTCAATCTTATTTACCACCGTTTTTATCCTTCCTACGGTCAACATCCCAAACAGAGTCCGAGCTAAACCAGATCAGGGGCGCAATCCAGGTAGCACCGGCCAGTTCCTGAGTTGCGATCATGCCAACACATTAGAATCGTGTCCTTACCATCAGATCGAATATGCCAGTCTACTAAGGAGGTGAGATTATGGTGTCTAATAGATCAGTTTTAAAAAAATTTAAATACCAAGTAATTGATTAATGATCCTCCATTATTTTTCAAGAAGCTGCTTTTATTTTTAGCATTATAGGAGCATCAAATCGATTAGTAGGTCGAACTCGAATTATGTTAAAGCTGGGAATATGAATAAATTGGCAGTTTTTGCAATTATAATTAAAAAAAAAAATCACAAATGACATGTCATTAATCAAAACATTATTTACGGTGCATGGAGACAACTACCACCCCTAAAACCCCTAAGCCACCTCCAATATTCATAAAAAATATTATGTCTTTTAAGCTACTATGCGATCAATTAAAAAAAATTGTTGGGGTTGGTAAGTTTACCTGCCTCAATAGAAGCAGAGAAACTAGGATCACGCCAGACAATTCAGATACTTATAGAGCGATTGTTAAGTATCTGGAAAATACAAAAGCTGAGTTTCACACATATCAGCTAAAGGAAGATAGATCCTTGAGGGTTGTTATTAGGAACCTTCACCCGACGACCCCAGTTGATATAATTATAGAAGAACTGAGTGCCCAAGGGTTCAATGCAAGACAGGTAGTCAATGTCTTCAGGGAGGACAAGGACATGGACACTCCGGTGAAAACGCCACTCCCACTATTTTTCGTTGACCTCGAAAAAACGCCAGGAGTTGAAAACATTTACAATGTGAACTACCTCTACTACACTAGAGTAAAGGTGGAAAAACCACATCCCAGGCGTGACATAGTTCAGTGCCACAACTGCCAGGAATATGGCCACAGTCGTTCGTACTGTCACCACATACCTAGGTGTATGAAGTGCGGAGACAAGCACAAGAGCGAGCTTTGCAAGAAGCCTCGCCAATCCCCCGCTGTATGTGCCTTGTGTCAGCAAGACCACCCTGCCAACTACAAAGGCTGCGAGGCATATAAAGTGCTGAAGAACCGCCTCCAACAACGCCGCCCACTCGTGGTAGAACAACCAGTGAAACCGCGAAGCGTTCCAGCCAGAGAAGTGAATGACTCCACTTCATTCGCCAACATAGTGTCAGGTGGACGCAAGACATTATCCGAGGCACCGCCTCCTCCCCTCCCTCAACCACAGCATTTACCTCAGCCTCACATACACCAAATTCCTCCCCCTCCCAACTCCACAGATCTCACTAGCCTTCTTACATCCTTTCTCACCGACTTCAGAACTCTTATCACTCCTCTTATTTCACTGCTCACCAACCTTGTTTCCCACCTCATTCCAAGCTCTCCCAAATGAATAAAAAACCCTTAACTATCCTTCTTTGTAATGCCAATGGTGTTCGAAATCACACAAACGAACTGACAACATTACTAAATGAAAAAAACATTGACGTTGCACTCATTACTGAAACGCGACTGACTGCTAACAGATCCCTCAAAATCCCACAGTACCAGGTTTACAGAACAGACCACCCTGATGGAACATCACATGCTGGTACTGCTGTCCTTATCCACCATTCCCTTTCCCACCACATCGTCCCATTGATTGCCCATGATTTCCTAAAAGCCACAGCTGTGTCAATCCGCACATTTTCCTTCCCCCTCACCATAGCTGCAGCGTATTGTCCACCTAACAAGTCTATTTCCAACTCACAATTTACCTCCTTTCTTAACTCAATTGGACATCACTACCTTGTGGGTGGTGATTTCAACGCAAAGCACCAACAGTGGGGCTCTAGAACCACCAACTCCCGAGGGCGAGCTTTGTTATCTGCACTCTTATCCACAAACTCCACCCCTCTCCCTCCTCAGACTCCTACCTATTGGCCTGCAGATCCCTATCGAAATCCTGACATCCTTGATTTCTTCATCCACCATGGAATAGGATCGATAAATTCGTCCACTACACGGCTCGATGACCTGTCGTCCGACCATAGCCCTCTACTCCTCACTCTTTCGTTACACCCCATCCCCAAACTACCTCCTCCCTCATTCATCAGAGGTCCAGTCGACTGGGACCACTTCCGTGAACTTCTAACTAATTCCATTGACCTCAAAGTTACCCTAAAAACACCTCATGATCTAGACCATGCCGTACATTCCCTTACTACCTTAATCCAACAATGTGCATGGAATGCTTCAAAGCCTCGACCTTCCCCGTATGCCTAGAACAAAACTTCTTTACCTCAAAACCTACTCGACCTTATCCACATCAAACGCCGCTCCAAAGCCTTATGGCAAAGAACCCGACACCCTGCCGATCGCCGCTGTTACAATCAAAACTGTAAATTGTTAAAGCGAGAGTTGGCAACCTTCCGATCCCAAACATTTAATTCTTACCTATCCTCTTCATCCACTCAGGACAACTCTCTCTGGAGAGCTACCCAAAATATCCTAAAATACCATTATGTATTACATCCACTTCGTCGTGGCGATGGGTCCTGGGCTGCGTCAGATGGAGAGAGATCTGAAGCATTCGCACAGCACCTCTCACATACTTTCACACCTCATCCCAACCAACATAATCCATCCCACGATACGAAGGTCGAAGATTTCCTTATTTCTCCGATTCCTCTTTCACTTCCTCCAAAGGCAGTCAATCCCTCCGAGGTCCAATACCACTTAAAAAACCTACCACTCCGTAAATCTCCTGGATAAGATCTTCTCACTGCTCAGATCCTTCGACAACTCCCACCCAAAGCAATAATTTTCCTCACCTATATATTTAATTGTATCCTTAGAACCACCCACTACCCACTTCTCTGGAAATATTCCATTATCGTCCTCTTTCAGAAACCTGGAAAGTCCCCAAATGATCCCTCATCTTACCGCCCAATCAGTCTACTTCCAATCCTTTCAAAAGTTTTTGAAAGAATCCTACTCAAACGCCTTTTGCCTATAGTTGAATCCAAAAACCTTCTTCCTAACCATCAATTTGGCTTTCGCTTCAGACACTCCACTGCTCAACAAGGCCTTCGCGTTGTTGACCATATATCCTCCGCACTTGAAAGCAAACACTACTGCACGGGTGCTTTCTTGGACGTAGCTCAGGCTTTTGACCGGGTATGGCACCCAGGTTTGCTTTACAAACTAAAAATCTCCTTACCGCAGACCCTTTATCTAATCCTTCAATCATATCTGTCTAACAGGTTCTTTCGGGTCCGTTGTGGTTCAGAATACTCCGATTATTACCCCATAGAAGCAGGAGTTCCTCAAGGCAGCGTCCTTGGCCCTATCCTGTATACCCTTTTCACTGCTGACATTCCGTTAAGTCCTAGCACCTTCCTTGCAACTTTTGCTGACGACACAGCAATTCTTTCGTCACATCCCAATCCGTCAACGGCATCCTACAACCTCCAAAATCACCTCACTAAGATAGAGAAGTGGTGCAGCATCTGGCGCATCAAGGTCAATGAAGGCAAATGCGTTCACACCACATTTACTCTCCGTCGAGGATCCTGCCCGTCCGTAACCTTCAATTCAATCCCGCTTCCCATGTCCAATACAGTTAGATATCTAGGTTTTCATCTAGACAAAAGACTGACTTGGAACCCTCACACAAGACTTAAAAGACAAGAATCGAACAGACGGTTTGGACAGTTATACAGACTACTGAACAGAAACTCTAACCTCACACTAGAAAACAAACTCCACGTATACAAACAGTTATTAAAACCAATTTGGACTTACGGAATAGAGTTATGGGGGACAGCCAAACCATCGAACATCAAACGTATCCAAACATTCCAATCCAAAGTCCTCAGAACCATAGTCAACGCACCCTTTTATATTAAAAACTCATCCCTTCACAGAGATCTCCATGTACCAACTGTCCTCGACCTTATACCCTCAAGATTTTCCAAATTTCACCAAAACCTTTCCGCACATCCGAATCCTTTGGTCGACTCCTTATCCAGTAACATTCATCCTTACAATCCTCCTCGACGCCTAAAACGGCGGTGGCCTCGCGACATATTATAAATAGACATTCTATGTCATGGGGTCCTGGCACTGGCCATCATCCCCACTCATGTCCTGAGCGTGTGTGGCTCTCTTGCCCTCTCTGTGGCCTGCGCCGGATGGCGCCACGGCCGGAGAGGGGGCGGGGAGAGCTTCGCTGCTTCCGGCCTTTCCGCCAGCTTGCTGGGGGATTGGCTTCGGGGGCGGGGGGGCTCCTGGGCTGAATCTGTATGTATATAGGTATGAATGGACTGTATATAGGTATGAATGGAATTGTATATAAGGTATGAATGATCTCTCAGCACAATTATTAATGCTGGAAAAGGCAAATTGTAATTTTTTTTTCAATAAAGATTATACAGACTGTATTTACGGTGATATTTTAATCAGTATGTTAGAGAAGTGTTTATTTTAATATTGAAAAGTTTATAATTAATGAGGCTTAAATATTTTATACAGATGTTTTATACAGATTGCAGTGATTATTATGTGGTATCAACATCAGACGTGACCTCCAAGTAAAATTTTATATCTCTCGGAAAGGCCAGATCATCAGTCACAACCATGTGACAAAACAAAAGTGTTTTTTGTTTTAAAAAAAAAAAAACGAAACTCTAAACACTGGTGTAAGATAAATAAATTAACAATTAAAAAACATAAATATTAAATTCTGATTTGGTGTGATAGGACACAAACTTGCAGGCCGATCCCTGATACATTCACTTTTACAGATTTTCAAATTTAAATGTAGCTTTGATAAATCTCGAAATCAATTTCTTCGTAATTTTCACAGTTAGGTCGAAGAGTGTTTTCATCCTTTTTAAGACAATTTCCTAAATAGCATTTTTTAATATCATTTTTTAATTTATTCCATTGGCTACGAAAAGCAATATCTTATTGCTGATTTTAGTAACCCATGTCTTTAAGAGTGATAAGTATGTTGCATTCTAAGCATTCCCATTATGTCGGACAGCATCACTTTGTCAACTAATAGTATCTTTATCTCTCTGGGTTTCTCATTCTCTCTCTTCAAATGAAATTAAAGTTTATTGTGGAAAAGCAATATATAGATTTCAATTTTGGGCCGGATTCTGCACAATAATATTGCAACCTGTATATGAGTATGTACTAATGCTTACACCCCACTACAACCCCCCATGCAACCAATTAATTGATTGGGAAAAAACTTGACATTTTTTACTAAGAATACTTCAGTTTTCAGTTCAGTTTGTTTCACCATCGCTTTTCCAACTAAATAAATAAATAGTTAAATACTCGTAGATGTACACTTTGACCAAAAAAAAACAAACAATTGAAGACTCTTTGACATTAAATACATTTCTATTGTTGAGGTACCAAATTTTGTTTGTCGGGATAAATTTGAGATTCCCTTTGAGTAACCGTCTAAAGAATGACCTTAAGCATGGGGAAAATATCGTTTCTTAGCTATAAATAGCTTCTATGCCATATGACGAATATTAATATCTATGCCATATTAAGAAATCTTAAGGATTTTCTTCTAATAGTTACAATTTCAGACGGATTGTGTCATTTTCATGACCGCTATAATAAAACATACATACATATATTCGGACACACGATTCCCCCTTACCTGTTAAAATGTAGAGCCATTATCTTCGTGCTTCGGAATTATGACTGTGAGGGAATACTACGTAGGCAACCCCTGAACCAACTGAGCTCTCATATTTGTGCATAATAGATGGACTGAAAGTAAGTAAACTTGACCACAGTCGCAGATTAACCGTTCCGAAGTAGCAGATCCTAATGAAAACGTAGCATTAGTCGTCTCATCAGTTTCAATTTGTCCTATCACCGCCGCCATAGATCATGATGCCGTGCTTAGAGACGGCCGATGAGATCCGTCCCCGCTCCTTCGGGACAATTCATCTTACTTCATCATACCGGACCTCTAATCAATCATAACTGCTCTTAAAGGAAGGGGGGGGGTTCAACATGATTCTCATTAAATCTTGCACCGTTGGATTAGATCATTAAAGTAAGAAGCAATTTAAGCCTACGGCAGTATTCTGGTACATGGTAGTGGTAGTGGACATGGCACGAGTAATATTTAGTGGACAAATTTCCAGTGACATAATGGTCTTGAATCAAACCATTTCAGATAAAGAGCTGCTTGAAAGTAGAATTACAAAATTAATGTAACGTTTAACATGTTAAGCCCAGCGACTAGAACCCTCCTGGCCCAGAACATGTACAAAATGTCTATGTGTAATTGGTCAATACAAAAATAGAAACATCTCGCTTTATATCATACCTTGTTTGATAAATGCAGTTTTCTCTTTACAAACTAAAGTGAATGATAACGAAAATATATCACATTCACGTTAAACAGATCAAATTGTCCCCCAGCTACCGTTAACCTGATCGGAACTCATACTAAAACTGACGTGCAATATCTTGGTCTGACTCTAGACAGAAGACTAAAATGAAAAAATATAACAAAACGTCAATAAGTTAACATACGATGCAAACTACTCACATTACTGCTGGTCAACGAAAAAAACTCATCAGTGCTTTTTTCTATGATTCCATTTACGCTCCCAATTCTGACTTACACAACTTATTTTGCTTTCTCTTAATCAGAAATAGGTATAATTATTTTCACACTTCTACGTTTGATCATAATAATCCATTCATTCGGCCCATTTCCCTTCACTGTGAACCATTTAGTCCTTCTCACCGTCTAACAAGATCTTGGCCACAAAACCTGCTATTCCTCTAACCTATTCCTTCGTTCAGTTCTTACCAAACCATATTTTGCTTTCTCGCCATTCCTTATTCACTAACTCTCTGTTTCTTACTAGTTTGTCAATTTTCCTTGAGAACGTTCTCCACATACTTTCGTATTTTTTCCTTCTTTTAGGTGTACACCACTCGGTATGACTACCTTTACTACCATCTTTTAATATACTATCTTTACTTTCAAATTAGCATTATGAAAATGTTTTAGTGCAAAACAGTAAGCAATAAATAATTCTCTTATTACCGTAACTTTGCAAGGTTGGATTACCTTTTGGAAATGGAACAATTCTAATTTAGAATTTAGAATAAATGATTAACTATTAAATAACGCGTCTAAATTTACCTAAGCATAAAGTTCGAAATATTATCTAAAAAGGAAAGAGAAAACCTATTCCATAAAAACAAGAACAAATTTCACAATCCCACCTTTCTAAGCCGACGAGTGGTCTAATAAACAGGAAAAACACTTCGCAATTCACAAAATAAAAAATATTGCATGCAATTTTTGTACCGTGAAGTTTCAAACAATTTCTCAGCGTCATGTTTTATGTTCGACATTTGAGGTTAAAAATACCACAGTTAGTGTAGATTGAAGGATTTTAGCAATAATTATATTCCGTTAAGTCAACACTGCCAGAGGTTTGAATAAAACAGTGACCCCGGTGTCCGTAACCACCACACCGAAAACATCCACGAGCACATTTGCATATGCGCACAAATTTCAAAAAGGGGCTGTCCTGTCTTTTCCAAGATGTGTATTCAGACCATGTTAAAGGTTTTAGAATCCCATGAAAGGGCACGACCTTTCGTCTGACTGAAGGAAAGCATATCAGATAATACAGGAAAGGATCTGCCTTTGAAAAAAAAATTGTTTAGTGTAGAACGTTATTGTGAAAATTGATTATTTAATTCAATTTAAATTTAACACTTTGGGATGTCAAGGATTTATAGATACTACTATCTGCAAGCACTTACACGCACAACACATTTATATAATTTTACATTCATATTTATATTAATATACTTTTATTACATTTACCTAACATAATTTATTTAATAATTTAATGCACCTCATGTTGTTACAAAATGCTCCCTGACATTAAAGACAATGACATTATACCTTTAAAAAAAATTAGCTTTGTGATTTTTTGTTAGGGGATTGTCTTTTCAGGGGTATTATTTTCGGAAATGGATTCCGTAACTACGAAATTAAAATCTTACCATTGAATCCGAAATAATATATTTGTATTATTAATTCAGACCATCAACGTACATTTTTTTTCTCGTAGTAATATGCACGCTTCCCAACTGCGGACACCTGAATTTTTTCTTTGGAGGGTGGGTCTGGGTTAACTCGGCCTCGTGAGGACAAATGAGTTACTGAGTAAAGGAGCTGAGAATGACTTCAATACGAAGTAGGGATTCTCCGATTGCTAAAACCGATTTTAAGCGTAAGAGGTAACGTCTAGTATATGTTTTTTATTTTAATAAAGGCCAAAAAAAAATCAGCCTTAGTTACTATTTTTTTTTACGATTGTAATAAAAATTTATTTATAAGTAATTCCATTCAAGAGTGATTGACTTTAATGCATTTTCGTAATTATAATCGCGACATCGAGAACATCGACATCTTGATTGTGATTCACTACTCAATACTTAAAAAAATATAATTTCAAATTACTTATTGGATAATTTTCTTCATAATTTTATGGAGTTATGCCACGAAAAATATCATGGCTTTAGAAACAAATGCGGGTTGTGCTGATGTTAAAACATCAAACGCACGCTTATACAGTGTGTTAAAAAATACTAACGCTGACCGTACCGACACACTGGGGAAAACGTGAGGGTTTCTTGTTTTTCAAAATAACCACTGAAACCCTAAAAATTACAATATTTTTTTTTATTGATCTACTAGTTTAATTACCGTTGTTGCCTCACATTTATATTTGTATTTTAAATGCTATATTATACATAGACATACTATTGTTTCATTGAGTTTTAAATTGTCTCGTAACACTCTTGATGGCGGTATAATCAATAATAGGTATCATCAGTTGGCCAGGCTGCGAAATGTGTCCGCAGAGGTTTGGCCAAGCTCCATTTCCCCGAGGATCCCCAACTTCATGTCGTACTTGATCTTCATTTTATTTAGGAGTGTATAATGTTGTATATCTCTCTTAAATGTTACTTGCCTTAGATATTATCAATGGCAATGACTTACAGTTGAAAATGTGCGTTAGGTTCACTATTAGTTGATCCAATGACAAGTAGAATCAAAATGTAAAAATAAAAATTGAAATGACTTTCAACAAATTTAAACCACCTCGACTGAGGCGAATAATAAAAACCAAAACCGAACACCTTTTAAAACAACTAAACTTGAGCTATAAATATGGAATTTTTGTTAGGCACCGAACACTAGATCCTCCTGGTAAGTGATAAGTGAAATCATAATTATAGGTCCATTTTATTAACCCCCATTAATAATTTATATTTTTATACTTCCCATAATCATAATCAGAAGTTTACGAAGTCTTTCGTAGTTGGCTTAGGTAGATGTAAGAAAATAGCTAAGATCTCATCAAATTTATTAATGAACTACGTTTCGACATCTTATGTGTGGCTGCATCAATTAGTATAGGGGAAGTTGGCTGTAAAAAGCATTTTGGGGGACATAAATATAAATAGTGTCTGGCCATTAATTAATAAATTTGATTACAAACTTATATCTCACTTTCATGAATTCATGCCAATTTATCACTGGACTATTTTATTTATTTATATATTTACTGCTAACAATTAACTCTCAGATGTGAAATGTACTCTTCCAATTTCAGATCCATTAAATAATTTTCCATCCATTAAACTGGTACGTAAAAATATTTTCAACTACGCTTCTGCCCTAAATGAGGGCTCAAACTAAATGTCAAACGAAACTATTTCATTGAGAATAGCGAAATGATAAACGCTAGAAACAATACTTCATTTCTAATTTCAATCCAGAACAAACGTGCATCCACCTAAAGACAATACAGGAAGGATAGGGAGTCGAAACAAGGCCAACACTAGCCTTGCCAAATGAATCTTGGCACTGTCTAAGCAAATGTTTGACCCAGGTTTGATGACCCCGTACAAGAAGTCAGTGCACAAATATCATTACATAAATGTATATAAGCTTGAGGTCACCCTTCATCTTGTGGCAAAAAAACAAACAAACTGTGTCGTAGACTATTGGGAATCACATATATCTGATTTTTTCGCAGAATCATCGACCAATTGAAATCCTGACTTAACGCTAAATATTCCACTACAATATCTTTACTATTGGCAGTAGCAAGTAAAATATTAGTATAAGGTATAAAATAAAATTCATAATAATATATTTTTTTTTTTAAATACACAAGATGGTTATGCCATAGTTATCCATGGTTATAGATTAAGCCGAATGAGTAGTAGGTAGTACAAATGAGTAGCATTCACGCTGGGAAAAAGCGCATCTAGACCTAGAGGGTCTTGTTTTGGAACCCACAAATAACCTGACTGTGAGATTCATCCTAAGATAATTTATAGTGATACGCGCTAATCTATTTTACTGTTAACTTCAAAGGACATGAGAAGGAAATACATCTCCAGCAGAAATCAACAGTGATTATACAAAATCTCAGGCAAGTCTTAAACCACGTCTTGAAGTTGAGGAGTTCTCAGGATCAAACGCTGTCCGCTATTCATTAATGATTAAATATAGATCAGAAAACAAGGAACAAGTTAACCAATACCTAAAAGACTATTCGATGTACATAAAATTATATCAGAAATTAAGAATAAATAGATGCAAACGTCAATGCTGTAGTGATCATGACCCCACGATGGTGGGGAACCACAACTATCTGAAAGTTTTCTCTTCTCTAAGCACTTGAATTTAAATGTGGATAGTCAAAATCTAGATTAATTACAATACCTTAGAAAGCTTAAAGAACGAACTTACATGCGAATGGCTACAATAACAAAATTCTTAGAACCCCTGCCATAATTCCATACGTCTGTCATGTTGGATATATATATTTCGAGAACCAGTTGCCAATGACGTCTCTAAATGACCTGTTACAGACTAGCAATGACCCGCGTGGCATTGTGATCACCCTATCAAGAAAAATAATTGATATACTCAGATAATTGATTTGCATTAATGCGAATTGATCATTCAACAGAACCTCCTCTATTGTATACTAGTCTAGGGATTTTTTAGGTAGGACAGGACGCTTTTGTATTCTGGAAGTAATTTTATCGTTTGGGTAAAATCGATTGAGGCCAGGGGCCCCAAGTTATGTGATTTTAATGACCCTCTGTCTATTATATCGTGGTTTTCCCTAACAGGGTAGGTTTTACATTTGACAGAAAACAATTAATTTCATATCACTTGTTACCGCTTAGTTGATCCAAGGATCAGTAGCCTCCATAGCCTAAGCCATTTTTGTATTTAAAAGATTTTTTTTTTAATTTTAACATACTATTATTTTTACATCTATTAATATAAACGCATAAATTGAAAAAAAAACAAAAAAACATAATAAGGTGTGAGTTTCTTAGTAACATATTTAAATGATCGTGAAAATTTCATTATTTTATTAATACTGAATTGAATTCTCATTTATACCACAACAAAGTTCAATTTTATGAAAACTAATTAATTTAATTGTTAAACCTTTAAAAAAATAATTCATCGCAAATAACTAGAACGTTAATATGAATTAATTGTAATATCTATTGTTGGATCGTATAACTTTGATTTGTTTTTTTGGAAAAACGTTTTGCATTATAGTCACTCTTTAACATATCCTTAACCATGGGGGAAAACGAGTCTTTAAATCGATTTAAATAGCTTATATTTCAATCTAAAAGTTACATGCAATACAATTTTTAGTAAGTAAGTGGAATAGGCTACTAAAATCATACATGCCTGAAGACATGATCTCAAGT
Organism: Acanthosoma haemorrhoidale; assembly: GCA_930367205.1. Taxonomy (NCBI): domain Eukaryota; kingdom Metazoa; phylum Arthropoda; class Insecta; order Hemiptera; family Acanthosomatidae; genus Acanthosoma; species Acanthosoma haemorrhoidale. Next base: position 24,860,911 of record OV884014.1, read on the forward strand.
TAATCCAGCGAGGAATGTGTGGAACAGTTAGCTTCGTTCAAATCATTACATTGCTTTCAAAATACTTTCTTTTTTTTATTGCAAAGAAGTATTACACTTCCGAATTACTCTCTCTTACGCTGTATCTGCTTCAACAGACATCGTATAGAACTGTTTTATGAATAGCGAAAGTACCAGGAATAATTAATACATTCTTGACTTTAAAATGACATATTTTTTTTCCGGGCATGACTGGTCAAAAACATTGGTGGTGATGGAATTTAAGGTTCCACATGACGATACACAGTGAAAATGACAGCGGACGTAAGCGAATTTGGCAAATAAAACATTCATGCAAGTTGAAAGATTTAGTAATTTCAAGACTACAAAACTAAATAATTCGCAGAAACTTTATCTTGAAGACATTTTGAATTTCGTATCTTGTGCACAAGTGGACGTAATAAAAACAAAATTGCTAATGAGACAAAATCTAAGGCCCAATGCAACCTTCTATTTTTCATTTTTTCAACACATTGTTGACCATTTTTTCCACTGTGGCTCACCCCGTCCATCAATGAAGGAAAAGGAGAGCCTTCGGGGTCGTCAAAAACAATTTTTTGAGCTTTGTATCATTACCTGAGAAGTATGGATTTCTATATATATATATATCTGTACCTCGGAGGGATACAACACTTAAGGTATTGTAACGGATGATCTTCAAAAATGTTTGCCGTCACCCCTTATAACAAATCGCATAAGCTTTTACAAGAGAAAACTTTGGACGTTGAATTACACCCTTTTTGATTCTTCTGATTCGTCAGTCCATTGTATTATGTGGGACGAATCCAAAGGAGCTCGTGTTGTATCCCTCCGAGGTACAGATATATATATACATTTTTACATATTTCAGTTATATTGCATATTTCATCCATAATTTTATATTTTATTAATATAAAAACATTTGGTATTTTTCGGAAGTAATAAAAAGAAATTTTGCCTAAACGAACTAACAAATCCTAGCTGGAAGACAAAAAAGGTGAGAAATTTGTTACAAATTATAGGGAGTCATATGTCCAACTTTTTTAACGTTTTATTCATGCTTCTTGCTACTTCATATTGATATTGATATCCGAGGTGTATAATGTTCATTTGTTTACAATTTCGGATTAGGTATCAATTTAACAAACTCCATATATAGTACTCCCAGGGATAGATAAAATACGGGTAATGCCTCTCTGTCTTCTGGCTTGTAAATTGTATGCGTACCGTACATAAAAATGTTAATCTTGCACAAGTAGGGACTCGAACCTGGGTTATATAAATGAATACTAAAACCTGTAACAGGAAATTCTTCATTTCTTTTCAATGCAACGAATCCAGTATAAGTCACAAATCGAATCCCACTCCTCTTATAAAGACAAGACATGCTCTGATCAATGGAACGATCGCTACCTCTAGACTGATTAAGGAAGTTATTGGCCCGGTGGTTCCTATTGGCTAGGCCTTCTTTCTTACCTTCAAAGGGCAGCCAATCAGATCCCCGTTCCAATTATTTCCCAGAGAGGCCCTTTGCCAGGTCTTGTTTGTATCCTCTGGGCACAATCGATACAGCCGTTTATATATTTGTCTTTCGACGTGTAAGGCAAACGATTTTCATCTTGGCACTCTTTGACTACAGGATATCATATTTGTTTCTGCAGCCCCCTTTTCGTAGGATTTTGTTGGTTTTATCAAAACCAGAAACCCTCATATTTTCACCTCTGACTGTTTGTTGTTGTCTTTGTGATTCCCCTGTTCGGCCTAGAAAGGTAAAATTTTACGTTGAGGTCCTGATTAATAATATGTATTATGTGTTAGAACCTGAATGTATATAATGTAAATTGCTCATCCCACACGGAGAAATAATTAACACAATTAGTGTTGTTTCGTTTTAAAATTATAATTTAAAAAATTCATCAAAACTGATTCAAATCATGTTTATAGCGTTAACTAAAAACAGTTTAAACCGATGTTTTGCAAGGAAATCTTACTACATGTCCCTAGGAACATAAAAATAACGACTGGCAGTAATTAATCACTTAGTGGGTAATTAAAAATTAAACATTATCTTATCATATTGATCTTACTCAATATTTGCATAATACTTAAAAATATAAACCCTTAATCCATATTTGTTATATTTATACGTGCTTATTTATTATTTTAACAAATTGTTTCTTTTTCTATTATTTTTGATAAATTTATAAATATTTTTCCAGGGGCTAATTTTATTTTTTGCATCATCGGAGCCACTACCCAACGATGTTAATGACATCTCGTATAAGATACCTGCGAACGATATTGAACAACCGTAAATAGTATGTACTGAGGTATGTAGTATATGGCATGTACAGAGGCAACTAAACGTGGCCGACTCTGAGTGCCAATACAGAAAACATAGAGCTCTCCAAAGATAATACATAAATTCGGATATAAAATCAATCAATCTATGTTGTGGTACAATTGTTCTCCCGATCCGGAAATTTTCAGGGGAGCTATGGAGGTAGATCTTCCGTTGGAAACTTTTGTCAGAAAATAATACAACACCACTTGGGTTTAGTTGTATTGTGTTTTGTCGTCGAAATTTAATTTAATCGATGAGCTTTTATTGTATGAGAGGACGGTGTTATTGTATGGTTTGTTGGGATATTGGCGTTGATTGATGAATGATGGATGTTAAATTTTCATCAAATGGATTAGTGGAGAATTTATTATACTATGTATGTCTGCATCAAGTCCTGGTGCGAGATGGTTGGCGAATTGAATGGAAGATGTTGGTTGCTTACCTCATATTTGAGAACCTCAACTAAGTTAGAGTTAATAGAAATATTTAATATCAATATTTTCAGTTCTATGAGATCTCTTGTCACATATGTCTGTGACCAGTTGCATCTAATACCTATTGGAAATAAATTATAAATATATAAATTGAAGTGGTTGCTGGAAGAAGGAGGAAACTCCAGTTTTCCAACTTTTGGGAAACAAAAACCTCAGCTTCCTTTTTGCCCCAAGCGTAGTAGCAGCTTCGTATTTTGAAAAATAGAGGGAACTAACGCCCGGAGCTACGTCGTTCGTGCACCAAACAAAAGAACTAAGAACTTCTTTTTTTTTACCTAAGATATGACATGTAACTCAAAAAAGTGCTGACTCCCTGCTGCAAACCGTTCAATTCGGGAATATACAGAACCGTTAGTTTTCCGTGTTTCTGGGACTTCCTAAGAAACAATATCACCTCGTCTTATATGACTTGTATTCTGTTATTTTAGGTATTGATACCCCTCTTCATTTCACTACCCGTTTTTTATCCGAAAAAGTCTCCAAAGTAGTAAGAAGAGTTCCGGTTTTAGTTTGAGTTTCCTGTTTAATTAAAGAGCTATTGATAATCGTGAACCTGCTTCTGGAGATTGATTGGATGTTTCAAGAAAACAACCATTTCTCAGCGCCACCTTTCTCGTTCCGTCGGATTGGACTATTGACTATAAACAAATTAGCCGGTTCTGGTTTTCTGCGTAAACTGAATAGTTTGGCTTCACATTCGTTCTAATTTACCATATTTATAAGTATTTTAAAATGTTGTTTTCTTGCTGTTTTCAAGCCTGATCACGACATGAGATAGTTATGTCATCATTATACTCGTACATCCCAGTTTGGGTACTTCCAGCCTAAAAATTCATCTTTGATGTTTATATTCAGAGTTTGTTATGAATAATTTATGAAGCACATTCGTGAATTTTATTTTCCTCAAGCTATACCAATGATTATACTGCTGGAATTTTGTCCATATAGGTTTTTTTTTTTTTTTTTCAAAACCTCTTTATTGATAATACAATGACAAAAATAAATAAATAAATTTGGAATTACAGCTGTCTCCTCGTGCTGCATTCGCTTATGCATATTGAGGAGTGCATAAAATATAATACTTTCAGATTGTTGTTAATAAGTCCAATACACATACACTCACTAGGTGATGAGGCTAACCTTCAGCTTGCGACCGTGGAAAACACAAACACTAAAACCTAAACCAAGAACCTAAGACTAAAGCGTTCCAGCCGCGACAGCGTCCTGCCATCGATTGGGGAACGGAGCGGGGGTTATCGTGTTAAACACCAAACCCGGTATTGCAGGGAGTCGAAAAATTTGATATGTCTACGTTGGATAAACTCATCCACCGTAGGCAGCCCAAAGATCTCGTGAAGCTCACTGTTGCTCCGCTGCTCGAATGTAGTACCTCTGACCACTTTCATTAGTATACCGTTTTGGAATTGTTGGAGTCGCCGAGCTGTCGTATACGTCAGATAACGAAAAAGCGGTGCACCATGCAGCAGAGTAGGCCTGAGTATAATCTTGTAAATCAGTAGCTTCAGACGCAGTGATAGATTGGAGGAAGTCAATAAATGCGCGAGCCGGTGAGACTTCGTGAGTGTTTGCTTTAACTTCTTCGTAAAATGGTTTCTAAAATAGAGGTGTCTGTCCATTTTAATTCCCAGATATATTAGGTGGTTGGCTGGTGAATTTTCCTCCGTTCCTACTATGTAATTAGTAGCAGGTAGTCCATATAGGTGTATCTGGGTTTTGCATTTCGGCTTTAACAATAGAGTGGGAAATCTTACCCAATAGAAAAGCAATCAAGAGTTGTGCAGCAAGAGCTAAGTTGTGAGAATCTCGTGTCTTCAACAGTGTCCTTTTGACGGCTATGGCAAGGTCTTACTTTTGTTGTCTATTAGGGTGAAAGGTACACCTATAATAAACACTATGTCATACACTTTCATATGAACTCTCAATACTACCTGAAAATTAAAAATAAATAAATAACTGCAGACCACAGGTGTTGGGGCTCGGCCTGGGCCGGCCCAGGTACAAAACCTGCCAGTCCGTGTTAATTAAGGTTTTTTTAGCATTGATGTATTGTTCGTCACTGTAGGTGTAGGTGGCTAGAGCTGAAGAATGAAATTCTTTCCAAGCTTTCTTTTACGAAGGGTAGGTCACAGCACTACCTTTCACCATTAGGTCTAAATGGAGGCCGGTTAACAATAGTAGCAATAAGGTGGGGTTTTCCTGATATCACCTCCTAGTCACGATTACCGATTTTTTAAAATAAAAATTCCATGATCGACATTCTGCTTGGATAAAAAGTATTCTGTCGTACATTTGGAATCTTACCCTGATGTACTACTAATAATTTTCATACCATAGTATGCGTGAATTATATGTTTGCACTAAAAGCTAGAAGGAAATCCTCATCCATTAAATCTGTTACATCCATTAAATGTATTACAACGATAACGCCCTGAATATCTATTTAAGACCCACCACATAAAATGTATTGTTTAATGGCATCAATGATAAGATCATCCTAACGATAATAATTTGAGAAAGGATTGAAGTTTAAAAATCTGTACAAAACATTCACACACCTCAGTAAGTGTATGGATGTATTCACGATGATAAGTGTGTACTTGTCTGCCTTAAGCTGCTACTACGTCTTTGAGATATTTCATGGTAGAACAGTGACTATTTCAGGAACATATTGTTTTATTCATTTATTACATTTAAGGGAAGATCCTTAGCTATTCAGCATCGCGCCACTTTCAGAGGAGTCGATCTTCTTTTCTCAGCACGTATTATAAAACGGATTATTCCCCTCTGATTGCTGCACCTTGAAGGGTCCCATCCAGGGAGTGTTTGAACAGCAAGTGAACGTAAAGTTGGCGATTCTCAAAAATACTGTGGTGCAAGCCAGTTGGCTTGTTTACCTTTACATGGAACGAGTAATTGCCATATATTGGTCATCTGGAGATTTAATTTGTTCTTCAAGTCTATCCCTTGTTCCGGTTCTCTGATCCTCTTATAATAATATTCTTTATTGTGCTAAAATTACAATCTGTCTTATTAGGCTATAAGTAATTGAGATAAATGTTCTCATTCATACCATATTTACAATTCATCATTCACTCGCTCATTTATAAAATATTTACAAACAGCCCAGAGGCCTCCCAAATCCACATGATTCTCACCTCCCTCGCATGTAAAAGAGGAAGCGGAGTCTTGGGAAGTCCCCCACGCTCGTCCGACAGCCACGTCACCGGAGCCTGGGGAGGCTGACGAAGAGCGCAATGATCCTCTCCTAGGCCAGAGTCAAAGAAGAAACCGTTTGGAACAGCCCACCTTGAGGAAAATTCCAGTCATTAAGATTGCTTCGTGGGTTCTGAAAAACAAAATGAAATAAATAAGTGTTAAGACGGCCCTATTTCATATTTTACTTCTTTGCTAGCTTCTTGTAAAAATCATCTATATCATCAATGTTCCATATGAGAAGTGAGTATCTTTAAGCACTCAATAAGTTTGGAATCTTCCGCATTATCGAAGGATCGTCCTGATTTATTAAGATTATCCCAGCATCTTTATTCGACAAGCAAAGGCATAACCTGAAATGACCGTATTATGCCAAGTTATTGTTCGACAGCGATATTAATGGGCAAGCCCAGGTTCAAGCTTAGTCGGCGAAGTGATATTTGAATAGGGCATATTCCTATATATAAGCCCACCCTCTCCTCGCAATCAGCCATTTATGAGATGGTAAAGAATTCACATGACGTCCGGCCTAAGTGGGCAAGTTGGTCCATGATGCGTGTGCTACATCAGGTAGGCATTCCTTTGAGTGCTGTCAGCTAATCTAACAATCCCGGGCCTGCTTTGACCGCTTCTCGTGACTAACTTGTGGGCTTTAATCACAAGGGTACTTCCGTAGTTAGCATAGAATAATACAGTTAATGACTAACGGTTAGACATGATTAACCCAGTAAGAAATGTTGCTTGTTAGTAAATTTGTTATAAAAAAAAAGTACACAATTCAATAAAAAAATGTAATTTATCTTTACTTGGCATAATATTTTACACAAATTTATACTTGACCTAAAGAAAACAAAAGATATAATTTGGGCTCTTAGTGCTGTTGCATTCTTAAGTCTCCTGCGAGTGCGGCACCATGCACAAAAGCTTTTTGTAAAGTAATATCGTAAAACAGTTTTAATAGTTAATATCTGTGCATGTGTGGGTGCAGTGATTATATCAGCTTGTTGTAGTACTTGGTCACGTTTTATGAAATTTGCAAAATGAAATTGTTTAAAGAGTATTTTTATGATCACTTTCTTTAATGACTTGTATTATTGACAGTCCATATAAGAAATCGCCTGAAATTTGAAATGGTAATTAAAAAACCCGGCAGATCAGATATGCAAACTATTGGAAAGAAAATTTATTTTAGTTTATATCAAATTTCTTTTGTAAATGTTTGTTTGTACTAATCATTTCTAAATAACTGCAATCCAGTTGGGTCTTTTCTAGCCTACTTAGAAACTTATTTACTTTAAGTTTTGCTTATTCTTCCCCGGCCTTTTCTATTTGCTTAGTTTTCATGGTTCTTCTACAGATGGAACTAGGTGTGATGATCAAGTTATAGTTACAATAATTAGCCTCCTTTCAAACACTAAATCTGTAGTACTGTAAACCACTGGTTCAGATTTAGGCCATGACTAATAAATATAATGGTAATAAAAAATTATGTTTAGTGCTCGGCGAACAATTAGAAAAAAAACAAAACATTTTGTTAGACCTATTTGTTACGCTGGAGAGGTAATCAAGCGTGGTCACGCTTCTACTAACCTCGAACATTATCAATCTTGAATGTGTTCGTGTATTTGCAACTGCCTTGCCGCTCCACGGCTCATGTCAACGTGGAAAAATATAAAAACTTGTTTACTAAATTGTTCACATCACTCCATTCGTTCTCTGGTCACCTTCTAATGGAAGAAACAAAGATGTAATTTCGAATCTCACCCAAGTTTTAATATAATTCTTCCCATCATTGATCGGCTTACTTTAAATAAAATCGTGCTGGATACATGAGATATTGTAGTTATATTTTGAATTTTACTTTTTTTTATTTGAGGCTACCAATTTCCTTGGCCGCCACCCCTGCCTTGGTGTGTTGAGTTATTGTTTCGATTATTTTGTACACCACAGCGCTGAATAACTGTGCCTTCCGAATCCTAAGCAAGTAACCTTTAATGGGGCTTTAAACCCTGCCTACCTTTCGGTGATTTCAAACATTAACCTTTTTGCTAACAAAAATAACAACATCCTATTTATTTACACCCTGAAGTTCCTACGTGGAACAGTTACGGCTTTATTGCAACACAAGATTATGGATTCAAATGACATCCCATTTTGCTAATAAGAATAATAATAATGCTAATTAGAATAGCATGAAAATTTTTAAATTCTTAGATCATTCTTCTTCTTATAGTTTATTTATAAAGTTCAAAGAAATTTCTTCAAACTGCATTCCCGTTTATTTAATGAAATATTTCTTCCATCTCAAAAGTTACCCCACCTAAAATAAATACTAGTTCAAAATAACTGTATCGGTAGCACTGTTCCGAAATCCTTACCACTGAGATTAGCCACAGTTGACTGTGCACCTTGGACATTCAGATAATTGTTTTATGGTCGATTTTCTTAACGATTTTGGACTCGATATATACATGACGGCTCCCTATAGATTGTGCGGACCCATGACATCGATTTGACGCATGACCCCTTGAATACTCTTGGAAGATTTTATTGATTCACGTCATGGATATCCAAGGTTGTGAAGAATGTGAACCTTTGTCGCGCAGGTTTACTATGTATCGTGGCTTAAAATGTATTGGGTCCGTAACGTGTACTTAGAAACCAGGTTGTAGTCTTGCGATACGTATAGGTACGTATGAACCCACTAGGATAGATTAAGGAAAATCAAGACTACCTACCATGACATAAAAGCTTCTGAAAAATAAAGAACAGGTTCGCTGAAACTTAACATGATAAATTAATGCAATAATTTATGATAAAATATCCGACAGACCGCGATTTTATCCAAACCATTAAGGCTAACTTGAAAGACAGATTCCAAACTTGCATAGACAGGTCTGGACTAAATAGGCAAATAAATGAATGAAATGGATTACCTAATTGTACGTAATCGGTGGTGACCTAAATAGCTCCCATCCCTAATCATGTCCTCAGCGTATGTTGTTCTCTCTCTCTCTCTCTCTCTCTCTCTCTCTCTCTCTCTCTCTCTCTCTCTCTCTCTCTCTCTCTCTCTCTCTCTCTCTCTCTCTCTCTCTCGCTCTCTCTCTCTCTCTCTCTCTCTCCCTCTCTCTCTCTCTCTCACTCACTCTCTCCCCCCTTCCTCCTTCAGTTCTTCGCTAAATGCCGACACGGTCTCAGGGAGGTGTGTGGGAAGTTTCACGTCCCCAGCATTGGTTGCCCTGGGTTTCTTTGATTAATTGCGTAAATGTTACATAGTCTGAATGGTTTATGATATTAGGAATGGTCTTTTACTTGCAGTATGATCTCAGATCACAATTATAACGGTTGAATGAACAAAATGGTGTTTTTATAATGGCCTAGAAGATATCACTTCTGTGAGGGGTTTCAAGTACGTAAGTCACAGATGGACCCTTACAATAATAAAAATTTAGGCTGCTAAATTTTCTAGTTTTTAATGCTTTAGTCTCGGCTAGTGCAAATTAATGACTGCTTTTTAAACTCAACAAAGCAAAAAATCAGAGAAAAGCATAGAAGTTACAAGCAGATAAGATATATTTATTACATAAATTGTAACAACTGGCTGGGTCATGACCCAGCCGAATATTGTAAGAGGTATTATGTGATACCCAGTAACTGAGCAGCGTTGTAAACGTCACTACACTATGTGAAGGCCTTTCTATCGTTAATGTAACAAACATAATTGAATTTAACATCGACTGAGTATGATTACATTTTCAGGGCCTTACAGAGGTATTCCAGTTATATTCGTAATAGGGGTATGTCGGCTAGCAAGCCGTGATCTGTAGACTCATGAATTACTGGGGCGGGCTTATACACCCGACACAGTTTACTCGGAAATACATACCTTTAAAAAAACAAGAGTAGATTTAAAACCAGATTGAATTTTGTTGATCAGGACGTTGAGATCATTAATTTGATACCTTTACTCCTAATAACTCGTGTTTTTTAGAAATTCTCATATTTTCCATAAGTTCACAATCAATAAAGTACCAAAAAATGATATATAATGCTAAAGGTGAACTCTTTAATCTGCCCTGCTATTAGATCTTATTTCTTATCGTATGTGGTAGGAAATATTATAATCTGACTTTCTGATCAACCACCGTACTACGTTTTGGGGCTTAAAGTGCACCAAAATTAAGAAATAATCGTTAGATAAAATAATTTTTCAACCGTAACGAAACCTTCAATATTCTGATCCATGACACTAGACTGCATTTCTAACAATATATTATAACTAAGATCCTCCAACTACCCTTAATAACAAATATAAAATATGAAGATTTTCAATAAAAATAACGCCCGATAATAACTAAGGATAATAGACTTTATTTTCTATTGGAAAATATTCTGTTTGGGCTATTGTCTATTTTCATATAATACCACTTTTCATTGGAACCTTACCTAATGTCTTACATTTCTCATAAAAAGTTATAGAAATTTAAGTTTGTCCGATTTCCTACTAATGTTCACCATTTTGACCCAAACTATAATTAACCGCCCAAGAAATGCCATGTAAATAGTACGGCATCCTTGTTCTCTAATGTACGAACTTGAGCGGAGCGTTGACAGAACTGATATCAGACGCCCCTGATTACTGCCTCAATGGAGCGCTGATGAGTGGTGATAAATGCTAGCGCCGGCAGACGCTGATGGTTCACTGAAGATGCCCGATAGTGGACTGTTCTATCAGCTAGTATCGCCCCGACCGAGTCTGGCTAATGACCTTATTTTAGTAGTCGGCTGATACCAAAGGCCCTGGATGAGTTCTCAATTAAGTCAGACAATATATCTGTCAAACCCTAAGGAGAGACTGCATGGAGCGTCATATTCAGGTACTGGATGAGTTCTCAATTAAGTCAGACAATTTATCTGTCAAACCCTAAGAAGAGACTGCATGGAGCGTCATATTCAGGTACTGGATGAGTTCTCAATTAAGTCAGACAATTTATCTGTCAAACCCTAAGAAGAGACTGCATGGAGCGTCATATTCAGGTACTGGATGAGTTCTCAATTAAGTCAGACAATTTATCTGCCAAACCCTAAGAAGAGACTGCATGGAGCGTCATATTCAGGTACTGGATTTTTGTCGTCTATCAAACTATTTGTATGTACATTATGTTCTAGGATAGCATTAGAAATCACTCAATTGATCTGGAATTTCAAAGTTATATTCCAGAACAAAAATAATTGATGAGCTGGTCTAGTTCATCTTAAGGCAAGGAAGGCCACTTTCCCAAGAACATTTTTTTTACAAAAGGAGAAAACACCTAACACTATCAAAAGTGATAAACAGAAGATAAAAATAACGAAAATCTCAAAAAAAAAAAAATTTAATAAGAACAATTACAAAAGAAGAGATAATGCAAAAAACGAAGAGGAAGCGAACTTTTCATTTTGAAGAAAATTAATGGAATCAGAAGACTGGCTCCTCTGCAACGTACAAAAAGCAGAATGATAGACGAACCATTTGAATCCATAAAATATATATAGGGGGTTTGTTTAATTGTAAAAAAATCTCATAAGACAACAACAAAGCACATAGATGAACCTCTTTCCAACTGCAATAAAACTAATAATTAATGTTAAAATAATTAAAAAATTGCTATCTTAAAACCTAAATCATGAAATTGGTAGTTTATGGACGTTTATGGTTGACAAACCCTAAAAAAAAAAAAAAAACCCAAAAAACTACTATTGATGAAAAAAATAGGTCTTTAAATCCTTGATCTAATATGGGGGAAAAACAGCTAGACAACTGATCTACTAGTTATTTGCTATCGTTACATCTTTGTCGGCTTTTCTGTTATGGCATCGAGTTACAACGGCTGAGTGAAACGTGTTTACGTCAATAGTGAAAAGGATTGAACAGAAAAAATAGACTACAAATTATTATTTGATAGTTCAGCTCAAACAACTGGGACAGAAGTGTAAGTCCGAGATAGTCTGTCTGCCCTTCTCACAGCTGAAAGAGTTCGTGGCTGGGACCGGGGAAATGTTTGCAGTTCTAGCGCAGATTACGCAGGACTAGCGGGCATTAAAAAACCCGGAATATTGAATCAAATTACAAAGATTATTATTGAAGGATAAAGTGACTGGATGTGATAACACCGTAGCACAGTGAGTATAAGAAATCGCCTCTGAAAGAGACAGTTACGTTACGAAATTGTTTTAAAAAAAAAATACTCTATTTAAAATTAATATAAGAATAATGTAAACCCTCCAAAGGCTTCAACATTTATTTATTGTTTAAGAAAAACATCAGTATCAATAAAATAATATTTTATATGTTGAAAAATAAGCTTGGAGTTTCTCAAAATATTTTTATTGATATATCATTTCAGACAAAGATTAGCCTATTTAGGCATCATCAGAACTACAATTTAGAACAAGCTAGATACATTTACATACTAACCTAACTACTCCAAAAAAAAATATTATAAAATAATTTTAATTAAAATGATATTAATAGGTAAATATACCTTCCATAAATTTTATATGGTTATGATATACTACTGAAAGTAGTGGAAGTCCTTCCAAAATGCGTTACTGCTCTGTTTTCAAGATTCAGAAATATTAAATAGAATTACTTACTTAAGCTCGCAGCTGTCCAATGCCCAGAACTAAGGTTCAATTTTTTAAAGACATTTTTAATTTCGAAAAGGACTTCATTTTAGCTATAACATTACAAATAAGTTAGGCTCAAATACAAAGAGTTGCTAATGACGTAGCGTTAATAATAATAATGATTATTAATAAGGCTAAGTCAAGGATAATAATGATGTAATAGGATAATATCAGTATTTTTAGTTATCATAAGTAAAATATTACCAACTAAGTGATAAAATAGACAATGTCAAGTATTACATAAAATAATTCATCATTTGATAAAAATTAAATCGTATGGATGAATGTCAATTATACCGAGTGTTTCCCCAGAATAATCGGTAATGTGTCTCAGAAGAAACCGATACAGTTTAATTAATATAGCAATTAATTGGTAAATGACTATTTACGACCTAAAAACAGGACACTAAATTAAAGTCTATCTGATTAAAATGTGAAATGTTTTCCTAAAATTTCGCGCATAATAATATAACGTCGTTAAACATGGCAATGTTTTTTTGTAGTTTTGATGCAGTCTACATAGCAAGAAGATTTAACCAGAAGTTCCCCTTGATGTCTTCATGTTCCAAAAACTGATGACAGCTCTTTAAATGCAACAAGCGTTTGTAATTATTTTGATTTGCCGTTTGTTTTCTTTGGAAAAGTCGCCACAAAACGAATAATACATCACCTTTGAGTGTTTTTTCTTTAAAAATATACATCAACTTGAAACTTTTCTGTGCCGCATGCAAATCAAAATAATTATTTAGAAGTGTCACAATGAAAAGAATTTACCCCTTTTGTATTTCTGTCGTCTTAACTAGAGCACTGTGAGCTCCCCCACCCCAGGGCATCCATTCATAAACTCCTTTCTTACTGCTACTAATGCAAGCTTTTGTAAGCGGCTGGACTTTTTTTCCCTTTTTCTCAGTTTTTTTTTGTATGCTTTTTCTTGTTTTATACCCTTCTTTTGTTCCTATTTCTTCTTTTCATACTTCTAGTGAGAGCTGTTTGTTTGGCTAGCTGCAATATAAATGTAAAATAAATTAGGACACGTGATAAAAATATTTTTAAAGCGATATTAAAATGCTCTCCTCCCCCCGATGGTTAAAGACTGAAAATCAAAAGACGTTACGTGATGAGACTGGATCTTTTTGCCCCGCTCATACTTAGTGGCAAAAAATATAATCTGCACATTACCTATTTTACGATTCGTCGCGGTGGTTTGGCAGTTCCGTCCTTTTTATTTTTTTTTTTTTAACTTTATTCAACTTTCACAACGACATTAAAATGAAATATTCTTTTTCCGCGGAAAATATTTTTGTGACACAAACTTTATTCGAAAGGTTTTAACATTTTTCAATTTTCCGGCGTGAAATTTTTTTTATCACATACTTTGCGCGTATGTTTTTTTTTACTTTTCTTTCTTTTTTCGATGCGATTAAACGAATTCTATTGTAACATTGATATTGGTTTTGGAGTGATTTTAATGTACAGAACTTGGGCAAAAAAAATTAGGCTCCTCAGGGGAACAGTTAAAAAAAAAAAGACAATGAAAATATTGTATCCCTGAAAAACGCGATAAAATCAGATCATAAAGGAGTTCCTGGAAGATAGAGGTTTCAAGTTGATCAGTTGGTGAGTGCATAAGTAAAAGGGTTTATTTAATTGAAAATGATTGCTCTCCACTATTTTTTTGATTGCTCTCCACTATTTTGATCTAATCCAATGATTCGCTTATCAGGTTATCATCTTCTCTGATTTCCTTAACGCTTATTGAGGAAAAGTTTATTTTAGCGGTATTCGCGGGATTTTCCCTTCGTTGAATAGTGATATTGGTTATTTTTACTGAGATAAATCATTGACCATTCCCCGAATGAGCTAAGGATAATAAATCTCATTGTGAGACCTCAGTCACCAATTATTTAACTTGATTGTGAGTGTAATTTTTTTGAATTTCCACGACTTTAATTTAAATTACCATGCAGTTCTAATCGATGTTGGGAAGGTTTTTGGCCGAGTACGTCATCTTTGTTTCATTATTAAACAAAGTTGAAATTTCTTAAATACTTATTTTGTGTGTTATAATACCAAACTTAACTTTTTTTTTTTTAAATGTATACAATCATAGGTAAGTTTAAATAGACTTCATCGCAGTCTCGCTTGTATGATTGGCACTACGACATCCGATTGCCTTTTGAGGGGTTATTAAGTGTGGTTATAAGTGCATGGATAAAAGGCTTTAAAACAGGTAATAAGACTTCATTTTTTCTTCTTAATTCAATCTTCTCCATAAATCTAAAACTTTTACAATTCAAACCCATGTGATTTTTAGAAGAATTTTTCTAAATTTTGTATATTGAATTGTGGTTATCCTTTATTTTCTTGATTCTTAGGTAACGCTTTTGTGTAATAGTTCAAATCAAGATCAATCGATATTTGTTTTGACTTTGGTTTATCTTGTTATAAACCATTCCGTTTTATATGATTTAGTTCCATTGAATGAGTCTATAAATAAATGAATTAATAACCAAGAACACATCTACCGGAATCTAATAGAATCAACAAAACTTAATTCGATAACAAATTAACATGATCGTTCTGAACGAATAGACCGCTAGAACTTCCCACTCATTTTTTCTTTTATATAATTTTCCGTAGGTGAATAGAAAGTTAGTTACTTATTGAAGGAGGGGAGACCATTCTCATAAGACGTGATTAAGGCAAGTGAAAGGTTTATTACGGTTTATTGAAAAAGGCGTTGGTTCACAAATTCCAAGGCGATAGTTGTTTTTGTTTTTTTTTTCTAACTTTACAAGATAAGTTAGGAAAAATAATTTTTGAGAGTTTCGTTCATTTTTCCAATATAATAAGTGGTTGACGAGCGTCCCGGGACTGTATAATGTCATATAATAATCCCGGCGTTATATAGTGTAATTATTAAATAAATAACATAAGGAGATGGCGTATTTCGTTTAATTAGGCCAGAAAAACCCCTATAACCAGTCTCAATTAAATCTAAAAAATTCGCTGAGATAACGCAGAAACCAATATCAACTTTCAACGAGATCAACAGCGCAAGCGGTAATTAACAAACAAAACGTTGTGTTTTACTTAATTAGATGCTAAAAAGAGTTGATAAAATGGCCCTTAATTATTTTTCAGGGTTTTTTCTTTTATTCTGCCAAACAAATTGTAAAAGTTATTTTATTCGTATGAATTAATTTAATTGTTTTACTTTTTGTTGCTATAGCGTACCAAAGTGAACACCTGATTGACATTGTAACGATCTACATCGTCAGTTATAACAAATTTTGTTTCAGGGGGGGCTTGTATCAAATTTTAAGGCTAGTTTTGATTGTAAGTCTTTTCGTTAAATGTACACACAACTTTAGGGCCGTTGAGGGGGTGAGTTCTGGAAAAGCAATTACTTTTCTTGGTTAGTTTGTCGGACTTCGATCTATAGCCACCACATCTATCGAGCGCAACCAGCTTCAATTAGAAGTTTTATTTTTTGAATGATTTAAAATTGATAAGTTTTCAGATTGTAATCACCTACATCGTTAGTTAACTTAAATTCTGTTCAGGGAGGCTTGCTTAAAATTTTGAGCCTAGTTTCGATTGTAAGTCTTCTCGTTATGTGTACCACACAAATTTAGGGTCGTTAAGGTCGTCAGTTCTGGTAACGCAATTACTTTTGGTGGTTAGTTCGTCGGAATTGTAATTGTAAAAGTAATTTTATTTGTATAATTGCTTTACTTTTTGTAGCTACAGCCTACCAAAGTGAACCCATAATATTACTTATTAGAAAGTTAGTATCGTTAATTTGATACTCTACTCTATATGATAGGAATATATTTTTATTACTAACAAAGGGGAGGGCTACAGTCGTGGTGTTATCGATTTGAATAAACTATCATTACTAAATCCTTACTCATCCGAAGTTCACCTTTTGACGTGGTCAATCCCCTGCTGTAAATTTTGACAACAAACCTTTGACACATACTGCCACAATTATTTACTTGCATTAAGGGCTTACACTTGTTAAGAGAATGGCTTGGAAACTGCACACGAAAATAAAACGACAAAAACTTAGTCACCGGCTCAAACTATTGAAGCATTCACTAGATCATCGTTCAAAACTTCCCTTTTTTCACAAGTTTCAAGGGAGTCAAAATTTACTGATACGCTAAGACATAACCTCTGACACGAAGACTTTGCTGACTTGTTATCAAAACATTTATTAAGACATTAAAAGCACTAAACCCTTACCCTTTGCCCGGTGCTCAACGACGACTAAGCATACCTTGGAATCGAGATCTCCTAAATTAATAAGAATAAAATATCTTCAAATGTAGCTTCGACGATATGGGGAGTAATCGCTGGATGCCCTTGGCCTTCGTGTCAACAACAGTTGGTTTCATTTAAACCTAAAATATATTATTAATTAAAAACTCTGTTTTTTTAACATCTTGATTCCTGAATGAGATTATAATACATTATTCAGTTAGTTAATTAGTTAGAAAAGAAGTGTGCTGGATTATTAAAAAGCCACCAGGAGAAAATTAAGGAAAATTGTTTAGGAAAAAAAACAAGTTAGTAAGGAGGGCTTTTATTGAAACCAACACCGCCCCCCCCCCCAATACCCTACCGTTGTATTAATCAATGCTAAAATTTTGATTGTCGAATGTGCTCTGTGACCACTGGAGTCGAATGACCGGAAAATATTATCTTCCAAATTAATAAAAGTTCGTTAACTTAGTGTTAGTTTGTTAAAACTAAACAGCACTGTTAAAAGCTATATTTACGAATTTTATTTGCAATAAATATTTTTTGGTCTGATTCGCCAGTGATACAAAATGTTTCCTTCTATGGCTTGTAACTATTTAAACCTTCATAACTCGTCTAAATTTTGTCAAAATAGAAGGCTAGCACCAAAGCTGGAAACCATAACTCCATACTTACAGTACAGAAAATATTTTAGTTTGATTTATATAAACGTATCTCCGCATCTAATTTATTTATTAAGACCGGATTCCATGACATTACCTTTGATTGATAGGGCTATAGGATCCTACGAAGTTTGTTACGGCTCTAGTGGGTAGAGTTTTTCTAGATTTATCTCCATTTTTCGGTTGTTTTTATAAAAAGAAAGAAAGTAGTAGGCAAACTTTTTTATGTCTCAAAAATTTGTCCCTGCAGAGGGAGTCAGCTAGCTCCTGGGGCTGGGTGGGTCCCATGGTCTAGAATAGTCAAGCGTCACCCTACCCTGCAATTTGGTTGGTCAGAATAAAACCTCGCCCTGTTGGCTGGACGCGATTGGCCAGAATCAAGCCCCAGCAAGTTGGCTACTTGGGGCTATATATACCCCCTAGTTTTAGCCGATAGGTTTTTACCAAACTCGGTAGACTCTCACTACCGTACCGACTCCACCCGCCTATTTTTAGGCCTCCCACACCCCACATTCTTCTCATACATCCTTCAAATGGCCCCTTGTGAAAGACACCCATCAATCCAAATAATTTTTCCTACATACTTTGATTATTTTTAAGAGATAAAAAAACCAAAAAAAAAAACCGATGTCATTCTAACTACGGCTCTCTGGACAGGTACTTGCATCTGCACTGGTGTTTCTAGATTTGGTCATCTCATTTATGAAAACCTTTGCATCTCTCTTTCCTAACCTCGCTATGTTTTAGTCTGGTCTTGTTAGACCCCACACTTTCCTAGTGGGATTCTCTGCCTTCGTCTCGCTAAAACTAGCACCTCCTTGGGAGAGATTTCTTCCTTGCGGACGACGGTTACCTTGGGCCCTACGGACTTTAGCCAACAGTGTCTCCCCCCGGTGATCCAGACTGCCTCGCTCCGGTTCACACTCACCGTTGGGATCCGGACGGTTTTCGGCTACCCTCAGATACCGAGTGTGAATTCGCGGTCATTCCAAGATCACATAAGCTACCTACAATAACCACCCTATACCTCTTCTCCTGAACATAGTGCACTGTCGGGGCACATGCCTATCAGATATGGAGTCAGATAGTACAGTAGTAAGACCCGTCATGAAGCAATTGTCCAGGTCATAGCCTAATCAACCCTCACTTCGTCACTAGGGCTAGGGTAACTAGCACCTCGTGACGACCCGACAATGGTTTTTAGGGGTGCTGAAAACTACTTTGTTTCCTACTAAAAAATATTTGCACCTACTTGTGAAATTTTTTTTTGAATAAGTAATAGTGATTGCTGTTGTCCTTTTTATGAAATATATTTTGTTCTCTGAAAAGCCCAAAAAGAAGAGTAAACAGACTTCATGAACCACCACTGAGCACACAAACAGTAGAGTTATCTACTTAGGGAAAAAACTACATCGCCCCATGTAATATATATATTCACTAAGTACACAGAATGTTTCTGTATTTTTAGTGACTAATCCCTAATTCATCCTGTGAAATATCTGGTTATTTACGTATATATTCTCAATTTTTCTTAAATATGCTAAATGTAGAAATCAATGAATTCTGTTCTTGAAACTCATCACTGCGGCACATGAGTGTGTATCCGCATTCTTAACCACCTCACTGGAATTTAAATTTGTAGCTTTCTATGAGTCATGGAAAAATATAATTTAATGGATATTTTTATTTAATACCTAATAATTTAGTGGATCTGATGGATTTCAAGCAATGTAGCAAAATTTTAATCATAGTTTCCTTCAATCGTCGAAGATTACTCACTAGTTTCCCTTACAATTAGTAAAATTAATTACTTCAGTACCCCTTCTCTTATCTCAAATTTCAAAAACAACTTCTTTATTGTGATAAAATTACAATCTGCCTTTATTGAGCAATAAATAATTGTGATAAATGTTCTCTTTTTCTTATACGAAAAAAAATTAACTTTTACATCTGATCTCAGCAGTGTCACAAATATGATCAAAGGATTTTTTCCTGAAATGTTTTCCCCTCTCATTCAAATACCCTGGTCATCATTCACGGACTAAATATAGCTTCTGTGGAGAGACGGGAAATCATTTCTGACCGGGAAGTGGTTGTGAAAAATCTAATATTGTCAAAACGAGTCTGTTTGAGTGCATTTGGCGAGCCCGAAGGGAGACGCTCTACATTCGAACAGGTAAGATAAGAAGAGATCGTATTTTGTCGATATGCATGTTCCAGACAGCAGTCATGAAAATCATTAAATCAATTCACCAACGCCTCGAAATATGCCATTTGTTTCGGTTTATTTTAACCGGAGTGACGGAAGGTCATGAAAAAAGGCGGGCCCGTTTCGATGACTGAAGAGTTCAAAAGGAGTTATTTAAAATTAAAAATTCACATTTTTCACGCGTTGTAGGGTATATAATAGACGATATTGCGAGAAGTATTTCAAATATACTACAAAAATAAAGTTTCTTGAGTAAATAATATAAATTGCGTAATAAAATTATACGGAAAATACAATTTTTTAAAAAAACAATTCTTTACAGGCTCTCCAAATGTTTATTTTTTGTTTTTACATTAGTGAACGTTTCGTTTGGGATTCTCAGGACTGTACATAATATAATGTTTTTTACTCTCATCATTTATATGAACATTATATCCGAATCGGTACACTCTCAGTATTCTACAGTATTACTTGATTTCATGCTGGATACAAATGTGTATTCTCACCACAATTAATGTAAGAATTATTTTTTATAATTATTGGGAGAGTACCAATTCGTTATATGAGGTTAGATAAATGATTAACAATGGCGAGTGTGACAAATATATGATCATGAATAGTCTTGAGTACGTGAAACGATGACCAGTGTAAAAACAAAAATAATCATTTGTTAAAGTTGTAACTTTAACTTTATTATAAATTGCGTATTTAATGGACCTCTACCGAATTCAAATATTTTTTTAGTTTTATAAGATAATTTTTCAGCTGCTCGTTCAACAAGAACGATTTTAAGCAACTGAGATGGTTTAGAATTATATTTGATAATTAGAAGTGTGTTTGATAAAAAATTTCGAGTAGTGTTTTAACAATTGTTTAATAGCATGTTTTGAGCCATACCCAAAGTCTGACAAGTATTTTCGATAGTGTTTACTTTATATGTCGTTTTCTTCGTTCATATATACGTACTTAAAATAAACTATTTAGTTCATGATCAATGTAGTTGGCAAAAAAAACTAAAAAATGGCGAGCATGCGCGTTTTATGGTAAATCAAAGTACAAACTTGGAATACTCCCTCTCCCGGATTAACCAATTCACTCCTTCCTCATAAAATTTGGGCTATATAATTAAGAGTAGCTGGAACTAATTTAGCGATTAATGGAGTGAAACTTCAAACTTTAAAATGTTCTCAAATCAATCGCTTACCTGCCATGTGGCATGTTTAATGTAATATTATATGAGTTAAAATATTAAAAAGAAAAAAAAATAGTACTCATAATAATAATACAAAAAAAAAGAGTCGAAAAAGTCGATTCGATATAGCTCATATCATATCAGCCAAACGCAGGTGTAGTCAATATTAAATTTACTTTTGCCCCAATTACAGTAGCGTTCCAGCTAATTACAAACAGTTGCTGATTAAATCCTTTATTGACAGGACAGCTGGACCGAATGTAATTGCACCCCCCTCCCTCGACTGCAAAGGTTTCGATGAAAACGGTATACAAGAAAATGATTTCTAAAACACATGTACAGTAGGATGTGAAATACTGCAATTTGATTACTTTTTCATTAATTAATTAATTAAGATTGAGATGATAAATTCGTTCGAATTCTCTTTATACATAACCATATTTACTATATTGTAAATAATAATCGCCAAACTGAATTAGGGGGAGCTTCATTTTTGAACATGTGAAGAGGAATCGTAGTATTTCATCTACCCCATGCCACTCCGTCATTTTCCCAAAATAATATCATCAATACAAATGCAAACTTACGAACATGAAAAATCGCGATTTGCGAAAGTTTGTCAAAAATCAAGCTTTGTATTTTGAATATACATTGAGTGATAACCTAGAACGAAGAAAATCGAAAAAAAAGGGGATTTCGTAATCCGAAATGTAACTGATTTTTGGCTCTCCTGAAAACCTGCACTTTTGCTATTAGCAAGTTTGCATTTGTTTTAACGATATGTTTAATAAATAAATTAACTAAAAATATGGTTTGAAAAAAAAAAACGAAACAAAAAAATTGAAAAGGCGTGTAGTGCGTAATATAAGTGGTTGAAAGTATAGAATGGGGAGAGGAGGGGGCCAAGAAATTTTTAATGGTAATGTAACAATAAAAAAAAAATTGTCATGAGGTTTAAGAAACCAAAATAACGTGTGAAGGTAAAAAAAAATATAATACTTACGTAAAATTCCAGAATTCCAGGAGTAGATGCATCCATCACTACTGACTGGAGCATTCGATGTTTGCCTATCTGAAAAATTAATAGTTTATTTTTAAAAAATCAAAATAATTGTCAAATAAACAGTTCTTGTTATATTAGCTTCATCGATCATGGTACGGCCCCCATCCATCACCCCCATCGACGCTTGGTCGTGGCTGGACGACCACCCCTCTTCCAAATTTAAGTCGTGGATGAATCAATCAATTCAATTAACCAATTAACGACTTCAATGCCAAGGGTGCGTTAGCGTTTGCTTTGAAATAGTGTAATACGAGGTGGAGCTAGCTCTAGCACTACGTCATTTGCCAAAAATAATAATTAACAGTTTACGATGGGTGGAATGGCTGTCCAAAACTGTTGGATAAATTTACGAGAAAAAAATCGGTCCTTTTTTTTAATCGACTTATAAATTTTCAAAAGTTTAAAATTAAATTTCAGATTGAAAGTTTTATTTTTTAAAAGAGTTGAACTCATGATGAAAGAGTGCACGCTACACAAATTAAAAGGTATTCTAAAAAAATAAAAGTTATGAGAGCCATCAATAGAACTTGTTCGGGTCGAATTAAAGATTTTTATTTATATCAATATTTTCGTTTATAATAGTTTTTTTAATTTATAGCAAATGCAATTATTATTTGACAAGTAAAGTAAAAACTTATTGGTTACAAATACTTTTCGGTTATTTTATTATCACTTAATAAGTATTTGAGAAACACGTGGATTTTAAGGCTCGTAAAATTTTGTAGATGTATCATGTTCTAAGTAATTTATTATAATATTTATAATTATTAGCAGAAGTTATGAATAACTAAGTAACTCTAAACTCCGGAGTATACAGGAGAGCGTTATAATTGTTTACTCCATCGTCATTGATTCGGTTTTGATTGTTAACCCATTTTTTTGAGGGGGGGGGGTGTGTAGATGATGATTTTAATGTAAATTTGTTCATAATTCGTTTTTTTTTTTCATGAATGAGCATTGCTGAATGAGCCGCTTGCGCTAGGATCCCCACATTTCATATAACTGGGCTTATGTGGCTATCTACAATTGATACATATATAACAATGGTCCCTAAAATTAAGAATAATCAAATCTTTATTGTGATGAAATTACAATCTGCCTGATTGAGCAATGAGTAATTATGTCCAATGTTCTCATTCATGCCATATTTACAATTCTTCATTCACTCGCTCATTCTTACAGTATTTACGAACAGCCCGGAGACCTCCCAAAACCACAAGTCACCTCTCCGAATGCGAAAAAGGAAGCGGAGTTTTGGGAAGTCCCCCATGCTCCTCCATCAGCCGCGTCACCGGCGATCCCTAAACTTCAAAAAAGAAAAAAAATATAGGATTCCGACCTTCACAGTAATTTTTTGGGGGTATTAATTATTAATTAAAAGAAACATTATTTTTCGATGTATTTACAATGCTAAAAATGTTGTTCACTCAACTTACACTTAAGTAATTTCTCACTAAATATTATTTCTGAAGGGAGCGATAAGTATACACACTAACATTGAAAAAGTCGAGCCAGTTTCTTTAAGCTAAGCATGCCAATGTAGTTGAATATAGTAGACTGGACTCCGTAGTAGATAAATAGAATGGAGGACACATAAGGTTGGTTATTGGTCCAAAAACTATAGACTATTTTATAGACTGTTTGTCCGTCCCTGTGTCATACCCATTTTCATGTTCCTCCCAGTCTCCCCGACCACCTAACTGAGACAAGGATTGACTTCCATTTGATGGAATTAAGTTACTCTAATGGAATTCTGTCACAGCCTGGAGTATAAAGACTTAGTTTACATTTAGGACAAATAGAGTTCTGGGATACGCCTTTCAAAGATAAGTGTCTGTCGACTGCAGTCTCGTTATAAGGTTAATGTTTTGCTGGCTCCAGTTAAACAACCATGAGTTATTTTACTTTTGATGGTCACTACATACTCAACTAGTATTTGGTATTTAGCTGTGATTTGACTGTATGACTTATTTTCTTATTGACAAATTTCATTCAGGTTCTTCAGTGAGACTGTCTGAAGAGCTTTTTTCTTCAGATTAAGCAAGATCAGTTTAATGCCCGGATAAAACCATGATGTCTTCTATCTGGCAAGATGAGTTAAAATTTTTACATTTCACTTCCATTCAAGACCATCTCGCATAAGGACCTGATGCAGACACAGCATATCAAATTGGCAAGGTGTCTCTAAGGATCAATGAACGAGAAAGTATTAATTTCGATGGACTATTATATTTGACGCTGACGTTGGGTTGAGTAAATATTTATGGAGCGTGATACTTGCCGCTATATCACCTAGAAATCCACATTCGTGAACATAAATATTATCCTAATCCGGCAATGACACAAGTTTTCATGATGATTTCATCCTCTTCTCTATAATTGGTCCAACTACAATGATGCCATTGCTACACTACTAAATCGAAATTTTGTCCTTTCGATTTCATAAGTGCCGCAAATTTGTTGAAATTACCGGCTCTCGTAGAAGACATCCGGCCAAATTGGCGTCTTGAGCAAGACGACCTTCCGACCCGGCAAGGGACGACAAATCGTGAACTATGACCAAGCCACAACAAGATAGTTTTTCGATTTAGTCACGACTTCTGGCCCAATAGATCGGCTTCCCAAAAAACATTTTTAGGAACTTTTAGATCTACAGGGTCTCTATAAATCTTGACGAGCTCCGTCGCATGAGCAGATAATCGCCGAGCCAAAAAAGAAAGCCTTATTTTCTTGAAGATACGCGACGATGGTCTATTTGTATTCATGTTCTACAATTAATGACCTCACAACAACTATGACTCAAAACACTTTATTAATTACATATATATCTTTCTCGACGCAGAACAGACCAATCTATTTTACAAAGAATCAAACATAAACTGCCTGAATGTAAGAAGTATCTAGAGTTAGTTAAAGTATGTATGTAGTAGAGAACTTGTGTTTCTAGGTATTTTTGTTTCTGTTTTTCTTTCATGTATATAAGTGCTTAATATACATATTAGTTGAACATTATAACTTTAGTTTTAGTTTGGAGGAACTCAAATAGCTTGACTATATAAATCATAGTCATGAAGCGTAAAACAATATAAATTATTTAAAAAGGCCACCTCAAAGAACAAAGCGATCATTTATGGTATTTTAATCGGTTATAGTAAATTATGATATTTTAGGGTAGGTAATTGTTTTAATTTAGTTGTAATGATAATAAATAGCAACTGTAGTATGTGTATAGTATATTTAGTAGTTGTGCTTACTTGTTGATGTCTCTAAACTCTAGCGAACAATCAGACGTTAATGGTTATCAGCCACTAAATAAGACACTAAAACAGTGACACTCTTGAAGAACATGCAACAAAACTTAACCAGGTAAAGGACGAAAAACTAATGAGATCTACATCGTTCTAAGTGTCAAAGCCAGCTGGCTGGCCTGTGACCGACAGTACACAGTTTAACTTAACAAACCTCTCCGTACCTGTTCGTAACCCAGCTGTTAAAATTCGGTACTGGCAATTCGGAATATGGAACGGGAGAAATTGTCACTATTACGTAAATACTTCTTATAAATTTAGTTAAATGCTCAGTAGCACACAATTAAAGCATTCTATGATCTTACTAATGACTATCTATAATTTTTTATTGCATTACTTTTATTAGCATAAAGACACAAAATCAGTTTATCTAAAAAGCCCCTTATATTATTGTTGTACATCGGAAATTTCAGCTACGACCATAATTGTTTCATAAAAACATTTAAAAGTAAATCGTCATTTATTTGGTTTATGTTATTTTGTATTTATAGTCCTTTTTTTTTCTTTTTTCCCCCCATCTTTTTTTCCTTTTTTTTTTCTTTCATAGACCCTTTAAATTTACAGATCCATTATGGTCTTCAAATATCCATATTAGATATGTAAAAAAATCCTGATTTTGTCAGTATAGGAACTGATATGAGGGACTTAAGTTAAAATCAGGAAAGACAAGTGACATTTGAATCCTTAATGGGATAAAAATAAATTATCAGTTCGGAATATTAGTGAGCCATATTAAACAGAAATAGTTCATAATCATTATTACTTACTAAATTTTATATTGTTGAAAAATCGAAGCAGTTGTAAATTAACCCCTCCTAAGTATAATTAATTTAAATTTAATAATTAAGTCCTCTAGTGACTAATTGTTGGATTTTTTTTTCTCAACAATTTTCCATGGTTCAGTTAATTAAGTTGAAAATGAATACCAACTACTCTCTCTTAGATGATGAGCTGAGAAAAATAGAGCTGTCGTTGAAAAAGGGTCCTAATTAAAGTGTTTCATTGGTTTCGAATCACAAAGTGAAGAGTAAATTTAATGTAAATGATAATTAATCACCGTTTCTCCGTTTTAATAAAGGAAGTCTCATGGCAGCATGGCAATATATAATAATGTATACAATTTACTGTCAATACTTTCTATTAGAGATAAAGTAATTCGAAGGGAGGAGCAGAACGGTTGTTAGAATGGTCCGGAACAAGGATAATAGCGATGTTCATTAACTTACTTTTAGAAAAACTTGATTTTCCTGATAGATTTTCGCATATTATTGTTCAGTACAATATTTTGGCAACCTATTTTATTTATAAAATTTATATTTATTCATCCTCGAGAGAAAAAAAGAGTAACTAATTGAATAAAGAGCAAAATGACCAGGTTTAGTGCCATCTGCACAAAGGTACTGTTTGAACCATCTAGCGTCTGGATCGGCACTACATTTTTGAAGTGGTGGGCTATAGATTAAAAAAAAATAAAAATAATTTTTGCCATTTGTACTGGGTTAAAAACAATTTAGATATTGAAATTGAAGTCTTTATTTTATTATTAATAAACATCATAAAGTCAACATGTTGCCTATATAGGCACTACACTTCAAATAAAAACATAAATTTACATATGCAAAACACAATTACATACAAAACACTTAGTTTGGATAAATAATAAGATTGACAACAATAAACTGAAAAAAACAGCACACCTTTAAATTATTATTAATTTCATGAGTGAATATGAATTCGGTAACCTTTTTGCAAAAATAAATACAAATTTGAAAACCGTAAATCACCATTCCATCAAAAAGTTACTTTTTGAAACTTACGATTATGTTATTATTTATTAAATTCATTGTTTTTATGTACTTTTCTTCTACATATGTAAATTTACATTTCTTATTTGAATTATTGTCCTTATGATACCTAGGGGAAACGTCGAATGTTTTTTATTTTTTATTAATAATAAAATTCGAATTTATTTTGAGAGAGACTTCTAGTTTGTTTTTTTAAAATAATTATAAAGCAGTATAAATATCATTAGTGTCTCTGTCTGAGTGTTATTCCGAAAAATAATGTAATATTTCATGTGATGAATATAAAATGGTGAGGTTCTTGGAGGTAATCCTTTGATCAACTATTGGTTTTACTAAACATTGAGGTTTAAAGAATGAATCTGTAGGTACATAGAAAAAAAAAAAATGTTATAAAGATAAATATGTTACATATTGCACTCTCCAAAGTTCACCCCTTGAATCTGATCGAAATTCGCACCGTAACATTTGCTATAAATCTCCCGGATCCGGCCAAGTGGAAGATTACTGGTGCGAAATCCGATGTCCTGCCCTGCCACCAGCAAGCTGTACGACCGGGGACAAAGAGATTTATGCAGTCACGTACGACCGGTCTCCGATTTATGACAGAGGAAATATTTTTACCGTTGCTATCTAATCTATGGGTCCACTGTGGGATTCAGTTAGGCCGTTTGCCAGTGCACATGACCACTATATACAAGGCACAGGGCGTATCTATGACCCACATATTGCCTGAGGGCTTAGCTTTATGTTTGTTCGCTGGTAAATTTATATTCCATTGTACGGCTAATGGATGTAGTCTGGCTCTATGTATGGTGCAGTGTTCAGCCGTACTAGTTTGTCGGTACCAACCCCCTAAACCAACAATACATTTTTCTACAACTCGCAACTCCTCATTTCAGTTAAACTATTAGTTCTTAATATTGTTAATTAGTAAAATAATATTTTTACTTCCTAAATTTTATCACACCAACTACGAGCTAAATTGTATTTATGCATTACATACAAGCCAAATAAAATACCCAGAAAGTGAACGAGCATTATAGATATGTATATTAGAGTATATTACACTTCATCAGCTAAACCATCTTTGTAACCATCAATTGTGCATAACTGAAATATTAACCAAAAAAACCTACCAAACCGGCCCTAACATTATTATTTAAATTAGTTGTTCTGTTCCACATTTTAACCAAAACTAATTAGAAAAGGTTTTTCGGTAATATACTTTTAAAATTTCAGTATCTGATTAGGTTTTATTTAAAATACAATTAAAAGAAAATAATGAATTAGAACAATGTTGGGACTGTTACAATGACGCTATTTAAGATTTGAAGTCTGGTCTCATAGTTAAGGAAGTTAGAAAAATATGGAAGCAAAGAAACAATTTCAAATATATTCTAATTGTATGAATTTTGGTATAAATGTGATTTATACATATGCATGTGTATGGACCAGTTTAGGAGTTAATTTTGCATTATGAAATGAAACGATGCAACACTAAAACAGTTGGACGTTGTCAAATTAAGACGCTTACCCGATTGTCTGTATGATGATATAGCACAATCTCCTGTGATAACCATTTCGTAAAAAGGATGTTTAGGAGGCAAGGAGGTGATTATTAAATGAGGATTAGAAATTATTGAGGTCTGAAAACCATATTCTTAAATTGAAATTTATCACAAAAATATCATTACAATACATATGAATGAGTTCTTAAACAGTATGATTGAATTCTTACATTCCAATCAATAATGCTTTACAAGGTAAATTGTAATTTTTCAAATGAAGATCTTTATAAGATATCAAATAATAATTTATATAATATAAAATTAAATAATGTTTTAAGAGCCAACAATAGAAATCACGTAATAATTCGGTTTTGATCGGTGTTTTGTAAACCATATTGCTTGTTTGATATCTGTTAACTATGACACCAGAAAAAACATAAAGCTACAGATTCATAGGAGTGAAGGGGATAAATAATAAGTGCCTCCTGGGAAAACTGTTTCATTCAGTCCTCTGGCTAATATATAATATATATAAAAAATGAATGGAAATCTATATCTATATTTATCGATGCATATATATTTTCACCTCGCTTATCCGGAGAACCATGCCTCTACGCTCACTCAAAATAATTAAAATAATGTATTTAATTGATTTGATTAGGGATGCTATTTAATTATTTAAACTGCTTGATTTGATTACTCTACCAAACTCTAAGCGTACTGTAATGGTATCAAGTGATTATATAACAAAATTGATTAATATTGATTTGATTTGATATTGTCCCGATTAATTCTTTTCATAAGTAAATTTTGTGTTGATCAGTGGAAGGAATTTAGATAATAAAATTAATTACAGGTACAGCATAATCGATGTATTTACATGACTGAAAAATTAAATTAAACGTAATAAAATGATGGATGATTACATTGAACTGGTAAACTAAGTGTCAATATTTTAAGTTTTTATAATTGACCTAAATGTCTAAACATTTGTCTATATTAATTCTTTCCCTTGACCTCCTTAATTTTGTTTATTTATAGATTCTGAAAATAAGATTTACTTTATGAATGGTGTAAAAATAATGTTGGTAACTGTAAAAAGAAGTTTGATATAATAGTAAAAAAAAAAATGGTGTCTCAACTGATCATTAGAACAACTTGTACCTTTTATTTTGAGTTCTCGTTTGTATGTGATAAAATTAAACTTACTAAATATGCCAGCAACTGAAATTTATATGCTCAGTTTTCGAGAAGCCTGAGATGGGAAAGAAGACGAGAAATACAAACACATCTACTTACCTAATTTATGATGTTGGTTCAGGGAGGCCTGGCACTGCCTCGTTTAAAATAACATTTAACGAGCTTAAACTCCCGCAGGATTTTGATAACAAGTTCGAATCAGAGATAAGGTCAGTTTCTTCCACTGCTCACAGTTGGCCAAGTTCCTAAAGTCGTCATAATTTTGGTTTGAGTACCAACGAAAAAATGTTATTAAGGGAGATTTCTTGTTAATTAAAACATTATTGAAATAATATTTAAAACCAGCGTGTGGACTTGGGGGGCCACTGGGCTGTTTGTAAATATTGTATGAATGTGCGAACGAATGATGAATTGTAAATATGGTATGAATGAAAACACTTATCTCAATTATTTATTGCCTTTTAAGTAGGCAGATTGTAATTTCATCATAATAAAGTTGTTATTGAATTGAAAAAAAAAAAAAAAAATATTTAAAACCAAACCGTCCGCAATTGTTGTCGTTGTCAGAAATGAAATATATAAATTAGAAATGTACTATTGACTTTTGTGAAAAACTTGAGTCAAGAGTTCATTCTTGAAAACTCAAGGTAGACACACCTCATAGACAGGCTAGACAACAAACAAGATATTTTCAAAATCATAAAAAATTATCTATCGTATTCCTATATGATTTAGAGGTGAAGTTAAAAAAAACTACAAAATATAGAACGGTTGAAGAAACTACTATATACTAACAGTCAACATAGAGAATTTCACAATTATCTCCAATGATTTGATTAATTGTATTTTACAATTATTTTTTCTAATGCATAAATCAAAAATTTAAGATTTTTTCCCTGCCCAAACTGAATTTCAAAAATTAGTGTTTTGATAGCCTACTGTAAAAATTGCATATTTAATACTTTCAAGCTGATTTCATCTGTTAATAAGGTGTTTTTTAGTGGTACAAAATCCCGAGCAGGTTTTTCACAATCATTTAATACGTTTGTTAGAAACTAACGTGAGTTTCTAGTCACCAGTATCTCCCGAAATTGTTTCTTTACTTCATTTTCTTGAATGATAATGATGGAAAACAATAGCGAGGCAGCTGATTCGTGGTTCGACTGTTTTTTAACTGATTGCACCCAATGAAACGTTATTTTGAATGATTAATCGATTTTAATTTGCTACTTTAAAGAAAATGTTATAATACAAGAGAGCTGATGTACGAAATATTGAAAAGTAAGCTTACGACGTGAAAATGAGGTACTCCTGGATTTGTGGCACCGATTACGGGACTAGAGCACTTTGTCTCCAGCTCGAGCCTCCAGTCCCGGGGTTGTACAGGCCCTGGGTGCAAGCCAAATCCATTATTAAATACACGGCCAGAGAGATAGCTGCTGTCATAAGGACCATTGTCTAATGTCTGCAGGATTATTGGGAAATGAAGTTTAATCAATTCCTGCAATGTTGTATGTTATAATATCCTATGACCGGTTGTCTCTCCTATTTTCCCCATTATATATATATTTTTTACCTCAGTGTTCTTTTTAAAGAAGAAACAGTACTAAGAGATGATACAGTGAGGGCCGGAATCTCAACATTAGTTTCTTAAAACTGAATAGACAATTGAGTATAAACTACTCAATATTTTTGACCAAAAAAACATTTTTTTTTTTTGCTAAAGCACTGCAATTACTGAAAATCACGTTTTCAACAAAAAACAAAAATCATAAATAACTAAAATATCCTGACATCGATGACTTTACGGTTGACATGCCCTAAAACAAAAAAAAAACTATTAAAATGAGCTGAAGCAATTAGTACAGGGCAGTGTTGAGTAGAGAAAGTTTCTGCAGGCTCCAAAACCGTAGTTAAAAAATTCAATTAGAGTTCAAAATTAGCGTGAATTTTTTTAATTATAGTCGATTAGAGCCCCTACACCATATATCGAGGACTTTAGTTTAATAGTCTACATTATATAAAAAATATTTATTTATTTTTAAATTACAAGTAAATACTCGGTATTTTATTATTTTTCATGAGGTTGCTTCAGCTATTAGCATCTCTGAAGCATCAAGATAATATTCATGTAAAATATTATTGCACTCTATAAAACTGGGAATAAAACAAAATGCTTTTGACGGCAGTCAAAGTTTGTAGCAGCATCGCGCCATTAAATGGAATTACCATTTAAAATACCATGCCCCTAAAAAAAACATTTCGCGAGTTCGCGTAGTTGCGCCACGGTCTTAATGACAGTTTTAATGACTTCTTGTCATTTTACATTTTACGTTTTTTACAAAAACTATATATTATCACCTAAGACGTCATATTACGACATATTATCATTAATTTGATACCCAGATCGAAACTGTATAATGACTTGTTTTTTTTATTACAGACAATAGGCTTCCTAACGTGTATTTATAGAACCTGTATATAAATGCTATCTATCTAGTTTGAAACGGATAGCTGAATTCACTAAGACTAGAATAGAAGCTAAGACACAAGACTAAAAAAATAAGGGTTTCAGATTTTAAAAAAACAAACACTCTAAAAAAAGAACAAAAATATGAAAATTCTATAATTATTTCTCAAATTTTGATTTTTTTTTTAGTATATTACAACTATTTTTGCGTTACCGAAATTAATTTGTCCACTACCAAGGGGGAATATGAGAGCTTTAATTATGAAATAGGTAGAGTCACGGGAGTATTTCGATTTTAATTGTATTTTTTTCACGTCCTTTATTATTATAATTATTTATATTAACTGGAAAATTAAAATATGGTAGGCTACTAATTCTAAGATCAACTTGTTTTAATTATATTCCATTAAAGTCTTAATTAAAATAACACCATCAGGGCGTCCTGATCTTAAATTAAATTACCTAATCAATATAAACTTTTTTTAATTAATTAACGACAATCGCGTTCACGGAGAAATATTATTCAGACATTTGCAATCTCAAAAAGGACCCCCATCGAAAATTGCATGGCTCTATGTTGAACAAGGGATTTACTGAAACTAGAAAAGACTCGACAGACAAGAGGCCAAAAACATAAGATTTTCTGATTTCGAAAAAACGCTTAAAAAATGAGTAGGAAAATGAATATTCTATCGACTAGTCGGTTTATTGTCATGACGTCGGTTTGTTTATAAGTTATTAAACAAATTCTAATCCGTTCTACTGCATCTTGAGTCCAGTCTTGATAAGGCCCCGTCCTTTATAAGCATCATATCCTTTGTTGCGTGTGAGGCGTTCTGCTCGCGATCAGCAGAACCGTGCCTTGTCAATGAACGTAACGATACGTTGATAATTGACAGTTACACGCATACCAGAAACGTCAGTCCCCGTCTAAAACGGGAGTTCTTTGGGCATTTTAGGTTTTTTCCCATTCAGTGTTGACTGAGGCATAACTCTCGAAATGTTCAGTTCAGTGTTTGTATGTTTAGTTGTCATATTTTTAAGGATATTTGTGACTGAGTTGAATTCGACAAGTCAAGGTATATTTTATAGTATATATTTATAGTCGATCCAAAGATCATTAGCCTCGGCAGTGCTTTTTTTTTTGAATAATTTTTTCTAAATTATATGTAAACGAGTTAAAGGAAGTGGAAAGTGAAGAAAACATGATCGGGAGAAATTGCTATTAAATAATTTTTACAAAATACTCAAACCGACTCGGTCACTTGAAATAAAATTTTCAACAGATAGAAATATTTTGTGAAGAGATAAATAATGTAAAAAAAAAAAAACAACTATTAAAATGGACTAAAACTACTTTAAATATGTCTTTTCCATTGGCTACCAACATTTGGTTTATTTTTTGGAATATCATTGAGTTCAGTTTTGTGCTGAAGTAATAAGACCTCAATGCGTCTTCGATGATGTAGAAAAAATAAAATATGAAATATTAGCTCATGTAGTCTCTTGAGAAAGCTTACTAGCCCAAAAGAGAGGGCATGTGATACAAAATAATATTTAGCTCACAATTATTTTTAAAAAATAACTCTTTAAAAAAAGTAGCAAGGCTGCTGATGCAAGGAGTTATTAGGTATACTTGATCACTGGTTGTTAGTAATCAAAACCCAGACCACTAAAGAAAAGCCCCGATAAGATGTACCATTGGAGATATGAAGCAGGCTGGTGCAGGTAATCTGTGGGTAAGTTGGGGCCGCGTTTAATTACGCCTGGGCAGACAATGGCCCCTTAACCCTTCGGAGTCCTCCTCTTCAAAACTTGGACAATTGTCTTGGAGGTTTAGTCGTTGGATCGCACAATGGGGTACATCAAGAACGGGACATTTCTCAGTGGTGTGAAGGATTAAATGATTTTCTTCAACATCTTTACGCTTTTTATGGCCCTGTCAATTTTATGGCATGTTCCCAGTCAAGTGTGATAAATCAACCAATTAAGGGTTATGTTCCAGCTGTGAAAAAGTAGTGAACACGATTTTAATGTCATTTTTCATTACCGAATTTTGTAATTAAAGTCCTACGTTATACAGTTATGTAACATTTAAAATTAATTCGAACCTAAATTTTTGTTGTTATAAAAGATATGCCGAACATTTATACATTATATACCTATTTTTGCTTTTAATAATATGTAAATCATAATATTAAAATATTTAATATTGTCCTTTTGACAATGCACGGCACTTTTATTATTATGTTTTTGATTTAGTAATGAAAATTATTTTTCATGGGGCTGCTTTTTATATTTTAATAATTAGGACGTCCTATGAAAATAAAAATCTCTGGGGTTGCGAACAAGATTTTAATGATAGTTTTATTGACTTTTAAATTACAATTGCAGTCCATTAAGGTACTAACATATAATACATATTAGTAACCAGGAAGGCAAAATGTTCAATTGCATACCCTACTCAATATGACCAAGTAATTGGTTAATGATTATTAGCCAAAGAAAAAATGTACTGGCAAGATCGGGGCTTAAACCCGGGAGCTACCCAGCAACCAGTCAGGATATAATATTAATATAATATAATATTGGGATCTTCCCAATAGGTATTTTCTATAACTAAACTCTAACCACGGAGGCTGAAATTTAAGGCAGGGGTGGGACTCAAACCCGTGTTGGAGAGGTCGCTAGTTCGGGTCCCTATCCTACTTTCGTATATTTCTTTTCGGTCCAAGTCACGATATTTTTGCTTACACTAAACTTTAATAATGGCTGTGGAATCTATACTAGAACAAAAATTTATAAAAGTAATTAATGACATAAGAACTAAATATCTTACAAACGTTATTAAATTGTTTCTACATACACGCTATCTGTAGATGATCCTATACGTAAAACTTAGATGTTTAATTGGCTATATAGATTAATGCATGTAATAACAGTAAATAACTATTTATTATTTCCTTTTGGCAGATCTGCACCAAGGCGATATCGCGGTGCCCAAGGAGGAAGAATTGGACAAAATAAGAAAGGAGGTGTTCCTGGAAGGACTTCAGGTGGAAGAGGAAGGACTATCCCCAGCCCAGAGGAAGCGGCTATTAAGGCCGAGAACCGGGTAAAGCTGCATACACACGCAATATATTCTAATTATTGTACATTCATACATATTTTGAATATACTCATTATATAAATGTTCAATTAGGTAGACGTATTAGTAAAACCGGTGGTGAGGTGTCAATCTTTGATGTTGAATGAATCACTTGACCCCCCCCCCGCTTCATTTCCCCTTGTTATTAAAAATTATGAAATTCTATATAGATTCTGTATAAATTATTCTATTTACAATAGGTTATTATTATATGCCCTGATGCTTGGCTAACGTTTTATCAATTTCACACTGTAATTTGCGATTTTTACAAAGTTATAATGTACATTATACATTCATTGTCTATACATGTTTAAACGTGATGGGCTCACCTTATGAATCATAAAACTTGAAACTAACTTACATCTAACAAACAAAATCTTAACCTGAGTTTCCCCGGCAGTCTCTTGCTGTCGATGCGTGAAGGATGGTAGGGTCATAGTGTTTTAACTAAAAAAAAAATTAATCATTTTTTTTTAAAGACTTTGGACAAGTTTAATGAATCGCTATTCATAATAATTGCATTTATGATAATTGATAAGCAAACCGCTTTATCGATAGTACATTAAACAGTAAAGTAAACATAGGTTGATACAGATGTTTTAATAAAACATATCCAATTTCTAATATACTACTTTATCCAAAGATTAATAGTGCAGCAATTTTTCTTTTATAGTTGAGTCGATTTTTATTAAATAATTAAAAATTAAATATTTATGCAATAACTATAAATGACAAAAAAACCAGTTACTTTTGTTTGTTAAGCCACTACTGAATTAATATAAATAGAGACTTTGCAAATAAAAAATATTTACAGAAGAAACATATTGGAATCGGCCGGAACGAAATTGAATATGCGACTTCTTATTATTGGCTCCTATAACTTTATTTACTGGAATATAACTAAATTTATATTTTGGCTATAGTCTTTAACTTGTGGGAAAAATCGAAACCTTAAGTCACAAGTAGTTTATACTATTATAGAAATAGCTTCTGATAATTACTTGGGAAATCTTGAAAGTGAGAGATAACTGGGTCATAATAGACACACGGTTTTATTATTTCACGTTTAATTTTTAATCATGTTAATTTAAAAACCTTTGTTATGTCTTAACTGAAGTATAGCTAGGGTGTTTATTGAATATATAGTTACAATTTTAAATCAATCGAATCATTTTTACGGCAGCTATTGTGAATATACTGAATATATACACTTATCCAGCACTAACAGGTGAAGAGCCAGATAGACCGACGAAAGCCTAAAACTGTTTGAAGGTAGAGCCTCTCCTTTCGAGGTGGGCAAGTAATTAAAAATAAAAAAATGTTTCTTTGTGTTATAAATGTTTTAGAAAAGATATTCACTTTCTTTGGAGATCATTATTAAAGTAAATATTGTATTTATTTCCTATATTATCATTAAAACTTTGGCAGTGCCTTCCCAGGGCAATCCCTTTTTCCGAAACACAACTACCTGAAGAACTAAGAAATCTTCTGTAGTACTATCCCGAGTGACTCTAGGAGAACTCCAAAGCAAAAAACCAATCGGAGAAACCGGCCTTCCTCTAATCCCATTATACCACCACTGACTTGATCAACTTAGAGCCCACCGAACAAGTTTGTTAACTCAACCACCATCTTGACTTGGAATTGGAGGTGGTGGAGTGAATCGCTTCTTCCTCCGGACTACCAAGATTGGATATCCTATTGGGAAGTCTACCTATAATAGTGGCGAGTTTGGAACCGCATTGGATATGCAGATCGCATTGTCACGATGATCATGGACAGGAAATCGACTTATGTTAGATTATAGACAGATTGTATTTTGTGGTTGGTATTACGGTTTGTTGCAAGTTTGATAACAAACCATCGCCACCTGGAGTATGTTTGATCAATAATGAAATAGAACCATAATTATAAAGAATTTTTTTTCGCTTCCAGTGACAGGTAACTGTCCTTTAACAGATTTGTGTTCTCTCCTTAGTGGTTAAGCCACTTATTACTAACTCTCCTCAAAGCAGGATTTAATTCCCGGCTTCCTCTACAGATTTTTCTCTACAGAATGGGTCTGGTAAGTTGTTTACTCAGGGGGAAAAGAGCAGCTACTTGAATAGTATTGAATCTGGCCTAGAAAGCGGAAATGATGTTGACGAATAATATAAGCTAGCTAAATCAATCCAACTAGCGCCACTTCCCAACTGCGCTGCCAAACTTGCACGCCCTTATCTTTTCACGACAGCATGTGACAAAGATTAAAAGGCTTGTGAAAAATGGGAATCAATATGAAAAATTGTCATTAAAAGTAGTTAATCATTTATTGGTTTCGGCTCAAAACATTGAATGCAGAGTACTAAAGTTACATCAATTCCCTCAATATTTACCCAAAGTGAAAATTATTTTTAAGGGTTTTATCCCTTTAAGTAAGTCCGAGCTACCTTATCACGTAGTAAATTTCGCTGTCCGTGCAAGCATTTCAACGTGGTATCTTTCTTTATCTAGTACGTGGCCTCTGCACTAACAATAACGTCTTGTTAGAGCCGCGTACAAATTTCAACTGGACAGGTTTTCTTGATATGGAACATATGCTAAACGCTTTATTTCACGAACATTCAAAGTCGCCCCAAAAGCAGTTTGGGCTTTGCTCTACATAGAGCACTTGATGAGCAGGAAAATAAAAACACAACACGAAATTGATCAAAACCCTCCAGGAAAGGATTGCTGATTTACTGGAGTGCCAATGTTAACAAGTTCCAACTTTTCACAATAAGAACAAATGTTTCATCTTCTTCCATTGAGTCTATATTGCCGCTAAACGTGAAGACCTTATAATTTAAGAGATTTATTAGTTTTGCTACAGACGGGTGATCAGACCGTGTTTGAGGCAGTTACTGATGACAATGGCTCCCTTAGATCTATAACAAATAGGACAGTCTGCAGGGATATATAAAAAATAGTCGATGGGGAACCAAGAGACATGATTATCATAGACGTATAGAAGGAGGTAAATCAAGAGTTAGACCTCTTGATAGAAGTGGCATGTTAGACCCATGAAGGATTGTTCCCTCCGGGACAGTAAAGTGAACGTAGCCGCTACCCCAGAGGAGATGAGAAGATACTTAAACGTCCGTGCCGTCTCTTGACTATAGACTACAAGGAAGCTACAATGATGGCTGTCGCTGATGACATTGCTGTTTACAGTTATAGCATGAGTGCACAAAGAACTATACACAGGCCGAGTCTGTTGGTAACCTTATCAATGACAGACTGGGTAAGTTTAACATCAGTGTGAACTCCGGGTCTTCCCGACTACGTAATCTTATCCTTCCAAAATGGAAAAAAAGCCTGGCCAAAATCCTATACTATAGGAGGGAAAGAGAACACACTATCTGATTATAAAAATGGATAGGCAACTCAATTTCTCTACCGATTTAAGAAACAAAATAGAAAAACCTACCGGCTTTCGCACTTGTTAACTTCACCCACCTTGTTGTTGGGTCTCAAACTGATGATATTTAAATGTGTCCTCCGGCCAGATCTGCTGTACGGTGCCCCACCGTACATTCACTTGCCTGACAATTCAAAAGTGGTAATCCATACCTCCCTCGAGAGGTTAAAGAACGCCGACCTGCACCCATTGCTTGGTGTGCTGTTGTTTGGTGAGTTCATCCGCCAGTCACATAAAGACCCTACCGCCCTTCCCGCATCGATGGCAACTTACTGTCGGGGAAAATTAGGTTAAGATTTTTTTGTTAGATATAAATTAGTTTTAAGTCTATGATTCACGAGGTGAGTCCCATTACTTTTAAATATGTTTAGACAAGGAATGTTTAATATACATTATACTTCTGTAACGATCACAAATCGTAATGTAAATTTATTAAAAATTGTATAAAATGTAGCCAAGCTTCAGGACATATGATGACTTTCTGTAAATAGATTCATTTATGTAGAATCTATTTTGATTCCCATAATTTATAATAACAACGGGATATGAAGGGAAAAACTTGACTATAGGATTTTACAGGCATCGCTAACACGGTGTTGACATCCCCAAACTTATCTTGTTGGGGTATAGTGCCAGGAATCATTGGATCTTGAACCAGGTCCCAAATGCGGGATATGTCAAATTCACCGGCAGACAGACGGAACGAGTAAAACCTCTAAAACTAAAGAGGCCGCTCCACGAGATAGCAGTCATTAGCCGCGGAGGCAATTGCCTGGACAATTATCACTATTAGAGCGAGCGGCCCCATCAAAGCCTATCTCAGTGTCCGTACTATCCCGTATCTCGCCAGCCTTTGTATTAACTCCCAAAATAGTGGAAACATTTATTTGACTTTCTCAGTCACTAACCGCCATTAAGACGTCAAAAGTCATTAAGTCCCCTTGTCGCTGCACTTCTGTTTGTTAGTAGCTCTCGTGAAAGGCTAACTTTTTACTTTTTTTCTTCGTTCGGACGCACCGATTATTTATACAGTCGCGTGCTTCTTGAATTCCGAATCAACTTTATTAGTATTTTATAGTGGGTATGAGGTAAACATACGTTTGTACATTCCAACTTCAAAAGTTACATTGGTGTCTATGTGTGCCCGAACTTAATGTCGTATAGTACAGCTCATGTAAGTGTCTCATAGTATCTCAACGGTCATGGATTTTGTTTTTGCGATCCTTAAATCATCAATATAGCTTTTTGGATAAGTTTTACCTTCCTTAGTTTATAAGTTAGGTAAGAATGTTTGTTAGATGACAACCTAATTCTAAGATTGCTCACGTCCTTATTTAAAATTAAAAAAAAAATATCTTTATTAATAATATTAATATTTCGAAAAATCTGTTTTGTATTTATAAGTGGACGCAATGCAGTAAGAGGGTGATGTCCACCGGGCCCAAGAGAGGAGGTGGGAAAAACCATTTTCCTATCGAAGCTACTTCTTATGAACGACATTAAATAAGGGATTCTGTTATTGGCTTCCAAAAGTTATTTCCTTTGAATATTTTTGCAATAATTTTTGTGCCACCGTATTTAAAGTGCACTTAATGATACGGAACAATCAGAACATTAAATCTCAAAATCGTAATTAATATATAATAAACAAGTTCTGAGCTTCAATTGGAAAAGTCAACGAAAGGCGTGATATAAATGTTTTTCTTATACTTACCACTACTATACCTAAACCAAACCATGACTCAATGATTTTAAAGCCTTTGTCGGTTTCTTCAAAATGAGAAAATTTTCTGTTTTCACCGGTGTATTAGTCTCTCTGTTTTAGTCTTTAAGTGTCAAAAATTTACTTGGAGGTCTTATTTGATATTCAAAGACATTAAAAATATAGCTACATCTATTAGTGCCATTAATAAATTACTCACTTGATTTAAAACAAAAACAAATCAATTATATCACATTGAATAATGTAATAAATCAAAGACCTATACGTTCTCATTAATAAAATAAAATTTGAGATTTATCTTCTAAAACTATGATTAAAATTAATAGACGCAAAAAAAAAAAAAAAAAAAAAAAAAAACCGGGACCCTAATTTGGGACGTGCCCAATATCTAGTCGGGAACTCCACCAAACATGCACTACCCCGCCTCGAGTGACATCCTTCTCGCTGAATTCTCTTTGGCTAGACTCTTGCAAAGGCTGTACAGAATGTACCCGACGGGAGCAGAGACAAACAGCTGGGACACGGTGTGACCTCTTTTAAAATTAATTTTCCGAGAGCTAGTTTACAAATTTGAAGGCATTATATGTGAATATCAGAAATATTATCGTTAGAAATGATCATATAAATAACAAAAAACCATTAGAGCCGCCATAAAAGTCTTTCCGCAATAGGAAGGAAACTCTTGGTTAGATCCATCACAGTTTTTGAATATGCCTTCAAGATCCGGACGCTGTGGTATTAGGATTAAGTACAGAAAGGAACCAAGGCAATTTCCCAGCGCCTTTTTGAAAATAAAGCCTCGGCCTTCGGGTTTAGCAGATATTCTTTCTGCAGCCCTTACAGCTTATATGTATTGTCGGGTCGTCACGTGGGGGGTGCCTAGTTACCCTAGCCCTGGTGACGAAGTGAGGGTTGATTAAGTTTATGACCTGGACAATCGTTTCATAACGACCATACTATCTGACTCCATTTTTGATAGGTATGTGCCCCGACAATGCACACAGGAGAAGAGGTATGAGGTAGGTAGTGTAGGTAGTTTGTGTGGTCTTGGAATGACCACGAATTCACACTCGATATCTGAGGGTAGGCGAAATTCGTCCGGATCCCAAAGGCGAGTGTGAACCGGAGAGAGGCAGACTGAATCGCCATGGGAAACACTGCTTGGTAAGCTTGCTAGGCCACGACAACCGTTGTCTGCTAGGGAGAGGTCTCTCCCAAGGAGGTGCTAGACTTAACGAGACGAAGGTCTGCCTTCGTCAGAATCTCTGGATGGCCTTCCCACTAGGAAGGGGTGAGGTCTGACAACGCCGTACTAAAACGTAGCGAGGTGAGAAGAGAGAGATGCAAAGGCTTTCATAATGAGAAGACCAAATTCTTGAATAACGCCGCAGCTGCAAGTCATAAGTAGCTTCGTCAGGAGGAGAGTTAGTGGTGGCTCGTTAAGCCCAATTATCTGGCTCGTTATTGTATCCAATGAGGCCCCCGTATGCGGTAGGGCTTTGTATAGGCAGCCGAAGGGCTGACCCGGCAGGGTGGTTTTCTACCTGTGTGGGGTAGCGGGTTCCCAGCTCTTAACTTGCAGCTGTGACTTCTTTATTGTTTACACATTTACAATGACTTATTTATGTTATTTACATTTGTTTAAATTAATTTACAATATATATACAATAGAGTATAGGGTGATTTATCTTATGTAGTTAGCGGTCGCTACATGTATTATAGTTCCTCCTTACTGCCAACCACGGCGAGTAGATACCAGTACCTAAGTCTCCAACTCGAGCTGAGGTATCCCTAAAACCCTCTCATTCGTCATCTGTTTGAGTACGAAGTGTAGCGAAGGCTTATATTTTCGGAACAGGTAGTGTTTGTATAACTGTGCGCTTTCTGTTCGGCCAACATTTGCTTGAGATAATCGACCGGAGTTGCCTAGTGGTCGACTGGACTGGTCTGTGATAAGAAGCTCTGTTAATCTTCAGCGACACTAGGCCCCTCCAGGCCCATTATAGCCTGGAGCTAAGCAGATTTATACGTTCCGCAAAGAACCCCCACCCCCACCCCTCTCTTCTCCGGGGAAATTTGAAATTAACTACCCTCCCCCCACCGCTAATTTAGGGGCTATTAAACAAGCGATAAGAAGTTTTAATTGATAGCAAACTTCCTGGTCATTATCAGACAGATGCCGGCCCAAGAAAGGAGCATTTTATGTATCGGCCGCTCGGATTGTGGTGATAACGGTATTTCCGTGACATATTGAAGTTTAGTCGTATGGTAAATACGTGAAGGAAGGACTAAGGTAGAAGGTAAATACTTGTTCAAATGTTTGCAGAATGGCCTTACTGCCTTTTCCGATTTAATTTTATGTTCATTAGGGCGTTGACGTAGAAGGAGAAAGGGAAATTTATTTGTAATAAAAACACAAAACATATACGTTTATCATAAGCAAAACTACTCGATTGGAGTGATGTGTTGCCATGTTGTTTTTTTCCATTTGATCATTGTTTCTAACAACCAAAATTTGTTTCCATAAATTATCGACTCAATTGTATTTTATGTTGGAAAGCTCGTAGTCGGCTGGTCGTATTAATAAATGTAAACCTCTCTCTGGTTTAACCACAATTTATTTTACGCTGATACGAGTGGCAGCTCTACCACCATTCTCAAGTATCTTATAATTAAAGCAATAGGATATAACATAAATATTTAAATAATAAAATTAAAGTGAAACTTTTAAATGATGTCTCATATTCTAACGTAATTAGTTCTGTTTTCAATTAGATAGCATGGTTGTCAATAGTGCTGGTATCTGTATAAAATAAATTATGTGTATACCAGAGAGAGGGGTATAAATTCATTTATTTTTGCCTTATTGGGCAATATGTAATTGTGATGAATGCACTCATACCAAATTTACAATATGTAATAGGGTATATTTATTAAATTTTTTTTTTATTAAAAAAATCGGATTTATGAATAAAGTTTATAGTGAAAATTGAAAAATCAGCACCCACAAATTTCCGGGTACAAGCTTCAATGTCAGTTACTTAAAACTATATTAAATGATATCGTTTTTAATCAAAAGGGTTTGTAAAAAATCAAATAGTTAAAATATTCACATATCACAAATTGTTTGGAATGTATTAAACACGCAATTTCTATATTTCTCGACATATCCTTTACATACTTTATGGGTTACAGTATATAATGTGTATTTAGGAACCATTTGACAAATGGAAAAATTAGAAGTTTCATCTTATATTACTTCTCAGCTGTATTGTACCTATGTCTTTATTTTAAATTAACCATTTTGTAACAATGGTATTTTATTTCCAAAGAGTAAACTGTCAGTTGATTTTTTTTAATGTATTTTCATAAGACATTCTGGGAGCAGTATTACTAAATAAAAAACAAAACAACCTACAAGTAATATCTCTTTTTATTAAAACACTGTAAAAATGAATATCTAAAGTTTATTTATTAGATAAAGATAAATAAATTGCAATGCAATTGAAGATAAATAAAATAAATAAAAAGCCGTGAAGAGACAGAGGGTGCTTTTATTTCAATTATAAACCCATGTTAGAGTAACAACGAAACCCTTTTCCAAAACCAGAAACCCATGTTTTTTCAACCTTGCGTATTGGCTCTCTTTATAAATTTAAGGGATGGAGTAGCACTGAATTAGCAGGACAGCAGTGGATAGATAAATACGTATATCAAGGAAGAATTGAAATTAACAAGATAATTTTTGAAAACTATAGCGTTTTAGTAATGTTTTTTTTTTTTGAATATCCATCACTTTTTTTAATTATAAATATACAGTGCAATTTGCTTTTGACAGCATACACTGAGTAAAATTTTGAATAACGTCTTATTTCGTTTGAAGTGTATTTATGGAAAAATGAAGAGAGATAGGGAAAAAAACTCCCAGTTGGTTTACTCGGCTCACCTTATTAAGTGCAGTTTGACTCGCTTATATTAT
This sequence comes from Acanthosoma haemorrhoidale, assembly GCA_930367205.1. Taxonomy (NCBI): domain Eukaryota; kingdom Metazoa; phylum Arthropoda; class Insecta; order Hemiptera; family Acanthosomatidae; genus Acanthosoma; species Acanthosoma haemorrhoidale. The sequence continues at coordinate 24,905,645 of OV884014.1, forward strand.
CCTTTGTATTTATTTATTGTGCAGGATTGTGTTAATGGCATTTATTTTGCTCAATTATTTTGTAATGTGAGTTTTTTTTTCTTTTTTTGTAATTTGTGCTATCAAAACATTATTTACAGCAGTTTAAGAGTTGTAGTATGGAATCGGCACACATTTTATATTTAAGGGAGCGAAATCTAATTGACTGTTCTGTTAAGGATTTGAACCCAGAACATTCCTACCATGAAGAAATTACGCTAGCACCACATGAGCTTCTCACCCATGACTCGTTTATTTTCAAATGTCCAAGAGCGAGACTAGAATACAGACAACCCAACTGGAAAAAAAATACCCGGTAGCATTATCTATCAGCAACCCCTCTGAAGCCGATGGTTTTCCAATAACAGCCTAGCGAAAATTATCTAACCCACCCTATTTGAAATTCAGAACTTCTTTATCTCATTTAAATATTCCCTTCTTCTTTTCTTCTTTCTATCTTTTTCTTTTTTTCCTTCTTTCTTCGATATTTAGCCCTCTTGGGGGAGATCGAGAGGGGTGACTGGGAGGCTTAGTGCGCGGGACTTTTTTCTCCCCTTTCCGCTGCCAATTAGATAAGTCGAAGCAGTGAACCGAATCAAGCACGATGACGTCTTATTAACTTTGCATTAAAGTAGGAGAGGAATATACAATTATAATCTCAACGAATCTTTTTATTTTTCGTGATTTACTTCTTGATATTAGGGCTGCCAATCCGAAGGTCTTAGGATGCATTGAAGCACTCAAGAGCATTCAAAGTGAACCGGAAATGCCTACTATTTTACTCCTTTGAATTTATTTATTTTTTGGGGATCGTGTTAATGGCATTTATTTTGCTCAATTATTTTGATATGTGAGCTTTTTTTTTTTTAATTGGTACTTTCAAGACATTATTTACTCCAGTTTAAATTTCTCACCTTGTGGCTTCCGTTAAGGGCCTAAAAAAATTTGCTCTTTGCTCCCTGATGTAGCTCCAACATTAATATGTAACATTGTTACATTCGCACATACTTACAGGCTAAAAATCCTTCCTACTTCAAAACGTTGATGTTTCTTCTAGGTTTACATTAAAAATTGTAATGACCATATTTTTTAATAATAATTAAAGTGAGTTAAATTTGAAAATTAACACAAACAATAGTATGATATTTTTAGAAGGAGAACTGAATAAAACCGGTACATTTACATAACACAGGTAGCTGTGTATTAATAAGTCTGATTTTTCAGAATTTATACCAGATCAGTTAAGAATATCAGACCAGACTAATCGACTTATTTATGATTTTGAATACACAGCTCTATTTTTTTGGTAATCTTTATCAACATGCCTTATTTTGTTTTGTTAAACCACCTCAATCTTATAATAATGGTTTTTCAATAAATGAAAAAAAAATTTAAATATCTAAAAAAAAATACTGATTTGGAACCATCTCCATGATTGGCGCTCAGAACTTTATTTTAACGTATGAATCGTTTATTGGGACGAAACCCCGCCTAAAACATAACCATCGCACTCATGCGCAGAGCATGTTTGTTAACGAGACCCCCTTCCATTGTTAACGAGTTTTAGTTGTCTGTGGCCATTCAGTGGGATTGTTTTCGTGTGCATTCAAGAAAATCTATTATCACCAACAAGGAAGCATAAATATTTAAAATAATAAAGATCCCATGGCCTTTTACTCGAAAACACTGCGATTTGCGTTAGCTCAAGTTGAAGGAACTTGGAGGTTCATTAAAAGAGAGCTCGGTAGAATCATAAATTGTGTCCTGTGAATAATTAAGTGGCCAATATCCTGCCACTGTTACTGCTGATGCCGTAATTGTGATTTGAGGAGGTATCGACTTATAGGGATCGGAGAAAAAGTTTCGGAGACAATGGAGAATCCGGGGTCTTGTTCGGGAATTTAAAAATATCTGATCAAAAGGACTTAGAAGCGTTAAACACCACAGAATCACAAGAACCGGAGCAGGGGACAGATGCAAGAGGTGGAGATTATTTGCAAACTGTGGCTACATTTTAACATAAATCATTAGTATAGAACTTGCTTTCATAGGTAGAACATCCGTCAATCTCTTGAGTGTCAAGAATAACTGCAAGGGCTCAGAGAGACCTAGGTACACTTTTTATATGAACAATTGTGTGTAGTTTTCAGTACTTAGACTCTATTAAGAGGTTCCAAGAACATACACAATTTATTATTAAACATCAAAGATTATACCTGAAATGTTGGAAGTTGATGGTCTTTATGCTACATTGGAGAATAGCCAATGTATGAAATGCAATAACAAGACAGACTTCTTGGGCACATTGATAATTTTCAGCTCAATGTGGAAAAGGCTAATAAGGCCACAGTTTTTAGTATTTTTGTTGTTATTTTTTTATTGAATTATAAAGTAAATAGGATAGGGTTATTTATGGAATTACACATTGGGCAAATGGTCTCCACGACTTTTCTACACAAACGCACTGTTTTGTCGAAATTTTCCATGACCATTTGGCATAAATGTGGTTGAATTTCCTCTTTCAATGCACGGGTGGATGTGGGCTTGTTGACATACAGCTTTCACTTCAAATAACCCCATAAAAAGAAATCTAAAGGTGTTAAATCACATGATTTAGGGGGCCAATTCTTATCACCGAAACGAGAGAGTACACGACCTGGAAATGTCTCATGCAGTATTTGAATTGTTTCATGGGCTGTATGGCATGTGGCACCATGTTGTTGAAACCACATATTGGCCACATCAATATCATCCAATTTCGGCACAAAGAACAGTGTTTACGACGCCGAATTGATGTTCCTGGATTTTCAACAGCACTGCTTCGATATTGGCATTTGAAGGGCTTGTTTTGGACGACCAGCGTGTTTAGTGTCTTCAACTGATCCAGTCTCCCTATTTTTTTCAATTAATCTCTTTACAGTTGATGATGTCAAAACACTATTCCGACCATATTTTGTATGCAATTTTCAAAGTGCGGCCGCCAAACTTTCATTATTTTTGAGATAATGTTCAACAAACACAACAAAAGACACGTTGTTCTATCGTGTAACGCTCCATTTTTACTAACCCTAAACTGTCAGTTGTCAAAATGTTGTTTTTTAGGGTTGCCAGCACTTTACTGCACAAATGGTGGCAAATTCAAATCTTGCGTTAATTCTCGGACACCCTATAGTAGTACTTATAAACTACTAAACTAGAACATGATGCATGATTTATTCACCCGATCATAGTTATGTGGTAGTGTGTGTAATGTAATCTTAGTAATGGGTAGATTTATTTGGCCACCTCTGTACAAATTGCTTTGTGTATAGCATGTAAAAAGTTCCAGTTTATATTTTATTAAAATATAGAGAATTTTTTTTTTTTTGGACAATTTGGAATTGAACTGGTGTTCTCGTATTTAGCCACGTATGTAAACAAATAAAAGCTGTTCCCAAGAGACCAACCGGACATGGACGTCCAGCTGTCCTCCAATTGGATCCACGGTCTCCTCACTTTGTTGAGTTTTTATCACAAAAGAGATATAACCAACGTACATCTCTGTTTGCTGTCCGTTTCAATATTAACAGTTTCATTCCCGTGAGTCTTTGCTACAAGGGGCTTTAGCCCCCATACAGCAAGCATTGGCAGAGCAACTATTACATCACTTCTAACAGTGAGCGATTCATAAAAATATTAAGCAATTAATCTAAACGCACGACATTGTACGTGACTCATTATTTAGGTACCGATTATTATATTGGTTATATACTCACAGGTAAGAGATTACGCCAACATCAAAAACGGTTTTAAGACTAAACGTTAATTAAGATTCACATTCAAAGCAACAGGCTGTCGGGGAAAAATTAGGTTAAGAATTAGTATGTAAGTTAGTTTTAAGTTTGATCAAAAAGGTGAGCCCTTTATTAGTCAGTTCAGTCAAGTCACGTATAATGTGTGTCATTATACTCGTTTATTCCAATATATAATGTTTTTAAAACAACAAAACCTGTATATAATGTAGCGATGCTACAGTAAATACAAAAATAATTTGTAAATAGATTCGCCTGAGGATCTATAATTGTATATAATTATCTGGAAATTTAAAGGAAAAAAAAGTTAATTACATTTTTTATTCGGTACACATAAATTATTCTTACAATAGAACTGCTAATAGCAAGTACTATCTAACCATGCCTAGACTATAGCTTCTAATTAAATAATTATATATCTTTTTCTTGTCGCATGTGAGTAAAGAATGAATAAGCTTTTTCTTCTATGCTAGCTGTGGCTAGACCTATTTGAGTATTTTTAAAATTTACATTTATTTTTTCGAGATCTTTGTTAAACTTCTCGATTATCTTTTTGTTGGTATTAATAATGTTAATTTCATTGGCCCCTTCTTCTTTGTTTGCTAATGCTAATTTGTTTATTACGTCATCATAGTGTTCTTTGTCAGTTGAGTCCATATTTCCTGTGATCCAGGAGATAACTTTTCCTAGTCCGTGTATAATGCCAGGTTTTTCTCTTCCGGCATGAAATTTTAATATGTTCTGTTGGTTATGTACCGTATCCGGTGACGCGGCTGGCAGAAGAGCGTGGGGGACTTCCCAAGACTCCGCTTCTTCTTTCGCATGCGAGGGAAGTGACAACCTGTAGCTTTGGGAGGTCTCTAGGATGTTTGTAAATACTGTACGAATGAGTGAGTGAATGAAAAATTGTAAATATTGTATGAATGAGATGATTTATCACAGTTACTTACTTATTGCCCAATAAGAAAGATTGTAATTTTATCATAATAAAGCTGTTTAATAAAAATTTTATTTTACTTTAACTTTGATATGTGTTCATTATTTGCTTTTCGTTAATAAATAATTATAAATCCAATCCCATCTTATCCAGTTCCAGGACCACAGAGCGACCGGAGGTAAGAAAGAGACGAGCAGCAACGGCGAGGAAGGACCGTGTCTGGGAGTACGGGGTGATACCCTACGAGATTGACGGAAACTTCTCTGGCGCTCACAAAGCGCTGTTCAAGCAAGCGATGAGGCACTGGGAGAACTTCACCTGCGTCAAGTTCGTTGAGAGGGTGCCAACGGAGCATTCCAACTTCATCGTGTTCACAGAGCGGCCCTGCGGGTAACTTGCTATAATATGATATTTGTCTTTTAAGTTATTTATGTTCCTAGGAACGGCCTAGCTAATAAGGTCCTGAGCCATAGTGTCTCTGGTTACAGGTCCCAGACTGACTGAGGACTGAATCCTTTGTTATTTCCCCATCAGCCCAGAGGCTGCTTTGATTTATATGACTCAATTGATTAACAATGCAGTCGAAAAAAAATAAAAAATAAAATAATAATAATTAGTTTGAGCTACTATTCCACTCTTTTTGCAATTATTAGCCAAAGAAAATTATAGCGACAGGACCAAGCTCCAGTTTTGTCCAGCCAGCGGAGCATCCCATCTTCATCGTGTTCACATAGCGGCCCTTGCGGGTAATTTCCTATAATATGATATTTGTCGTTAAGTTATTTATTTTCTTTCATTATTATTGGACTCTTTTGTTATCATGTAACCATCATAATTCTGGTAAACTTCCAATTCTAATTTTATTTTCATAATAAATCAAACGTCCAAAATATAGTTTTACGTTTGATTGACGTGGACAAACAGGGTATACGATACATATTAGGCGATCACCGATTACAATCCACGATAAGTCTAACTATAATCAATGACGATGGTCCTGGTACAATCATAATGCGCACCAATCGGATGGTAGCGCAGGATAAGCCAATGACCGGAGATATTACTATCAACAGCAGAAAATCAGCACAGCGTAAAAGGTTTGGTCACTTTTTTTGGTGAGATTTGGCCCAAGGAAGACAAAATGAAAAGGAAAACGTGAGGAAGAATATAGAGAATTCAGTGCTTTGTCGGAAGCACGTCTAAAAAAGGAGGTTGAACTTGGGAATAGGGTAGGATGAAGGCAATGGGCAGACATGTAAGCTGCTTTCTTTGCAAAGAATAGATAAATAATAAAAAAATCAAGTCAGCTCTGATGAACCACATAATTAGGGTGTTCGTTATGGTATTTTAGCAACGTTTATGACTTTTTGTAATAATAAAAGCCACTAAACCCCAATACATACTGTCGGGTCGTCACGAGGGGGTGCCTAGTTACCCTAGCCCTAGTGACGAAGTGAGGGTTGATTAGGCTATGACCTGGACAATTGCTTCATGATGGGTCTTACTACTGTACTATCTGACTCCATATCTGATAGGTACGTGCCCCGACAGTGCACTATTCAGGAGAAGAGGTATGGGGTAGGTATCGTAGGTAGTTTATGTGGTCTTGGAATGACCACAAATTCACACTCGGTATCTGAGGGTAGGCGAAAACCGTCTGGATCCCAAAGGTGAGTGTGAACTGCAGAGAGGCAGACTGGATTGCCGTGGGATACACTACTGGGTAAAGTTTTTAGGGCCACGGGAACCGTTATCCACGAGGGAGAGGTCTCTCCCAAGGAGGAGCTAGTTTTAGCGAGACAAAGGAAGAGAATCCCACTAGGAGCGTGTGGGGTCTGACGAGGCCGGACTAAAACATAGCGAGGTTTAGGAAGAGAGATGCAGAGGTTTCCATAAATGAGAAGGCCAAATCTTAAAACATCAGTGCAGCTGCAAGTACCAGTCAGAGAGCTGTAGTTAGAATGGTTTACCGGCTCAAACTAGGGGGTATATATAGCCCCCAGTAACCAATGATCTGGGGTTTTATTCTGACCTACCAAACCGCAAGGTTGCGGTGACGCTTGCCTGTTCTAGACCAGGATCCACCCAGCCTCCTAGCCGCTACCTGACTCTCCCTTCAAGGGCATCTGACTGGTTTTTGCAGCTGCGTCTTTTATTCTTTACAATATTTACACTGGTAAGACGGTTTGGTAATGATATTTTCATTTGTTTAAATTAATTTACAACATATTATAATCAATTTACAATATATATACAAAGAGTATACAGTGATTTATCTTATGTAAGAGCGGTCACTACACATACATCATATCATTAATCTAGGCCTCGAGTCATTAATCTGATACCCCACTAAAGCATTATTTATCATAAGGTTGCTTTTATTTTTAGCATCGTGTAAAATTTCATTCAAACTAGCATCCCTCCAAATGAAACGGGTCGCATATTGGTTGAAAATATTTAGATGTCAGTTTTAATGACATAACTGCATTATAGTCCACTTGACCCCCCAACACATATTACGTATAATTAATCCATAATAATTTGATACCCTAATAAATATGATGGAAAAATATTTGTTTTCCTATTGCTAACTAATTAATTAATGGCCCTTGACTATTTTTCATGGAGCTGCTTTTATTTGTAGCATCATTGGATCTTCAAATAGGATTGCTACCACTCAAAATACTTTTACAGCGTTACATGAATGGAGTAAATTAAGATGTAGAACATCTAAACTAGTGCCTATTGTCAACTGCCAATTAAGGTCCTCAAATGTGGTGGTCAAATAAAGTGGACTCAAATGTATTGCCATTCTCCACAATATCATAAAGACAAGATTATTAAACTTACTTAGTTCTACGTTTAAAAAGTCAAAAACCCACATGACTTTCGACCCGCTACATCGTCCATTAAAATATGACTGAGCTTACACTCTCGTTCGACACCCACATGATTTGCAATGACACAAAGAGATACTCGACGTAATAGACACCACAAACATTTTCGAACTACCTGGCAGTGAATAATTGCTTAGGCGGTGTTTATGGTGGCTGAATACCAGAACACAACACATATGACAGGCCTTTTAGGGTCGTTAGTGAAACGTTCGTATTACCAGCGGAAAATTATTTATTTCCGGGAAAACCCCAACAAACATAGACTTATCGGTGAAATTAAAAAACGTATGTAATGCTTGAATTAGTTCCCACTGACTAATTGCTAACTGCAATCAATTACTTTTGGAATAAAAATGAGCACCCGGATGGTACGCCCTAACTACCTGAATTGTATGTGCTCAGTAGACCGTTTTCTATAATCTGGTTTACTTAATTAACCACAGTTGTGGCAGACATATAAATGTATATATATAAATGAAGGCAGTTATGGTTTTGTACAGTTGCTGCTCGTTCGTCGGTAAGCGTGGTAACGGGCCTCAGGCGATCTCAATCGGCAAGAACTGCGACAAGTTCGGGATAGTGGTCCATGAGCTGGGGCACGTGGTCGGCTTCTGGCACGAGCACACTCGACCAGACAGGGACAACCACGTCCTCATCGTGAGGGACAACATCATGACTGGTAAGTGCCGTATTATATGCAATATATACCTATTACATCTAAGTATGTCTAGACAGTACATGACATATGATCCGATACCAGTCGTATAGGATGCGGGCAGTGTCCAATGTGAGCTAATGTTATTATTCTAATTACCAAGCCTGAATATTGATATTGATTATGATATCAATTTTTAAATTGATATTGAAGAGAGGATTCCAAAATAACCCAAAATTGTACATGTTTTTTCCACAAAAACCTGGAACACCCTGAATGTATGCTTTTTGTTCAAATATCTAATAATGGGTAATATCGGAGGTAAAGTTAGCTTTATGGTCAATATTTTAAGTATTTTTGTAATACATTTTTATTAAACTAGGAAGTTTAAGGGTCGAAAATTAACTTTTAGTTTTCGCGATAGCCATTATTTTAATAGTTAGCTAAAACACTGAACAGAATATTCTTTTTCTTCTTCTTTTCAAGTATAGTATCATTTTAACATTTTTTTAATATTGTTTCATCAATTTTTTGGATTCCATTGATTTTGGCCTACTTAATGTCATTGATTATACCTATGCATGCCTATAGTAACTATATCTTACATTATATTTCAGTTTAATTTTTATTTATAGTTTAAAAAAGATAAAATAAATCCATTGGTGGAACTCCTTATGAATTTAAGCCCGACGGACGGTTGCGACCATAGTTAGTAGGTGGCTCTGAGGTCTATTGTGATTAAGTATAACTGCCTATCTAACTTAAATTCTATTTTGTAATCGGATTTGCTAACTTTCTGCTTAAGTAGTTACTCATTCATTGTCACGAGACTGAATTAACCCGGAACAGACCCATTACCCTGTGAAAAAACCATCTAGGGCGAGCGGGGGATCGAACCCGTGTCTCCGGAGTTAAAAGTTTGCACTAGACTAGACAAGGGTACGGTCAATTCATAGTTTACAATCAGAATATTTTATTCAAGCCGTTAAGATTCTGAATATCTTATTTTAAATCTCCAGTTAATAATATTTATTCCATAATTAAGAAAGCACTTTATTTAATGCGTTGAGAAGACTAGACAGACATTTGTAAAATGAGAATCATTAATAAAATATAATTACTATTTAAAAACACCAATTAAGTTCGCAAGAGACATCTAAGACTTCGTTTCTTGATAATGTAAAAGCCTTACAACCGAATTGCAAATTAAAACTTAATTTTTTTTTACCAAAAGGTATAACATATTGCATGTTAAATCCATTCGAAGCCGCAACTAACTTAGAAATAAAAACGACGAAATACAAAAAAAGTAATGGAGGGTCATATATAATTTTTTAGTTGATTATAAAATATATGTTTCCCTATCATTTTGAGTGTTGGGTAGACCTAATTAATTATACTTTAATGGGCTGAAATTACAAGAAGTAATTAAATCTGTTACTAAAATCGTGTACGCAACTTTGTAGTTACAATTAATCACTAAGTTCTGTGATGCATTAATTACTGTTTTTCTTGTAATTGTTGAACATGATTATTTACTTGAGGATTCATGTTCAGTTTCAATCAACCGACAAAACTTGATTGTAATTTTACTTAATTTTTTTGTTTGAAATTGAATCAGATGGGTTTGAAGCTAAACTTGTTGAAGCACTGTAGGGGTTCTCTACTCAGCCCCTAAGGTAAAGTCGTGAAGTGCTAGACCCACTCAGGAACTGAATGGAAAGGCAACGTAAGGCAAGCTGCGAACCGAAATAGCCCAGGTCTCAACATACCACATTTAAGGGATTAAATCCTATTTATAAAGACACAGATGTTTGTCCCTTCGAGACTATAAAGAGCTCGTTGAGCCCTGTTGTATGGTACCTGTTCTTTTTGCCCTCGGCGAAGCGTCAAAGCCTGTGCCTGCCGTCCATAGAATATGGTGACTGAAAACATGTTTCTATTTTAACACGATTTGGGAAATGCAAAAGTAAGCGATTAGAACTTTCTGAACGGTCGACCAGATCATTATTGTTACCTAATAAGAAAAAAACAATATGAACAAAGAGATACAACATAAAACCTGTAAATAAGAGCCATTAATGAAAATTAACGAAATAACAAAAATAAAATAAAGCAACTGAACAGAATAAAAGTTCATCCATGAATCAGCAGCCTCTCAATAATTTAATTTTTACCAACGAAATCATTTTAACCAACCAGATCATGAGCTAAATTGTATTTTTTTAACATAAAAACAAAGAAACGATATCAAGAGTATTCGGTGTTAGTCTCTTCTATAATTATTAAATTATTGTAAAAAAAAACTAATCTGTAATTTTTATTTAAAAACATACATAATTTTATTAGAATGTAAGTGCTGGTTATGGATTGAGCTGAAATTCGTCGAAAAATGTGTACCCACATGTGAACGAGGATAAATTAGCTGTGAAATCTAAAACAATTTTATGTCAAAATTAGAACGAACGAGTTTTCAAGTTATTTCTCCGATAGAGAACCAACAGTGGACTGTGATATAAAATAACGACGACAAATACCGAAATCGAGTAAAACATAGCAACAAATTATATTAATAATCAATAAATTAATAATTTTAGATTCAATAAATTTTAAACTTACCACCAATAGCAGAATCCCGTCGCCGCCGACCCGTCTCTCTGTAAGGGAAAAGGGGTGGTTTTCGGGATCGGATAGATGAAATTGAAAGGAAAATTTTAGGAATCAATCCCCTTTTACCTATCCGGCGATCGGTCCAGCCTCGGCAGGAGCATCTGGCCTAATGGATGATTTTTGACTGCTTTCCTCGATTTCAGGCGAAGGATGCAAAAAAAACTTCCGAACCATGTATCTGTTATGACTACCATCAAATTCAAACCGATAACTTAGAATTCGACAAACTAATCTCACAAGTTATATATTTCGGCACTCGACAAATTCGGATGCTACTACAACGAAGTTAGGATCCATAGTGACTGGTCTCGACAAACCCCCAAAAAGTTGTCCAACGCGCGAGGCCGTTCCTGCTGTATTTCATAGGTAGCCGCGATAGCCAATGAAATAATCTTCTTCTTTTTCTAACATAAAGTTTTCTGTTTTTAAATTTTAGATTGGCTCAAACACCACAAATTAGTAGCTTATTCGCACTAGCGCTTTCAACAGCTCACGCTGTCATTTTCAAGTGCTATGACAGCGAGTAGAACATCATCAGAAATACCTTTAGAAATTGATAATACTATTATTAAAATAGAGCTAACATAATAAGCCATACCTGTATATTTCTATATAAGTGCAAAATTCCAAACATAACAAATAACACCGCTCAATTGAAACCTAATGAATACAATATATGTAATGAAAACTTAAAAACATATAGATTAAAATCAAGAATATAAACAACATAGAAACATGTTAAAACGGTCAATAATGTAAAAACTGAGCACAAGACTATAAGAAGCTAATCCTCTAATGCTGCTTATCAGGACAGAGTCTGTTAGCCACTGCCAGAACTGATCTATGATATTTGGTCACCGCTAGTGGTGGCGGATTACACATGGGAAGATGACTTCAAATCATTTTGGACATAGAGCTAGTTAAAGCTCGTGAATAGACATGTCCATTTAGCATTTAGTCAACACTGTGATATGCGTACATAATCGTTAGCAGCTCCTTCAAACTGCTACCTGTCATTATCGTGCCGATACGACCCGTATATGACGAGAGGAGGTGGAACCAACTAGCCTAACCATTACACAGCTCCTCTCTGGGTCTGTTAGCCACTGTCTACAAAGGCATGTGCTTTTGTGAATAGTGGCTGATCAAAACTAACTAACAAAAATTTCTGAGAATGAACTTTGCTTTCTACTAGTCACAAAGAGTGACGTGAACACTGCATCGTAATCGGTAGGTGGGGCGCGGATGAATGAGAGGAAAAATATTTTTGACCGTTCAAAATCAAGCTCATCAGTCACCTGCTCCATAAACCCATTCCATCCTGGAATATTGGGGATATTCGATGACTTCTCATCTAACCACAATATGTCTGGTGCTGAGGGTAGTATTTATTTTAGGGTGGTTCTCCCTTTTCTTTTTGTTTCGGGTCTGCATCCCGTCAAAGAGAACCGTTCCAGCCCTGCGAGGGATTCGTCGCGTGACTAACCGCGTTTCAAAAGTAAATTTTTTTTATTCAAAGTGTTAATATTCATTTTCGCTTCCTCACTACCAAAGGAAAATAATCTTTGTATTCATGCTGGAAGTATTTTACTCATGTTTTTGACAACAAGGAATAAATTTGATTCCGTGTCAGTCGGTTTGTCCGTAGCCTTATCGATGTGATTGTGTATAAGCCAAATGGTTAGTCCCATATCAATTTTATCATATTCCTTTAACTATATTTGTTTGCGCTCACGCAAACGTATAAATTGAACAACTTTTTAAGTTTCAAGTACAATCATTCCTTAGAGTTCTGTACACCAGGTTTGCATTACATATTTATTATTTTTATTGGAATTTAATTATTACAGCTTACACAGTTTTTTTTTCGTATTTCTCTCAAAATCCACTTTTCAACGTTCTCTTGAAAATAATATATATTAAATATGTTTATATTTTATATTACACTTAATACTAAGTTTTTGGTTATCTGGCACGTTTTAGAAAGCTATTGAGCCTAAACATTCTCTTATTGGCTGAAATGCAAGCTAATAAGATTTATTTCAAATTAATTCTTTATGGATGATCTTGCAGAACGAATATTTTAAACAGTATTTTGCAATATAGGAGACGATAACGGAAAATGTTCACTTTTTGAAAAAAAAAAAAAAGGTGCTCGATCAAAGGTCCATTAGACTAAATATATAGTTTAATTAATTTGATTAAGCACAATATTCATATGCATAGGATACATGGCTATGCATAGATATATTTATAAAGTTGCCACGATGTAAAAGCAATAACAAAGAGCTTGTTATTTAACCACAACAGCCTCCTGAAGCTTCCGAGCAGCTCAGGCTGAAATATTCATAGCAACTAATGGAGCTGAGGGGTGAGCCTACTGCCCGCTTTGTCCTGTCCTCAATATTTCAAAGCTAATTACAACTCCATACAATATATATCTGTTCACGTCAGCAGGACGTTTTTTACCGAGCCTACCATGATCAGTGAATCGTCTTTTGTCTGCTATGATAGCCGTCGTTAAAATTATATCAATTTGAATTTCAAAAGCATATTCTACTATACCCAGTTGAATTACGCTGGTTTATATTAGTAACACATTCGAAGGACTCACAAAACCTTTACAGAAATTACGACAACGAGAACTAACAAACTACGCTGTCCTACACGACTAACTTTTTTGTTTCCATCACCCAACTACACGCTGCACAGTGGGACAAGTATCAGGAATTTAAAATTTTTCAAACTTGTTCTTCTGGCTTTGAAGTATATCGTAGTCAGCTTGCGAGCGAATCCAAAGTTGTTAAAAGATAACATTATAATCAACCTGTTCAAAAGTTAGGTACCTTAAAAAACATTACGCAAAAATTAGCTATTTTTAAATCTTTTGTTACTCAACTATAGTGGTTTTGATCTTCTCTTGAAAAAATATATATTAAATATACTATTTCCAGAAGGGTTTAAAAAATATATATTTTTGGATAATCAGTATTACAGAGGTGGTCTGAAAAGTTCCCGACCTCAACATGAAGATGATAATAAAATAAATAAAAGTTAGTGAAATGATAGCTAAAATAAAAGCTTTGTTAGGTCGGAAACTTTTCAGACCTAAGCTAATTTATTTTCGGATTTACATTAATTTTTAAATTAGACAATTTAAAAAAATGTGCCCAAAAGTACCGACAAAAGTTCAGTTTCTTAAGGATGTGATTTTTCTAAACACTCCTGCAAGTATTACACAGCACAGCATCGATCATCTTGAAAATAAACTTAAAGGATTTGATAGTCATTTAAAAACAAAATACAAAGTAGCTATAAGAAAGAAAGATTTATTGAAAAAGAACAAAGAGCGGCTATCCAGAGCTTTCCAGTATCCCAGAGGAAATGTTACTCTGGAGATGATCTCATTTTTAAGGCTAAAATGAATTTACGGCAAGGGAGAAAAAAACGAATTCCCAAAATAGTAGAAAAAATTCTCAACCATTCAGATGAAATCAAAAAATAATAAATTAAACGCAAGTGCGATGATGGTGAACAACATGAAGTAAATCCGATGTTATTATATATAAGTGCATGAGTATGGAGTATGGATTCATTTTGTTTATAGTTACTGTACACTAAGCTGGGAACGTTAGCTAAATATGATTATTTTATGACGACCCCTAAGGCAGTGAGACCCCTGTCCAGAGAATCGACCGTTTCCTCTCACTGTGGGCCGCAGTTCGTAAGTGACCAGCTTCGAGGGAAAGCTTTATTTTGTCTGAGTGCTTCTGGACGTAAAAGTGGCAGGAAGGTCATCTGGACAAACTGAATAAAAAACTTCAAGGTACCTATCTGATTTTAAAATCATTCCTCAAAGTATACAGTACCATTTACCATTTGGCATGTCGTACTGTTAATACTTCAGAGGTAAAAAAAAAAAAAAAGAGTAGATAAAAGATGAAGCTAGGGGTGTCACGTGGAAATACGTTAAACCATCTATTTTATTTTGTATATACTCAAGCCATTCCATTGCATTTATACCTAAATTATAAGGTAATTTATTTCCGGATTTACATTTGTCATGTCGATACATTTTCACAAATTAGACAATTAAGAAAATGTACCGAATAGTACCGACAAAAGTTCAGTTTATTAAGGATGTGATTTTGCTAAACACTCCTGCAAGCATTACACAATACAACATCGATCGGAAATACGTTAAACCATCTACTTTATTTTGTATATACTCAAGCCATTCCATTGCATTTATACCTAAAGTTAAAAGTAATCGATGTCAAGTGATTCCAATTAATATAAAATTCTATTTCAGGTCAAGAGTACAACTTCAACAAGTTGACAGAAGAAGAAGTGAACTCGTTGGGTCTACCATACGACTACGACTCCATAATGCACTACGCCAGGAACACCTTTTCAAAGGTGAGTGGTAGATCTGTCTTTACATCTATCTGGTCACGCACTAGCCATTCATCCCTAGCAGCGTGTACTTATTTCTCTGTGTGGGGGATATCTGCTGGGTTGGACCTGGTAGTCCAAACACCAAATCAACATGAGCTCACAATTTGAATTTTCTTTTCATCGTTGTGGTTTTGTGAAAATGACAAGCAATTGTCAATAATAAGAAGAAAAAATTAATTTTTTCAGTTAGTCGTTTTCGCAATCAAAAAGTCAGGTCTTGGAAATAGTGAGCGCCGTAAGGGAAAGGTTGTACTTTCAACAGGTACGGAGCGATCATGTTCCGTCAGTCCATAACGGCTGAACACGTAATTTAATACATTTGTAATTTCAAATTTATATTCAAACAACCATTGCTTTATGGGCTGCAGTGCATATGTTTTGGGTAAGAAATAATAACCGCGAGCGAAAAAAATTAATTGTGAAAAGTCTGCCACATCAATATTTCAGCTAATATTTCATGCAACCATATTGGATTAAAAAATAAAGTTGGAGGCTCCTTTTGTCCTCTCTTGTCTTTCTCTTGAGGCTGAGGGGAGTCTTTTGTATGTTGCCATATATATACATATCATATATGTTTCTGGGTCTGCCTCTGGATCTCCCTTCTATTAGTCTCGCTTCGAATATCAACCTGGCCTTCTTATTATCTCAGACGCAGCAAACATGACCAAACCATTTTAGTTGATGCTCCTCTAGTATATCTGATATTGATCTTATGCCCAGCTCCTCTGGGATTCTCTCGTTTCACTCAGTCTCTTTTTGTTTTACCAAGTATTCTTCTCAGGCATCCCATCTCAACTGATGTACTCCTACCCTGGATTATTATTAACAGAACTTCTGAAATTATTATTTTTAACAATGGAACATAACTTAATTTGAAATTTACTCTAAATTATTTTAATCAAATGGGGCAATGGTGTTAAAGTCAGTATATATATATATATATATATATAGTAGTTTGAATAAGTAGTACTTCTCTGCATTTCGCTGCACTCAGATAAAAAGGTCTGTCATCAGTATCCAGGGAAAAGAATAAAAGATGATTTCTGCATTTTCCTCGATAGGATAAAATAACATCTGCATACAGCGAGAAGTGAGTGACGCTTTTTGGTGTTTTGAGGGCCTTCCATCTGTCCCTACTGAAGTACTTTGAAAATTACTCTAAATGATTGGAAATATAGGCCTAATATCTACTTAAAACAGAAAAAATTATCAATAGAGATTTCATGTAGATTGTTTATCCAACTTGATCATTCTTTCCTTTCTATATTCCATAATTAATAGTTGTTTTATTACATTTTGACTTGCAGAGGAATACAGTAAATAGAGAGAGTGAGAGAGGGGGGATACCTCACAGGATCCATGCATTCTCATGTTTGGAGTTAACGACAAGAAATTCAACAATATGGGTTAGAGAGAAATAAATTTAAGGGAGGATTACCTTGCTTATTCAATTAGGGTTTTAACAATGGGTAATAACATCATTTGAATGTTTCATACTTCATCTACTGATATATGGTTTTGTATAGTTCTGGAAAAAAATAATGAAATTAGTTACTTGAATACTATCCAGTTGGTTTCAATGTAACTGAAGACCAATGAGGTTCAATTTTTCTGCAAAATATCTGGAATAGAAAGTTTTCTATCTTAATTTATTAAAAGCTATTCAAATATATTAAAACATGAATTATTTATTTTCCATTTAACCTGCAGGGCACTTACCTCGACACCATCCAACCAACTGACTACGGTAAAAGCAAAAGGCGACCAGAGATAGGACAAAGGCTGAGGCTAAGTGAAGGTGACATAGCGCAGACAAATCTTCTGTACAAGTGCCTCCGTAAGTATAATTATCAGGTATATTCTTGGACATTTTATATTGTGCCGAAGAAGGATGTTATTAGATTAGAGAGGTTATACAAAGGAGACTACATGAAAGCACATATTGTATTAGTTAT
Organism: Acanthosoma haemorrhoidale; assembly: GCA_930367205.1. Taxonomy (NCBI): domain Eukaryota; kingdom Metazoa; phylum Arthropoda; class Insecta; order Hemiptera; family Acanthosomatidae; genus Acanthosoma; species Acanthosoma haemorrhoidale. The sequence continues at coordinate 24,923,026 of OV884014.1, forward strand.
AAACAAACTGATCCAAAAGATATTATTTTGATAATGTCCTAGTATTTTATTTATCTCATTGATTTATCTAAAACAAGAGAGAAGTGATTTAAATAGAACTAATTGCCTGCATTTATCTTTGTCTTGGCTCAAAGGGGTCACTTCTTTGACCCTAAAATGATATCAGAAAAGATATTTGGAATGTTAGGCTATCTAGCAAGTTGATAATAATATTGTTTTTACAGTTTATATACTTTTTGCAATATTATTCTAAATAATTGATACTTTAACATCTGATAAGTGCTAAAATAGCTAATATAAATATGGGCTGTTAAAAAAACACATTGTTAACAGTGTGATAAAGAGTCGAAACAACAAATAATAACAAGATCAATCTAGAACTTACCAGGCATTCCAATAACACTTAATTATTTCAACAGATAGTTGATAGAATGTTATGGTAAGAAATTTAAATCACCATTTTTTACATGAATACTAAACAATTTATGTGCAATGCAAAAATAATCCCTTATATATCATTTTAAAATTAAATAATTTAATTTTTTTACATCCAGGTGAGGTAACAGGTAGAAGCTCCATCAAATAAATGACCAGTGACCATGGCTCAGTGAGATTTTAGTTTTTCCTATGTTCAATTCTAAGAGAAAATCATGTCCTTGCTGTTTTCCCATCTACCCTGGTTGTATCCTTTCCTTATCCTAATACCCATCCTTTGCACAAAGGGGCTAGTTGTCCCATAATAACAGGGCCTCTAGTTGAACATTGTAGAGGTGATGATCTTTATATTTTCTTCATTGGCCTCACTTATTTTAATAATCCTCAAGGTCTGCTGAAGTTTCCTTCACGGTACACTATTATATGTATTTTTGTAATCATTAAATTTTAGGCATCTGTCTTTTTTTGTTGCCCTCTGGAATTTGTTTCAGGGTAAATAGGGGGCCTGTCGGGGGACTGCTCACCTCGAATCCTCATTGCTCTGCAGTTGATTCTTATGTTTTTTTTAGTCAGACTTTTATAACTTATTTCTTTCAAAATATTTTTTATGGCAATACCAAATCTTAATTATTATGTTTTTAATTCTGAAACATCACAAGTCATTCATAATTCCTTCATCAAATCTGAGATTGATTCTTTTCCTAGTTAAAAAATCATTTAAAAAAGCAAATCAGTTTTGCAGAATCATTGAACAAATTTTTACAAAATACAGATTACTAATATTATAAATAAAAATGCTTGGTGTACCTATCCTGTTGACCATTAATAATAGTCAAACCTTACTCAGAACAGACTTAGATCAAAATGGAGATGACAGTAACTTATTTAATGTATATTAATGAATGAATGAAGTTCCGTTCTTTAAAGAGTCTTAATGATTACAGGCTGTGGCAGAACATATCAAGATAATTCAGGGACAATAATATCGCCGACAAGCAAACTCCATGAAAATGAGAAGTGCGAATGGCGAATAATGGCCACTCACGGTGAGAGGATAATCCTCAACATCACCGACATAGACCTGTACAAGAGTGAAAACTGCAGAACTGACTACCTTGAAGTACGAGATGGCTACTGGCACAAGAGTAAACTGTTAGGTAACAGACAGTTATAAATCATATCACATGTATTCCGAATATAAGAGTATATTCTAATATTTTTTTAGATTTAACATTTACTTTATTATTTAATTTTATTTTATCATGGTTGCATCTAGTCACTTAACATCATCTCCATAGAATCCCCTATGCAATAAAATTCAATTTATATTCTAAATACTCACACATGGCCACCAAACTTCTCTTGCAATATTTTATGCAAACAAAACTATCTACTAATATGACTTCATCAAGGTTTTTAGAGAAGTGGCCTCAGCTGGCTAGATATATTTCTGTTTTCACCACAGGGTCAAGGTGACCAATTAAAGAATTCAGAGCTTGAGCAGCTCTTTAAGAAAGAAGTCTTTCTAAAGAAAAGTTTTCCCCTTTGAAGATAACCCTGGAAATAAAGAAAAAAATATAAAATTGGTTCTTTGTAGTAATCGCACATGTACTCGTACATAGCCATATCCCATTGAATTATACATGTGTACATAATAATATTCATGAGTTTAATCAGTGTAATGTAGCATATATATTTTTTTGTCAGCTAGACATTCCTTTTCTGTTCTTCTTTGTCATTCTGAAGGGACCCACAGTCCCAGAATAACGTTTTTTTTTCATTCATTTGCATTACCTTACTCAAAAATTGCATTTGTCATTAATTTCAAGTGATCAAATACCATTTGACAGCCAGTTTGTGTCCCTTAATTTAGCGAGGTCACTTTGGATTCGATAAATCCAGACATAATTAAAAGTTCAATTTTCAAAAGAGGACTTTTTATGAATTATTTCCCAAAAAACTAAACAAATCTAGTCATCTCAACAAGGTCATTAGAGCCATTTAAAGTCAAATTTTTCAAAAGTTGGTGAGCACTTACCTTATCTAATAATATAAATTTACTTTATTCAGGAAAATTTTGTGGATCAAGAATACCTGATCTTATCATCTCTTCAGGCAGCAGAATGCTTCTCTCGTTTGCAACATCTCTGAAAGCTAATGGCCACAAAGGATTTTCTGCTCACTATGAAGGTTAATATTACACCTGCGGAATCCATTTTTTATATTTAAAATTTTTTTTTTTGTAATGTTTAACCTATTTAAATCCTATTTTACAACAATATTTTAAGAACAGTTATAAAGCAATTGATGCTCTTCTTGTGATTTGTGAGGTAGAAAAAAAATATGGGAAGTAACACCGGTTTGGTTCAAGGATGTTATTTTGAAAGGTGTTTTAATATAAGAGCTCTCAAGAAGCCTGCAAATAGATTCATGATTCTAAAAAAAAATTATTCAAAAAATATGTAATATTTCATGTCAAAGAAAAAAACTGTTCTCTTTTTTTTCATTCGGCTCGATTATAAGATGTGTAAAAAATAGTCATTCACTAGAAAATGAGACAACTCAATCTGTCCATAATGAAAACTCTCTTTGGTCTGACCACAGACTCAAAGAACACCTTGACCACATGATGATGGTGCATACAAATATTAATACATGGACCACAACTGTGCATCAAAAGTACTCGGTTCTTTATCGTGAGGCTTACCTATGAGCTCTGTCTCTAACAGGCTGCCTACTTCCGGCCATGAAAAACGATGAAGACGTACCTTGGCGCCAAACTTCTCAACCCCTTACCTTACAACTTCCCCTCACTGTAACCCCCTAAAATCCCTGAAAAATACCAAACATATGGTTAGTATTACTAACTTTTAAGTATATATTTTATTACAATCACTTATCTTCCCTTATATCTTTCATTCTCCCTTCTATTATCTTCCCCTATACTTTCTTTGCAAAATTAAATTCATTGGGTGGCATGATATGGTTACACCTTATGCCTGTTGTTATGTATTAAGCTTAATAATAAGCTTAAAAATAAATGTAGCTAAGGCTAAAGAATTTAAGATTAAATACAGATTGAGACCATCAACCTTAATGGTCAACAAATTGTTATATATACAGCAGTTTGGAATCATAAGACCTAGCTATGAAATGAAATAACTTTAATATAAAAATAAATAAACTTTATTTTGGGACTTACTTTATTTATTGATGTACAAGATTTATTATTATTCATAGTAATACAACTGAGTGACAGTTAATTAGACTTCATTTCCACTGCATCACAGCAATAAATGAATTGCCACAAGTAAGAATTTACCTCGAGCAAAGTAGAAGAATACAGAAAAAGAAAACCAAAAAAAAAAAACCAAAAGGAAAATTATGAAAAAATAATGAAATATATACAAATCACTGGATACTGTCACATGAAAAAATGTTGGCATGCATAAAAATTCTAAAAAAAAAAATCGTACCAGACAAGATTCATTGACAAGACCATTCAACAACCGAATAGGAGGTAAATAGGGGAAAATGTTGAGGAAGAAAAATAGAGGATGATGTTCCTCATCAGTCAAACGATGCCTTGCGATGGTGACTAAAAATGATGAATTCAGCAAATCCCACGTGTATTGTAGTTCCAATATCCAGTGAAGTGAGATAATTTCTATAAAGGCACAGATGAAAATTGTAAAGCCTGAAATTTGTGATGATCGAATAAACTGGTCAAAAGAAGAGAACGGATTACACAGGTTCATACAGAGATAATAAGAGAGATTATCACAAGGCCTGCACATGAAAGACTGATAAAACCAAAGTTAGGTGAGAGCAGACAGAAAAAACTCTGTGCACCCATGGAAGCAGGTGAGCCAAAATAAAAATAGCTCTCCCTTTCTAATCGGCGGTCTAACACCGCTTCCCTCTCAAATGAAGGTTGAACACAAGGCGCTGAGAAATGTTTGCTGCTATAACTTTAAATTATAATATAGCTATGTAGCGATATATAGCGAATATGCTAATATGTAAATTACCCTACACTCTGGTTCATAATGTATTATAATAGAAATGCAAATCTGTGTAAACTTCTTGTAATAAATCATAGAGAGGTCGGAAGTCGTAGACAAGTAACTCAGAGGGTACGGCAATTAACCTAAGAGGATTAGCCACATGACTGCCATAAATAGACCGGGCAGACCTTCAGTCACTTCCGGCAGTCATAAAATCATGCCAGAAACAGTTTAAATCACGTAGCTCAGGAGGTGTGACATCGTAAAGCACACCTGCCCCTAATAACATAGACCGGCAGTCACGTTCCAGCGGTCATAAAATCATGCCAGAAACAGTTTACATCACGTAACTCGGGAGGCGGGACATAATAAAACAGACCACCTGCAGACAGACTCCGCCTTCCACGAGGGAGGGGGTTACCCTATTTATATCAGTAAATTTCGCCCTGAAAAGACACTCTGTCTCCTAGTCTCCATAGCTGCACGACTTATCACTTACCCCAGGGCCACCTGGCCCTGGTAGGCTCACTCTTCACTCTACTCCAGTCTCTGCATCTCGAAAGTCGCGATCCTCCCGGGCCCCTGGGAGTAAGCCCACTCAGCCTTCCGCTAATCTACTCTCGCTATGTCACACCTCTACGACGGCACTTGCCACACAGCCTCTAGCAGACCTCTGACGACTTGTACTATTACGCTGCCGATCTCTCGCCCGAACTCTGAAAACTGGTCTTATTCTTTATGAACCTCTGAACCTCATCCTGAACACAGTGTCTTGTCGGGACACATTCCTATCAATAAATGGAGTCAGATATTAACGCCTACATGGAACATGGTCCATGTTATTAACTACAACAATCCGACAATTGTTGACCTCCGACAATTGTTCACCTTTTCCGACAATTGTTCACCTCCGACAATTGTTCAACCATTTCCCGACAAGCTAAAATTTATAAATAGTTGTAATGAATTTTATTTAAAAAATTGTAAATTATATAAATATCAGTATAATTCATAACGATGACTTGAATAAAATTTTTAGCTGTATGCGGTGGAAACATCGATGTTGAGGAAGGGGGCCACTTGGAGTCACCAAATTATCCAGAAGACTATCAGCATAATAAAGAATGCATTTGGAAGCTGACAGCACCGAAAGACTATCAAGTTGCTATTAAGTTTCACAGTTTTGAGGTAGACTAATATATCATATTACACTAATAAGAATTGATTGATTATCTTTGTGAGTATGTAAGGGAAATATAGTGCTTCAGTCAGGATCACGCCAACCAAGGATCTCTTGTTAATCCTAACCACTATAACATAAACATAAAAGTAAAATTATAATTAAGAATTTGGGATAGATTGACAGATTTTGGATTTAAATCAAAAATGACTGGATGGTATAAATCCAAGTTTGGCTAGCTGGATCCGAAGTGTGGTTAAGGTTGAGTATATCAATGCTAAGACAATTGATAATCGTGCATGTGACTTTCCCTTGAATGTACTCTATGTGAGGGATAATCCCCAGGCCTTTCTCAAACTTCACACCTAGGAATGTTATTTCATCACTCAACTGCAAAGTGCAAAGTTCAGACCGATTGGTTGAGGCCATTCTTAACTTTCGTTTCTTACACAAATCATCAACAAGAGTTACATATCTAGTTGTTCTTCTCACCAGTTTGGTCTAACTATTTTCCCCAACAACAGTTGTCTCTGGAATGTTGCATCCTACTTCCTCTGGAGAAATGGCCTGTTGAACTCCAATTTTTATTCCAGTAAGCATCCACAGTAGGTCCTTTATTCGTCACAGTGCAATATGAGATGCCCCAAGGCTCTTGCCATTCTCTTTCTGAGTCTGGATAAGGATAAAGTCATAAAAAAATTTCTTTTGAGTATTGTCGATTTGCTTTTTTTTTTAAGTTTTATATTTCTCTTGGAGAGTACCTCATACCTGACTATTTCTCTCTCGGTGGTATTCTTGCCATACCTTGTAGAGCTCTCTCTTTCTTGTAGTTAGGGCCGATGTCCCCCATAAATTAGTGGTATGTGTGAGTTTCCTGCACTGAAGGGAATCCTATATGCCTACATCTCATACCATAGATTTTAGGGTCTCAGCCCTGTTATTGAGGGACCATACACCCAGCTTATGAGTCTCGGAGTCCCACTCCTAATAAACTACTCCGACCTCCAATATTGCGTAGAAGACAGCCATCTTAGCTCCCCTGGTCACGTCTCTCTGATTTTTCTGCAGTGATCCAAAAAGAGGTGGAATTGTAGTCACTAGTGATCTTGGGCCATGCTATTTCAATTTGTGAAACAAGCTGATATAAGAGTTGTTCGTGACATAAATGCAACTATCTCCTCTTGGTCCACTGAAGGAGGAAACTCTAGTACCCTCATTTAGGATGACCAGTTAGATTACCAAAATAAACTTTGCTATTCTCTCTTGTTGGTATTTGCTGAACCCTACATGGTGTGTCAACCATCCAGTAGAATGCCATGTATCAGACCCAATGATTATCTCTTAGTTTCATGCACAAAAAGATTTTTCAATCTCAAACACACTTCCTACTCTGAAAAGGAGTCAGAAAATGGTGTTCCATTGGCCATGAACTTAGGTGATCTGACTAATATCTGGAACACCCTTCCTGGAGGCTAGTCTTCAGGTCATGATTTAACAACTATGTTCCAGGGTAGACATTAAGTATATCTCTAGACTTGGACCTTACCACCTTTGTCACAGTCACTGTTCTATGGACTTAAAATGGAAGTAGGTTTCCTCAGCAGTACATTCTCTTGGACCTGCTTTCATCTTGTCCATCTACAGTTTGGGGCATGAGTGCCTCTAATACTCCACTTCAGGTGCAAGTTACATGATCAAACTCATAAAGAGGACCTATTTCACCTTCCAAGTAGCTTAGTTAGCCGATGGTTTTAAAAAATAAACTTCTTCAATAGTTTGTCAATCTAGCTGATAAGCATTCATTCTGGAAAGTTACTTTAATTTTTTTGTTAGGTTTAGAAAAAAAATTAAAGAAAATAACTTATAGAAAACAAATTCAAAGATACTAGAAAAAAATAATTTTTAGAGCCAACAGAAATAACTAGTCAGTATTTTAGAAATTACTGTATTATTTTAATTTTTAACTGAAATCCCCAATACTTAGTATTTTTATCATTTCTTCTCTCGTACAGAAGTTTTGAACTAACTGTGTTATCAGTAAAAATTTTTGTTATTCTCAAAAGTTGGTTTTCATTTAATTTCTTTTTAATTCATTATAGTTTTTTGTCAGGTTGAAAAACATGACAATTGCTTTTATGACTACGTCGAAATATTGGATGGTCATGACCCTGACTCCCTAGTCATAGGAAAATACTGTGGCTACAAGCTGCCCCCTGATGTCCATTCCACTGGCAACCAACTCCTCATTAAGTTTGTCTCAGATGGTTCTGTTCAGAAGGCAGGATTCTCAGCTGCTTATATGAAAGGTAAACTCCTGTATTACCTTGCTCATTATATCACTGTTTTATAAAGAATAAATAAAAATTATAATTAATTTACAGAATATGATGAATGCAGCTTGTTAGATCATGGGTGTGAACAACAATGTGTCAATACATTAGGAGGATACGAATGTGCTTGCAGGATAGGGTTCGAACTACACTCAGACAACAAACACTGCGAAGGTAAGTTTTTGTTTTTTTAAATCTTTGATATAATTGATATTCCACCATCAAAAATTAAAAGTAGAATGAAATAGTACCCAATAAAACATTACAAAAATTCCATTTTAAGCAGGTTTTTTGAATATTAGCTGACATAGTTGGTATGAGATAATTAAATTCATAATAAACTTCTGTCGCTCTCACTGATATCACCTCATCACAATCTACCATGGATATTACATTATTGTTATATTCAAACAACAACATAGTGCTGCACAACAAATGAGGGGTATAAGTAAATAATTGAATTGGTTGGAGTACTGAGTATAATTTACTACCAATAACCTATAAACCTTCTGTATCTCACTAATCAAATGCTATTAAGAGAATTGTGTAATAAGATGTGCCTTCTCTTGTGGATTTAATTCCAGGTGTCATATTTATGGATTTTTTTTTTTGTTTGGGGGAATGGGTCAGGTTCTCTCAACCTTGTGAAGCAAAAAATAAGCATTTTTTTTTTTTATTTTTCTAACTTATGTCTATTTATAGTACCTAATACTTCACATATTTCATGGCAATTGAAACAGTAGTCACATTTTACCCTTTTTTTAATAATGACACAATGACTTTTTAGAAATTTATTATAAGCCACATTATTTTATGTAAGCCAATTTATTCAAAGACAAACACTAAACACTCAAAAAAGATGGTATGAATTGATAGATAGCAGAGATAGATGAAGGCTTCAAGTTTTTTTGAACAGTTTTTAAAAATTATAATCCTCATACTTTGGCTCTCCCTAGTAACATAATCAACTATTTTGATCTATTTATTTTTTAATCCTTATATAAATCTGTTTTTTATGTAATTTCTATACATGTTTCTTATTTTTGAGTTTGACATTGCTTTACTAGAGTTATGTTTTTCATTTTTAATTATCTCTATTCCTCAGTTCGTAATCATGTATAAATATTAAGCTTTACATTAGATGTAATATAAATTTCTAGATGCTTGTGGAGGAACTTTGGATGCTCCAAGTGGCACTATTACGAGCCCATCTTTCCCTGATTTGTACCCTGGGGATAAGACCTGCGTTTGGGAAATCATTGCACCACCGCAGTACAGGATCACTCTCAACTTTACGCACTTTGACCTCGAAGGCAACAATGCAAGTCATCTATGACTAATTATATTGATTTTATTTTGTCAAAATGAATTTTCACACATAACTTATTCTCTTTTGTTGTATGTTTTAGGTATTCCAGGTGAGTTTGCCGAAGAAGATGAAGATTTTGTCATTAAAATTATATGGTTCTTGTACAGTTTTTAACTATACATTATTAATATATACTATTGTCACTAGCTATACTAGTGTCACTAACTAAATATTTTAAGGCTCTTATATAGTTTTTTGTACACAATACTATATAGAATATTTATTTTATAGTATAATATTTATAATAAGAAAAACAGATACTGGAAAAAATTATAATTGTCAAACCCAAAGGAGAGGTATCAATTTGAAAAATGTACAGAGCTAGTCTTGTATTGAGTCAACAATAGAAATTGCTCTGTAGATTCATCCAGCTTAATTTTAGTCAATATTTCTAATTTCGCTATGTATCATTTTTAGTTTAGATTAAAAATTTTAATAATATAACAAATTATATCAAAATTAAAAAATAAAGTTAATGCAACAATATTGAATTGCTTTCTGCTATGAAACAAAGTATTTCATGACATAAAGAAATATGTGATTTCAACCACATTACAGCATACAAGAAGACATTTTATATATTCTATAACTCAAAAAGGTATAAATGTCAAAAATAACGAATTATTTAATTAAAATATTAATTTATTTTTTATGCCATGTTTTAGCAAGAATGTGAATACGACAGCATAGAAGTACACTCTAAAATAAGTGCAGATGTCCTCCATAGGCATGGCGTTTACTGTGGCTCTAAGCTTCCTCCTCTCATCACATCTGAAGCTAATGCACTCAGAATCGAATTTTCATCTGATTCATCGATCCACAAGACTGGCTTCGCCGCTATGTTCTTTACAGGTATACATGGTCACATGACTCTTTATTTAATAAACAAATACACATTTTACACAGAATTTTAAATATCCATTAAAATAACAAAAGGAAATAAACATTGCAATTCATGCGCGTTAAAAAAATTTTTATTTAAAAATTTTTAAGAACAATAAATACCAACTATTTTACTGTAATAAATTAATTACCTGTAATTAATTTTTATTCCTGGTTTTTTAGGTTTTATTCTAAATATTATTAAAATATTTATTTTCATATTTTAATTATATATTTTTTATATAATTTATATTTAACTTTTACTTTATCTTAAGGTTCTGTTAATAAAAATATGACAATTCTGGCAAAAGGAATAATTGTTTATTTACACAAATTGATTTAAAGATTGAATATACATTTAAACTACATACGTAATAAAATAACATTATTAAAACTAACTTAAAATTGTACCTTAATTACTACGTAGCTGGCCAGTGTTTTTTTTATGCTGTGTCCTTTGATGCGTTCTTCCTTTGTCTGGTGCATAGCGTGGTCCGGATCGTCTTCCTTTGTTGTCGCGCCGGGTGAAAGTGAAAAGGGTTGCTACCTCGTGGTGATCATGATCTGGTCTCCCGGGTCTTCTCAGTCGGGCCATCAGTGAAACAGTGCTACCTCTGTGCCGTGAATGCAAGTGAATGGGCTTCTTTGTTCCTCGAGGCAGTACACGTACCTGGGCTAGCGTCCCTCCTGGAGCTTCCTCATCTCCTGCCGGGTCAAAGATGAATGAGACTTAGTCCGTGGCAATCCCAGTCTTTACACCTTTCCGCTGCCTTATTGATATTTTAACTGGTTGTACAATGCCAGTTGTTTCGGATATTATTAACTTTTATTGTTTTGAAGTTAATGAATCCGATATTAATATTTTTATACTTAATTATTTATATGATCAATATTAATAGTTAATATAACGGCAATAAAAACGTTCATCCTTTCATAGGCATGAACCACGGATCGTTTTTACGTTCTTTAACGCTCGCTAATTTCGAGTTTATCTCAAAAACACCATCAAAAATCACAACATTAAAATATTACAACAATATATATCGATATAATTTGAAATGACGTCAAATGTGGAAAACTAAATATTAAGTTACATTACAATAATAATATGAATCCGCTTGTAAATACATACAATAATGCAAATCTATTATTATTTATTTTATACTATTTATATTATTTTCAATATTTACTACTACAAAAATGTTCCATTAAAATAGACTGAAATAGATCATCATTCATCATTCATATTCATATCTCATCATAAATAGAACATGTGCTCACTTTAGGAGATATTCTTTTCAAATGTGTAAAATACAAATTATAAATGTGCACCTCTCTCAGGTCTAACCACAATTTATTTTATGCTGATGCAAGAGCTTTGGCGGCTACACAACCTTTTTCAAGTATCTTGCAATTAAATTGATAGAATAAGAAATGTTAAAAAGTTTCAATAAGGTCTCTTATTCTTATGAAGTATGATCTGTTACCCTGAGTGACATGTTGCTTAAGTAAAGAAATATCCCATCCTATAAATTTTATTATAAGCCACTTGAAAATGAGGTTGTAGCTGCCAAAAACGCTGGTATCAGTATAAAATAAATTGTGGGTAGACTAGAGAGAAGTGTAGATTTATTATTATTAACAGCTCATAGCCAGCCTTCCAATATAAGATTGTCCCCTTTGTCGCTAGGTGACACTACTGAGGATATAGTGTGGCAGATCTAGACTGTTACCTCTCCACCTTAACTTCAGTTTTCTAAACCAGATTAGACTTATTTATTAAAATAGCTAGAAATCAGTTAACTAATGTTTAGGATATGGAGGCAGTAATTTATATTAAATAATTAATTTACAATTTACTATTTGATAATCAGATATGGACGAATGTGCTGTGGACAATGGAGGATGTCAGCACGAATGCCGCAACACCCTCGGCTCATATGCCTGCTGGTGCCACAATGGATACACACTCCACGACAATGGGCACGACTGCAAAGAAGGCGGCTGCAAACACGAAGTGAGAGCACCAGCCGGAACAGTATCTTCTCCCAACTATCCCGAGAATTATCCTTCCAGGAAAGAATGTGTTTGGCAGTTCACCACAACGCCAGGTCATCGCATAAGATTGGTAAGAATTTGAATATCACAAAATGGCAAGTGATTTAATATGAATCACCAGGAGGTGAAATAAACTAATAGTTTATACTTTCCATTACATTGTGTAAAGATCGGTTTTATTTTATTTTGTTCCCTATATCAATTATGAAATCTGAGAAATAAATATTTTATTGAAATAAAAATTCTAAACTGCAATAAGCAATTTGCAAAATTAAAAATATACAATTAGGAATTGTGATCAATGATTCAAATTATACCATACAAATAACACTAATATACACTATTACCCTCAGAAACCTCCCAACCCCATGCGAAGGAGGAAGCACAGGTACAGAAGATCCCCTCTACTCATCTTTCAGCCATCGAACAAAATGGGAGCTTAGTGGAGGCCGTAAAAGCCAGAGAGCCACAGACACTCAGGATAGAAGAAACTACCCATTGCCAGAAGCTCGATAGCCATGCATCTTGTATTTACATGACTTGAGACCACAGCCATTTTATTCCTTAAGGAGGAATTAAGAGGATTTATGATGATTATGCAAGGAGTATTTAGGAGTTTTAGAATAAGTTTTGAATTTCCTGAACCTAGAAAGGTTGAGATTAAGGATGTTAGATATATTGAAATCAACAAGTTGTTTTGTTACCGATGGCATTAACTATTGTTCTGAGGACCTTGGATTTGAGTTTAAAGGATTGGATATGCTATAGGTTTGACTATTTCAATTATGAACTATAAATTATATAAGTAAACACATAACCATGCAAACAAACTTATGAGCCTGGGGTGGTGGGCATCTCTAATATTAATCTAATGATTGTTAACTACTTGTTATTTTTACAGAAATCATTTAATTTAATTTGGCAAACCTCTTTAGTCACCAAAAATATTTTTTTTAACAAAATACATTAATGACAATAATATTAATAAAAAAAATTTAATTTGTTGAGGAAGTTTGTGAACAAGTGACAACAAAATTCTTATAATTTTGTTTCAGACATTCTCTGAATTTGAATTAGAACCTCACCAGGAATGTGAATATGATCACGTAGCTCTTTATGATGGCGATAGTGCAGATGCTATGACTCTTGGAACATTCTGCGGCTCAAAACTACCCCACCCGATCATAGCAACTTCAAACCACATGTATATGATATTCAAATCAGATGCAAGTGTTCAGCGGAAAGGGTTTTTAGCTCTTCATTCAACAGGTAAATATTCTCCACTGATAATAAAGTTAATCCAAATAATATTTTACCTTTTCCCCTAAGTAAACAACCAAATATTTAGTCTTCCTTGAGTAAATATGGTTAATACATATTAACCAAAAATCATCATAAACTGACTAAGATGTAATACTTATTTAAATATCCCTCAGAATGAGAATTTAAGCCTTGGCCAGTTAAAAAACATGAAACTGAAGTGATAAGTACGGATGATAAGTCATTTATCCTTATCTTTATTTGATTGTTATTGCCACTATTAATTTAGTAGGATGTATATTGCTGTGATATTAGAGATTTGAATTTGAAAAAAGAGCGGTAAGTGACCAGTGGAAAGAGTAGGGGAGATGAAAAAAAGGAGGGAAAGTGGAGTTGCTGTCCTGTTCTGATAGAAGGAGGATGTTTAGCGTTATTCATTTAGTGAAAGCATGAGGCAAAGTACAGAAATTTGAAGAAAAATGAACAATTTTTATTTAATATCGAATTGAAACGTGGAAGAACATTATTAGGAAGAATCATTTTCTCCAGAGTAGAAGGATTGAATAGATAGAAGTGGATATTACTGACAGCATGGCAAACCAAGTTAAAGTTAAGACACAAGAAGAATAATGTACACAAAATAGTAAAACTGGCCATTCTAGAGTTAAATATTAAGGTAAATAATTTGTTGAAAATTGAAGTTATTGTAGAGTATTTAAATAAAATGAGTGTGAATTTGTAAAATCTGATTTTCCTTTAGCCAGAGTTTTCTTTTTAAATTAACAAGAACCTATAAACCTCAGATAACAGATTGAATTTTAAAATAAATCAAATTAAACAAAAACATAATAATATGCTGGAGGTTAGTTGAGTTATATTAACAAGTAACACAAATTGGTATACAGTGCAATTCCGCTGTAAATGTTGCTAATGCTTGTTCTGATTAATGAGATTGGGAAAAAATAAACAAGATATAAAGCGTCAACCAAAAATATTTTTCCTTTGCAGCTTGCGGTGGTAGGCTCTCAGCAACATCAAGAGTAAAACATCTATACTCGCATTCGAAATACGGTGACCACAATTATGACAACAGGGCAGACTGCGACTGGACAATCGAAGCCGAACCTGGACAACTGATTCACCTGAGGTTTCTAACGTTTGAGTTGGAGGACGAGCCACACTGCATGTATGATTATGTTGAGGTTTTTTCCGGTCCAGATACCAGTGGGCCTTCCTATGGAAACTTCTGTGGCAACAATGTATGTATTAATACCTTTCCATTTATATTTTTGTATTTTAAAAGCTATCACTTTCATATCTGTATAATACCTTTATAGGCTAGAACATAGACCAATACATACTGAACTTAAACAATATCACAAATCATGACCTGTCTAACACTTCAGGAAATGAGACCCTTTAGGAGCTATTGTAATAAAAAAATATATTATAATAAAAATATATCTATAATAACAATAAAAATATTTCTGGGTGACATTTCCCCTCATCTGACGGGTTCCTAAAATTGTAAATTGTTTGCATTTTCTCCCCTTAGTTAATAATAATTAAAATACGATGAATAAATAGTTTTTTCTTCTTCTTCTACCTCCTCAGGGCATCTGCTTTGCCTTCCCTTTAACTGTGGGTTTCCAAAATATGACGTAAGTTATTAAATGCCCAACATATTATAGTTCAGATTTTTTTTTTCTTTATAATGTAAAGTCTCTTTTTTTTTAATAACTACTTTTATCATTTATAGTTATTTATTCTGTTCAGTTACTCAGTAACAAAATTGAATGTTTACGCAAGTAGATCTGTTTGATAATACTTTTGATACTAGGTAACAAGGTATTGTACATTATTTCATTCCATGGCTGAAACCTTTCCCTTTTTTTATACAAACACAAACATTCAATATTCAGATATCCCAATATTCTATAAATGTCAATGTAATGTTTTTTTAATCACAGAATCCAACCCAGATTCTCTCAGTGACGGAATCGCTGTTGGTGAGATTCAGATCCGATGATACAGTCGTTAGCAAAGGATTTTCTGCTTCCTATGTCGCCGTTGACCATGACCAGATAAGTGGTGAAATAATGTCCACTGAAGATTCAATAGACTTATTATGGTAGAATGAGATGGAACTACATGATGAAACATTTTCATTCATAAGTGTATTAAGTGCCATTTTCAAGTGTCAAAGAGATTGTTTTTAATTAATCCGACTATTTTTTTTGTGTAAATTGTCAAAATAAATTAATAAAGATGTTGAAGTTATTTTTAGTTAAATTCATAAGTACTGATATAGATTTATGAACATTTGTATATTGTTGTGTTCTTACAGTGAAAAAAATCAGATAAAATAGTGTAAATATTAGTTAATCTGTTTGTTTCAATGATAAAACTAATAATTTTACTTGTTTAGTAACTATTATTATTTTTTAATCCATAAAATGTAGTATTTCCTTTGATTAACAAAGTTTTAAGGTGTTTTAAAAATATCTATTCAGATCTTAATATGTAGTTGTTTGACAGAGAACTAAAATCTTTTTATTAGTTATTATTAAATCTTTTGATCTCATAGTTGTTATTCTTGTAAATAATATTATATAAGTATGTGTATAATGTAACAATTGTGAAATTTTTATAAATTATATAAATATATATATGTATGTATATTTAAAGGGTGTGTTCAAATTAATTGTGGGATCTTATCCTTGATACAAGACATATAACATCAATAAAAATACCTAAACTACAATCTTTTGTTTAATGCTGCTTATTATTTTCCAACTTGAAATATAGGTTGCAAGATTTCTCAGTAGATTTGGACTTGCCCTCGTCTATCGTTACTTCCATTTTGTTACCAGTCAATGTGTTCAAATCACATTAACAAGTTCCTTTTATATTTAGATGAATTAGAGTTAACCTATACCAATTGTGTAAAAGGTCAAATAGTAATCTATCGTAGATTAGGGTTGAATATTGTTGAAATTAGGAATTTTGTAAATGTGCTTATGTTATTTTATCTGAAATGAATGTATTTATTTTTATGAACTTAATATTTGTACAGCAACTAATCTTTTAGAGTTTTGAGATGATTAAGAAGTAGCAGGAAATGAACTGATCACCGATGACGGAAGCCATTGTTTCTGTTGAAGAAAACATTTCCACATCTCTTCTAAATTCACAGCAGCATATTTAAGTTGTACTGCTGTCTATCAATACAAAGGAATATTTGTCATGTGTTTTAGACAATAATATTAATAAAAGTCTTTAAATCATCTAAACTTTATATTATAGTGAAGAATAAAAGTAAATCATTATAATTTACCAACTTATTACATCAAATCCCTTTCATACTCTGCCTTACTTGTGATTTTTAGATATTGTTCATTTATGATGGTAAAAAAAAAATTGCTTCAGTGAGCATCTTATGTTGATAGGCCTTATGCTTCAAATTTCATAGAAAATCTGTGAAAACAGGATGGAATAATACAAAAATTAAGTATTAAGTGAAATTATACTTATTAATAAGCTTTTGGGAGTAATTAATTTTTTTGCAACAATTTAACTTTTGTCATGCTCGATATTGTTTACAATCGTGTGAAGTAGAGAAGTTAAGGGCTGGATAAGATAGTTTTGAATGAGAATGGCCGAGATAAAGATCCATGGAAACAAAATTTACTGCCAATGCTTTGATGCTATTCCATTCTAGAAACCATACATCATTTCTATCAAACTGTTCAAAAATCAACTTTTCGCCCTAACTCCATCATTTTTGATTTACTCAACATTTATTAATAGTTATTAGCCAAAGAAAACAATAATGGCATGGTCAGGACTCAAACAGAAGACCTCCCCAATATCCAGTTGGAAGGTCTACCTGACATATGAGTGGACTCAAAAAGACACATGAGTGGACGGCCTTTTCAATATGTATTCTCTTTACAAGAGTTTTAAGATGGATCTACAACTAAATTTGACTATAGTGCACATTATTTGTATGAAATAAAATATTGTTGTTACTTTTAATGTATTATATTTATTAATGTATTATATGGTTCTAGGCCAATCAATTTCCAAAAAAGTTCACTCATCCACGAACAAGTAAAATAAAAAAAACCGCTTAAGTTACTCAATAAAGGAATATAATAACCCTTGATTAAAACAATAGATTTGGAGTTATTACAATTGCTGCAATGCTTAATTTCCTGTAACAGACGTAGGCATAGTTTGTATGTTGTGTTTAGTTTCCAGACTGGTCGAGTGTTTGGATATATATGCCAGCATAGTGAACACTCTTGTTTTTTTATTGTTACAATTGATTAGTATGCCATCAATTGCTATCCATATTAAGCTCTCTTCATGATACATGCATAGAGTGAAAAAATCTGTTTCCACTTGAGGAATAAGTTGTAGCTTTCATTTTTTTAACCAGGAGTATACTTGATTGACTGACATACTTGTACAACATTAGTTTACAAGAAACTCATATTACTAATACTTACGAATGCCTTCCCTATGCGGCACTTCTATAAAACTTCAGGCAGGGCAAGGCTTTAAAAACTTGAGAACAAAATATTCCATCAAGCATCCTGTTTCATTAGAAATACCCAAATTCATTTCGAATTGGGAATGTCCCCAATATCTCAATGTATAAAAGAACTTAAAAAGATACGCTACGATAGTCTACAATTATTTTCAAGGGCAGTCTCCTTCCATCTAGGCCAAACGATCCTAGACTCAAGCCAAGAATGTATCAAGACCTTTAATTTTTTTTTAATTATTATTAATTTCGTTTCCTTGCTTAAAATATGTGTAAAATACTAACTTATTGGTCCAAATAAATACATTTTTCGATTGATGTTACCATAGCATATTGTAGCGCTGTTTTTGTCAACTCAAATTGTTTTCACAGTCTCAACAAAACCCTAATATTGTATTGTCTAATACATCACTTGCCTAAAAACTAACGAAATATTTGTGTGCCTGTAAAAATTTAAAATAAGAAGTAACCAGATTGAAAATTTTACACTTCAACAAACAATATTAATAACAAATTCAAAATATCAACAATGATATTTCCCAGTCTTCCCTTAACTTCTTTTTGGAGGATTCCTTTTATGTTATTGCTTTAATTAATTTGAATAAGAAATTGAAGCATCTTTTGATAAATTCATCAAGAATGTAAGGGTTACATAACCAGACGGAGTAAGAAGCATCATTTGGGAATAAAAAAGAACCATAAAAAACGGACACACAGTTTTGTTTGCCATATGTGCACGTCTACATATAAATGTAGTAGTATTCTGCTATAGAATAACATAGGTGAAACTACCACGTAATTTTAATATGGAAAGTGGTAAAATGTAGGGGATGACTTGCCAGCTAGGGGCTTGTTCTGAAGCCCCTGAATGAAGAAGGGTGAGCACAAGCTATAAACCATGGGCCTTGGCAAGGGTCAAAGATAGGACTCATGTGGCTCAGGCTTCAAAAACAAGCCTTATAACTCTGGGGGTCATGGAAAGACCAATGGAAAGAAGGGATATGGAATAAGAGTTAAAAGCAGAGGAAAGAGCCAAATGGGCTTTAGATCAAAGTGGTATTCAAAAGAGCAGCAGTCTCATAATCCCAATAAAACATATTTCCTTTTTGTTTTTAATCTTGCTTTTAAATTCTAAAGTATTACCAATCTTTATTAAGGGCTGAATGCATTATAATGCTTATGTCTAGGTAATGGTCACCTGACATTATAATGCCCTTAGGAGCATAAGTACTTTTTAGACGGTATAGTCTAGGCCCCAAATTTACAGGTTTATAAAAGTTTAAGCTATCTGTAAATTATTAAACGCTTTTCAGTGGTCCAGGTGTTAAACCACTTAATAATAAAGAATAATTAAGTGGTAACTGATCCATGAAGATATTCAGAAACTGAGAAGATATGGGTGGTCTGAAAAGTTTTTGACCTCAACATGAAGATGATAATAAAATAAATAAAAGCTAGTGAAATAGAAGCTTTGTTAGGTCGCAAACTTTTCAGACCACCCTCATATCAGGCTAGAGGACGTAGGAGTAATGAAGGAAGAGGTTTAGAGGCATAAGAGGAGGAAGTGTGGTAAGGGATGTGCGATAGAGACATAGGAGCAGATATGGAAGGGTTACAAGATAATGGAGCAAGGGTGGGTGAGGTGAGAGGACGTAGGGAATAGGAGTTGTTAGAGAACATAGGAGGTAGTTTAGTGTGGCTATTATTGAATAATCAAAACATTTACATTTGTATTCACATTTATTTATCATAATTACCAGACAACATATCAGGGTAACTACGACTCTAAACACAGGCTCCATGACAATAATATGTAACCATACAAAAAGGTAACGACAGTGTTGTCACCAGAAGATTCTCAAATATACCTCATACAACATCCAAACAGGAGGGACTCGAGGTGGTTAAAGCAGGGGTGAGAGAGGGCTCTGCTTGGTTACTTCAGAGACAGAAGAGGCTAAAAGGCTTAGCTGCAGGAAGGAATAAGAGAAGCTTCAGAGTGCAGGAGCAAAGTTGAAGCGTCTGGAGGAAGTAAGAGCAGTGATACGAGAAACTAGAGGATGTAGTCTAACACCCCCCCTCCTCTAATGTTCCTCAAAGTTCTTTTAGCATCCGTATGCTAACCACAGAAATCTGGCATTCCTTCTTTAACGTTTCCATTGGATTCTGCAGGGCGTTTGAAGTCAGGAATAGAGCCGATAATCCGTAAAAGATATTCTTTCCTGTAAAAAGTTCTCTAACGTTTTACAAGGAGATGCTTTGATGTTGTCTCTTTAACTGTTTCCTACTTTTTAGTGACGTTTCCAGAACCCCGTTTCTTTAGCGATAAGTGAAGTTCATTTAATGTATCTAGTTCATTGGGTGAAAATATTTGGGATAAAACTGTACATAGATGCACAAACGAACCCTTGAAGAGTTTAAATGAAAAGCATAGGGGAAAACAGAAACTTTTAAATAAACTTCCCTTGGCAACGCCGGATGATTCTGCTACATAGTAGTATTTGTAATATATTACAGCTAATTAGGATGCTCTGATTCCTAGCGCCCACTGGGCCCAATTCAGAGCAGGTTTGTCTCGTACTTCGATAACTCGATACTTGACGATAGCTGATTCGAGCTTCTCCATTTTTCATCCTTTAAAAAAGTTTTGGAAAGTACGGGAGAGGTATTGGGAGAATGCTTCAGATGGTTCCGGGCCTGACGTAGCCCAGGACCCATCATCACGAAGGAGATGATTTGACACATAATGGTAGGTACTTCACGATCTTTTGACAATCGTCCAGGGTGGATAAATAAAGAAGGTAATAATCAAATGTTATGGATCGGGAGGGAGAAAGAATGAAGAATAAAGGGCTATGATCGGCTGAGAAGTCTTCAAACCAAATAGTCCATGAATTTGTCATGTGTAATAATATTTAGACTTCAATACTTTTAAATTAATTTACACGCGTTAAAAATTCAAATGAATACAAACAAATATTTCGATGCCAGAAAC
Organism: Acanthosoma haemorrhoidale; assembly: GCA_930367205.1. Taxonomy (NCBI): domain Eukaryota; kingdom Metazoa; phylum Arthropoda; class Insecta; order Hemiptera; family Acanthosomatidae; genus Acanthosoma; species Acanthosoma haemorrhoidale. The sequence goes on from OV884014.1 coordinate 24,944,094, forward strand.
CCTTGTTTTCACCAATGCATACGTTTGTTAGCTCCTTTATGACTAGTGAGTCTAATTAATAATACTTCTATAAAACATGTCTAAGTACCATTAAATAATTAACCACTCAGAAATAAATCGATAAATATTTTCCAGTCATAATGGGTGGATTAGATTGGTTAATGGATAGTTAGTGATGGGTAATTAATTGTCGGTAATTAAAGCACACATGCAGACACACACATACCTCATTCTAAAAATAAATTTTTAGTTCTCTTTAGCAGGTGGTTGGCCTTGTTCTCAACCTCCTTTAGACACCATAAGAATTTTAGGTTTTAAAATGAAATAGTTCAATTTTGCTTGTCAGTTTTATTTTAATTGAACCATCACCGATAATGATGTAATTTTGAAACTGTCAAACTGATGCATTTTTTAGTGACTAAGTGACATCGTTTTCATTCTCATAATGACGGCTCGACGATAAATACAAAAGATTGCAAGTAATAATGACAATTGGACCATTGTGATTTCACAATAGACTGTTTGGTATTATTGATAAAATAACCTTCTTCCTAGATTCTGTCAATTTCGCGGTGGGAAGAGTGTAAGTGATCCCTTCCTGTGGACCTTGTCCGCTCATGTATATAATATCATGGAACACGGTACCATTGTAGCATATCAGTGAAGTGTGGTGCACAAAAAAATACAAAAAACATATCCCATTTAATTTCTGCGTACTCAAGGGTAAGTAATGAATCGGATTTTTAATTGTTTTATTGGATATTTTGTCAGTTAAACCCCCATTAAGATTCAAAAAAAGTTTATTGGCATAGAAATACAAGTTAATACTGGTGTAGACGACTAGCAGAAGTCTGGCATTTTTGTCCTGCTTTATTGACAAAACAGGTAACAGATTATAGGTTCTTTGGGTTTAGGGATATTCTAAGAAGGATGACAGGTGGGGGGAGGGAGGAGCTGTAATTTCACAATATTTCAATAAACAAAGCCTATTATGTCCAGTGTTATAAGAACATTGCACACAGAGGGGTAACTACAGGGTGGCAGGGCTGGCAAAATGCCACGGGCCCCCGACCCAAGAGGGCCCCGGCCCAAGTGGCTGCGAGCTCAGAAATATAGTTTTAATATTGTATCTACTTATAAAAATATTAAAATATATATACCATAATACAAATTATTGGTTGTGGGTAACTAAACTACTTGTAAGTATAATAAAGCTTAATGATGGGGCCCCCATTAAAGGAATTTGCCACGGGCCCCAGATGATATAGTTACGCCACTGATTGCACACATTCTAAAAGATCATAAATACATTTTACAAGTTACTCTATCATATCTGTGAGATTTACTATACTCGTATATATAAATAGGAATACCTTACTTTATACAAGGATGAAGATGGAATCTCTTATCTCAGCATCTCCAACGGTCAAGACTATGGAAAACTATACCTTTTGAAACTTTTTTTCCAGGTTTCTCGGCAAAAAAACTTAAATATGTGTAACAAAAGAGTTTATATTTCATAGCAGTTCATACAGATATGAGGGTTTTCAATAAAGAACCCGAAGCTTTGCATTCAGCTGTTATGCTTGAGGGAATTCAACTAAATTAAATTTCTATTTAGGAATGACATTTTTATATTAAATAGATTTTTATTTGATTTAAAATGTAGTGAAATGATCTATAGAGAAAAGTAAAAAACATTCTTAAGTCATTACATATTACATCCAATTAAACGTTTAGGAAATCACATCTATCCACCCTATCAAATAGTCTCACACGGTTAGAATCTAGAAATCCCAACTTAAATTCACATATTGGAATTTTTGAAACTGTCCAAGAGAGCCTAAGAAAAATGGAAAATGACAAGAGAAGAATTTTGAATCCAAAATAACGCTGCCTACAATCAATTAAAACAGTTTAATGACTTCATTAGCGTGGAAAAGATTGAAGATAACGTCATTCAGCAGGAACCGTCTATAATCGTCTGTTACAAAAACTCCTTGATAACATCGGTAGATGTTGGACGTTCCTTTTCAATCTTAAAAAAATCTTAAGTTCCAGACAACACAATTTTGTGTAAAACAAATTTAAAATGTACAATACTGTACACATTTCGAATTTACTGCGATTCAAACAAAGTTAGATGATAAGCTTACAATCTATTAATATTATAATTTAAACAAAAAAGGTGATGTTGTATGTGTCATATTGACAATTTTACACTGCACGAAAATCCGGTCTCTATTTATGACCTTTCATTATTTTTCAGGAGGCTGGTTTTATTTTTAACACCATCTTAAATGAAGCTCACTTGTAAAACGTCATCTCTCTTCGACAAACAACAAATAAGTGAGAATTTCAAGAGCAATTTTAATGACCGTTTTAATTTCTTTGTGTAATTACGATTCAAAAATAAAAACAAAAATTACATATTATTCATCATGGTGACAAGATATTAAATTTGATGCCCTACTTAATGTTCCAGGAAAATGATTATTTTTCATTACCAAATAACTAATTAATTAATAACCCTTAGTAAGGTTTTATGAAGTTGAAATAATTGTCGTTGGATTATCTGCGTCTATAACGTCTACATAAAAATGTTCATGATGGTACTCAAAATCACTGGTGCAAACAGAGATGACGGAGAAACAGACATTTCTGATTATTAATGGTGGTGGAACTACACTACAACAAAAATTACTAATATAAGATTTTCTGATTTTGAGCTCTAAAACCCGCGCGAACGAATGGGCAATATTTCCCCTAACAAAAAATACTCGACACTTGTCCCGAAATCTTAAACCCAGTCTGAAAAAATACATCACTCACCTTAACCGAGGGGGAAAACCAAAAAAAAAACTTAAATAGACTCATAGTTGAAGAAAAGTGACCTACTGTTTAGTGTTAGATTTTTTCAACATGATTCTCGTTATTATCTCTTCATGTTTATTGAGTTAGCTGAATTTATGTTTTTTGTGGAATTTATGATAGATGTGTTTAAAAATAAGGATTTTTTTTATCTTAGATAGTAAGCTTCAGTCTTTCTAAATAATCTTTTAAATAACGAGCCTTGTTGTATGTAGACTTGTTTATTCTGGCTTGTAAACTATATTGTCTATTTTGAAAAATGTTGATATATCATTATATGTACCAAAATGGCCACTTTATTATATAATTTATACTGAAGATTACTATATAAAATATAAAACTACATACGTAAATGTCTCTCTTTGAGTATAATCTAGCCCAAAAGGTGGTGCTGATTTTTTTGTTACAGTGACTCCTTTTTGTAAAGGTAATCTGAAGAATCATATTAAATTTATTGATCTGAGGAGATAGATACAAAGTGACATATACGAGTATCTAATATGTTCTCAGTATAAATAGAGCTTTTTCAATATTTCTCATTTTTAAAGAAGCTCCCGCTTTATTTTCTATTGCAGATGTCCTGGATACTCGGCCTAGGGTACGCTTTATCCTTGCTCGTCGCGGTAACGTTCGCAGCCGACGATCCTCTGGTGGTGGAAACGACCGGAGGCAAAGTAGCGGGTTTCATGTCAGACTCGAGGTCCGGTCGGCAGTACCTGTCATTTACTGGAATACCTTTCGCCAAGCCACCCGTTGGAGAACTCAGGTTCCAAGTGAGTATATATACATTAGCACTGTGACAATATTAATTCTGAGCTCAAAGAAAGACTCCCATTCAAGTACGTGACGATCGTCTTTCGCCTGTCTGCATGTTCTAAAGGGTGTCCTAGAATTAACGCAAGATTTGAATTTGCCGCCATTTGTGCAGTAAAGTGCTGGGAACCTTAAAAAAAAAAACAATTTGACAGGTGACAGTTTAGGGTTAGTAAAAATGGAGCGTTACACGATAGAACAACGTGTATTTTTTTGTGTTTGTTGAACATTATCTCAAAAATAATGAAAGTTTGGCGGCCGAACTTCGAAAATTGCATACAAAATATGGTCACAATAGTGTTTTGACTTCATCAACTGAGATTAATTGAAAAATTTAGGGAGACTGGATCAGTTGGAGACACTAAACAACACTGGTCGTACAAAACAAACCGTTCAAATGTCAATATCAAAGCAGACAGCACTAGCATTCGTTGAGGAAGGACCTACTCTTATTCAGCGATTTGTTTTTCAGTGAACTTAGTGTTTTTTCAGTGAACTTAGTTACAAAGTGTTTCTCGAGAAGACAGGAAGTGATAGGAGGATGATGGAGATGGAAGTGGATACTTCCAGGAAGCGGCCGGCTTCCAGGCCGACAACCCCGGACAGTGAAGAGGACTTCACTTTCCCTAAAATTACGGCGAAAGCCCAACGGCCTGCGAAGAAGAAGCAAACGAAGGTCGAAAATAAATTTCAGTTACTCGCTAGCGAGTCAACTGAAAGTTCGCAACCCGATGTACCGGTGACCGTGAAAAAGCCACCGCCAGTTATTGTCTCCGGAGAAACAACAACGACAATAGCCCAGCTGCTTAGATCCAGCAAAATAATTGACTTCACCCTGAGGAAGACGAAAGAGGGGGTAACTATTTACCCAGAAGAGGAGGAAGAGAGGATCAAAATCCTAGATATACTCCAGCAGAATGGTAAACAATTCCATTCCTTTGCTCCTAGGGGTAGACCCAGAAACAAAAAGTTTCTTATCCTAGGATTAGATATCCAGGAGGATATAAACGTAATAAATGCCGCAATCGCAACAGCAGAGCCCGACGTCCTCGACATAAGAAGACTGAGGAAGTCAGACCCCAGCGGGAATAAAGCAGATATTGCACCGGTCCTAGTGACGACGAGACCCTCGGTGACACTCAACGCATTAAAAAAATTGAGGGCCATAAACCATGTCATCATACGTATAGTGACATTCAAAGAAGAGAGAGGGCTTCCGCAGTGCTACCGATGCCAGGAATATGGACATACAAGAAACCACTGCGGCCGGGAAATAAGGTGTGTGAGGTGTGCAGGCCCACACGAGGTGGCGCTGTGCCCTAGGAACGAGACGGCCCCGCTCAAGTGCTCCAACTGCGGTGAGGCTCATCCGGCGTCGTACAGAGGCTGCGCGAAGAGAAAGGAGCTTCTCGCCAGAGATAGACCAACAAGCAAACTGCAGCCACAGCAGAAAAGACGAAAACAGGACGAGCCAAGGATGCGGCCGGCTCCACCGCCAACTACAAATGCTTGGCAAAACCCACTTTACAAGCTGTTCCAGAGCAGTAATGAAGACAGAGATGCCCCCTCCACGTCGAGAGCTACCCCCTCCACGTCGAGAGCTGCCCCCTCCACGTCTAGAGTGGCCCACAGAACTTCGGAGGACACTTCAGAAAATACTAACAGTAAGTACCTAGATCCTAGGCTAAAGTTTTTGACAAACGACCAGCGTCAAGACCTTGAATGTGCACCGAAATGGGTAACTGCCCTAGTCGACTTCTGTAGCCAAATGCTCATGGCTATGATATCTGGTAAACATCAACAATGGTAGATTACCAAGTTTTAAATTTTAACGTTGATGGTCTCCTGACCAAAATAGATGAGGTAGAAGTGCTGCTAGCGCTCTACCGACCAGATATTGTAGTTCTGACAGACACTAGGGTATCTGCACAATCGTTCCACATTAAAGGTTATTCAACTGCCATTGAAAGGGTTAACGGTTACGGAGGCGTTTTAATTGCTATACGCCTAGGTATCAATTGGAAGAAAGTGGATTCACCACTGACTACAACTGATCCCAAGCTTCACCACTTGACAGTTAAGGTAAATTTGGGGAGACCCATTTACCTTACCGCCCTATACAGAAGACCGTACGCGTCTCTGCAGCAGTACTCAGCCTTGCTACACGCATGTGCGCAGAGATCTAACCACTGGGTGGTGGGAGATCTCAACGCAAAACATACCATGTGGTATAACTCCGTAACAAACAAGGCTGGGAGACTCCTGTTGAGAACGCCGTTTACGGTCGTTCACCCCCAGACTTTAACTTTTCGACATAGAGGTAACCCACAAGCTACCTCGACGATTGACTTACTACTGACAAAACAACCCCACCGTATTACTAGTTGCACCGCCCTTGACTTCATTACCTCTGACCACAGGCCAGTACTGTATGCAGTGGATGGTAAAGTGGCGACCCCTCGCCCCACGAGATACGACTACCGTCGTGCCGACTGGGATCTGTACCGGTCGCAGATTTACCATAACCTGCATACAGTGCCAGTTCTCCGCACGAAAGAGGAAGTAGATCTTCAACTATCTTTCATAACTGATGTGATCATAGACGCAGCAAACACCGCGATCCCGAAGTACACTCCCATGCCACCGTCTCTGCGACCACCTCCAGACCACATTCTTAAAATTATTGCCTTGCGCCATACTTGGAAGAATAGATGGTACAGGACGAGAGATCAGCAAGCCAAGTGAATTCTCTCACAACGCAAATCCGGGGCTTGATGAAACTCTGGAAAACAGCCCAGTGGCATGAGAAACTTCGTAGCACTCACGGAGATCACAGAAAGTTTTGGAAGTTGTTGAAGACTACAAAAGGCAAGACAGCCACTGTCCGTCTTCACGAAGGCGACAATGTTCTGACTGCTGAGCAACAGGCAACAAAACTGGCCGACCATTACGCTAGGGATATTACGGCTAGGACGGGATACTACCACATCCCTCCTCCGGTAGATGCTGAACAGAACAACATGTTTGTATCACCGAAGCAGCTCAAGGCGATTCTTCGCCGGTGTCAGGGAAACCGAGCACCAGGGCACGACGGGATACAAACAGTGCTGCTCAAACAAATGCCGAGGAGAGGGATAGTACAACTAGCAAACTTATACAACTCTTGTATAAGATTGCGGTACTTTCCTGACACATGGAAACAAGCCATCTTGTTTCCATTACTGAAGCCAGCCAAGAGTGGAGATCAACCAGCCCACTACCGCCCGATCAGTCTGCTACCACAAATGGGGAAAATCTTTGATAAAATCCTTTTGAATTATCTCAAAGATTACTGCTCGGAAAATGACATCATTCCGCCAGAGCAGACTGGATTCCAATCCAGTATGAGCGCAGAGCACCCCCTTCTGAAGGTGCAGTCAGAAGTTAGCCATAACATGAATAGAAACATAGCCACGGCTATGATTTCCATTGATTGCACCCAAGCATTCGACTCGGTGTCTCACGGGACACTGTGTCAAATGCTCTGCGACCGGGAATGCCCGGAACAACTGTATTCAATTCTGGCTAGCTTCCTGAAAAACAGATCGCTGCGGGTGAGAGTGGGTGATAGCCTCTCCGAAGCTGTGCCACTGACCTGTGGAGTACCCCAAGGAGCCGTCTTATCCCCTGTACTATTCAACGTATACACGTCTGAGATTGTCGGAGCCCGGTACAAAAATACCACAGTTACTGCTTTCGCAGATGACATAGCGGTGTACAGCAGCAGCATGAGTGCCAAGGTAGCTCTAAGGCAGGCTGAAGCAGCCTGTAACCAGATCAGTGAGAGATTGGGGAGACTCAATATCTCTGTAAACGCGGGTAAGACTGACTGTGTAATTTTCTCTTTTCAAAAGGGAAAAAGCCCGCTCCCTACTAGTTACATAGTAGGAACAGAGAAAAATTCACCAGCCAACAACCTAGTATATCTGGGAAGTAAACTGGACAGACACCTCCACTTTAGTAACCATTTTGCGAAGAAGTTGAAGCATACACGCATGAAGTCTTACCGGCTTACGCACTTATTAACTTCCCCCAATCTATCACTGCGTCTCAAACTATTGATATACAAGAGCATACTAAGGCCTACTCTGCTGTATGGTGCACCGCTATTTCGTTATCTGACGTATACGACAGCTAAGAAACTCCAACAATTCCAAAACGGTATACTGATGAAAGTGGTCAGAGGCACTTCATTCGAGCAGTGAAGAAACAGTGAGCTGCATGAGATATTTGAGCTGCCTACGGTGGATGAATTCATCCACCGTAGACATATCAAATTTTTCGACTCATTACAATATCTAACAAACCCGGTGTTTAACACTATAACCCCCGCTCCGTTCCCCCAACGATGGCAGGACGCTGTCGCGGCTGGAACACTCTAGTCCTAGGTTCTAGGTAGAGATTTAGTTTGTTTTGTTTAGTTTTGTTTTGTTTAGTTTGTTTTGTTTTTGTTCCTAGTGTTTAGTGTTGGTGTCGGTGACAAATAGAAGGTGAGCCTCATCACCTAGTGTTGTATAAGAACAATGAACTATTAACGACAATAAAAATTTATTATATTTAGGCACTCCGCCAAATGCATGTAAATGCAGTAAGAGGAGAAATATGTAATCCAAATATTTTGTTATTTTTCTTTTTGTACATTGTATTGTTTTGTTGAGGTTTTGAAATAAAAAAAAAAAAAAAAAAAAAAAAAATCAATATCAAAGCAGTGGGTGAGAGTGCTGTTGAAAATCCAGGAACATCAATTCGGCGTCGTAAACACAGTTCTTTGTGCTGAAATTGGATGATATTGATGTGGCCAATATGTGTTTTCAACAAGATGGTGCCACATGCCATATAGCCCATGAAAAAATTCAAATACTGCATGAGACATTTCCAGGTCGTGTACTCTTTCGTTTAGGTGATCAGAATTGGCCCCCTAGATCATGTGATTTAACACCTTAAGATTTCTTTTGATGGGGTTATTTGAAGTGAAATCTGTATGTCAACAAGCCCACATCCACCCGTGCATTAAAAGAGGAAATTCAACCACATTTATGCCAAATGGTCATGGAAAATTTCGACAAAAGAGTGCGTTTGTACTAGAAAAGTCGTGGAGAACATTTGCCCAATGTGTTATTCCATAAATAACCATATCCTATTTACTTTATAATTCAATAAAAAAATAACAAAAATACTAAAAACTGTGTTTTCTATTTAAATCAAATCTTGCATTAATTCTGGGACACCCTGTACAATTAACGTCCTCACAACAATAAATACTTAAATAACACTATATTAATAAAACAACTCACAAGAATGGCATAATTTACAATAAAGACTGTTAATTCAGGAAGTGTGGCTGGTTGAGAGGGTATAGAGTGGAGGAGAGGGTTTGGGATATGAGGAGTAGATTACTGTTCTGCAGATTTTATAAATGGTCAAAGCAGCTTGTTTGTTTCTTAAAAGGTATTCAGTCGGCACCAGGTTCTATATGGACACAGGAGATCAATATGACTTACTTGTCCTTTAAAAAGTACCCACATGGGGTGCAGGCTTCTGCCTGAAGTGGATACTTTCCCGTGGTGGTTTTAGCTGTTTTCGGTCGTATTTTCTCTTCGGACAATTGAAATATCCCCTTCCATCAAATCAAACGGCATACCATTGCCTGCGGGTTGCTTATTGTCCAATAATTATTTCTTTAGTTATTTAACTTTATGCGAAGCATTGGACTACAGAGCTTCTGTCCTATAATAGTGGTCGTATAAATGATTCAGTCACCATGATTTTTTAATAGTTTATTCCGCAATCCCTCAAAATATGCTACTAGGTTTTAGTTAAAGTGCACTAACCGAAAGATGTGTAACAAAAATTAAACAAGTATTCCTTGCTTAAGTGTGCAGTAACACACCAATAAGAGTTTCATTGTCATACTAATTAATTAGTCCCTCTTGGTTATTTCCTAAGTATTATTGAATTATTTTTATTAACGTAAACTTTTTAGAGCAGTTTATTTAACACGGCCCATTGACTGGCTCTGCTCATGGGAATTCACCACATGGAACATAAATTCAAAATATCATGTCTGTTTGTGGAACACGGAATGAGTTAAAATTGTGAACACGATTTTAATGGCTACACAGTTAAAAAATAACGTATTATTAACTAGCACTACAATATATTTAATTTGATAACCTAATCAATATGATAGAACATTATCTTTTTTTTTCTATTATCAAATAATTAATTAATAACCCTTAAGTATGTTTTATAGAGTTGAAATGTTTTTTCATGTCGCTGGGTATCCAAATGAAATCTTATGTTTAAAACTCAATCAGGGGACTTACAAACAGGTGAAAAACATAACGTTTCTGATTTTGAAAAACTCAATTGAGCCCTAAAAATATCTTGCTCTTTTTGTTAAATTTTAACAGCTCTTAAGTCCTGTTTCAGAAGCTATTTTACTTACATTAAATGAAATTAACTGCTAATGGGTAATTAAAGACAATGCAAGTAAATTTTGAAGAAATCCAAGAACTAAACTTTCTAGAACCAAAAATAAAAATCGAGTATTTAGCACATTCTAAATTGATTTTTCAAGGTTGTTTTTGTACACTAACAGAAATAATTTGACAAATAAAATGAACTATTTTTGGTCAAACACACCGGTTAGTTTTTTTCACAATCATCGAATAAGTTTTTAAGAAACTTGAGCTGGAACTCAACCATTTCTGAATATTTTTCTTTTACTTTCCACGCTTTTAATTGTGTAATGTACCTGTATGTTGCCAAAAAAAATGGAGACAATCGATCATTATTCAATTTCATCAATTAGCATATTGTACATTTTTTAATGGTTAATTGCTATCTGTGGGTTCCGATATTAAGAATACTCGTGAAATTTATTCTTTCCAAGATAAATTTTCATAAAATGATTCCATAAATTTCACATTTTTTCTTTACATTTTTTTTATATTTAAAAAAAATCAGGAGCTCTATTCCCAATCTCCTTCCCTTTCAGTCATACATAATTATTTTTTTATTACAGCCACCGCAAGAGCCTGAGCCATGGTCCAGTATCCGAAAACCAACAGACCCGGACCCATTCTGCGTCCAGATCAACTTGTACCAACCGGAACCGGAAGTCATAGGCGAAGAAGATTGTCTCTACCTGGATGTATTCACGCACGATGTAAGTGTTTAAAATTATTATCCATTATTTTACCCATTAGGGCCAAATACATTCTTCTTAACTACTTGAATTTGTCTGTCCAATGAGGACAATTTTAAGAAGACTATTGATTATACAATTGTTTCCAGACCAGTGGGAGCGCACCTGTGATATTCCATATACATGGTGGAGGGTACCTTGCGGGAGACAAATCCAATGAAGGTCCACAGTACATGATGGATGAGGATGTGGTAGTTGTTAATGTCAACTACAGGGTGGGGATTATGGGTAAGCTTCTACAAATCATATGAATAAAAAAAGTCAAGGGTACTAAATAGGTAGGAAATAGAAATAAATAATTTTGGCCTGTTGCCATAATTTCTTTTGTTGGTTAACAATCCCCATGTTCACCAATTTATAATGGATGAAGTTACCAACTGCTTTTCCCAAAGATAATTATCATTTTTAAATATTTCTAAACATTTTGACTGCAATTGTCAGCTAAACTACTAAGTACTTTATTGTGCAAAATAAGCAACTAATATGCTTGGGGCCTAATCATCGTATGGACACTAATGTTTGTTATACTGCATAAAGTGTAATAATATACTTCTGCACTACCTTCAGGAAACATACAATAAAAACTGTTCAGTTTTCCCTTACCTGAGAATGATCTGGCGGAAGTTAAAATGTCCTATTGTCATATTGCGGCGATCTACAAAAATTCCCATATTTTTATTTTACTATTCAAAAGTTTTCTTAAAGTTTTTTCTGTCATTGATAAATAAATCTTTTTAAATACATCTTTCAATTTTTGAAATTACTTGCAATAGTCAAGTTTAATTTATTGATTGCCAATATTAATTCTTAATAAAAAAAAAAATTCTTAATAATTATTAATTCTTCCTTCCTACTAAAACAGACGTACCAAAAAATTATTAAATGGAATTTTTTCTTGTCTCACAACCTTCCCGAATCCACCCGCCTCCTTTAGGCATCCCACACCCCATATCCTTCTCATACTTCCTACAAATGGGACTCCCCTTAGTGAAAGGCACCCATCAATCCAAAATAATTTTCCTTTTATTTTTCCCACATCCTATTTTTATAAGTTTGAGAGCTATGGAAAAAAAAAAAAGTTTAACACACTTCAACTTCGAACTTTATGATGCAATACATAATATTAGTTGTAATCTTATTTCATTTGTTTATGACATTTGGCCTCAAATAAAACATAGTTTTAAACCAATATCGTAAGGCTGATATAAAATTTTAGTTTGTTGAAATTTGTCAACATATTTGAGATGTTCAGTAACAAAAATGAGTGACAATGCTTTTCCTTCTGAAATGAATGACTCTGTAGATCAGTGGTCAGCAATTAGTTTTCCCAGAGACTCGTTTCAAAACATTGTCAAACTGTCGCGGTCCAGAAAACTTAAGCCTCCCCAACCCAACCCTACTCCAGTAACCTAGCTTTGATTAACACTTTTCTTTAAAAATCAGTGTTTATGTTATGTGAAAAAACAAAATTGATACTAGTGAAATGAAGACCACAAATACGAAATCAATAGTTTTTTATACTGATTTTCAGAATAAACAAAAGTAAATAAATTCAAAAAGACTATTACTCAAAAATTCATCAAATGTTCAATGAGAAAAATGAAAAATTTTATTTTGAAAATTTGGGGCACGTTGATGAAGCTGATTCTCATCATAGTGTCAAGGTGGTTGGTTGGTCATCTGTGAGTTGAGATCTGTAACGGTTCTTAATGAAGTTCATTTTTGAGAATGATGCTTCACACACATCATTGAAGCCAAACATGGTACAAAATTTTATGTATAAAGATATTAGTTATGGATAATTTTTTCACTCACATTTTTAATCCAAAATTTGTCACTCCTAAGAGTTTCTTTGAACTAGACCATAAATCCTTTTTATTCTCAAACAACACATTTCCAACACGCACTCTTTTACAATACCTGTATATGGATACTATATAACACATTCTAAATTTTATTTCCTAATGTGGAGAGTTCAATCATTGTCTGCTGAAACATTATTACTTTCTGTTATTCACAATTTTGTCGCGATCTGCCTTAAACTTTCCTGGAGTCCACCATTTGGTGACCAGCTGTAGATGCTTTGTAACATTTTGGTTACTATGGCTGCTTCCTTTGACAATGACTTAATCTATAGGACTACCATAAGTGAAGCCTTGATCTATTGTGTCCAGATCTGATTTTATAATTGTTGATTATATCTAGAACAATACAAAATACTTTATTAGTGATAGTTTTTACGGGTTTTATTTTTTCCTGATTTATTTGTATTGATGACTTATCTTTTGACTAAAAACCAGTCGAGTACAAAACAAGATCTTGTTTAAGGTTTTCTAAGTTTTGAAGACAAGGTGATGTCAGGCAACCAAGGATTGAAAGATCAAAATATGGCACTGCGCTGGGTAGTTAATAACATAGACAAGTTTGGTGGAGACCCAAAGCGGATAACATTGGTAGGAGAAAGTGCTGGATCCGGTGGTGTGTCACACCATACTATATCTGCTATGAGTAAAGGTAGAGGTGATGCGTTTTTTTTTTTTTCTTTCTGTTACCTTACATCATTCATCTAAATTAATTTTCATATAAAACTGTTCAGTCATAAATTAATTTTAACAATTACAATTTTTTATGAGTTCCCTCCTCGCTATACTACTTTTATCAGCTCATTGTATTTTGCTATTTATGATCTATTTAATTATAACTTATAAAATGGAATAAAACAAGACTTGTCTACTATGTTAGTTGATCTGAATGTTGGAGCTGCTCATACTCATAATGTAATTGTACAATGTGCGCAGTAAAAAGTATTGAAATGAATTCTGTTCCATGACAGGGTTGTTCCAAGGTGCAGTCGCTGGGAGTCAGAGTGTCTATAACCATCTGAGCTTATTGCCTCCGGGAATGCCTAAGAGAAGGGTTACGAAGTTGGCAAAAATGGTCTCCTGTCCTTTTGAGGACACTCAGAAGGCAGTATCATGTCTTCAAGGGAAAGATGCAAAAGAGCTAGTCGGCCATTTGCTGGAATTCAGAGTAAGTTATTGATTGAACGCTTCTCAATATACATAACACATTTCCTTAAATGTTTGTACTTAATTATTATTTATTTCTAGTTCTCCCTTAGGTTCAAACAATAATCCCCTCAATAGAAACATGCGAATGATGATTCAATAGAATAACTTCTTTTTTTGTTTTAAAATTAATTAAATAGTACACCACGGGATGATAACCCCAGAATAATTTAAACTAATAATACGACGATAACCCCGTTTTTTAAATTTCAATACTACAGGGCAAGAATGGAAATAATTTTAGAAATTAATCACTATAATTCACATTTATATAAAATAAGGCAAACTGATAGATTATATCATGTATGATTTTTTTACTCAAAGTTGAAGTATAAAAAAGGTAATTTTAAAAATTTAACTAAAGAATTCTAATTTTTAGTTTAAATTATTCTGGTGAAGTTTTATTTTTTTAATAAATATATTTATTTGGACCAATACATTACTACTTCACACAAATCTTTAAACAAGGAAAAATGAATAATAATTTGAAAAAAATAAAATAATAATTTAAAGATCTTGATAAATCATTGGCTTGAGTCTGCTGGATAGGTCATCCAAGATGGAAGGATGCTCCTGAAGATAATTGTAGACGGTCATAGAATCTGTTTGTGTGCTTTTCTATACGTTGAGATATTCAGGGCATTACCAATTATTTGGGCATTTCGGATGAACTAGGGTACAGGAGTATTTTATTCTGAAGTGTTTGAAGCCTCGCCCTGATAGGCTTTCCAGTGAATTACCACATAGGACAGTGAGTAAGTATTGGTAAGATGAATGTTTTGTAAATTAATGTCATGCAAGTATGTTTTGGTGGTGTGCCTTTGTTTATGAGTGTGTACAGTTGTTGCAGGCGCCTGTTGGCTTATTGTTGTTTAGTTTCCAGGTTGGTCGTATGTCTAATTATACCCCAAGGTAGCTAACACACTGACCATTAGTGTTCTAATCAATTGGTGTAGCATCGATTTCGATCTTTCTTAAACTATCTTGATGATATTTGTGTAGTGTGAAAAGTTTTGCTTCATACTTTGAAGGGTTGTCCTCCAAGTCATCTTAAAATGAATATCTAAAAATATAATGTTGTGAAGAGTTTCTTATGGACCGATTTGGAAATTATTCGAATAAAATACTGTTGGATTAAAAATTTAGGTAAAAATGCATTCGTTATTAGATTACTTGGAGTGTGAAGTTATTTTTTATATGAAGGATACATTTTTAACTTTTATTTGAGCTTCAAATTTTGGAAAATTTTTAGAATTGATGTTTAATATGTTTTCTATTAACAATTTAAATAGTTACAATTCAGTTCAAGTTACAAGACACAAGAAAAAATAGTGAAAAATAAAAACCCATCATTAACAATTAGTCATGAATTGCAATTAACAAATAAATCTTTTAATTTACTTGATCCAATTATTTTTTTTACAATATTAAATCACTACCCTTGCATATTTCGCTACCAAATTCACAGTATGCTTGAGTCTTCAGCTCATCCTGGAAGTATTTCAGATATTTTTAAAGGTGACTGGTTTACTTTTTTTGCTTTTCAATTGCTCTTACACATAGGTAGATTTGTTACTATTTTAGAAATTTACTAGATGTACACCTGGAATATTGTGTAAAAGTGCACATATTACATACATTTACAAGCTTGGAATGTATAAGTAAATATTGGACGGTGATTAATTCAATTCCTTGTTTAGTTTCATTTGATTACGCCAATAATGATTTTTACAATTTCGGTGTGTGTAGGGGAGAGTGTTTTGAAGAGTGCTGTTTTGTATTCGATTCCTCACCTACTTTTTTGTTTGGACATTCAGTTATTTTTAGCTATTACTGATTCTTTTAATTTCGGAAAGGATTCATAAGTTTTGACGTGCATCGATTCTGATCCTTCACTGTGTATTTCGATTCAGGATACGCACCCAACAACTGTTAGCTATTGCTGATTCTTCCAAAACTAGGATCGATTTATTGGTTTTTAATGGTGTCGATTATGATTCTTTTGCTAGTTTTTCATTTACAAAATGCGACATTTTAAGCTTCTACTGATCTTTAAATCTCGGAATGGATTTATAAGTTTTGAAAGGTGCTAATTTAGGGCTTTTACTTACTTTTTCGTTTGCACATGCACATTAAGTTATTTTTAGCTATTACTGATTCTTCCAATTTAGGGAACAATTTATTGGTTACCAATATCGAGTCATCACTTAGTTTTTTTTATTGCACATGTGTATTGAAATATTCTTAACTATTAATGATTCTTCCAATGCCGGGATCAATTCGAACGTATTGAAGGGTGCCCGATTTCAATTCTGTATCAGGTTTCTTGATTACAAAAGAAATATGTAAGATTTTATATGTAATAAAAAAATGTATTTCAAATAATCTTTAAAAATTTATTTAAAATAATGAAATCTACTAGTTTTACACAGTTTTTGCACAGAATGTACAAAACAAATACTTATTTTTCATTCATTATTTGCAAATAACATCCATAAATTATTCGTTGTTTAAGACCATATTTTCTAACAATACTTATAAAGGTTTAAATAAAATTATATAGAGTAAATAAGGCATTGCGTTCTATTCAATAATTCATTCAAATTGAAAAAAGATTATTAACATAATATTTCATGATAAAAATAAAAAAGTTATACTTACAAATTATTAGAAACAAATACTAAATATTATTCTAACAAATAATATGAGAACTAAAGGGTATTTTTAGGTCCTATTCTATGTTTTTGATTTGAAAATGCCATCAAATAATGTATAAATACTCAACTTCTAATACTTTTTATAACAAAGAACCAAAATACAATAAGTATTTTAATCCAACCTTAAAATTTGAGCATCAATGACCCTTGTGGTTGACATGCCCTAAAACAAACAAAATCAACCATAAAACATTATAAGCTGGCAGCTTATGAAATCTTATTTTTTTGGGGGTACTAATTACTTCTTGGGCTGTACGTATGATACCTAACAATATTTCATAATCAACTTCACAGAATACTGGAAGGATCATAACATTTTTCAAAGCTTAAACATGAAGCTACAAACGCTTACAACTAGACAAATAAATTTTTATTTCTTTGAGTTACTAGAAACTAATAACTCTTATGATCGCATTTACCCAATAATAGTTCTTGTATTGATCAGAAGTGGCAGGTGGACCCACTGTTGCTTTTCCAGCCAGCCCTGGAACCGTCATACCCTGGAGCCTTCGTAACCGGACCAATCAGTAGTTGGGAGTCTAGCCCAGTACCTATGCTGACAGGGACCAATTCTGCCGAAGGCTTGCTGAGGGCTTCATGTAAGTATTAGGTTCTATATGTAACCATTAAATAAATAATTAACAACAGTGATGGTATAAGATAACACTAAATAAAGTTTTCTTATTTTATTTCTTTGCATTTATTAAAAAATCCATCACTATAATAATTACAGCAGCAGATAGTATGTGCTATTAGTAATAGTGATGATTATTGCAATTAAATATGGGCTGACCCTTCACGGTACCTGATGTTCAAAAACTAAGTTTTATTTTATGATTACTCATGATGCTTTTTAAGGAAAGAATAAGGAAAATAAAATGTGAAATCTAAGATAAGACCTCTGGGTTAATATCCGGGAAAACTTAACCTAAGTTAACCAGGTCATTCCCAACTGCTTTCTATAAAAGTAGGAGGTAGAAATTGCATTCCACATACCAATTGTGCTAAAAATTACAAATAAACAGAAAATAATTTAGAGTAATTTATTAAAATAAATATATGCCAGTAAAAAGAAAGATGTTTGCCTCCTTATTAAGTTTCCAAAAATTCAATGGTCTGAATGAGGGTGTGGGGAGAAGAGATCCTACACTTAATCCTTAAATGAGAGCTGTATAGATCTAGGTGAGTAGGGATGCGCAAATTAAGATGGGAAGACCCTAGCGACTGATGCCAAGTCGCTACTCAACAGCAGGAATTGGAAGGCACCAGCAACCAGGTTGTAGCTCTGGATGATCCATTTAGTGAAAGAAGTCTGGCTGATGTATTTAAATATACAACTCAGGAATAAATCACAAAAAGATATTACAGGAAGAATGCCATAAATTTTCTGAATGTGTCATACAACCAAACAAAAGTTGTCCCATTAAAAAATTATGTCATATTTCCAGGCTAGTTTTATGAAGAATTGAGGCATAAAACATTATAAATTAGTTAAAAAAACAATACTTTGCACATAGGAAATTCCAAAACATATCTAAATTTTCTCTCCATAAAGCAGCCATTGTTCACCAGCGAATATTTCCAGAATACTAAATGTAATGGCCTAAATATTTTTAAAAATGTCTTTCCTTGCTATCATTTACCATTGGTAAGATTTTCACCAAAAATAGGTCTTCTTATTACATTAGTATTTTGTGGAGTTTAATGACTCCATGTAGAATATCACATAACAGAAATTACCTTCATAGAATAATAAATGTAATCTTTTTCAGTTTTTCTTTATTTCAAGATGGACTACAAATGGTTTAATGACAATTTTGATGAGGTGGCTCCACTTACATTTCGTTATTTTGCCTCTGCTTCAAATCCAGGAGAGATTACCAAAAAGATCAAGCAGTTCTATTTCAATGACCGAGATATAACTGAAAATGATTGGGTCAACATAACCAATGTAATATTTCTTTTTCAACTTATTATTATATACTCCACTCATCTTTTAAAAAAATAAAAAGTAGCTTCAAGCTGTTAAAGTTATACACATTGATTTTGCAATTAAAGTACAACAGGCACCTCTTGATTACTAAATATTTAATTTTTTGATAAAAAAAATAACAAAAAGGAAAATATTAAATATTAACTTTTAAATTTGATCATGAACAAGAAAATGTCACTTTTCGACTAGCAAATTTCAGTCTCCTGAGGATCTGTCCCAGAAATTGTGAGCCTCCTATTCAACCTATAAACATGAAATTTGGCATTGAAGTTTCATTTCATTACCTTATGACATGAAACATATTTTTTAACTACATAAATCTTAAATAATAGTAATTAATTAATCAATTATTTGGTAATAAAACAATAAATATTTTTCTATCATATTTAGTAGGGTATCAACTGACGAAGACCTTGACATCCTAATCATATGTATTATATATAGGTATGGCTGTTGTGGACCATAATTACAAAAAAATATTAAAATCAGATTAATGAAAAAATAATAATAATAGTTACAAAAACTGTTGAAGTTGTGATTTCCTTGCTTAAGAAACTTTTACTGCTTTTGAGTATGAATGTAATAAAAATAATTTAGAGAATTAGGGGATGAATCAAGGGTGAGTTGTTATAAATCATTGAAACCCTTCATTTTATGATAATGCATGTTTAACATTTTTCTTTCATTCAAGTTATTCACAATAATGTTGTTTTCTATGACCAACAATCATAGAACTTTGTTATACTTTATTGCATGTTTCTTCTTTTGTGAAGTTACTCATATCTGAAAATCTTCCCTTCCATTTTACCCTATGGTTTCCTTCTTCTTTCCACCATCCATTCCAAGAATTTCATAGACGATCTACAGTAGTAGCCATTTTTTCATAATGAATGGAAAGAAACTTTTTGTCTCTTAGCCCCCATCCATTCCCTGATATGATTTTGAAGGTTTTAAATAAGGTCTCAAATACATACAGCATAACGGTCTTGAATATGATTTATTAATCTTTTCAAGTTAGAATAAAAGTCACTAATTTTATCCATTTTCCATCTGTTTTGTTATGGTGCTTATTAAGCCCCTTGTCCATGGATAATATAGCCTCCCCCTTAGAAATTGACTTTCTTAACTTAATTTAATGTCATGAGCAATGGGTTTTTTTCCCTTTTTGGGGCACTAAATATTTTTTTATTGTGGTTTAAATACTATAAAATGGACCACTTTTCATTTACTTCAATCATTTATTTCTATCTCATTGTCTGGTGTTTGTAATTAATCACTTCTTTATCTAGAATACCTGATTAATAGCCACCATTGTGTTAGTATCTTATAATATCCAATAATTCATATTACCATTTTTCCACATCTCTCTTTCTTTTTGCTGGAAGTTACAACAATTATTACAGGTAAAAGGACTAGAAACGAATGGGTGTAAGAGACAAAATTGAATTTTCATGAATAAGTAACTTTAACTCTCTACTTTTTTCAACTTTTGGACCACATTAAAGGATATACTTTAGGTTATGGTTACTTAGTTTTACATCAACCCCAGAACTCTCAAAGTTATTACCACTTAGTGCTTCCATCCCTTAACATTCCTTTGGCTCTAGCACCATTTATACATAAGTGTTAACCGTGTTAGAACCAAATGTGTGAGGGATTTCATTTTTTTTAAATATGTAGATGTGAAGAATAATTTCAGATTTACACAGACGCCTGGTTTACTAATGGAATTTTTGATGCTGCAAACAAACACACTGGTGATGTTTACTTCTACTATTTTGATTACCTTGGAGAAAATTCATTTGGGCCGAAGAACAGATCTTTAACATTCGGTAAGCATATCACCTAGTTTATTTATTTTTGAAGAGTTTACTCATTTAGCATGCATCATCCTAATGATATTGAATAGGTGTGACATGATTACATGTGTAGGCCAGTTGCCTAATCCTCGCTTGACGCTTTTGGTCACACATGCATTTACTGCATGTTGTCATTAAAATCTTTACATATAGCTTAAATTATTGGCTATAATGGTAATTTAACAATTATTGGCTGGCTTGTAAGAAAGTCTCTGGCTCTGACCAATGCTCTACACTTTTAAATTCATAACTATTAAATTTATAAATTTTAACTATTAACCATATGTATTTTCTGGCCCCTAGTGCCATTTAATGCATTTCATCAGTGGAGTTGTAATTTTTCTTTGAATTTCTTGAATAAAGCTGAAATTTATTTTTTCCTTGGGTATTTTAACTAAATTATTTTTTAGGGTTTTGTTGGTATTTTTAAAATCAGAAATCCTTATATTTTCACATACATGACTGTCTGTTTGTCTAATCTGGAGATTGTGTGTCACCTGTTCGATATGGAGATTCCATTTGATTACCAGGCAACATGGAAAGCATTTTGAACTCCATAAAACATAATTAATGGCTATAATTAATTAATAACTTAGTAATAAACGATGAGTATTATTTTCAATTTTGAGTAAGGTATAAAATTGAAGGTCTGGACATCTTGATTAACATATAATGGGATGTTAATGAACTATAATTATGCAAAGATGTTAAAACTGACATTTTAATTGTATTCACAAATTTGGCCATTATGACTCCGCAAAGGTCATTAAATACCTTTTTATTACTTAAAAAGTATCTCGTATTGTGTAAGATGTCCAATTAATGATCTCATCGCCCTGATCAATAGTATGTAACGTATGTTGGAACTTACTATAAACTATAATTATGAATTATTGTTACTATCATTTAAACTGTGTTTACAATTGTAACTCCATGTTTGGCATAAAGTCATAATATTTTGCTTGGTGGTTCTATTAGATGCCCCAATGATGCTAAAAATAAAACAATCCCATAAAAAATATTAAAATATCTTCAGTAAATTAATTACGATATAATAAATAACTTTTTATTATCTTATTGAGTAATGGGGCAAATTAAAGATCTTGGCATCCTGATCAATAATATGTATTACATGCTAGAGTCATCGTGGAATATAATTTCAAGAACCATTAAAGTGAGATTATTGACAGATGTTTTAATTGAATAATGTTTATATAAAACAACTGTGGCAGTGGTGACAAATTGATTTAAAGTATGAATCATTGAGACTAGCTAGATAAACTACTTCTAGATGTGAATTTTAATTAAATATTCAATAAAAATTAGATCAATTGAAAGGAAGTTATTAGTAAGATCGTCAAAACCCACGCATTAATGTGTGGTAATGTACCCTTAATTAAAAAAAAAAAAACTGTTTTGTATCTTTTTAAATTATAATTTTTTTTTTAATATAACATTTTCTGAATACTTTCTGGTGTTTTGGTGGTGGGTTGTCCCACCACTAGTGCATTTTACCAGTTGCGATGATATTTTGATCTAAAGTTCTTGGGCAAGTTTGAAATTTTCACTCCTGCTCTCACAAACTAGATCTCCTACCTGAAATAATTTAACTCACAGGTGGTATTATTTTTTACTGACATAATTTTTTTTTTAGGTGAATAATAGGGCACTTCTTGCTTCTGTATCTTAAATCTTGCTGTTGTAACACAGATGCAATCAGTTTTAAATTTTATGTTGATGTAGCGTTGAGGTTGCTAAACATGGTTATTTTTTAGCATCCTTCCACCCGCAATGGTAAAAGGTTGCTAGAAAGCAACTTCAATTCTCTATACATTGTTACTTAAATCATATCTCTCATAAACTCTTATAGTTTTCATGTAGTATGATTTACAAATTTTATAATTTTTTTGCTTTTTGGGACATCTGACTTTTTGTACATAACTTGTTACTCAGGCTCATGAAAAATCATGGTTTTACACCCAAAAAAGTAACTTGGACTTGAACTTAATACCTCTCAGCTGAAAACATTTAGTCATTGCTTAGACTCAAGCAAATTGGTTGAGTGTTTAAGTATATATATAGGGTGTTAACTCAAATTAGGAAAAAACACATACTGAATATTAATTGTAATATTTGACTGTTATTTCTTGTCTAATCTATTATTTATTTATCAAAATTAAGGTGCAGCACATTATGATGATTCTATTTATTTGTGGCGCAATGAAGCTTTTCCTCCTTTAAAAGGGGAAGACGAAGAACTCTCAAAAACAATGGTGAAGATGTGGGTTGATTTTGCAAAAAATGGGTAAGTAAACTAATAATTTGACAAAATATGTTGCCAATTTCAATAGTATATTCAATTCACTTTCTGGCTAGTATTTTCTAAAAAATCTAATCGAACCATTAATCTTTCAGTAAAGCTAAGTCACCAAATGAAAATGAGGTATGGGAACAATGGACACCAGAAAAACATAAATATTTGCATATTTCCAATTCTGGTTTTAAACTAGAAGAAGGGCTTCATGAAGAGAGATATGCATTCTGGAAAACCCTAAATTATAGAGATCTACTTGAATAAATTCAAATTTTGTACATATTACTATAATTCAAAATATTTGCCTATAATGTGAACTTTGTAATGGATAATATTTATGCTCACCAATAATAAAGTGAGCCAAAATAAACAGTAACACTGTTAATGTGGAAAAAGTATATTTATTGTTACAGTCACCATATTCCTTATTTGAGTTTCATCAATAAATATTGATTATACATAATGAAAGTGATCCTACTCTTCATATTTAAAACATTGTAAATTAATGATGTACTGGCCAATATAACTATTAAAATGTCAACAAGATAGAGATTAGACATATACATTGATAAATATATGGGCATCTTCATTTATAACTTAAATAATAATATTGCTCTTTAAATTTTAAAAATAAATTATCTGTGACAAGCAAAACTAAAACTAGTTTATTGAGCTAAATTTGTTTCAAGTTTATTTAGCATTAAAGTTAATTTAGCATTTTAAGCAATTTTTTTTTAGTTTTTATTCATGATTTTTTTATTCGTAAATTGAAAAAAGTAAAATAACCTAATTTTTTTTTCATTTCAGTTTCAGTGATTATTTTATGAATTTACTTTATTTTAACAGACAGAAACAATGGGTTTTTTTTTTTTTATTTTAGTAATTAGGATACATATGCTCACTAAAATGTAAGTTTTAGTTTGAGGAGTTAGTTCATGCATTATTACAACTAAATAAATTATGATTATTTATAATATATTCTCCAAATATTCTCAAGAATTTAAATTATATATATTTATTTATCTTTAAGCATGTGATAATTTGCTGGTAATCTTAATTTATCCTCTTATAAACTAATAATTCTGTTAAAACTAATAAACGTGTTAAAAATAGCAGCTCACTTTGTTTGGAACAATCACAAAAATAGTGATAATGTCAGGATTAATAAGTGGATGCTAGCTCAACCAAACCTTTGAACCTTCATTATGTATTTGCTAAATTTATTGTAAGAGTTAAACATTCAAAAAATCAGATTGCTGGATGTAAGTATACAAAAGAAATTTATTGTTTTTTTATCTCCCAATACTTTACAAATAACTGAAACATGGTTGAATATTCACTATACAGGCAAAAAAGTAAAATTTTAAAATCGCCCAGTATACATACAAAAATGTGCACTATATTTGACTGTACAAAAAAGCAATCATCTTTTTGTTAGCCATATTCATTATTGAAGATTGAAAAATATATTTTATATGCATAAAATATTTTTTTCTGTTTATTATTATAGCAAGAAGACAAAACAAGTGTTCAGTTTTATTGAGAAAAAATGAGTTTTATTTTTATTTTTGAGAGAAAAAAGTTTTATTTCACTTTATTTCCAATAAAACTTATTGATTTAAACAATTTTTCATAAAATATTTATTTAACTAAATATATTTTCAACTTAAAAATAAAATTTTTAATTATAAATGTTATTCCAAAATTGGGTGAAGTTGTGAAAATGGAACTTTTTTTATACCGTTTTCGTACCAGGTTTGAAGTGTTATTATGACTCCTTGCCTTCTTAAAGTTAGGAATTAAATTTTTTTTTCATGTTTAATTTGTCTTTGTCATGTTTAATTAACTTGAAATGATCATGAAGCTCATATGTCATCAATCAATCATGCACAAATATTTCTGTGCATTAGTCTATGTTCGTCATTACCTTTAGGATTCAAAACTTAATTGGACCCAGATGATGTAAAATGTCTATGAAAGCTACTACAATGGAATGGAAATAAAATAAAATAATGAGTATTAATAGGCATCTTTACTTGCACTAGCATTTAATTTGTTAATTTCTGGGTTAGAGTCACAATAAGAAATAAGTTATTGGCTCAATTTGT
The DNA here is from genome assembly GCA_930367205.1 of Acanthosoma haemorrhoidale. NCBI lineage: Eukaryota > Metazoa > Arthropoda > Insecta > Hemiptera > Acanthosomatidae > Acanthosoma > Acanthosoma haemorrhoidale. The sequence continues at coordinate 24,969,086 of OV884014.1, forward strand.
TTGTGACAAAATTAAAAAAATATTTATGGTAAAATAGTCCACAAGTTTTTTTTTAAAAAGCTTCTATATTCTTAGTTTCCTTTTTTACTTCTACATAATTACTTTTGTTATACATTTTTATCATAGGCCAAACAAAATATTAACACTAGAATTGACCTACCTAGAAGGAAGGGACCTGGTCATATGACCCACCACCTTTCCGTTCCCCCATCGATGGCAGGACGCTGTCGGGGCTGGAACGCTTTAGTCTTAGGTTCTAGGTTTAGGTTTTAGTTTGTAAGTTTTTCTCCCACATTGTCAAACTGAAGGTGAGCCCCATCACCTAGAATTGTATTCATGTTTTAACTTTTAACCTCAAATCTAATTTATGTAACCCAACCTCCTTCAAATGCATCTGCGCATGGCAGAATGAGGAGAAAAAATTAGTCAATTCTTGTTCATTTATTTTGTTCATTTTTCATATATTGTATTAAATTCAAGGGGTTTAGAAAAAAAAAAAAAAAAAAAAAAACCCACCACCTTTTTTTATAGATTCTAAATATCATTTTTATTTGTTTTTATTATTATTTCTATACATTCAAAAGTATAATAAATGAAGAGTTTTAATAGTTGAGGTTGAGTGAAATAATTTTTTTTTAATATTTAGAATTAACAAAACTTGTCTATTTATATTTGTATATTATTTATTAACATAAAGAAAATGGAATCACAATTTTTTAAATAGCAAAATACTAAATTTAAAACCTAAAAATTATTATTCCAACAGGAAAAAAAAAAATTATCTAGACATTTACTAAACAATGTAACGTTTGCAACACATTTTCTCCAATACGTTTTTATTGCATTTTAGACAAAACATCCCAGTCAAATTTGGCATCATTTTTGTTTTTGCCCCTTTAGTTGGGTAATTGAAAAAGCTTCAATTTCTTCAGTTGTTCCATAAATGGATTGAATTACATCAATTAGTTCATTTATAAATATCAGTCAACTTATTTTTCATTTGTTGCTTCTTAGTACTGCATTCAAAGGTCCAGTATGTTATAAAATACATGGACAGTCCCTGATCTAACAGAATACTTTTGTTTGATAAACAGTTAGAGTTGATTCTACATGGTCAGGAACTCTTATGTCTTCACCTCTCTCTGGTCTGGTCTTTGTGAGTCTCCTGTACAATCTCCATAAAATATAATTAAATATGTTAACCAGTTATATAATTAATTTTGTATATGATTAAATTAATTACTAACCTGGTATTACAAAAAATAATTTCCTATAATTGTTTGTTTCAAATGGAAAATTGTGATATCCTGCGAATTTGATCATAGAGGGCGGTCTGAAAAGTTTCTGGCCTAACAAAGCTTTTATTTCACTAGCTTTTATTTATTTTATTATCATCTTCATGTTGAGGTCGGAAACTTTTCAGACCACCTGTGTACATCACACAAATAAATTAAAGCATCTAATCCATGAATCTATAACTTCAAAAAACAAATAGAGCCCATAGTTGCATGCTCAGAGATGCCAGTCATATCCAAGCAAAGGCTTACAGAGCACAACTTGTCTGACACTTGTTGCCCAATAGCCTACTCGGCAGAGTACACACCTATACAGATAGATATTTAATATACATAACCAGTCCATGAATCCACTAGTAATAAATAATTATTACTAGTTATAAACAATGGTTTAAAACATTGTTGTTTCTCACACTATTTATTTAATGTTGTATTTTTTTAAGTATTATTGTTTTGATTTTTTGTTTAGTTTAAATGTGTAATGTACCCATGTACACATGTAAAAGTGGGCTTGTGCTTGTCTGCAATAGATGCTGTAGTAAATATACATACTTTATAACAAATGCTATGTGACTATTAAGTTTTAGTGAAACAAATAAATGCAACCTTTTTTTTCCTATGAAACAATACACGATTTGTCCCTGTAATTCCTAAACATTTTGGCACTGCATTTATTCCTCTTTGGGGAAAACATCAACCATTCATTATTTATTACATTTCATATTTTAATTATCTTGATTTCATGTATTTTAATATTATTGTTTTCTGGTAACAGGGATCAGCCACTGGCAAGAGAGGCAGCTTTTGAATGGAATGCTTGTGAAATATCTGCATCCACTTCTGTATTTGATATCAGTCACCCATTATCAGAAGATCACAACCATTCAGTCATGTCAGACCTAGCTTTTGGAAGCCGCCAGAGCACTTCCTCTTGCACCAATACTAGTATTGACGAAGCTGGTGAACGAACGGCAATTTTTCACGCTGTTCCTACCCAGGAATCAATAGCATCTGATGCTTCAGGTCACTGGGAACATGAAGAACACTCACCAGTAACAATGAAAAAATATAGAAATTCTAGAAGAAGTCTCAAGAACTCAATGAACAAAGGAAAAAATGTTAGTTTTGCTTCTGAAAGTCAGTTAAACTCTACATATAGTACTTCTGATAGTTCATCATGCATTTCTGACTCTTCATCAAATCAAGATAGCCTACTTAGTCGAGACGTTGAAATGCAAAAAATTAATAACAACAAATCAGCGGATAATTCAATAGATAAAAGCAATCGTGCAATACATTTTGATATGCCAGTTATTCAAGAAGAAGAAGAAGAAGTAAAAAAAAATACGAATAAACAACCTAAAAAGAATGCAAAAGAAACTGTTCCGAAAAAAGCAACCAGAGCACCAGCTAAAACAAAATCAAAGGGTACCCAAGTAAATGTGAAAATAAGAGCTACACAAGCAGTGAACACAAATGCTAGAAAAAGGCCTAGACAAATGAAACAAAAAGAAAATACAGATGGAAATAAAAAACAGGAGAATGTACAAGAACTCATTAATAACAACGATCCAATTGAAAATGAAAATGGAGAAAATTCAATAGCTGTAGGTAATAACTATAACATAAATTTGGCTGATGTTCCTGATGCTAACATTGAAAAATTATCCAAAGAGAAATTACGAGAGGAAAGAGTAGCTAGATTTTTACAAACACCAAGTACTAGTCAAATAGTTCCTAGCATGGATTACACCTCATTAAGTTTAGATGAGCTATCTTTAAATAGTTCTTTAGCAACTACTAATATTAACCAAGATATCCCACATTCAGATTCCTGTTCTATTCAAATTGAGAAGGATCCAACTACTAATACTAAAAAAATAAGTATTGTTTTACCAGCGAAGACTTCACTATCAGTTAATAAAAATAAACTATCAACCACTCATAAAAAAATTAAAGTAAAAAATGAGAAGGTTTCACCAAAAACAATAGATTTGACCTTAGAGGACAGCCCCATGAAAATAAAACAAGAAAAGAAAGATGAAAAGAAGAATTTAGATACTCATAATAAGAGAAGTGTCCAATTAAATAAAAAAAGAAGCAAATTATACAAATCACCCCGAAAACATAGAAATCAAAACTGGAAAATAAGTAAGATTCAATTTTACAAGTTTCAATCTATCTTTGAGTTTTGTTGGTCATCACAACTTTAACTCAATCCATTTTTGGTGTAGATTAGTGATATTTTTCACAGTAGTTCCATTCAATGTCCTGATTACGCTTAAAAAAAAAAAAAAAAAAAAAAAAAAAAAAAAAAAAAAAAAAAAAAAAAAAAAAAAAAAAAAAGATCCCATAGTTAATATTAAGGTGTCATAATTAAAAATAAATTGAGTAGAGTATCTATATATAGAGAGATCTCGACATAATTTACAAAAATATATAATATACATTGGGTCTATAGCGGTCTATAGTTACGAAATACAGTAAAATTGTTTTTTGAACCTCTAATAAAATCCTAAATTTTGGGATTCATCCCATTTGGCTTCAGTTTTATATTTTTTGTATGGATCATTGAAAAAATAATGTAATGCTTGGAAAACACCTTGTTTCATAGCTATTATAGATAATTATCTAAATTGTAAATATGGAATGGGTACCAGGAAGGTACTCTTTATGATCAGAATACCTACCTAGGTGCCTATCTAGCAGTTCTGAACACACAAGCTTTTGATTTCCCAACTTCCTATATTAAGGGGAAATCATTTCCCTACTCTGATCCCATCCTATCCGACTTTATCCTAACTGCATCACTGCATTCTACTCTATTCGCTGGGGATCTCAGGGAACCAATTTTTTGATCGAGTCTCTAGTATAGGCCTAATCCACCCGAAGTATCACTGGTTCAAAACTAAGGACCTCAGGTGATATTCCACGCTTAACAGTGACAGAAGCAGGGAAAGAAGAATTGAATTTAAAGTGAAAATGTAAGATCACTCTTTCATCAGCCCAAGACCAACAATTCCCTCATATAAAATACAATGATTTCTTTTCTTTGATAAATATTATTAATGATTATTTATAATGAGTAAGGGGATATCTATAAAATATTATATAAATGAATATATTTTTTTACACTAGCTTACCCACAGGCCATTTTCTCTCTATTTTAAAACCCTATAAAATTATTTATAGTCAATTATACTTTTGACCTTAAAATAAAATTAACTTGTTTTTGATAAATATTGACTATAAAAATTTCATAACAATAACTTTGATGAACACCTAATATCTGTATTTCATCAGCCCAAGCCAATAATCCACTCTTATGTGAATTTGATGAAAATCAAAAGTTATTTTATCAGCCTAAGGTGATATCCCAGCAATCAACTCATGCAGTGTGTTTATGGTATTTTTCAGGTTTACTCTCTCCAAAAATGCTCGAACACATTTGGTCATGCCTTGATCTAAAGTGATAGGTCCTAGTCGAAAGTGTACTAGATTATAGTTATTCTATCCTAAGGTGTGAATTTGTCTACTTAGTCATGGTCAGGCCTGAGGTCAGAACAAGAACAATAACATTGCTTGGGTTGGTTTTTTCTGGGCATGCCTCTTGGTCTTCAGGGTTAGCTTAGCCTAGCTAATGATTTTCTGTTTATTTATCATCTCTTTATCATTGAGTAGATGGCATCTTTAGTAACCCAGTTCACCCAGATTGCTCTAAAAAAATGATACAGAATTATCTACAGCTTTTCGAATATCTTGTGTTTAACAAGCCCATTGCACATCAGGTTGAGCAGTTCCCCAAACTTGAGAATTATTTTCTTATTGATTAATTGAATAATAAATCAAAACATTTTATTTTATTTGTGTTATTGAATGTGACAATATTTCAAAGATTGAAATTAAGACTCAAATAGTTATATTACTGTTATAATAATGGTGATTAAGTAAAAAATACAAGTTGAATACAGAAATCATTTAATACAAAGTGTTAAAAGTTTATATAGTGTATTGTAAATACTTCAGAATGAAATGAAACTGATCAAATCCTAAACTACAGATCTTATGGACAAAATTATATTTCAAAAGTTTTGTTTTATGGCTGAACTTAATTGATAAAAGAAAATTGTTTAGGATTCACTTTAACGATTAAAAAATAAATAAGTAATATTTGTTTACTAATGTCGTCTTAAAATTCCAAGCTTATTAAATAATAATAATAAAAAATAAAAAACTATCGCTTTGGAAAAATAATTATTATTTAAATTAAAACTCTAATTTTGGGTTCTTTTATTTTTATTTACGTAAACTTCTTATATTTCTGTTTTGTTTCAGGTAGCATCAAGTCTTCTGATAGTTCTGAAGGTAAGTTAAAACTTGATTGAATAGTAGTAACTACTAGTATTGCCAACTTAAACATTCCTTCAAATCCCAAAATAAGAGTAGATGAAAGGCCAAACTAAGACTGTTTTGGTTTATTTTCCCTTACCTACAATAAATAAATAAAAAAACAATTAAATCCATAGAGTAACAACTCATGAAGAGGTAAGGGCTAACAGAAGGTTGTCAAGGTAGTGTGTAAGTATTGCTGAGGGGCTAGTGTGGTCAGGCAAAGCCTAGGTCTCTCAACCTTAAATTCAGTTTGCCTAATTGGATTTGCCACTTCTTTATTCAAGTAGGTCCTTATTGATCCTCATGAAGCTGAGTCAACCTCGTCCAGACCGATCTCTCAATGAAATAATCCTTGGGCGAGCCAGGGATTGGACCCAGGTCCCTGGAGTTACAAGCTTAGCTTGTATGTACCATGTTACTAGGCTACAGAGATAGTCCTTTTCTACAATAAGCTTCACAATTTGGTTAATGCTATTGGACGAACCGATTTCATGATTATATTCTCTTTTACTTATTATTTTCTCTTTTCTCCAGCTAAGTCTGTCATCTTCCACCCCATGGCCATGAAAAGGCTAGTTCCCATTTTCTGGTGATAATTTTTGGCCATCTTTTGGATTTTGGTATTATGAATATATTTAATTGTGAATAATTAGTAGTTTTGTAGTATCAGTTGGTAGGCATTGAGAATGAGAGAGGTATAAATAAAAAATTTCATGGATTGATTTTTAGTCGAACTGGAAAGGAGAGGCTCCACTTTCATTCAAGTAAGGGGCACTCCTCTTTCATCTGTTTGTATGCTCCAAAAAAAAAACGATTCAGTATATTTGAAATTTTAAAGATATATAGCTCAACTCCTTGATATATTCTGATTAGTTTTTGGTAAAAGTGGAATGACAGGAGCTATGGTAAACAAATTAAATATGAAAAAAATCAGGCCTTAATAACTAGATTTCATTGAACTGAGCTCCTCCTGTGACACCTTAACTTAATCAATTTCTAATCCCTTTAGCTGATCTTATCTAACCTCTGAAAAATCAAACATAAGAGTGGCAATCTTGCAAAGGAGACTACAAAGTTGTCTATTTGAAGATACTAAGAATTGTTTCCTTTTTATGAAACTATATGAATCAAATATTTAACATATACCAACTTTCTATTAATAATCATTAATATTGGTACTCTGAGGTCTGATTTTTCAGAGGTTAGAAGAGATTAGAAATTGACTAAGCTAGAGGCTTGTAAAGATGGCTTATTACGATTTTCTCTTTTCACCAGCTATGTCTGTCACCTCCCCCCCCCCCCCCCCCACCCCCAAGGTCATGGAAGAGGGCTACATTATCATTCGGATCCTGACCCTGTCAAGATATCTTTTTTTTAGTTAATAATGTTTATCACTAGATTATATTTATAAATTAAAGTATTGTTTTCTGTTACAGATTCTGAACCATGCAGCTGTGATTGTAGCGATTGCCAACATTCCTCTGATTCTTGCAGCTGCAACTGTTCCTCTGATAGTGAGTCCTGCAGTTGCAGTTATTGCAATGGCAGTGATTCTTGCAGCTGTTCTGATTGTTGCATTGAGTCTCCTCGGGATAACCGCCGCTACAGAGAGAGAAGTCGCCGATAAAAATTGTTGTAATATTGTAGTAAATTTGTTGTTGTTATTGACTGTTAATCTATGATGTGTCTTTTACATTTTTTTATATATAAAATTTTATTAAATATGTATTGTATGATCATTAAAACAAAAAGAAAAAAAAAATATTATTAGATTTAAAGTCTTTTAATTTTATTATTAATATTGTTATATGAATTTATCTTACTGAGTGATTTAAATAAACATTAATTCCAATTTACACTTAGTTAAGATGTATTGCTATTAAAATTTAATTTTGATTCAGTACAGATTTTAGTTGCATGATGAATTTTTTATTGATATGATATTTTGATGAAATTGTTTGTTTGTTAATAAAAAAAAGGAAATGACTATGTACTGTTAATTTTACCTGAAATTTCTCTGAATGTGAATTTAGGTTACAACTTTATTTTATATATTTGTTATCGGGATTGAAACTTTCCTCGTAATTATATAAAAATAGAAATGATATTTTATGTAATGGTTACCACCCTTTACACAAATCTGGGTACATGGCATCTTGACAAAATAGTTGAAAATTAAACTTTTGCTGTTCCAGTCTTGGTTGTTCAACCTATTAATAGTTAAGTAAAATCATCTTGAAATGTGGTAATATTGTTCAATGTGAACCTCATTGGTATCTTAGGCACAGACAGTAAAGAATTCTTCAACATGTGACATTCTCATCCAATAAGGTTTTTTACTTGACAATACACAGTGAACTACAATAACCTACATACAATTCGATTAATTTCATATTTAAAAACATTATTACAAAAACTTGAGAGGAACAAATCATAGTTTTAACACCCTTTTCTAATTTAACATGTTTAACATTTAACAGAAAAGTTCTGATAATATAATATAATCAACCAAATTAATATTCTGAACCAGGGCGCCCTTAATAATAACAATTGTTCTTCCACTTTTTTGCTTCTGAATATAATCCAAGTTCTCTGAGGACTTAGAATGGAAGATGGAAAGAGCAGAGGCATTCTGGCTCAACATCGGACTGGAAAAATCAATAAGAGAATCCAAAATCCAAACCCCTAGAAAGATTCTGTCAGACAGCACCCAAACCCTGGGTTCCACAAATGACCTTCAGATGATTGAAAAATCTTGGCAGGCAGGTGAGAAAGCATTCCTTGCTCTAGAAGTTTCTACTAGGAGGGTGGTCGTAAATGGAACCCAAGATGAAACACATGATGACTGGTTACATGGCCAGGAGAAAGAATATGCTGTGTTGGGCTCATGCTGGTTTGAGAAGGTTGAACAATTTAATATTGACAAGTAAATTCAGATAATGATGACCCTGCAGAAATCAAAATCTGAATCATGCATGCCAGCTAAACAATGTTTTATGGCCTTCAAGGTTAACAGGAGGGTTCACTGACTACATCAACAAACTTTTTGATACATTCTTATTCGACTGGAATTTGTGAGACAAATTCTGAGTGGTCAATTTGTAGGTGGATATTGGAGACTCAGAACAAAACAAGAATTATACACCGTGTACACAGAAACCATTATTGTAAGGTATAAAAGGCAGGTCGTGTATCAAGGATGCAAGCCCACGAAATTTCTTGCGGAATTACTCATGTTCAGAATCTGGAGACTGGCAGCAAGGGAGCGTGACAACTGGCAAAAGTTGATCCAGGAGGCCATTTGTTTGTTTGTTTTGATGTAGCACTCTCAGGTCGTTAACACCGTTGTTTGAATATATTAAACTCATTCAGAAAGCCCGCCGACTAGAGCCTGAGAGGGCACAAGCACTGGAGGCCCAGGCTCCTCCTAGTACCTCCGTGCTCTGTGAGACCAGCAATGCCCCATAGCCAAAGCCCCATGATGCCCAACACCGACCATCCCACACCTGTCCTATACCGTCCATCCCACACCCACAACAGCTGGGGCTTCTTTCACATTTTATTCCCGTTTGGGTGTAACTGGGTTCTATGAACGAGCTTAGACAGATTATTTTTAACAAATAATTAATTATATATGTGTTATTATTGGCACCACATTTAAGGAGAAAAGTTTTGGTGAGAAAATTGATGATGATATTAATGGTTTGTTATCGTTTCTTAATGCTCTGCTGTCAATCTTGATTGAAATTTTAAGCAGTTTAATATAAGTCTGTAAAAGTGGCGTGGAACGCCATAATAGATGGACGATATTTAAATCTCGGTTACATTTTGGAGATGCTTCTTGTGGGATAAGGTAATGTGTGAGTCTACAATAATCTGTAAGCGCTATTTCTTCTTGACGGTTGGATGTTCATTCATCCTACATCGACTGCTACCATTTAGCAATTCTTTCAGTGGGCGTGCAAGTTATAACTAAGAAATTACAGGAGAATAAGACATCTCTGACCGCTCTGTCACACAGTACATTTTCCCTAAAGACCACAAGTCCGGGTGCACATATGAAATGGACTTTCATATTTATTCCAGCTAACGTTGTTGAAAGGGGTGCTTAGAATACATGCAACCAAGTGTTTTTTAGTACACTAAGGAAATCTGTCACAATTACTATCATATCTTAGCCCACTAAGGCCACAACGAATCACATAAAAACTAAAGTAAGACGAACCTCAAACCTGGTTCAACAAGCCACGAGTCGTGGGAACGGGGCCTCTTAAGATGTTTTCTATAACGGAGGGCGAAATATTATGAGAAAAATTAGTCACCTCTGAAAATGAAGCCAAAAATAATAACTTTAAAAACGTTATAATAATTACTTAATTAAACAATAAAGTTATTTAAAAAGTAAATAAGTAAAACTGCGAAGATTATACAAAAATAAACAGAATTGTAATAAATTTTGGCCAGTTATCAGGTCGAGTCATAAGTAACTTCCGATGCAGCTAAATAGAATCTATTCGTATCTACCCGCTATGAGTTACCATGACAACAAAATTTTGTTTTTACTATATAGACGAGGCTTCAGTTAGTCTTTTGTTAACTGTTTTGTGTGATACACGTTACGTTAAACTGTTTTTTTTTTAACCTCTGAAATGGAGAGTCAAAAAGTACATATTTGTCATGTAATGCTTTGGGAATTTAAACAAGGCAATAGTGCTAGGGCGACAGCTGAAAAAAATATGCAGTGCATATGGTGAAGGACTAATAACTGATCGGCCAGTTAGAAATTGGTTTATAAAATTCCGTTCCGGAGATACGACCTTAAAAGACAAACCGAGGGCGGGACGTCCTTCCTACTTTGATGACAACCTTTTAAAGGCAATATTGGAGCAAATTCCACGTCAATCAACAAGAAGTATACCGCATTTTACAAGGAAGGAATTGATAAACTGCCAGAAAGATGGGAGACGGTTATAGATAATAGTGCTGAATACACAATAAATTAATATAATTTTGATATTTAATGAGAGAAAAATAAATGTCTGACAAAAAAACGGAAGTTACTTATGACTCGACCTAAATAATTACCATGTTGCAGTAGTGCTGATTTGATCAGCTTATACCTCAGTCCAACAAGTTTTGTACAATTGTAAATAAAATTGTAGCCTTGTTCAATTTGTCTGTCGCATTTACAGACATAAGTTATTAACTGTTCGAAATGTTAATAAGCAAAACTTAATCGGCCCCGTCACTAGTTGCATTGATATCGGGACAAATATGAATTGCTGCCTCTATGTCACTGTCGGCATTTTTGAGCATGTACTATCTTGTCTTTGCATTAGACCATTTTTTTGACGCCAAGTGAACTCCTTGAAATTTCGAACCCTTAAAATAAGGAAGGAACAACGTAGTGTATGCTTATTATATTAAGACAGAATGCATTTAAAATAAATTAAATAAGAATAATTAATTAAGCAAGTGAATTTATCACCTCTCTCCTGAAGAGAATGCGAGGTGCTTGCAATTTTTGAAGGTAACAAAGGAGTAGAGCTGACGACTGACAGAAAATATGTGATGTCTGCTAAAATGTAAATACTCTCATTCCTTATATTCGTTAGTTGACAGCGCATAGAAACAAGTGGTATCGCTTTATTGCCAACCCCGAAGTCTGAAGTAATAATTTCTAACAGGTAAGGAGTGGCAATCGTTTTTCATCCGTCAGAAATTGTTAAGGTATGTTCAACAGTGCTCCTGATCAGGCTTTACTTGTTAGCTGCTAGTTGTGAACTAATTGTCTAATAAATCTATAAATTTTCCTCACCCTAAAATATTATTGGGCCACCAACGTCTTGGATTGTGCTATACAGACATAACCTAAGTGCTGTTAAAAGTCAAGACATATATATTTCCAAAGATTACAAATTAATTATGCACTAAAAGAGGGGGGGTGCTCAACGGCTTTCAAGCGATTACTGACTGCTAGTAACACTTTTGCAGAGAGACACATTTATTGTGTATTTAATAGATCTCAGCCACAATACCAACAGGTTTTTTTAGGGTTCTGTTCTTTTTTTAACAACCGGAAACCCTTAGTGTTTCCACCCGTGAATGCCTCTCTGCTCTGGTATTGTGAGTCCCCTCTTCAAGCTAGAGAGATGATTAATAATGTATAATGTGTGCTGTGACTTAAGGGGACAATCATTATGTAAAGTCATTCGAACTGTCATCATTAGTGTATTTCTATTGTTTTTGTAGCCCCAGTTTCATTTAGAGGAATGACATTTTGCGTGAAAGTTGTGATTGCTGCCCCATAGATGCTAATAACAAAACCTGCCCGAAAAATAAAATTATTAATTAACCTGTAATTAAAAAGTAAATATTTTCCCATTCTATTGAATAAGGTATCAAATCAAAAATTTCGGCGACCCGATTAGTAACACGTATTAAGTTTAGGTGATTTCATGGACTAATATTACAATTTTTTTTTTCATGATCCCTTGTTACAAATTTATAATTTGTATGAATATAGATTCTTATAATTCAAATCTATTTACAGAATGCACTTCGAGCTCATTATACCTTTCTACTGTAGTGTACCAACATTACATATAATTTTTGAGTAGATTAACATGATAATTAGTTAGAATGTTATGTACATGAAACATTTTCTGATATACTAGAACCCATTGGGTTACCTTATGGAACATTATTATTATTACAAAATTGCAAATCCCTCCCCCATATCCTCTTGTTACAAAATTATATAATCAAATATAGATAAAATCTATTTAAATTATAGAGTCTATTTATATGTACTGTAGTTACCTACATTTTATATCATTTTTATTATTAACCATTAATATTTTGCAATGCAATGCTCATCGAACACGTTCCGGTACAACACAAAGTACAAAGGATGGGGCTCACCTTATTTATGAATCATAAAAACTTAAAACTAACTTACATCTAACAGACAAAACCTTAACTTAATTTTCCTGGACAGCCTGTTTCCATCAATGCGGGAAATTCGGATGCCCATAGTGTTAAACACTGGGTTTGTTATTATTACAAAAAATTTTTTTTTTTCAAAACCCCTTTATTAATAACATTTTTTACAATTTACAATGTTCTCGTGCTGCATACGCACATGCATTCGAAGGAGGGTAGGAGTTAAAATTAACAATGCAATGTGTACAGGACTAGGTGTGGGGCTCACCTTCGGTTTTATTACAAAAAAAATTTTTTTTTTTTTTATTTCAAAACCTCTTTATTGATAGATATTTACAATGAACAAAAATTTTTTTTGATTTACAAATTTCTCTTTCTGCGATGCGCTGATGCATTCGAAGGAGGGCATAAATATAATACATTTCAGTTTGATGTTAAAAAGTCAAAACACATACACAACACTAGGTGATGATGCTCACCTTCAGCATACAGCATATAACCGGGAAAAACTAAAAACTAAACCTATATCCAGAACCTAAGACTAAAGCGTTCCTGCCGCGACTGCGTCCTGCCATCGATAGGGGAACGGAGCGGGGGTTATCGTGTTAAACACCGCGTTTTCAGGTACTATAGGGAGTCGAAAAATTTGATATGTCTACGTTGGATGAATTCATCCACAGTAGACAAATCAAATATCTCGTGAAGTTCACTGTTGCTCCGCTGCTCGAATGAAGTATTTCTGAAGACTTTCATCAGTACACCGTTTTGAAATTGTTGGAGTCGCCGAGCTGTTGTATACGTCAGATGACGAAAAAGCGGTGCACCATACAGCAGTGTAGGCCTGAGTATACTCTTGTATATAAATAGCTTCAGACGCAGTGATAGATTGGGGGAAGTCAATAAATGCGTAAGCCGGTAAGACTTCGTGCGTGTTTGCTTCAACTTCTTCACAAAATGGTTACTAAAATGGAGGTGTTATTACAAAATTGTTTTTTTTTATTTATTTTTTTTATTTCAAAACCTCTTTATTTATATAAGTATTACAATGAACAAATAATTTTTCTATTTACATTTTTCTCCTCGTGCTGCATACGCAGATGCATTCGAAGGAGTGCATAAATATAAATATGATACATTATCTTTTTGAAGTTAAAAGTAAAACAAAAATACTAGGTGATGAGGCTCACCTTCAGCTTACAACCGGGAAACAAACTAAAAACTAAACCTATATTAATACATTTTTTTTTTTTTTTTTTTCTAAACCCCTTGAATTTAATACAATATGTGAAAAATGGACAAAATAAATGAACAAGAATTGACAGTTTCCTCCTCACTCTGCTATGCCCAGATGCATTTGAAGGAGGTTGGGTTACATAAATTAGATTTGAGGTTAAAAGTTATAACATGAATACAATTCTAGGTGATGGGGCTCACCTTCAGTTTGACAATGTGGGAGAAAAACGTACAAACTAAAACCTAAACCTAGAACCTAAGACTAAAGCGTTCCAACCGCGACAGTTATTACAAATTTTTTTTTTTTTTTCTTAGCTCTCCAAAGTAAGTAGGATGTAGGAAAATTATTTGGATGATGGGTACCTTTCACTAAGGGGAGTCCCATTTGAAGGAAGTATGAGAAGGATACGGAGCGTGGGATGCCTAAAAGCGGCGGGTGGATTCGGGAAGGTAGTGGAGTGTCTACCTATTTAGTTAAACAAGAAAAAATTCCATTTAATAATGGTGGGCTATTACAAAAATCAATTAAAGCTGTCAATAAAATCGTTTTCGGAACCGTAACGAAACACGTCTTATTTTCACATGATCGCCGAGTCAACCAGCATACACACCGACAGCAATGGACCTCATGTTCGCAACTTTATAGAGCCATAATCTGTTGAACAGTTGTCCCATTTAATACAACGACGAGCCATTTAAGCAGCTCCATGTAAAATAACGAAGGGTATTTTTAATCGGTAATTAAAAATATGTGTATTGCTATCAAACTAATCATATGGTATCAAATTGAAGATCTCAATGTCTCACATAATAATATGAAATGTGTGCTGGGAGTTGACTATAATTATAATCCATTAAAATCCCTTTCGTACTAGCAACAATACCCATGAAATTGTGTTGAAATTGAATTTTTTATTCATCTTTTTAAACATATTTTTAAATATATATCTATAAAGTACATCACTGATTGGACCATTAGGTACTTTTGTTGTTATCATCGCATATTTCTTAATTCGGCTTTTAATTTGTAATTAGCAAAAAGTTAGTTTTATCCAATGGGACTAATCTATTATGTAATTAAAAGGATGATTGGATTACATCAGTTATTGAATGCTCTTCAGTTGAGAGTACAATAAAAACGAATTAGTCCCAACTGTGCTCGATTAGGTAAGACATGTATTTCTTGACATATATTAAAACAATCAAGGTAACATTTAAGCTAACGAATTCTTTTACTGATTAGGCTTGTAACTTAGGCTGTGAGACAATAAAACAACATTATTTTTTACTGATTCAATATCGATGTCGTGTGAGATCTAGTTGCATCATGATATTCGGTAACATCGCTGTCGCAAACTGTTCAGATATTTGATGACGTCCTCAATCGATAAATACTCGCCTGAATGACCTGACCTCTTGCTCAAACAGTATGATATGCCTTGGCTCATTGGGTCGAAAATGTTTACAGTAACATTAAAGACTGATGTAATCTGACGAAAAACAGAATTTTCGCCCGAAAACGTTAAGTTTAACTCTTTGTTTCATACCGAAATTTCCATACCAATTGTGACTAATCCGATGAGTCAATTCCTGCCCTCCCAAGCAACTCATATAGCTCCACCAAGCGTCATAAAAAACTCCGGTTATTGTATGAAAAAGTTTAAGAATAAAAAAAATTAAGAATAAAAACCACATCTATATAGATGTAGTAAACATTTAATTCAAATGACCTGTACAGTCGGGATTTGGGTCTTTTTGGGAATAGGGACCCCTGATGTTTTTAAGTATTTCTCTTTGTGTTATACCTGAACATGTTATTAATTAAATATTAATAGTTAATAATAAAAATGATATAAAATGTAGGTAACTACAGTACATATAAATAGACTGTATAATGCAAATAGATTCTATCATTTGATTCTATAATTTTGTATCAAAGGGATATTATCTGATAAATGAAAGGTTCAGGGAAAGTGTATAGTAAAAGAAGTTTTAGTGTTTGAGCATATTTATTCTGGTGGCCAAAAATTTACAATGTCATTTATTAATTGATTGACCAAATTGCCGCTATTTCTGTTGCGCCATAAAAATTCACACAAATCTGAGTCTACCCAATTTCTTCTTGTACCATGTTCTTTTTTGTTTCTTGCCTTTGCTTTTAGCTCATAACGATTCATGAAGGAACACACCGCTTTTTCCTTTGTATCTACTTCAAGAGCTAAATCAAATAACGGCATGATGTTTCCCTTCAGGATCACAAAACTAAACTGAAATATTATCAGGTACCAAGGTTCTACTATACCCTATACACTAAGACGGGGCAAAGTAAACATAAATATAGATAAAAACATTACAGGAAAGGTCAAAGGTGGCAAAATAACCAAAATAATGCTAGATATAAGTGGGGCACCTATTCCCAAAATGACCCCGGGATTTTAAAGTTAATTGTTTGTTATAGGCGCTGAGTTTTCCCCAAACTAAATAAAACATATTTAATATCCTACAAGAAATTCGACGCTGATCACGAATAAAGTCATGGTCAGGGGTAGAAAATGATTCGGTTAAAAATGAAATCGGTTAAAGTGAAAAAAAAAAGTTGTTTTAAATATTTGTCTTAGAACCCTCAAAACTTAATCATGTTCGACGATGGCGGGCGTAAAATAATTCAATCGATCTGAAATTTCACGTTTGTACTTAATATCTTAAGCCACAACCAGCAATAAACCATAAGGTTTATTTCACGAAACCCCCGAAATACTTCGATTAGTTTTTGGTTAAAATATAATAAAGGGAAGAATGCAAAAAAAAAAATAATTAACTTCAAAAAAGTCAGATCAGTTTCGATAACATTTCAGATTACTCCCAGCTCAGAAGCAATTTATGAATTAAAGTTCTGAGTATATTGTTTGGCTAAGGACACAATCAAGACGGTAAGGCACTTAGGGTTTCAAAGCTGCTCACAATATAAATTTTTAAAAGCCACATATAGAAATCGAGTACTTTCTACGTCTCAAACTGGTTTTAGTAGTTTTTTCATGTCAATATATAGCAATTTACTTCTTCTTTTTTTAATGTGACTTTCAGTGGCCGAGAAGATTTAACAAATAAATTGAAAAATTGTTAATAAAAAGTACGGAATAGTTTTTTCATAATCACCTATTAAGTTTTTAAGAACGTTTTTCTTATCATATTGAGTAGGGTCGGAAATTAAGTATCTTGGGGGTATTGATTAGTAATCCATATTTTGAAACGTGAATAGACTATATCTGCAAAAATTATTAAAAGTGTGAATTTTTTTTTGCAGCCCCCAGTTTTGTAAAGAGAGAAGATTTAGTATAGAAGCTTATTTGATTCAAAATAAAAGCAACCACATGAATAATAATGCAGGGTAATCATATAACAACTTGTAATTAAACAATAATTATTCTTCTATCAGATTATGTATGGCTGATATCGTTGTCTTGATTAATAATATGTAATATATTTGGTGCTTTCTACAGCATTTTTATTACTTTTAGTTAAGGAAACACAACGTGAAAAAAGTCATGTCCCTTTCGTTAACTTTTAAGTATTTTATGGTTCCGGCTCAGATACCATTTGAGATTTACTTTTCTGATTGTTCCCTGTGGTTAAGGACGTAATAAGTACGGTAACCGAAAAATAATTTCAAAAATATTATAAAAAGTAAAGTTTTTACATAAACAATAGAAATTGCGTATTTAGTAGCATCTTTATATTAATGGTTTAGGTAATTACAACAATTAGTTGAAATGCCTAATATCCCTGCTTTGGATGCTTTAACAAATAAAATGAAATTTTCGTTAGAAAATGCCGGATAGTTTTTCATAATTAGTTATGTTGTATCTCTCGTTATTTCTTTACCTTCTACTTCCTTAATTTCGTTTGTGGATGTTTCAATAAAATACAAGTTTGTTCATCAAAATCTAATTAATAAATGAAAAAAGTGAGGCCACTGATTCATGGGTCAGCTGATATTATTACATATTTTTTTTTTTAATTGTGGGGGTTATTTCCTCCCCGGTATGAGCAAAATGGTTCCATGCCATGGAAGCAGACTGGGGTGGGGGCTCACCCCTTAGGAGTGGGGAAACGTCAGAAGTGGGGGGGGGGGAGAGGAGAGGATTGACAGGTGAAAACTGTTAAATTGCTCCTGTTTTATCTTTAACGTTCTATCTCTGATGACTGACGTTTGGAGTTAGTTCGCTGATAAGGGCCAACAATGTTAATATGTAACGTTTTTATTACGTGATGTGGTATGTTCATTCAGAAAATTAGATTTCAGTAAGAGGTTTATGGATCAACAAGTGGCAGCTCTCTGATAAGACTCCTTTTATAAAAATTTTTATCAGAGTACACTTGTCAATGATTTATGATTAATTATGTAGGGATTGCACACTTGAAATTAAAGTATTACTTAATATATTATGTAGGCTTGACCTTTGCTAGCAAATCATATTTGTAGTAGAAATCGACATAACTTGTTTTTTGTTAGTTAATTAAATTTAATTTTCATTAAGTTTTTATGTTAATTGTAGAAACTTTTAATATAGTTTTACGTATATTCTTATTTATTTAGAAAGAGAATACTTAGTGTTAGGGTTTTTTTTTTCCAGATTTATTCATTGACTAATTTTTCTTGTTGACAATTACCAAAAATTCATAAATTACTAAGGATAACAAAAATTCACAAGCCAACAATTATATTTTTTTCAGTATTGTTAGCTCTTAAACAATTTCAAAAATGTCGTCCGTTAAAGCTGTTTGGAAAAAAGCGGATGCTGTCTGTTTTGACGTAGACTCCACTGTAATACAGGAGGAAGCAATCGATCAACTGGCTGAATTCTGTGGCAAAGGCAGAGAAATAAAATCCATGTGAGTTACTTTTACTTTAATTTTGTAAGTAAGTAGGTTTTACATGCTTGTATATACATCTTGGTAATATGATAATCTATTCAGGACATCAGCCGCAATGAGTGGAAAAGTGAGCTTTAGAGATTCTTTAGCAGCAAGGCTGGACATCATTCAACCTTCTATGCAGCAAGTGCAAGAGTTCATTAGAAGCAAACCGCCAACTTTGTCCCACAATCTTAGGCATGTTTTACACTCCTATATAATTAATTATTACTTAATGGTGGTTTATAATCCTACTGGTGTAAATAATTTTTGGTGTAAGAGAAAAATAGTGCCCACGGCTGTGATTTAAACCCGCCACCTGGTAAACCATCCAGGTTCTCTTCCAACTGAGTAACCACGCCCGTTTCCAAACACTGGTTCTATTCTTCCCTTGGTGGTTCCTGTTACCTCCTACCTATTGTCAACTCTAAGAACACCTTTAATTGGGACATTTTTTCAATGCTGACTACAATTTTCATAATTTGTTTCCAGGTTTTATTTGCCATTAACAACATTTCATGTATTAATTGTGAATATAAGATTGCCTGGTCAGAAAGCAGAATTCAAATTCCATTAATGGCACCATTTTTCTATTACACTCAAAGCTATTTAAAAACTTCAATATAACTTTATTAATCAGATGTTACATTTTAGAAAGCTTACAAACTGCATACAGCGAAGAGGAGTCCCAATATACCTGATTTCGGGTGGTTTTCGTGGTATTATTGGCCCTATTGCCCTCGAATTGAACATACCTCTAGAAAACATATATGCCAACAAACTTAAGTTTTTCTTAAATGGTATAAAGTAATTTTATTTTTCCCTCTTAATCTGGAAATTATAAGTCTTTTAATAAATATGTATTTTATTTTTAGGGAGTTTTGCTGGATTTGATGAAAATGAGTTAACTAGTAAAGATGGAGGCAAAGCCGAAGTAATTAGCTATTTAATTAAAAAGTTTAATTATTCCAATATTGTGATGATTGGAGATGGAATGACAGATCTAGAAGCGTCGCCCCCAGCCCATGCATATATAGGTATATATTTTATATTAAAGCTATAAAATGTAAATTTCACTTATGAGACCTTTTCTAATAATTAAAAACGAGGAAATAATGCATTTCACTCTGCAAGGCTTTTTTTGTTTATTAATGGTTTATAATAGTGTAAAAGAGCTTTTGAAAGATATGGTAGGAAGTCTAAACGAAGAAACTGAGGAAGTATTGTCGATTGATAGACCATTATTCTTCAGCAAACACCCTATCTTGGTATAACAGTGTTATATGCAAAATTCTCTAGTTGTTGTTAGAATAAATTTTAGGAAGCAATTCAAAAGTCAGGTCTCGAGAACTTCAAGAGTGTCTGCCATTCACTGCACAACTTCATTAAAAATGGACGTTATTAAGAGTCTCATGAAAGCCACAAAAAAGTTGCGATCAAGATTTTAATGACTTAATTATAGTCCACTAAAGTCCCAACAAATATTACTTATAATTAAGGACAAGATCATTAATTTGATACCATTCTCAAGATGATGAAAGCATATTAGTTTTTTAATTACCAAGAAATTAATTAATTAATGGCATTACATTATTTTTCATCAGGGGATTGCTTTCATTTTTGCCATTTTAGGGAATAATTAAATAATACTACTAAAATGTAAAATAATTCACTACATAAACAGGGGTTAATTTGAAGATGTAGACAAAAATTTAATAGCAATGTACTTTTAATGACTTTTTGTCATTATATGGTCTGCTTAAGTGTATAAAAATATTACATCTCAATACCTCAAAACCTTTAACTCGATAGAAAAATATTTACCCTTTAATGACTAATTAATTAATTAGAACCCATAATCAAGTTGTATAGAGTTGAAAATATTTTTCCACCATTGGAAAAACTTTGATAAATCATTGGATCATCAAATGAAACTTCCATGCAATAGTCCATGTTCGTAGGTGGTACAGACAGACAGTGACATTAGTGTTAAAATATTAGGACTTATGGATTTGAAGAAAAACCAATGTAACTCTTAAAAATAGGGAAAGAAGGGGGAGGTGATGAGAGCGATGGAATGATTTGTGAATCCACTCACAATTGAGTAATTTTTGATTTGTAATCTTTTTAGGATAGAGTTTGGCCTATGATTATGCCTGAGTTATTGAAAGAGAAATACGTAATGGGGAGGGAAACCAGGTAGGTTTTTAAGAAAGGAATCTGAGCCTATGATTATTGATATAGATTTATTATACATCTTCAGAGATCAGCTACAAAGTATGTAAGATGTTACGAAAATGGCCATTGTACGTCACCCGTCACTGGAGTTTGAATTACTAAATGAATTATTGCACTAATGTATAATGCTTAGTCTCTTACTATAATGCTTAATCTCCACTTATAGTGGCAAGAAGAGATAAAAAATGTGGGAATGTCCAAAATAAATCCTGGTGGGCCTTCATGTCAAAGTAAGGAAGTGGAGATAGATAGTTGGGGAATAATCTGAGAAAGCCATATGGGGCCATTAGAAAGAGAGTAATTGAACAGATCCCAAACAGAATGAAGCAACAACTGGAAAAACTAGATTGTAGTCGATAAGAGTGGCTGTAAACTGGGAGAACATACTTGTGTACTTACACTTATTACAAACTTGATTGAGTAATCAATGATATGTCACACCTTATATACTTAGTAGATGATCCCTGAAGATGCCTTATTAGCAAAATATTGAACAGTTGAGGGTAAAAAAAAATTGTTAAAAGACATAACAAGCTTGTTGCAGTGAAAATTATTTTTTACTCATGTTCTAGGTATGTATATATCTTGGATATAAACTTCTTTATCCAACATTTTTTTCTATTATTATTTTTTTTTCTTAACCCCTTGGGTAGTTATTTTTTTTTAATTGAATTAAATTTAACATGAGGTTTTCTCCTTTTATTTATACTTTTTATATTGCATTTTGAAAAGGCTATGGAGGAAACGTTGTCCGGGAAGCAGTCAAGAACAAAGCCGAGTGGTATGTCATGGACTTTCAGGAATTAATTGATGAATTGAGCTAGGAGTGAATACTCATGACTGCAGTGTTAAGCTGTTTTTATAACTTCTAAGAATCTGGGGCCCATTGAAAATATAACATAACCATGCAGACTTCATTATGACAGTTAATTTAATTTTTGTGACAGGGGACATAAAATGTTACTGTAAAACATGTATTGTGTACTTCAAAAGTCTTATCATAATAATTAAGGTCTTACCTTAGTTCATGATGATATATTGTTTTTATGCTCGTCTGCAGATTTAAGCGGCAGTATAATCTTTTTATAATATAGATAAACAAAACACATAATGTAAAGATATTACATAGTAAATAACTGCTTCTATATTGATACACTGATTCCAGAAATTAAGTGAAATAATAAAAAAATAACTGAGAGGGATTTCACAAACAGAGAAAACTTGCCAATTGCAAATAACATATATTCTTAAATATTTGATATAATAAAACAATATTAAAGTTTAAACTAGTCACAGTAAGAATGCTGGTAGAATAACGTTTGAAACTTTACACATTCTGTTTTATGATTATGTAGTCTCCATGTTCAATATTTCCACTCATTTTTTTTTGTGTCCTAGCAAAGATAACAATATCACATAAATAAAATAAGCTATCTGAATTCATTGAATTCTTTTTTATTTTTGAACTTTTGTTTCTTATGTTTTTTCATTATATACTTATTTAACATTCCTTTCGAATTAAGTTGGTCAAAATTTTGAAGTATTTCTTCAGCAAACTGTTCTTTTTTGGTGGGAAATTGTGGGTTTTCCCCTGCAAATACAGCTTCAGCATACTTTTTCCTTTCTTCATCAATTTTCTTTTGTTTTAAATCGGTTTTCTTCTTTTCCCTTTCTTGGTTCTTTATTCGTGTGAGAAGAAACTGTATCTTTTCAATTTCTTCCGGATTTTTTTCTCGCCTCATTTGCTTCTTTAATTGATACTTCTCCCTCTTTTTAATTTTACCTATGAATCCAAAAGTAGAGCTAAAAGCTTTTTCGTTGAAATCGCCAAAGGCACTATCAAATCTAGGATCAATGGGTTTACGAACCTTATTAAAATTTTGTCTTGGAGGCATTTTGGAAGATATTTCTTCTGGCCTGTTTTTGTTATGTCGTTTTGTAGGGAATCTTGCTTGGCCTTCCATTGAATAAATAGAATAATTCAGTTTAGCACTAACACATTTGTTTTCTTATTTAATTCACTTATTCACTAACTACACTTAGATATCAAGGCTTTCGGAAGATATTACCAATTCAACAATTCAAACTAATTTGTTATGGAATAATAAAGCACGAGTTATAACCTGCCGATACCTTACACTAGCTTGTTTCCAAAGAAGTAGAATCGAATAAGCATATTATACACAAACAAATGCTCCAAAGAGGTATTAACCTTCTTATGAAAATTTAAAAAGCGCACAAAGTTAGTTATTTGTAAAAGAAAGTTTGTGTAATAAATTGTGAGTATTTATGTTCATCTTAATATATTAAAGCCTTGAAAGTTGAAAGGTCTAGTTTTCAATAATACGTTTGTTATAAATAGAAACGCGTATACGTCTAGCTTTGTCTGTTATTTGCGAAGGAAGTATGAATGACCGAGCGGATCACTAAAATGAACGTTTTGGTTAGCCTGAAGTTCTGTCAGCTATATCTCAATCAAATTTAATTCTTTTCGTCCAGGGACGTTGAAGAAATTATGAGAGTTATACCTAAATTAACAATCGATCATTATTTATAAACAGAATAAAGAAGAGTATGATGCGTTGCCGGTCTTGCTAACTTCTAACATGTATTGGATCTTACCTCTTTGGTATCAAACTAGTGGAAGGTATTCACTAAGCCATAACAAAAATAATTTGCTTATACACAATTTGGCTTATGCTAAAACTGTTGACGTGTTGTATATTAAACTAGGAAAGTCTTCACTGCATACCAAACAAAAAGCCAGTAAAATCTACAATGTGAATAATTGATTAAAAATAAAACAAAATTTCACTAGATAACTTCTTGTTGTGATTACTTCTATATGGGTAGAATACTCTCTCTCTCTCTCTCACACACACACACACCTTATTATCATGTTTAAGAAGAACACAGCAGGTTTTTTCTTTGTTGAATGAGAGGTAATTTACTTATAAATGCTTAATCTGCCGAAAATGGAAAATTATTTTTACCATTTTCTAGAATAGTACACATATCATAAATATTGAAAAAAAAAGAAAGTTGTATTCATTTTTTGTAATTTATGTACATGTGTTAATTGATTCTGTTTAGTAAATTCTAAGATAGAAAATAAAATACTTAACTTACTCAGCCTCATAAGGCTGATTTCTTGTACAAAATGTTAGATAATTTGAAGACAAATTAATCTTGTTATCTAAGTGTCTGACCAATACACTAATGAAAACCAGAAGATATTTAAAAAGCACCCATGCAAATTTGAAATTATTTTGGCAGTAAATATTACAATAATTGCAACTGGTAGTATTGAGTACACACCCTTTGTGTCTTACATACTTACCTATGCCTGAGAATTCTGCACTTTTTTTTTTTAAATATATCACAAAAGTTTTAGGAGTCGATAAGATAAATAGTTAATCTAGATCAAATGTTTTATATATTTCATCTTTTAATTTGTTTATATATTTAAAAAAGGAAATAATTGGTATTCAAAATTTAAGTCTGTGTAAAAATAATAAATAAATAAAATTAATTAACTTAGAGTTTATAGTTAGCTGTGAATTTAGAGATAAGATATATTTGTTGAGATATCAGCTCAGGTTGATGAAAAAGTCATCTCAAAAGCAACTTTTCCAATATTTTAGCCCCTGTCCTTAACACCTTAACTAATAACTTTTCATTATGTATTATGAGTTAATATATTTTTAAATTGGGAAATTAATAATTAAATGGTTGATCCTCCAATATGGGTTAAGCAGTGAACATCTTACTTACTTCCGTACTCTAAACAACTCAAACTAGGACAAGAAGTAGACGTAGACATAGACAGTATGTCAAAATGTTACCTATTAGTGACATGTAAATGTAATAAAAAAAATCTAACATCTTTTATTCATCAACCTAAGGTGATATACAATAATTTGATATATCACCACCCCTTATTATTCTTGTGCTAATCTTAAATAAAATTAATCTTTTCACATATCAACAGTGATGCTTAGCTGTCAAGTATTGTTATCATCAAAGTCAACCCAGATCTTTAAATGTACCTGTTTTTAATTGTTGACTACTTATAATAAATTTGTTATTTAAAATTTGAATTATTCCAATTCACCTTATTTAACTTCACCTTATTACTCAATCGATTTTGCTGAAATATTGATTTCAGTACAGGTAAATTCTACAGCTATCCATTTTAAGATGGTCCACCTTCTGCTACAGTGGGCCCCTAATGGTAAACAACTTTGTTCTCAAATTGAATTATCTGTTGAACTGAATGCTCACATGCTCATTGAAATGTCAAACATATTCCAAACAAAAATCAAGATGTAAGATTAGAACTGAAAATTTGTTGTTGCTTTTCTAAAAATTACTTTATCATATGCTCAAGGAATAATAGTAAGTAGTGTGATTAAAATTTTCTTGTAAAGGCTTTAAGGATAATAATCTAAATACAATAATGCTAAATATTCATTTGATACTGATTATGCTTAACATTGCGATAATCCACATAGATTGTTCTAAGCCTGTTACTGGTAGAAAATAATTACACATGAGATAAGCTTTTTTAACACCCTGTCTCTACCGAAATTATCTTGGTAACACTGATATGTTAAACTGTCAATAATTTTCACCGTCGATAGTTTTCAATTTTGTACAATGTAGATTGTTTGTTAGATCAGTTTTTCATTGCCTTACTGTAATTTTACTTACCGTCCTATTTATTGACACAATGTAATTTTTATTTATTTTCCCTTCTATATCTGATGATCATAGTGTTAAAATATTATCGCTCGCCCATTATTTATACCGAAATGTTTTTAAATGACACTAAAAAAAAAGAAATATTTATTATTATTTTTACAGTGACCTTAATAATGGACCAATGTAAAAATAATAAACATTTAAAGAGACTGTAAAGCCTTCTTGTACAAAATTTGTGTTTTCATGTAGGGTTGTTTTGAAGTGCTTGTTTTTCTTTTTAGAACGTTGAGAATATTACTGAAATATTTCTTAATTGAAAGCTTTTATTTGAAAAAGTTGAGAAATGACTCGATTTTTGTCGTATTATTTTTATTTCATACTGTCATTATTAAACTTAGTCCAGTAACCAATTAGCAAAGAAGAAAGTGGGTTTATTTAAAATTATATTTTTTTGAGACTAATAAAGTTCTTTGTTACATCAAATTTATGGCTTATTTTAATTGTTCAATATCCTTAATATTTTTACTGATCAACATGAAATTCTTCACATGATATATTAACTTTTTTTTTATCTAATTGAATGCCTTTTAATGAAAGTGACAAATTATCAAGCCCAGGCTGTTGGTATCTCCAGTTAGTTCTTACCTTTCAATTAAAACATATATAACTAAGTAAAGGATTTATTAGTAATTATTGCAATGTTTTCTTTTGCTACATGGCCCTTTTTTTTGTTGCCATGTGGGTGGCTGATTGCACAACTTCTTGAATATATATTGACTTCGACTTGTAAATATTATTCTGATTCTTTCCTTCATTAAGTATTTTTACTTAATTTATTTACTAACTTTCTTATGTCTAAAGGGTAATTGGACATTCATAAAGAATAATAGTTTATTTTATAAAGTTTCAATTATATCTCATGTTGCAATATGAACCTTGTCCATAATTTTGCTTGCTTGAAATGTTTCATATTAACATGAATAGGAGAGGTTTTTCTAATTAAAATAATAGTTTATAATTAGTATAAACAATGATCTAAATTATTTGGGTACATTCTTCGTTGCTGGGTGGTCTTCATTCCTAATTTTCACATTGAATCGAGTAAAATCAATTATTCTTAGGAATTACTTCATTTGTAATAGTTTTTTTTTTAAATTTAAGAATAAGTAATTCATTGAATATTATTTGAATAGACCATATAGTACGATTAATGGTTAACTGGTTTCAAGTTGACATCTCTTATTGGGCTTAGGAACTAGTAGTACTGCAGTGGAAGGCATTCTGATGTTTTGCCGGAACTGTACACCTCTACAATAGATACCTTGGGCTGTTGCCACTGTAACAAATCCCCCAACTATAGATAACTATATATTTATTCTCATTAGGCTGAATTGTGGTTATTCTTTCCTTCATTCAGTATTACTTTCTTAGTTATAAAGGGTAAAAGGGCATTCATAAAAAGTCTTAACTATAGTTTGCTCATGTACCACTCACAGTTCATGTACGCTCCATGCACTGACCTGACCTCGGTGGCGAGATAAAGCTACCCTCCCAAAGAGGAACTAACTACCTGCGGAAGAGCCAGACACCCTACTTTTTTACTTACCTAATTATTACTTAATGCCATCATATATCTGGTGATGTAAATGCAGTGGTTCCGCCGAGAAACCACTTGAAGGATATAACTATGCATTCGTAACTGGAACATAACTTTTTTTAGCGCTAAATCAGTCCCATTTCATGAAGAATAGAACATAGAATAGTTTTTCTGTAACTGCAATAGACAGAACAGTTCCATTCTAACATACAGTTGAAACATGAGCTGGGGGTAGTGATAGATTTGTTTTGTTCCCATAGAAGGTACGGTACTGCTACGATTCATAACTTGTGAACAAAATACTCTTATGATATTTGATGATGACCCAGCCAAGTCCGGGTATGAGCCTGCTCACTACAGGCCCATCAGTCTGCTGACCCAGCTGTCGAAAATATATGAACGGATTCTCCACACTCATCTCTCCAGGCACTGTGACGCTCAAGACATCGTTCCACCTCAACAGACTGGCTTCACCAAAGGACTCAGCGCAGACTGCAACCTTGTGAAACTGCAGCGGCACGTTGCATCGAACATGCGCCACAACAAAGTCACCGCGATGATCTCCCTAGACTGCACGAAGGCTTTCGACTCAGTCGACCATCGCACACTCCTGCAACGCCTGAACGACCACGAATTTCCAGAGCAACTACAGAATATTATGTCCTCCTACCTGGCAGGCAGAACATTTTCTGTACGTATAGGTGCCATACTAACCACCAGAAGAGATTTCGTGGTCGGAGTTCCCCAAGGGTCAGTGCTGGGACCCCTACTCTTCAACATATACACCGCGCATATCGTAGGAGCTTCATACTCCAACTGTGAGGTAGCGGCGTATGCGGATGACATAGGAGTCTACAGTACCAGCCTCAACCCGACGACAGCTCTAAAGGCTGCAGAGGGCGCTGGTCAACTGATTGCCGATAGGTTGCGAGCTGTCCACATCCAAGTAAACCCAGCTAAGACTCAGGGGATCATCTTCTCTTTCCAGCATGGGAAAAAGAAGCGGCCACCCAGCTTTACCATCGATGGGACTACATGTAAACTAGCCAATAGCATCTGCTATCTAGGCATCAACCTAGGTAGGCACATGACTTTCGGCACACATTTACGAAAGAAACTGAAACGAGTCCGCAAAACATATTACTCTCTGCAGCATCTTATCACCAGCCAGGCCATATCCCTCCGACTAAAACTCCTCATATATAAGAGTGTCCTGAGGCCAGCTCTACTGTTTGGGACACCACTATTTCGATTTTTACATACCAGCCAGCACCATCACTAGCCTCCAGAGCTTTCAGAATAACATCCTGAGAACGGCACTGTGGCACACTCCTTTTCGCGACATGAAGGCATCCGACATGCACGAAAAATTTGAGCTCCCCACCATCACCGAGGCCATCAGACGAAGACACATCAAATTCTTCGACTCGATGAGGCACAGTCTCAACCCGCTCTTCCGAGACATGACACCACCACCACTACCGGCACGATGGCAACTCGCAAGATCGGGTAGAGCAGAGGAAATGGTAGACATCACTACACTGACCCACTGACAACAAGCCTCTAAGGGGCACCCTCACTCTGACATCAGACTAACAACGACCACACTACATGCCTAGAGAGACTCTAGGCCCAGCCACCGGTAGACTCTCACTACTGTACTGACTTAACCTCCACCGAGGATTCCCACATTCCTAACTCCTCTCACACCACCTTCAAGCAGGTGCTCCTAGTACAAGGTTCCTATCACTCCAAATATTTTATATTTTTCCCACATCCTAAATTCGACCTAGAGAGCTTCGAAAAAAAACAAAAAAAAAAAAACTTATGATACGAAGGTAGTAGTGGATGGTTGCCCCATCACCTCTCATTTGTATAATTTTCACTATCACTGTTTTGGTTAATTTTAAGTACCTCCTTACAATTCAGATCTGACGCAGTACAAGGAAGCCCGTTTCATTGTACAAATTCTGTTTCTGCTTCAAAAATTAGTTAAGGGGTTTAGAAAAAAAACAACAACTTATGATTGTTATTTATATCTAAATAACTCGTTCCACGCTTGCAACTGATGTTTCCTGATATACATATACGCAGCTGAAATGGTGAAATCTAGTCAAGCAAAGTAAAATAAGATATTTTATTCGAGGTAGGCTAACTTTGCTACAACTTATACACAGGGCAAGGCACTAGGAATTACCCATCATCCTAGATTAATCAAATTTAAGTTTTGTATCTCTATGTCGCTTATATTCCTAACCTTACCCATAAAGTTATAGTTACATTGTCAATAATGCGCTATTTTTGTTATTCAATGCTCTTATAAACCATTCAATAAAATAATTGTTTGCCAGGTAAGATGAAGATTATACAGTATGTAGCTACAATTATAGTGGGGTTGTGTGGTTTTAGTGAAGCTGGTCATACCAATAACTGGGCAGTCTTAGTTGACACTTCAAGGTTCTGGTTCAACTACAGGCATGTTGCTAATGTGCTATCAATTTACAGAAGTGTCAAGAGATTAGGAATACCAGACTCACAAATAATTTTAATGATTGCCGATGACATGGCATGCAATCCTAGAAACCCCAGACCTGCAACTGTGTTCAACAATGCAAACCAGAACATCAATGTTTATGGTGATGATGTCGAAGTTGACTACCGAGGCTACGAAGTTACTGTAGAAAATTTTGTGAGATTACTTACAGGCCGGCTTGCTGCAGGCACTCCACGGTCAAAGCAACTCTTGACTAATGAAGGGAGTAATGTCCTCGTTTATTTAACTGGTCATGGTGGTGATGGTTTCTTGAAGTTTCAAGACTCGGAAGAAATCACAAGTCAGGAATTAGCAGATGCTGTTGAGCAAATGTGGGAAAAAAGAAGATATAATGAGATATTTTTCATGATTGACACTTGTCAAGCAGCTTCATTATTTGAAAAATTTTATTCTCCAAATGTTCTTGCCGTTGCTAGCAGTTTGGTGGGAGAGGACTCCTTATCACATCATGTAGATCCAGCTATCGGTGTTTATATTATTGACAGGTACACTTATTATGCTTTAGCTTTTCTTGAGCGTGTTCAAGCTAATACTACTAAGTCAATGTCAGAATTTTTAGCTGTTTGCCCCAAAAGAGTATGTATTTCTACAGTTGGAGTTAGAGACGATCTGTTTTTAAGGGACACCAGTAAAGTGCCAATAACTGATTTTTTTGGTGCGGTTAGACCAGTAAGAGCCACTTTTGGTTCAATGGTAGACCTCGAGCCACTTATTACCGACAGTGCCAGTGAAGAAGTGTTAGAGTTAAGAGCGTATGGTTATG
Source organism: Acanthosoma haemorrhoidale (assembly GCA_930367205.1). NCBI lineage: Eukaryota > Metazoa > Arthropoda > Insecta > Hemiptera > Acanthosomatidae > Acanthosoma > Acanthosoma haemorrhoidale. Next base: position 24,999,721 of record OV884014.1, read on the forward strand.
TTGAACAACCTTTTTTTAAATAAAATTAATGAGCGATAGACTAAACCTTTACCAAAGAGAAATGGTGACAATTACCTTGTACCTATTAATTTATTTCAGTGTGTATAAAACATCAATTTTCCATTACTAGTGATTGTTTATTTTATTTATCATATGTACACAGAAGCATGAAAAAGTCCAAAAGTTAACCACTCTGGAAACAACTAACACCGTTTCAAATAAGCTTTTTATTTTTGTTCAATATATTGTCATTTATTAATAACTATAAATTTTTTATTCTTTGTGCGACTATAGTCACGATGTCTAAGGGTAACATCTGAGCTCATTCTGCTTACTAATACCTCCTGATGTGGGAGGTACTACCCTGGTAGGGAGCAGCTGGCAGCCTTCAGGGAGCAACTCATTAATGATCTTATAAAAGTTTGCTTAAAAAAACAAAACAACTTAATTCCCAAAAGTTTTCAGCTAATAATTTTAAAATTAATTTATATTCTTGTATATAGTCATTACTTTGCAAAATCTAATGGAAAAATATTAAGGCTTTCTAAACATTCTCCACTATCCAGAAAAAGTAGGCTTCATACTGATAAATTGGTATTATATCCTAATGAAGGTGACTATTGACATGGCAATGCCATTTGGGCATATTGTCAATTTATTAGTAGCTCTTAAGAGAAAAATTTAAGAAATCAGAATGATTCTTTTCGGGAAGTAGTAGTAAGGAATGAAGGTTGAATCAAATCTAGCATTTTGCAGGTAATGAGGAAAGAACTAGTATATATATATATGCATATTTTCTGTACATTAACAGGAATAATCTTGATTAAATATCCAGGATATTGTTTGTATCTTCTAAGTGGAAAAGAGTAGCAAACAGAAAGTATGTGTCACATTTATGTAAATTGACAGTCGACGATATATTCTCAATGAAATAATAATTTCTTTTTTGTGAAGGTAGTTAAAAGTATAGTTAATATAGCAAGAGCTTATTAACTTTGTCACATACTTAATAATAGCAATGAATTGATATAGTTAACATCATAATGTTAAAATGTTACTGTTACTATAAAACCAACTGCTGTCTCTTATACTTAATATAATGCTGAGCGTTGTTTATATAACGAACAGTTCTATGTTATTCTCTTGGTATTTTCATTGTAACTGTGACTATCCCTAGTCATAAATAAATAATATTACAAAAACAGGTGACAATTTTCTATAATTTACATATTTATGAGATGTGTTAATTTATAAAAAGATTTATGTAGTTTTGAACAATCAATGAAAAACATGGAATCGTATTTTTTTTTGTCAGTTTATTGTTTTATATTTTGTGAAATATATTTTTAAATGTTTGTTGTTTTTATTTCACACATTTACTATAATCAATACAATACACACAATAATCGAGCATATCAAGACAAAGGACAAATGTACTTGAAGCTAATTGTATTCCCATTAACTATTCAGATGTCTGTGTCATGTCGTATAGGAGAAGGATGTGTCAATGTGTTATTTTAGCGGAACAAATTGCTTCCTACTCGTATATATACACTTGAGTATAAACATAGGAGATTCACTTATAACTGTATTTCACAATCAGAGGAACATCATGATCAAAATCTCTGTGAGTAAAACCCAAACCTACTCATATATATTATTAATAATAATATCTTGGTTTCTATAATACATTATTTTTTCATGTAAAGAATTTTTTGATGCAATCTGCCTTCAGTTTTCCTTTTAAGTGTACCTCATATTTTGATCTTAATTTCTGGGGAAAATTTTCACTGCCCTTTCTTATAAACTAGGTATCAGAATATAACTGTATGATAAATAGTGATATGCTCCACTGATATCATTGTCTTTAAGCAAGAAATGAGGTACTTCTTCTGTACCACGGACCTAGTCAAACCTAAATTATGCAACATTAGTGATGTCCTAATGAAATAAACAGTGGTAGGATGTATTTTATTAAATTGGGAATCACAAAAATATGAAATAATCGGGTATTAAAATTATATTTTGAGTCTAAGCAACCGAAATTAAATTATACCTTATGTGATTATAGAATATAAACATAATAAATACCACCTTATTGAGGAGGAGGTTTGGGGACAGGGCTCAGAGGACGGACTGCTTGTTTATAATAGACTGACTGTACTATATGGTCCTAAGGCAACTATAAGCCGTACTAAGGCTTAATTATCTAAACTATTTGGTGATGATACTAGTAATAAATAAACACAACCTTAAAAATTCTTAGCTAAATAGCATTTCGATAAATTACATCAAACGACTATTTTTGCAGAGCTTTCACTCACACTTGGGAATCTTAACCAAGCAAGTTGCATGTTAATTGGAAACAACTAATTATTGCTAACAGTAAATTAAATTATTAATACTGCTGTGTTTTTTAATTTTAGACTTTCTAGCTATCTGACTTTGTGTAAAGCACCCTCCTTACTCAGAATAGACATAGATCTACATTAAAAAAAAAAAAAATTAATCTATTTTTCTGTTGGAACTAACCCTATCGGTTATCTATCTACCTGCCACCAACTATACAATTCTTCGGTTCAATTCTTTTAATTAAAAGGAATTTTAATTAGAGGATCTGTCTAGTTCTGGTTCACCCAACCTCATGAGGGTAAAAGAGTAGCTAAGTCAATAAAAAAGTAAGGAGTCATGTCTAGAAAACAGAAATAAATACAGCTAAATTACAGCCTAGCATTGACCCTGCTTGATAGCTAGTACCTGAGTGCCATCTACCAACTGAGCCGTTCGGCTATATCTTTTCATTAGCTATGAAATTTCAACAAATTATTTTTTGGGTCAGAGGTACTTTTTATGAAGGTATACCTCATCAGAAAAGATGAGGTTAATTTTGCATCATTATTCGGAAAAAAGGAGTCCAGTGAAGCTATTCTCTGAATCTGTGAAGTGTTAGTATGATCCAGTATGTGTCCTCTTCAAAAAGTTTACTAGTCACAAACAGCCTTAAAAGTATGCTATGTTCTGAAGCTTCCATAAATAAGGAAAATTTTTATAACTCATATTTTTGCAATCTCATGTTATCAATAAGAATAAAAGTTTACCATGAACTTGTTGCATTCATCTGAACCATCAGTGACTTTGATATATATATATAAATCAAAATTATTTATTACTTAAATCTTACTTGAAATATTTATTTATTGACTATACTAATTAAATCAATGATCTACTGTCGAATATACATTAGGCTGCTTCTCTCAAACCTATTAAGAATATTTTCAATTGAGATTTCGCTAAGGATCCACGCATACATGATGTTAGGTAGAATAACAAGATTGCAGAGGCTAAATTTCATTGCTTTGCTTACAATTCTAGTCCTCATCACATTTTTTAGCTTTATTATAAGCTAAACCATGAAGTTTCAATTATTTAATATTTCTCACAATAATGAAAAAAAAATTCTGAAATTTAAGGTCATCTTCCTCATCGTAAGCATCTGTGTTTTACATGGGCTCAGTCAAGCAATTATTTATGAAGCGCTTGGGAAGGGTTTGGCATCCCAGATGAGGGAAAGCTCTGGGCCTGGAGGCAGCACTTCCCGCCAAACTAGTTCAGACCGGGATTGGAGGACCAGAGGAGACGATTACAGCCAGTACAGGGACAGGTCGAGCCAGCAACAAAGGCAACAGACCCAGAAGTCTAGCTCCAGCGATGGCATCTACACCGCTCAGAGAGACGGTAAGAGGGAGAACACACAAAGCAGCAGTAGAGAGAGTGGTTCTTACTGGGACTAGAATAGAACCATTTATTTAATTGCAATTTATTAAATAATTGTTTTGGTTTTTATAAATAAAAAGTTATTCCTTAAATAAGTTTTTTATTCCCATTGATAACAATAAAATATTAAAAAATGGACAGGGTGTTTCAAGATGTTGACACGGACTTCATATCACGAATATGAGGTACTAAAAAATTTTTTTTGGTGATCCCTTCTATTTATAAACAATAATTTCAACACCAGGCAACCTTGTTTTTAACTATTTTATTCATTACAGAACTGGATGATAAAAAATGTGGATTTCATCAAAATTCTTAAAAAAATATAATTCAGTTCTATTATTAAAATAGTGCTAACCATTAAAAAAAATTTAATGTTATAGTATCAAACTTTCGTGGTAGGTCAGAAAAATGTTTTGAAATCCTTGCTTGGGAGAGGTATAAATTGTGCTCATGAAGAGAAATCTACTGCGACATTCATAAATTGTTCTGCACATTTAGGAGAATTGTAGTACCTAAAAAAGCTCCCATGTGGTATAATGGCTAACATAAATTTTCGAACCTCGATAGGCAATGGATATATAAAAAAAATCTATTCATTTCGTAAAATATATTTTATATTCAAAAACAAAATACAATACAACTAAGGCTTAAAAAAATAAAGATATTGAGCACCTGAAAATATAATGAGTGTCTTAGGTATAAAGTTAAACTGCCCTAAAAGAACTGCTTGAAGTACTTAGGAGAGGATAAGTATAAGTAACTATCCTTAATTACATTTTTCAGAAAGTAAAATTATGTGTACAATTCATATGGTTATAATCAGAAGAAGATATTATATTAAATAATAAAAATGTGCATGCTGATGATAAAGTACAATTTCAAAAGGATTTAATTTAACCTGTTTTACATCAAATAGCACTTCAAGGGAAAGACAATTATAAATTGTCAATAAAATATATCATAATTCTTTTAATTAAAGTTAGGCAGTTTAATATTTTGGACAGAATACTAGATAATAAAAAAAAAGAAACAAAACAACTACAATTGAAACCTAATATCACATGACTTACAAATAAAAATCACAAAATGACTAGGATAAATTGTTAATTGTTTTGAAAACTTAAGAAACTATGAAGTTTTGTTAACATAAAACAAATGAAGAAAATATGATATTTCTAAATGTAGAGAGGGTTATTTTAACTTTAAAATCAAGAACTATAAAAAATGTAATTTTTTAAATATTTAACATACTCTTATTTATTTAACAATTAGATGAAGAAATAATTGCTACATTAAAGAAGCATACATATATAAAATAAGTTTCAACAACTAACAAAATTATATAGGTCAGTACTGTATTTTTTTTATAATTATTCTAAAAAACAATACTTTAATTTTCAGATGTCCTACATAGTGCATCTATCTCATTAAAAAAAGATTAACAATCCATAAGGAAAAGTGACTTAAAAACAAAAACAAAATACCAGAGGGAAATAAACCTGTTTAGAGCATGGGAAGAACCTTAAAGCAGTTAAGCTGTCTTAAAACTAACTATAAATAGCATGGCACTATGCATCAACAAAAAAAAAATACAATAATGAGCCTTTTAAATATAATCAATTAAAAAAGTTAGTATAAAGAAGTTTTGTTTTTTGTTAATTTGAGAATTATTGAGTATAGAAGAAACTATTATGTATCTATCCACTTATTATCAAGGATAATACATTTTTGAACATACATAATGTGTTGAATTTTTAAAATTAGTGACCATTATTTAATTCAAAATTATTTAACAACTTTATTCTATGCATTGGCCAAGAACAATTTTAGCCAAGCTGTAAATGGCTCATTAAATTCAAAGAGGTTTTTTCCCTTGTGTCAAGGATATCATGATTTTATATATTTTCCCCATACAACACATTTAGCCCAACAAAAACTGCTTTGAACTGCATAACATTTATAGGAAAAAAAAAGGCAGCCTAAGATAAAATAAGTTAAGAAAAGCTAATTGACAAGCCAAAATATATAACAGAAACCAACCCAACGAGCTCCTCCTATCAAACAAGAGATACTCCCTCTTTAAAAGTTTCTAGATAACGAAGATGAAAAACACTACCGAATCATTTTTGATGTCTTTAAAGGGAATGTATCTTAGTTAATTTAATTATTTTTTTGAAATTTTCCGGTAGGTAACATGAAGTATTCGAGAAATGGAATATAATTTTGAAAAATTAATCTATATGAATTGATATATAAATGATATATGCATGTATATTTTTAGTTGAATAATAAAGCAAATTTTTATAACCTCTATAAAATAATTGTAGAACTATAGATTTTTAATTAGTTGATATCATTCCTATTGTAAAGCACTCAAAATTTTATCAACAAGTTCTTGTTTGAAATTTGTTTTGTTCTATTTATTTATTATTATTTCATCGTACATAAAATATTTTATCACCCTATTTGAGATATAGGTAATTTAACAAATATGGGGGAAAGCCCATAGTAAAACATAAGTGTGCTACACGTTTGTTTGAGATCAAATATTAAAAGCCTCTAAACACAACTAATTTAATGCTTATTTGAATTTTCATAACCAATATTTTTTCATATCAATTAAATGGCATTCAATCAGACCTGATCTCAAAAAAAAATCCTTGTAATTGTTAAGTGAAGAGCATAAGGAACATTATCAGCTAAAATTCTTTTCAAAACATTTATAATGGAAACAGTAAATAGCAAAGGATAAAACAAGTACTTTCTGTAAAACAGTCATTGGTTTCGTTAAGCAATCTCGACTAAATAAATCAAACAAGAAAATAGTTTTTCATATTTGCAAATGTTGCACAATTTACAACATATTTGTAATATGTACAATATACAGGCACAGATTAGATGTCTGTAAAAAACTAGGGTTTCAATAATTTTTAAGATTAGACCTATTTGAATGCCTAATGAGGACATTTATTTCACAAGACATTATAATTAGTAAATTACACTCAACAAAGTTAATAAATGAAGATGATTCGAGGCACAGTTATCACATTTTACTTTTGATTTGAAAATCCTAAGCAGGTACATGCTTAACAGATAGCTTAAGTTAACTCTAGAGAGACAGTTTTTATAACAAACAAAAAATTAAATATAAGAAAAAATTTTGAGAATCAAATTACCTACTTACATTTTGTAAGTGTTCAGCAAGAAGATAACACAGCCCAATATATCAAAGGCTAAAAAAAATGAGTATGACTATCAAAATATAAGCACTTGATTTAAACATCAGATTGAGAGGATGATATGCCAGTGACAAAACGCTCTGGAAACATGATTACCACAACCGACAAAAATATAGTAGCTGAGTTGTGGAGGGAGTTGTCTGGTCCTCGGATGAGTCCGAGGGCTCGCTCCACAGCTAACTGGTAGCTGGAGTATGCTTTATCTCCAGTCAGACATTCCAGAAGGGACATGCATCGGATGGTCTCGCTGCAAGGACCAAGTTCCCTGTGCAAGAAGGCAACAAATATATTAACTCTCAAATATGTATAGCAACTATGCTTTATCATTTTGGTAATAATAATAATAATAATAATTTTTACAATAAAATATACATTTCAGATTAAAAATTCAGAAAAGAAAAGTATTTAATATTTAAGAATTATTAGTTGTCGTATGTATTCCAATAGTTTCAATATGACTGAAAAAAAGAAATCTGAGGTTTGAATCGCCCCCCTTTTCATATATTTTTCCTCGGCTGATAATAGTTATTTCTATAGCTAGCTATAGAATAAGCTATTTCAACCTAATAAAAATTATATCAAACAAAGTATTAAAAATAAAGAATGCTAGCTACTGATAGTAATAATAATAAAACAACTAAGAATATAGAGAGGTAAAGGGGGTATACAAAGGGATTTAAATAATAAAGTTTAGAGAAAAGTCATGGCTGAATTGAAATTATTTTGATAATGCTAAATAACCAAAATATTCAGCAGTTATCTCAAATTTGATCTTTAAAGTATAAGAGATTTGGGTTACATTTTACAAGGTTAAAGGTGATTGATAATTTACTAAATGATTTAATTTTGTCTTAAAACCTAGCCCTATAATATAAAACAGAATAAATTTCAACAATTATTCACCAGAAATTACTAAGATATGACTTTTGATTGAATAAAACAGGATGAAAACAGAAATAAAAGAGTAATCAAGAGTACATTTTAGCAGTCCATAGCTGCTTTTTGCTTTGATTCTGCCTTACTCCACTTCACTACCTTCCTTTAATACAAGCTCTATCATAATGAATTATGAATTAGACAGAGACTTAGTCAAAATACTATTTTAAGAAAAAGTCAATTAATAAAATTATTAAAGACAATAGAGTAAAACAAGGAGAAGGGATTTATACAGATATAATAAACCAAATTAATAATATAAAATAGTAATTGTTATATCATATTATGAAGGAAAGGGGACAATACCTAAGAGGATTTTATTAGTATCTACATATTTTGTATTAATGCATGTCTAGGGTAAATGCAATGGTTGTTCATAATTTCAAATACTTTCCTACCTAAGTGAGCTAAAAGCATACCAAGTTCCAACCAACCAAGCAAGTATATAAACAAAAAAAATAAAAATATTAACTTAAGATTTTAACAACTTATACTATTATATAATAAGTTTACTTATTATTAGCCCTGGCTTTTATTGACATTTTTCCTTTTCAGCCAGCTACAATAAGGGCCTCCTGATAACTAAAAATATTATCTAAAACCTTCCTAACCATTAACAAGGTAAATGCATAGAAAAATAAGGATGGTAAAATATTAAAGTCTAATTTCTATTCATATACAAATGAATGAAATAGATATATATAAGAGCAATATACAATCTAACAAGAACAATATACCAATAAATAAAATATTAATTCTATAAATATGAATTATTCAGTATAAGTATTATACAAGTTATAAAATAAACCAAGATCATGGAATAGGTTCCAGGGACATTGTGATAAGTGAGAGTGTTCTGAGAAATTTACAAGTATATGATTATGTCACGACCACAGCAAATAGTTGGTATAAATATAGTGGTGTGAAAGACTCACACCACTTCATCCACTTGAACACAAATAAAGAGCTCGTTCAAAGGTGGTTGTAACTTACTCCGACTTTATCCTTCCCCAAGTCTTACCCTATCCATTAGCTCTTTGATGTAAGTTGTCTGAGTAAGGCCTCCAGAACAGGTCTATTCATGTGCTTGGAGTATCAGAGGAACTTTTCCTGATCCTGAGCTGAGGTTGATCCATGCTTAACAGCAATTTTGAGGTATATGAGGAAAAATAAGAGTCTAGCTTTTCATTAGATGCAGTACATTATACTGATAAAAATATATATTAAATTTTCAATAATTAAATGAACAGGAATGTAATGATAATGAAAACAATAGTTAAAGGCAGATAGTTTCCGGCTATAACAAGTTTTTTTAATTTTGTGGTTATCCATATAGACTTTTGCTTTTTCAAATTTACAAGTGATACGTCATTCATTTTCTGCCTAGTTACCCATTATTTTTAGGGGAATAATTTATCAGAATAAAGTTTATTTTTCATTTCAAGTACAATAAACCACATAATATTATAAAAAATGAAATAAACGAAAGAGGATGATTTAACATATCTGAAGGTAAATTAGGTTAGCAATGGGAAACCAAATTAATGGACTGTATAAATAGCCAATTGTCACCTCACAATCCCGATCAGTGAATATTTAATAGTAACAAGATAGGAAAGCAGGTTATGAGGATATTAGGATTCTACAGTATGTCTCTGAAAATTTGATGATCTTCCCAGCGAAGAATTCTTTCTTTATTAAACTAATTAAAACAAATAAAGCAGGTCGACCCAACCTGACAACCTTGAAAAAATATCTTGACCATAAGGATGTATAAGATATTCACAAAGCAGAAATGACTGTGAAAGAGACTCTTTCAACAGCAAGAATGTAGCTATCTTGAGCTCTGTTTTTACGCAAGCATGGCAGCAGACTAAAATCCAGCCCATCTGATTCGGTATAGGCCAAATACAAGATTTAATAGGGCTCAATGTAACTTCACAACACTGAATAAGTATGAAAAGTATGTGGACAAGAATTCAACTAAAATCTAATATTAAAAATCTTACAATTCTAAACATTTTTCAATGACTTTTTAAACTGTAAATCAATTATAACATGCTGTGGGATATTCTTATATTAAGTGTATCAAAATCATTGAAATGAAACGCATCTTCCCACAAAATTAAGTATGTCTATTAATGAGGACTTTTTGCACCGATTCTAGCACACATTGATTCTATTTCTATTTCACATTAGTTTTATTTCAATAACGGACCTTTACAATATCTGCATCAAACAACAACTAATTTCTAATTTCAACAACTAGAAGTATCATTTTGAAAATGATAGAAAAGCACCTAAACGCAAATAATACATACATGTTATTTGATGTAATGCCTCCAGGAGCGTGAGCTGTGGTCCTAATGAAAGGTGGCTGGTCAATGTTCAGTTCTCCTTTCCTTTCAGGAAACTGGCACAGGACTAAGGCAGCAAAAACCCGGCACATCACTCGACATCTATAGAAAGTATTAATAAAATATCAGGATAAAAACCATAAAATGGTATTAAACTGTAAATTATAATTGTTTCAAATTTAACTTATGTAAAAAGTTATTACTAAAATTTTAATTAAAGAGAAAGTTCAAGGAATGAAAAGATAAGAAACTTTTATGATGAAGAACATTTTAAACGAAACGCTCTTTATTGTCTACCCATAATTTATTTTACAATGATACAAGTGCTTTCAGGTGCTAAAACATTTTCAAGTATCTTATAATAAGTTATTCTACAATATCAGATCTGACAGGGTAAAAATAGGAAATATTGTTTAAACTTTTCATTTTAACTTTCTATTCAATTAATTAAATTATAACATACTTAAAAATGGTGGGTAGACAAGAGAAACATGTTTATTTATTAATATGAATAATTCACAACCAGCCTCCCAATATTTTTTATGCATGTTTATGTTGAATTTATTGGTGTATAAGGCACACCCTTTTTTCCCAATGGAAATATGAAAACAAATTTGATCCTAATTTTTAATTATAAGTGGTTCAGGCCATCGTGGTGATTTACTAGAAACTACTCGCTTGTTTTTATCACCAACTTGTCATAATTGTCACTTGTCACTCCATTACGGATGGTTTTCTGTTCTGGGTTGGGAATTCTTACATCCTATGGGTTACTGTCACTTTAGCATATAAACCACTTTCAATTTAAAATTAGACTAGCAATTTATGAAAATTCATTGGTATTTTAGCTTGTTGGGGTTGTTACTGATGAAATAGAAGTGTCATCTGTCTGGCAAAAGAAGTTGAGACATTAAGGTCTGCTTCTACGACGAATTTGCCAACTCCAAAGGATGGCCCCAAGGCGATGAATATGGCGGCTGCGGGGGGTGGCCCCGTGGCGGGGGCTCGGGGGCGCGCTGGGTCTGGGCCCTCTGTGGTGGGGAGGCCTGGGTTTGGCGCTGTCTCCCGGCGTCCGCCTCGGGGTGGCCCTCCGGGGGCCGGCGGGCACTGATCATGGTGGTGAGGCTGCTGCAAATTAATCTGCACCACTGTATTGCAGCATGTGGTGTTCTGCAGCAGTATGTGAGAGGTAAGGATATTGATATTATTCTAATACAAGAACCTTACCTGTATAAGGGCAGGATGGGGGGGCTGGCGATGCGTGGGTATGAGATTATTTCTGTACCCGCGCGTGCCAGAGCCTGTATCCTGCATAAGAGCAGTCTTAAAATGCTGCCTCTATGGCAATATTGTTCTAGAGACTTAGCAGCAGCTCAAATGGCCCTCAACGAGGGAAATCAAGGTGGGAGGTTGACGATTGCATCGGTCTACCTCCCATATGAAGAAGGAGTCCCGACCGAGGCACTTAGTAAGCTAACGGAAGGGACTGGCTTAAGGGGCGAGCTTATAGCATCGCTTGACGCGAACGCTCACCATCAGCTCTGGGGGAGCAAGAACAACAACCAGAGAGGTGAGTGTTTAGTAGAGTACATAACTAGTAATGACCTAGACATTCTAAACAGAGGCAATATTGCCACTTTTAACAATAGAATCAGATCTGAGGTCATTGACATAACCCTTAGCACACGCACTATAGGCCTAAGGGTTAAAGGCTGGCATGTCTCTGAAGAAGAGTCATGCTCAGATCATAGATACATTAGATTTGATCTAAGTGGTAACATCACGTCCGAAGCCGTGTATAGGAATCCCAAACTTACAAACTGGGAAACCTACTATACACAGCTTGAGGAGGAGGTCAAATGCTGTCCTAGAGTGGTGAGTAGCAACTGGCATTTGGAACATTTAAACTCAACATTGACTGAGGCAATAATTAAGTCATACACTGGTAATAACACTGTATGTAATGTTAGATCCAACAGGAACTGTCCCTGGTGGAACAATGAACTTGGCAAGTTAAGAGCTCTTACACGTAAACTCTTTAACGCGGCCAAAAGATCAGGCAGATGGGACACTTACAAACGTGCACTCACTGATTATAACAAAGAAGTCAGAAAGGCTAAAAGAAAGGCGTGGAAGAAATTTTGTAGTGAAATAAACGATACAACTTCCATGTTTAGAGTAAATAGGATCTTATCCAAGCAGTCTGACAGGGGAGCATTGGGCTCCGTCAGGGTGGGAGGGGGCTATTCGGATTCTGAGGAGGGAACCCTCGGTGCCCTGGCGCGCGCGCATTTTCCTGGCTGCGGACTGATGGATACGATTAATAATGACCCTACCAACTGTGAACACACTAGTTGCAAGGGTAACTGGGCAGAAGCAAATAAAATTATCAATTCTGCAAGGGTGGAGTGGGCAATTAATTCTTTTGCTCCCTTCAAATCACCTGGTATTGATGGGATATTCCCAGCCTTGCTACAAAAAGGCCTACCAGTAATTAGGCCCCTTATACTTACCTTGTTAAGGGGAAGCTTGGCACTGAGCTATATTCCAGTAAGCTGGAGGATGGCAAAAGTGTGTTACATACCAAAACCTGGGAAAGAGTCCTATGACGAACCCAAGTCTTACAGACCAATATGTCTGACTTCATTTTTAATGAAGACCTTGGAAAAGGTCATAGACAGACATATTAGGGATGGAATACTGGTAGAACGACCGCTCCATAGCGCCCAATTCGCATACCAGGCAGGAAAATCCTGTGAAATTGCTCTCCACCACCTGGTTTCCAGGATTGAGAGATCCCTAGATCATAAAGAAATAACGGTAGGCATCTTTGTTGATATAGAAGGTGCCTTTGATCGCACACCCTATAACACTATGGCATCGGCCTTAGAAAGAAAGGGGATTAGTTCCTTAACCTCTAGCTGGATAAACACCATGCTAGAGAATAGGATTCTACAATCACAATTGGGACAAACCAAACTGTGGATGAAGCCAGTGGGAGGATGTCCACAGGGAGGGGTGTTATCTCCATTACTGTGGTGTTTGGTCGTTGACTCATTGTTAACAAACCTAAACTCTGCAGGGTTCTACGCACAGGGATATGCTGATGACATTGCTGTGCTCATAGGGGGCAAGTTCTCAGAAACCATTTCTGAGTTGCTTTCCGCATCGATGGATCTTTTGAGGGATTGGTGTGAAAAGAATGGTTTAGGAATCAATCCCCAGAAGATAAATCTCTGTATCTTCACTAACAAAAGAAATGCTATAGTTAGACCACCCTATATAGGGGGGACACAGGTAAGCTTTTGTGGTGAGGTAAAGCATCTAGGGGTTACTCTGGATAGTAAATTGGACTGGTCTAAACACATCAGGAATACTACTACGAAGGCACTTCGATGCCTTTATGCATGTAAAAGGGCTGTGGGTAGGACCTGGGGACTACAACCCAGAATGTTATTCTGGCTATATACCGCAGCAGTGAGACCAATGGTGCTCTATGCCTCTATGGTGTGGTGGCACAGAGGTAGCATTAGTAAAAATAGAACTTTGCTTGGCAAACTACAGAGGCTTCCATGTCTCATGATTACTGGTGCCATGAGTACAACTCCTACTGCTGCAATGGAAGTCTTATTGAACTTGAATCCACTGCACATAGAAGTAGAAGCGCAAGCCTTGAACGTGGCTTACAGACTTGCGAAATCAGGAACAAGATCCAAAGTCATGACTCACATGGGGCATGGGAACTTGTTCAGAAGAATTGATGAGGACGAGGTGCTGTCAATGCACTCTGACCTACAAGTTAAGAAACACACAGACGTCTTATACTGTGCGGTAAACACAAAGACCAAACCACATAAACTGTGTAATGGGATTAATTGTTATACAGACGGCTCACTAACAGAAAACGGATCAGGGGCCGGCATATGGAGGAAAGATAAACCAGAATCTGGGATTTCTATTCCTTTAGGTAGACACACCTCGGTCTTTCAGGCCGAAGTGATGGCGATCAATGTCTGCACCCAAACCTTAATTGGGGAGGGTGTAAGAAACAGACTGATCACAATTTTCACGGATAGCCAGGCAGCCATTGGCGCCCTGAGAAGCTATACGACCAGATCTTATTTGGTTGAGGAGTGTAAAAACAACCTAAACACACTCTCGCTAGCCAATAAGGTTAGAATCGACTGGGTGCCAGGACACACAGGCATCACAGGCAATGAAAAGGCAGATGGCCTTGCAAGGGTGGGCTCAGAACAGACACCTCTTGCACCTGAACCCATATGTGGTATCAGCCTCAGCTACGCAAAAAGGCGTATAAAATTAGCTTTAGAGGACAGGGCAAGACTCTCTTGGAGAGAAACTAAGAAACAGGAACACTCGAAACTGTTTCTTGATGGACCCTGTAAGAAAAGAAGCTCAGTACTTCTATCAATGGACAGGTGGACACTCAAAAGTGTGACAGGACTCTATACAGGTCACTGTCGGTTAAACAAGCACCTCTTTAATTTGGGGATAGTGGAATCACCAATCTGCAGATTCTGCAAGAAAGAGGGAGAAACGTCACGTCATATAATATGTGACTGTGATAACCTAGCTAGAAGGCGACACCTTCACTTTGGTAGTGATCGCATTGTAGACCCCAAACTATGTGAACTGATCGATCCACTCAGTATCCTCAGATTTGCAAAGGCCGTGGGCCTGTCACATATATAGGACAGGGATATGGACGGCGCACAATAGGTCTCACTGAGGCCGCGGTGCACAAATGCCGGAACAAAAAAAAAAAAAAAAAAAAAAAAGGTCTGCTTGAATTGACTTTAGCAGGTCTTTATACAGACCTATAAAGGTTCTTGATTAAAAATTCTAAGGTAGTTCCAAACTACCCAAGCCTCTGCCTGCTAAGATGATCACAGGCCAGAATAAATGTAGTAGTTATTTAAATGTTACATTTGGTATTTTTAAAATCCAGGTTAGGACCTAAATGCCTCTGAGCTTTAAATTCATGCTATTAAATATACTCCTTGTTAAGTAAGACCTTGCAATTTTAATGTTTATTTCCTTTTTCCTACTTTTATTAATAAATTATTTAACTCATTACATTACCTGTTAGAGATGAGCACCTGCTTTCTAATTCCTATCGTCCCTAAAAATCCCCAGGGTGCTTTATAATCTGCCCACGTTTCACTCACTTCGACCATCTGCTTGAGTTGGGAGTAGGTCAGCTCAGGATTATGGTCGGCCTGCCTTCCACCGAGTAGGAGTCCCAAATAGAACAGTGGAACAAGTTTTGCCTCCACTTCAGAGCTATTTAAACAATTGGACATGAAATACATAAAAAGCATTGATGAACATTTTAAATCAGACAAAAATTAAAGCCATCATGAAGAAGAGATTTAACCTAGTTATCAAAAAGGAATTAGCTAAGTAGTAATTGTTTTACCTTTTAGCTAAGTGTGTTACTGTGTGTGTTCTGGACTGTAAGGTGCTAGATTCTAATCACATCCATCAAACTTATTTAGGCTTGCAATATATATTTTGTAACAGCACTTCAAAGAAATGAATAAACACAATAATTATTATTATTGTTTAGAATTAAGAATGTCTTCAGGACACTTTGAAAATATTCACCTACTTGGACCATATAAGTCAAGGGTTAGGCTCAGTTTATTTAATATTTTAAAATTTTCTGACTATGCTAGCAGCTCCCAAAAGTGTAGATTGTTCAACCCAGTCTAGTATTCTTATTGACAGTTTCTGGATGGATTCCAGTGGGTCTTTCGCGATCAAATCCTAGCAAAAAATGATGATGGGGCAAATCCAAGAGCTCTCCAATCTATTATTATTAAATTAATCATGAAAAAAATATAGGGACCATTAAGTTAACTCTGTAGCATGATGTTTTATAAAGAGATTAGGCCTATAAGTTACAAGTGGCAACTTTAGTTGGTATGCTGAGGTAAATAGTTGGTTATAGCCTATTATATAATTTTTTCTAGATTCATCGATTGGTTTATTTTTCGCAAAGTTTTCAATTATGCTGGGTTAATAATGGCTAGCTCTATCCCTTAAAGAAAAAAATCCTAACTATCCTGATTCTCAACTGTGAGGTTTCATAGTTAATAGTCTGGTGCATTAAATATTCAAATATTGCATGAACTTCAGCAAAAATTTTCATCAGATTAATGTAGAAAAAAAAAAGAAGAGACCTGAGTATATAAAGACATTTCTAAAAATCAGTTTTAAAAAACTGTGCTTGTCAATTAAATTTATCTCGGGGAAGGGCTTGCTATAAGATGCAGACAGTTATCTATCATATCTGCTTCATGATATGTAGATTCTGCATTCAGATTCTTAGAAGAGAAATGAGTGGCTCCCGATAGGATATCCTGCCCTGAAAGTGAGCGCATATTACTTAGCAATTAGAAATCGATCCATAAACATAAAATTATAGTCAATCCAGTAATTCATTTGCTGATAAATATTCAATATTGTTGAAAGGATAATCAATTATGATTTCCTGATTAATTATACCGACATTTAATTTAAATTAGTGAAATGAATATTTAAAAAATAAAATGGGCTAAATTTTTTCCAGAAATTAAATAAATACATTTAATATAAATGATATATTATAAAATTTATGACAGGCTTTCTTGTAAAATATGTTAATTGCATACCAGCATTTAATGGCAGAGAGTGATGCTGTCAACTCCTTAAGAATGGTTGCTTCCTCCTCAAGGTCTGTAAGGATCGGCAACCTCTTAGAGAAGTAAGCATACAGAGACAGCATATATCTCTCATCGGCAAGAGTTTTTGTCAGTAACGATTGCCTTGGAGGAAAGTCCTGCAGCTGGCTAAGTACACTAGTCCAATCTCCCCCGTCTTCTGCACAACAAAC
This sequence comes from Acanthosoma haemorrhoidale, assembly GCA_930367205.1. Lineage (NCBI taxonomy): Eukaryota > Metazoa > Arthropoda > Insecta > Hemiptera > Acanthosomatidae > Acanthosoma > Acanthosoma haemorrhoidale. The sequence goes on from OV884014.1 coordinate 25,016,928, forward strand.
ATTAGAAATTTAAAAAACATTTCGACAGAGCATAGAATACATCTCCATAAACATAATCTTTTTAATTAGGATCTATACAAAAAATGAGCATTGTTTCAAATGCATGAATTGCAAGGACTGTTAATCCAATTTAAAGTTTACCAATGTGATTGATTGGCAGAAGCTTTTCGGCCTTCTTTACATATTTGAATATACTCGCAGGGAGAATATGTGTCAGAGAATTGTGATCAATAGTAGTCAGTAACCAACTTAAGACAGACCTTATTGATTTCTAGATCATAATCTGAAGATAGGCCTCTAAAAGCTGAAAGCACTCATTGGAAAGAACAAACTTTGTGGGGTAAGATATTTATTGATTGTGAACCTTAATTAAGATAAAGCTACATGTTCAGCAATACCACAATAATTTTACTTACGATCATTAAAAATTGAAGAGAGGGTAGCTTCCATTAAAGACCCAAGGACAGAAGGCTGCTGGACAGACATTGGCAGTGTTCTCAGTAAAGCTTTAGCAACCACACAGTCCCCTCGTTTGCCAAGCCAAGACAGCATAGTAGAGTGGGCAGCTTTTGCAAGAGGACCACTCAGCAGGGTAAGCAGTTCACTTGTGTACAATCCGGCCTCACCACCAGCATAAGGATCTGAAGCACAAATACTTTTTCTCAAGAAAAGAAATACCAACAAGAGTAGGTAAATATAAGCATACCATTTTAAAAACTTAAATTAAATAATCAATCATTCAAAGATAAACTGAAGATTATGATCAATGAAGCAGTATAATATACTATAATAAAAAAATATGCCCTCTTAGGGTAAACTGTTTACATTCTTTGAATTCATCGTTGTCTAATTCATTCTTAAATGAAAAACAGTATTATTACCAGAAATCAGACCCACAAGTTATATTGGTTGTCATCAGACATGTGCAACTAAATTAGTTGACTTTAAGAAACATTTTTTTAAAAATAGCTTTCGCTTCTATCTGAGATAGAGTTGATATGGTTTTTTTTGTAGAGTGTATATATTAAAAATATAACTAAATTCAGTTTTATCTCTGCACAGAATTTAGTTTTCTCTGTTTGTTTTAGGGCATGACAACCACAAGGGTCATAGACTCCCACCCACATATTTCGACAGACAACGTTTTATTAGACATAACATTTTAATTTTAAACATAATTACTTGTATCTATTAAATGTAACACCTCAAACCCTTTAAGGTGAAAGTTCAGTCCATTAAAAAAATTCAGTGCTAAATAAATAAAACCTATGGAGGATAAGCTGCATTCTGTTTTACTTCAGTATATCAGTCACACTGGTACATGGAATACGCGAGTACATGGGATATTACAGAGACAAAGCTAACTTTATAATTTTCAGTGATTATATGAATCATAGCTTTGTCATTGCACAAGAGCTCTCCAGAAACATTGGTTGCTTGTAAAGGGTGTCCCAGAATTAACGCAAGATTTGATTTAAATAGAAAATACAGTTTTTAGTATTTTTGTTGTTATTTTATTATTGAATTATAAAGTAAATAGGATAGGGTTATTTATGGAATAACACATCGGGCAAATGGCCTCCACGACTTTGCTGGCACATACACACTCTTTTGTCGAAATTTTCTATGACCATTTGGCATAAATGTGGTTGAATTTCGTTGATGCAGTGTTGAATTTCCTCTTTTAATGCACGGGTGGATGTGGGCTTGTTGACATACACCTTTGACTTCAAATAACCCCATAAAAAGAAATCTAAAGGTGTTAAATCACACGATCTCGGGGGCCAAATCTGATCACGTAACGAGAGAGTACACGACCTGGAAATATCTCAAGCAGTATTTGAATTGTTTCATGGGCTGTATGGCACGTGGCACCATCTTGTTGAAACCACATATTGCCCACATCAATATCATCCAATTTCGGCACAAAGAACTGTGTTTACGACGCCGAATTGATGTTCATGGATTTTCAACAACACTCTCACGCACTGCTTTGATATTGACATTTGAATGGCTTGTTTTTGGACGACCAGTGTGTTTAGTGTCTCCAACTGATCCAGTCTCCATAAATTTTTCAATTACTCTCTTCACAGTTGATGAAGTCAAAACACTATTTCGATTGTATGAAATTTTCGAACTGCAGCCGCCAAAATTTCATTATTTTTGAGATAATGTTCAACAATAAAGACATGTTCTATCGTGTAACGCTCCATTTTAACTAACCCTAAACTGTCAGCTGTAAAATTGTTTTTTTTTTAGGGTTACCAGCAATTTACTGCACAAATGGCGGCAAAATCAAATCTTGCGTTAATTCCGGGACACCCTTTACATTCAACTGTGGCTCATAGTTTTGTTGAAGAGAGTAGTGAAGGCACCTTTGCCTCCATCTTCTGAGTCACTTGACAATCCAAACTGGGTTTCTTTGATATTCTTCGCTTAGTCCTATACTAAATTAATTTAAGGCATTAATTTTTTTTAAGATTGAGATAAAACGGAGGGAAATGTAGCAGAATGGGTAATTTCATGTGAAATTTTGGTGCTTACATGCTCCTAACAAGTGGTACTAATTATTACATAACAGAAGCATTCAGCTGTTGCTCTCGGTGTCCTTAGACTGCTTTAAAATTTTGCTACTATTTGAACCACTACAGATTCTGATATGGATGCACACTATCAGTAAAGAGTGACAAACATTTAAAATCAGGAATTTCGGAAATTAATTATTATCAACTCCTATAGTGATGCCTGCTGTTGAAAATTTTTGTAAAAGGAATCTTCAGACATTCCTGAAAGGATGCGTCAGGATAAATTCAGGGTCCTCAAGCTCCATATTTTTGAAGTTTGTGGCCCATGAGTGCCAGTCACTTCTCCACTGGTGTACTCCAATCCTAACGGTTGGAATACACAAAGGTAAAAAACCTCAACTAGAAAACTCATTAATTGAAATTATACTGGGAGTTCATTGTTAGCTGTGAATTTATAACTAAGTGGATGAATTTGTTGTGATATCAGCTTAGACTGATAAAAGAGAGATGTTAGATTAACAAATAAATTTGAATAAAATGACGACATTCCAACAAATTCAACTATTCAGTTAATTATTAAAATTATAAAGTATCTGTAATTCTACAAACCCACTTTTTTTCACTTTTATACTCTGTGCAATGTATTTGTGGTTTAAATCAACTTTAAGAGGTCTTGTTCTGTCTGTACTTTAGTATTTCTTTAATTAAACAATTATTACTAAATAATTTCATTTATTACTTTGTGTCTATTTATTACTACTTCGTATGATACTAAATTTGTGAACTGGGAACTATTCTAGACCCACAACTATACCCAAAACATGGTCATAGACTTCAACCCCAAAAAACAACATTTTTTTTTATAACTTTAACAAAAATGATCAAATACCTTTGATTTGAAAAAAACTTTGTAATCCCAATATTTTGCAACATTTTTGCCAAACTTACTGAGTGGAACAACTGTGTTGATTTGTGTGAGAAGATCTTCAATAGTCAATGAAAGAGCGTCCAGATCAGTGCGCAGAGCCTGCTTGTAACGATTGTAACATGAGACCAACAACTTAACGCAAGCCCTGACGTAAACCTGCCTTTTGCGTGGCATAGCAGGAACGGTAGATACACCTGATGTTGTAGTAATAAAGCCGCTAGCATGTTTGAGCAGTCTGAAATAATACAGAAGGAAGTATAACATTGTATTGTTCTATACATTTAATATGACTATTATTTGAAAGTTTTAATTGACAAATATGTTGATACTTATTTATTTATATAATACATTAATTTTTTATATTTTAATTAAGAATCACTATGTTTAAAAAAAACACATTATAATAGTAGAGTACAAGCAGAATATCACAGAATAATTTTGGTAACTTAGAATCAACAAGCCTGAGGAAAGAAATTAAAAAAAAAGTAAGACACCAATAATATTGAAAAATAATGTAAACCATCTTTAGTACAATTACTTGTCGGCGTCCAAGGGGAGAGGAAATAGTAAATAGGAATGGGCAATAATAATTATGTCTTGTAAGTGTTTTACAATAGCGGTAGTAAAAATGATTCAAACAATCTGGTATTTTAAAGGTATGTTCAACTATACCTCTAAATATGATAAATAAGTTGGTTGAAATGCAGATTCATTTTCACATGAAAAAATGAAAAAAATTGGTCTCAAGTCCCAGCTCAAAAGCTACTAAGGTTTAAAGTAGTAATTTTGGGAATCAAAACTAGAAATGGATTAGTACTTAAGAAACTCATGCAGAACCGTATAAATGTATCTCGATACTGGTCTTCAATTTCTAAGTCTTTTATTTTGATTATATACATTTAAAGAAATTTAATTTATTCCATATTCGATATAAAATAATTTCATGGTTTAACTACTGGTTGTGGGCTTAGATTAAGTAAACCATAATAGTGATCTATTTTTGTCTTTCCACAAGTTTATTCCTTATTCACAAGTGTTTTCAGTAGCCTACACTGCCATCCATTGTCAAGTATTCAGAATGTTGTTATTGTTAGCATTATCTGACTTGCTTGCGGTAAAAGAAAAATATGAAGTTATTTAAAATAATTTTTGTCGGTAAAAATTTAAAAATATTTTTTTAAATAATCAAAAAAAAGTTAGTCAGGTTAGCTACTCCTTGGATCAATGAGTTAATCCAAAATTAAAAAATACTATTCCTATTTAATAAGAATAGATGATGTTTTTAATACAAATGATTGTTCATAAGACAGTGTGGTTAATACCACAAGAAGAAGAATGTATGTAATTTTGTCTTGTTTATTAATAAATTATTAGTGTAAAATCTATTAAGGTACTTACTCCAAAACAGATCTATCAATATCACAGGTATCATCGTTGTGTTGTAGCAGAATCACTCGCGGATCATAGCTCATGACAAACCAGTTCACTGCGCTTTCATAGTTGCCATAGTCAACAGTCTCCCAATTGAAGTGGCAAGCAGCATTTAACAGGTCCAATATTTTACCCGACTGTTAAGAAAAATCTAGTCAATTTATTTTAAGACTTAATAGGATCATAAATAATTTCTGGTTAAGCATGTTTACATATTGAATAAAGTATTTTAAAATGACAATATGTTTACCTGTTCACGTACCTGTCTTACGTTTGGTTCGTTTGACAGTTTGATGATTAGATGAAGTAAAGAAGAATGGATTTTTGGTGAGGCTTCTTCAGGAATGGCTGAAATCCAACTCGGCCAAGAAATATCAATGAAGATTGATCCAAGTAATGTGTGACAGTATGGTACATACGTATCAGAGACCTAAACAGATGTCACAGAAGCATGATTAAAACTAAGTCTCTTGAACATTGAGTAAACTTTTTCAATGTAAAAGCATCACCTTCAGCATATAATCCAAGTCGATGAATGATGGCATAAATTTAGACCAAGGGAGTGAAAGTAAATTGCTATGTATTACGCTCAAAATGTGCTCCTTCACTGATGGGTGAGCAAATGTTGTGACATAATACTGCCAGACGTAGCTGAGCATTGTAGAACCTGAAAGCAAAAGAATAATCACAAATTGCAAATATTTAAGGTTTTATTGGTTTTTTTAAAACCATAGATCCTTATTGTTGGTACCTACTGTCTAAATGTCTGTTCAGATCTTTGTAAGTCACCTGTTCGTCTTAGAGACATAAATTTTATATGGAGGTTTCCTTTGATGACCCAACAGCATGAAAAATTATATCAACTTCATGAAATATGATTAATTGGCAATAACAAAAAAAAGTCCATCACATGAGTAGGGTATTAAAAACTAAATACCAATTTTTTATAGTTCATGTTCTATTTTTTTGTTGTGAAGGATGGGTGTACTGTTTACTTGATATAGTCTACTATACAAAATAAAGCAATTTTAACATTTAATATGTAAAAACGATGTAGAAGGATAGATATAGTTTTTGCGACTCTCCAAAAAAGAATCAATGTTAAAAAGGATCAAGGCATCATTTATAACATTTTTAAGAGCACCTTGAGGACCCAACAACACTTACCTTTTCAGAGTAAAACATTCTACCCAATTGAGCAATTACCATGACATGAGAATAAAATAATTAGGACAGCTGGTTTGCGACAAAGCACAAACATCACTTTTGTAATGATTTTTATTTCATAATTATTGGTTAAAAAAAAATACATGCAGCTAGAGTTTGAACCCAGGACTTTCTGGATTACCATTCAGATGCCCTTACCACAAGGCTATCCATACTGAATACAGGCCATGTTACTAACTATATTAAGATAATAAATAGTGTAAGTGAGTCTATCTCTCTGAAAACATCTAATCTGTAAAAAGGGAGTCAGTATGGTGTTCAGAAGGTCCTAGGTTCAAATCTCAGCTGTGCCACTGTTTTCCTCCTAACTTAATTTAGCTACTAAAAGTGAGATTACACAACAAACAATAATTATTAATAATCTTATACTACAATAATCCCCAAATCGAGGTTTTTTTCGTTCAGCCATTCTCACCATAATTTTTTTAAAGAATGGTTTGGATCATGCTCACTTTCTTCTTCCTCAGACTCCTATTTCATGATGAATTTTGGTATTAAGCTATCCATTACAGTTGTCCCTCGATAATCCGACAGGTAAGGGACCAGGGGCGTGTCGGATTACCGAAAATGTTGGATTATCAAAGATGTTTTTTTCTCAATGCATTTGAACAAGTTTTGAATGAAGTTAATAAAAAGTACCAAACAGTATACATACATGTAATTTATTAAAACTAGGCTACAAAATGGCAGTACATACATATATATGTATAAGTTTGTAAAAGAAATACGGAAAGAAAGTAAAATAAAATGTACAGTTGTACATATGTAAAAAAAAGTATGTATGTATTTACACGTTAAAAAAGTCTGAGATTTTCTTCTGCTTCTTCTTATGCAGGCAGTCCGTCATTGCTTGTTCTTGAATCCCTTTTAACATCAAAATGTTTGAAAAATCTAACTCTCTCTCTTCGCACCAACGAAGCAAAGTTTTGGTTGCTGATAACGCTTCATCACAGCTTACAGTGAAGTTTTTCTCCGGCACTGCCTCCTTGATCATTTCGTCATCCACTGTTGCGACTTCCTGGATTATTTCTGCGTCTGTCACATCAGTAGCAAGGTTGTCTTCAATAATCCATCTCTTGAACTCTTCAATTGATGCTGGCGCAATTTCCACTTTGTTACAAATTTCATGTGCAGCCTCTAAAATAGATTCATAATCATTGGATGCAGAGTTGCATGTTGCAAGATGTGGGTTATTAGGCCAAATATTCTTCCAAGATTTTATCAGGGTTGTGCTTTTTAGTTGCTGCTAAGCAAATGCGGCGTTCAAAATCGCATCCTTAATGTTGAAGGATTTCAAAATTGATGCAATGTCATCATTAGGTTGACTGACAACATCCATTAAAAGGCGGTTTTTGTAATGTGCCTTGAGAGTCTTTATGACATTTTGGTCCATTGGCTGGATCAAAGCGGTCGTGTTTTTTGGTAAGTACATTACCTCAATGTACCCATTGGCAGTTTTAACTTTTAATTCATCCTTGTCAGGGTGTCCGGGTGCGTTGTCAAGCAACAGAAGGGCTTTCAATGGTAACTTCTTATTTCTTAAATCTTGCTTAACTTGTGGGATAAAGCTGTTAGTGTACCAATCATGAAAAACTTCTTTGGTGACCCATGCACGGCTTTGAGCCATGTAGATTACTGGTAGAGATTCGAGCTTTACATTTTTCAATGCACGAGGGTTCTTTGATTTACCAACAACAAGCAGTTTTAACTTATGAGTTCCTGACGCATTCGCACATACCATCAGGGTGATTCGTTCTTTTTGTAATTTTCTTCCAGAAACTTTTTTTTCCTCTTCAGTAACAAATGTTTTCGTTGGGAGCTGACGCCAATTTAAGCCGGTTTCATCGGCGTTATAAATTTGTTCAGGAACTAGGCCAAGTTCATTGATTTTTGTGTCCAACTTTCCGATGAATTCCTGGATTTCAGATTCGTTAGCAGACACTTTTTCGCCACTCATCTGCATAAATCTTATACCATGACGTTTCTTGAAGTTTTCAAACCACCCGTGACTAGCGCGAAAGTCAGTTTTCTTTGTTATTTCTTGGTAAAAAAACTGGGCTTTTTGTTTCAAAATGTCTCCTGAAATAGGTGCATTCCGGTTCCGTTGCTGTTTAAACCAAATAAAAAGAGCGTCTTCGACCTCGGGTAACTCGCTAGTCGTAAGAGTTTTTCTGTTCATGGGTTCATCTTCAACAGACTTCATGAATTTTTCAATTTTTTCCCTATTTTTCACAATATCGTAGACAGTAGGTCGTCCGATGTCATACACTTTAGATATTGCACTCGGAGTTTCACCACGGTCTATTCGTTTAATAATTTCCCATTTTTCAGATAAATTTAATGTTTTATGTTTACGTTTCACACTTGTGCTTGCCATTTCTAAACTGTCACTACACGCACAAAGCAAACAGTAAATACAGTCAGCAGTAATACTGAACGTCCGATCTACACGACAACTGCGTACTGTACTGATCTGTCCCTGCGAAATGAGTGTATAGAGCGGAGGGGGAGATTCATGTCGGTGCAGGCTTGTATGTATTGTTCCAAGAATTGTTTACAAAACAAACAGCCGGTAAGACCTACTGGCGGCGCGTCGGACTACCGAGTACGTCGGATTAAAAAGTGTTGGATTATCGAGGGACAACTGTATTCTGAGAACGTGGTCATACGATTCCAGTTTCAACTCTTGTCAGTTTTGAGAAAAATGTCTCTGTTGTGGAAAAATGTCTAATTACGAATAATTAAAAGTTCCCCTCTTCTCGGATCAGAAAAATTTATCTATGTTTCCATATTTGTTGTTAATAAAGGTTATGACGTCAGTGAGAGTGGGGGGAGAAGCTAGTGGGGGAAACAGCCACAGGTGTGGTCCCATCCCCACCATGGCTGGACGCCTATATAAGCAGCAGGATTAGACCGAATCAGCATAACGAACAGGACAGTCACTTGGAACACTACTCTCTTCTCTCTCTCTCTGCACTGGCACAAGCTGCTCTACTTAAACCATGGTCTTCTCATTCAACTACCTCTGCATCTCTCTCTCCTAACCTAGCTATGTTTTAGTCCGGCGTTGCCAGACCCCACACCTTCCTAGTGGGAATCTCTGCCTTCGTCTCGCTAAATCTAGCACCTCCTTGGGAAAGACCTCTCCCTCGCGGACGACGGTTGCGCCGTGGCTCTTCAAACTTACTGAGCAGCGTCTCCCACGGCAATCCATTCTGCTTCTCTCCGGTTCACACTCACCTTTGGGATCCGGATGGTTTTTGCCTACCCTTAGACACCGAGTGTGAATTTGTGGTCATTCCAAGACCACACAAACTACCTATAAACCTACCCTGTTCCTCTTCTCCTGAACATAGTGCTTTGTCAGGGCACACCTTCTAAGATCTTATGGAGTCAGATCAAAACAAATTAGGCTGCCTGCCGACTAGGTGGCAGCCAGGGTGAAAGATTACAGGTCCACCCGCTCTATCTATTTCTTGGTGCTCGCCGGACGGCGGCTAAAGGTTGTAGTGACCCTAGCCCGCAGCGGGCGTCTCCTCCCCACTTTGGGGACTCACATATTTGAGCCTGACAGTCTCTTTAGGATTAAAAAAAATGACACTTATTTATGATATCAAAGATAATCTTCTTCCATGTAAATTCTTTTATTTCATTATCCAAAAATTTCTAGTCCATTGTGGGACCGACCATGTCGGTGGTGGGCTAGAGAGTCAAGTTAAGCTAAGTCAGGCTTTTTTAGTACTTGGTTGGGTGACATCATTTGCTCCGAGTTCGATCGGTTAAAATGGGTCCTGTCAGCTTTCTAGGGGCCACCCATCAGGGTAGTATGTCTTGCTCATCTAATGGGTGGCTAAAGTAATAATGGATCTCACCTTTTCTCCTTAAATAGCTCAAAGGGGAAATGTCGAAAGGCATTATAAAAAAAAATAATTTCATCATCAGAAGGCCTGAAGATGACAGAATGTGCCTGTTGAAGCTCCTGAATGATAAAATAAAGTAATTTATGAGGTCTTGAAAAGTTTTTCTATTTAATGGCCACCCTTATATTCAAATATAAAAAGAGAAATACTTAAACACATATATTGAATACAGACTTACCAGGTAAGTTATCGAAAAGGAAACGAATTGACTCAGTGAAGATTGCAGCTACCTTATGTGCGTGACCTGAGTCAGCAGCTATCCATGGAGGTAATATTGAACGATCATCGGTCAACTGTTGGATCCAGGCAGCCATTGGCTGAGTCAAGGAGTTGGTGTAATACGGGCTCAGCCAGGGTGCATAGAGGCCAGTGAAATAGGGCCACAGCTCTTCACATACTAAAACAAATTTTAAATAATATAATGCAGAATAATATTCAATGATAGGAAATATTGATCATTAGTCATGAGATCAATAATGAGTAATTAATAGTTGGAACCGAGGAGTATATTAAATTTATTTAGCCATGCAGATCTTTACAATACTGCTTCCCCGTATAACCTGGGTATGCATTTCTTAGAAGTATTGAACAATACAAATCTCTGTTATTGGATGTAATGAGCAAAATACTATACCTGTGTGAATAGTACAGACCAAATCTATGCCTGTGTAGCCTATGGCAAGCGAATGGAATTGGAGGAAGACTAGGATAACAGGATTTGTCGTTCCAGACATAAAATGGAATATAGCACAACATACATTGTTTCACATGAGCAGGATAAGAAGTTTCACTACAATTTGGTCTGAAATGTTGTGCCATGATAACATTAAGTATTGTTTGCCTAAACAAACAATCCATAAAATGTTAACTCCTAGATCAAGATCATCCCAACATTATAATATCTAAGGTATAGTTAGAGCTTCTACAAAAGCAATAATCTACTTCTTTGTTATATGAAGGGAAACCATTTAATTTGAGTTCCATAGTAACAAAAAAAAAACTGTATAATCGAAACTGGGGGAGGGGGAGGCAGTGTATATTGAACTATTTATTATTATCTTAAGGGTATGGAAAGGTTTTTTCAAGTAAGACAATGATGAGTAGAGGTACTACTACCTCTAGACATGTTAGCATGTGTGTACTTCTTGTTGCAGGCGACAACCAAAGCATGGCTGACAATCCCTAAGAGTGTGGTGAAGGGAGATATATAATTCCTATATTTGGGGTACAGCCCGTAGAGCCCGTATTGAAGCCTCTCCTCCACAAAATGTCGACTCAACAGGAGACAGATTCCAACAAGCTAAAATAAAAAATATATATGTATATAAGTTTACTGGATTTAAATATCTTATTGAAATGAAGGATTACAGAGCTCATACCTCATTATAGGATAGAACAGTTTGTTGAATAGCGAATTTCTGCATCAGCTGTACAGAATCTGACAAAGACAGATGATTCCTGAAGGCACATGTAGGGCTAACAAATGCATTGATAACATCAGTCCAAACTTCAGTCGATAAAGAGTGGCTTTCAGAATGGTTTAGGCACAGTGAAATAACTTCCAAATAATGTGCTGGAGAATCATAGCTGAAGAGAACACACAGCTGCCTCCGTAACACCTGAAGTATATTACAATACAAAGAGCTAAAATAATATAGAATAACACAATGCAATTATAAGAGGACAAACTTTTTTTTTTAGCACAGTAAAATTTTTAGTGCAAATAGAATCAATAGGTATTCTATCTACGTCTTGAGAGCACCCTACGATAATTCAACTGGTGTTAGTCCTACAAAGAAACAAGTAGTGCTAATAAAAGAGAGATGTTCATCAAATTTTTTATTACTTTCAAGCAAAAGGTATAAATACTAATAAGGTAGATTTGAGTGCAACACAAATAGCTTATGAAATGATATAAATATGAAACAGTTGATCTGTTTGAATTTGATGAATATGAACAATAGATAAAAGAAATATTTATAAGAACATAGATAGGCCGCCCTGTATGTGGTGATACATGTAGTAATATATATTAGTATAATAATAATATGTATATATTAGTCAATATCTAAGAAGGGTAATCAAAACCTCATGGGAATCAGAGTGTGTTACACATTTAATGAGAGACGAAAGAAGGTAATAGTAAAAGGAAGGTTGATAATAGTAAAATAATCAACGAATAATAGAGAAAGTTACAATAATGATAATAGTATTTTTAAAGTAAGATAGAAGTGAAATAGAGTAAAATTACAAATTTAATGAGAGGGGAGTATTACATATATCCTTATAAATACTTGCTTTACCTATTTTTCATATTCTTTAACATTAAACAGATCAACTCTTTCATATTTATATCGTGGTGTAAGCTATACATGCTGCACTTATATCTAACTCTTCTTGTATCTATACTTCCACCTACCTTTCATTATAAACTATTGCCACACTATTTTTAACACCTACCTTTCTTTTTTTGTTATTAAGACTTGATGCAGACATAAGTAGTATGGTGTAATGTTGCCCATTAATAAAGCTAACGAAAATATAACATTTATCTTACATCAGGCTATGCCTATATCTCAACTCTTATTATTAATTAACAATTTACCCATTCATTTATAAATCCACAACTAACGATGAACTCCCAGCATCCAGTGTATGGAAAAATTATTGTATTACCTGTAAATTTCATCAAAAAACAAAATATGGTTACCTTATGTATTAAAAAACTTATAAATAAATGTTTGGATCTAAATTTTCAACATTCTGATCTGTGTTATATTACTTGAAATTCTTGGCAATTTATGAGGTTTCGCAACTCCCCCCCCCCCAAGTGGCAAGTTCTTATTGTATTGTTATTTTTGGTTACAAAGGCTATAAAAAAAAAAAAATTCACAAAAGAAAACATAATTAACAAACCTCATGGATCATTACAAACTCTGACTCTTGGTTCTGCCCCGAGGAGGCAAGCGCTTTCCCTACAAGATCTATAAGTTGAGAGCGGTCAGACATTCTAGGTTTTTGTGAATCCAACCACTGAGACATGTCAAACTATAAGAATAACATAGTTAAAAAAACAGTTTAATTAAATAAGTTTTTTATTATCAAAGATGAAATGAACTCATTACCTTAGTCAGTAGTACAAATGTCAGATCGAAATTCGAAGAAGAAATTGAGTTTGTGAGAGTTCGATAGAGCTGAACGTAAGTTTGAGGAGAGGCTCTCGTAGGAGAAAAATGAATGGATAAAAGACTAGAAAGTGTCGGAGCTTCAAGAAGAGTTGTGAGCAGGATAGGGCCCTGCCTTTCATCTTCACAGATAAATGTCTGTAACAAGGGTCAAAATATTGTGAAAGACACTATACAAAATAAGCCATAATAAATATATTTGGTAAATCATAGGTTAAAGAGAAAAAAAGCTACATCATATGTAGCTGGGATTCGAAATCAGGTCCTTCTGATCAATTACAAGACATGGATGGCATTTATTCTCTTTGTGTGTCTCATTGACTCCCAAAAAACGTTGTTAATTGCAATATTTTTTAGACTAAGATAAGAGCATCTAAACTAAACTAATTATATAGCAATGAATTAGCTTGTTTTGTATGGAAAAAAAATCCATATTAATCAAACTATCATAACCTTCTGTTTTTCCCTGCATCGAATTCGATCATCACTGTTATCAAAATATTGTATTTCAATTACCTGGCCAAGCGTCTCGACACAGGTAGTAACCAGCTGTTTCAATGGAGGGTATAGAGAAGCTTCTTCTGTGAACAACGATGTTAGATGGTAGAACAATGAAACACCAACATCCTCCATGTTTCTCATTAACTGGACATCTCCGATTCTTCTCAATTCAGAGTAAGTATCTTCCAAAAATCTACAAACATTAAAAAAAAAAATCTAACTAGATGGTTGGGAACACATTTGAATAAACTGTCCTAATGGTCTGGCAATAAGCAATGCCTTTTCTCTTGTCAGGGATATCATAAATCCGGAAGTTAATTGAAAAAGTTCTGAAACAGTAATTGTAAATGTGTAGAATTGACAGTAGCAAATCCCTTTTTTTTTTTTCACTACCATATACCATAATTGATTACACTTTTCCCTTGATCCTCAAAACTTGTCAAAAACAAAAAAATAAAGTAGTTTTAAGTATTTGAAAAGACAAGAAATGATGGGATAGTTGTAAACTGTAAGAAAACCAATGAAACATATATTATTCTTAGAAATAAAGTTATTTTTTATGAATCAGTCCAGATAATAAATTCTCTGAATTAAAAAATCTTCATGTTTGTTAATTTTTAATTGAATAATTGAAGTAAAAAGTGTGCCATATAGTCAGGGAAAACATCATGCCCTGTTTAAGATGGATGACACACCTCACACACTGTTCGACTTGAACACTCCCTTGACAGACAGAATATGGTGGTGGCTGAATCGACCGCTTGACCAAATTGTGCATTTCAAGCCTGTTGTTGTGTATTGCCATGTCTGTGGCTTCACTGACACGAATTTCAAAAATCTGAAATAAATAAACAAGAATTATAATCAAGTTATGTCTGAGGATTACTTATATGAGTTAAAAGCTTGGAGTAATTTTTTGTTCTTAAGACCAGGGGAGTTACTAAGCTAAGTTTTTAGCATCTTAGTAAATTCCTCTAATGTTAGCTTTAAGGTAAAAGGGGATTGGGGTATAAAATACTGAAATATTCTAAATTGAGTTTTTCTTCCAACTTTTTTCTTTACACAATTGAAAATCATAACAATATTAATTGATGTAAGTAGAAAAGTAAATAAATATAAAATAAAGATTCTATCAATTCAATTCAAATTCATTCATGTATTTTTCAAATTAAATTAAATTTTATCACATAAGGAAATATGTAATTTTTAGATTACAAAAGAATACCTTTAGATTGACTATGGCTGGGCCAGCACAGTTTAAAGAGTTGAGTGCAGGTTTGAAACCAGGAGTGTGTGTATCACAAGCAGCGTGGAGAGTTATTGTAGTCTCTATCGTTCTGTACAGTAGAGGTGCGAGCTCCAGTAGGCAGCAATCCAAGCTGGTCTGTTCTCCCGCTCTTATAGTGTGTGCTCTATAATTGGATATTTTGTTAATACCAGGAAAAAATATATTAAGCCCAAAGGGGGATGAATTAGATAGATGGAGGGGGGACCTATATTGGTTATTGGTCTGACAACTAGGACTACAGCCCCTCTTTGTCCACCCCTATATTATACCTATGCCTCCATACTACTGTCCTTTCTGGAAACTCATTGGCCTCTAGCTAGACAAAGTCAAGGATTGATTTCCATTTGATAGAGTTATGTTTTAATGGAATCCTATCACAGCCTAAGAAATAAAACCTTAGTTTGCTGAATGCTTCGCATTCGTAGTGGTAGGAAGTTTCCTCCTCTGACCTACAATTAGGACAAATAGGTTTCTGGGATACATGCAACTATCAAGAATAGGATTAATCTGCAGTGTATGTTCAAAATGCGTGGTATAAGGTTTATGTTTTGCTGGCTGCTGTTTATTAACCATGACTTGTTTACTTGGAGGGCCTATTGGTGAATAGCGCAGGCTGTCTACATCTGAGGGTGGGGAGGAATTACTTGGGAGTTTATAAAGAAAGACCTGTAATAAGATGAATTACTTTGAAACAGGAAGAAACTTTTAGAATTATCTGGAAGTACCAGTTGAAAAAATTAAATGTGAAAAAATCAGGAAATATTTCTCTAATACACTATCTTTCTCAAGTCCCAGCTCAGAAGCTATTTAAGATAGAAGATACATATTTTTCCTCAGAGTTGAAAAAAAAAGTAAAGATGGCAATGTGAAAATAAATTCAAATATATACCAAAAAAAAAATGGTTAGAGAGTAAGCAAACAGAAATCACTACTGCTTCTCAATCACTAAGGCCGATTTTAATAGGTCAATATTTTAGATTATATTTATTTTTTGAGGGATGTGATTTTAAGTGAGCTAGAAGGTCTAAGAAA
The DNA here is from genome assembly GCA_930367205.1 of Acanthosoma haemorrhoidale. Classification (NCBI taxonomy): domain Eukaryota; kingdom Metazoa; phylum Arthropoda; class Insecta; order Hemiptera; family Acanthosomatidae; genus Acanthosoma; species Acanthosoma haemorrhoidale. Next base: position 25,032,965 of record OV884014.1, read on the forward strand.
CCAAATTAAATGCTATTAGTATAAATAGACTAAGTATTTTTTTCATTACATTTAATTAATATTTGAAACAGTGTAATAGCCGCCCAGTGAGTGGTGGTCGCTGAGGGTAGACTATTACTAAATTTATTTCAAATCATGCTAAGAAAAGGTATTCACAGATGAAAAATATAGATCATAATTTATAAAATTTTAGTCAATTAAAAATATAAGAATATATCAAATTAATATTTGCACTAATGAAAAATATCACAAGGTTAGGGACTCTTAGCTGTAAGAGATATATTTATATCTTCAATGGTTATTAATAAACTTCTGTCCATAAAGTACTATTCCTAACTTTTAAATCAATTACACATACCTTGCAAAGTCAAGTAAGGACTTTAATGAGCTACTGAGCTCATCGAGTAGATGGTGCTTGTTGTAGAATGCATCGATAGGAGGGAGAGGTACAGGCTGTTGTGTGGTCTTCAATGGTGGCGGAGGAACTGGTGTTTCATAGGACTGCAGTCTAAAACCAATTATACAATTATTTTTATTTTCCTGCCAAGAAACAAATATTTGAAATACAGATGTAACTCATGTGTACCTCTTAGTTATCCTGACTAACGGATCAGGCTCTGGTTCAATAAAGGAAGGTTTGGCAGGCATCTCGCTCTTTCTGCACAAGGACAGCTCCCATCGGGTGAAAGACTCTTTCTGGGAAATTCTAACTGCTTCGTAGTCAACATACTCGTGCCAACAGGTCTGTCAGCGAACACAATATTTAATTATATTGAATGAGTAAAGTAGTTGATCAAAGGACCAGCTTTTTAGGAATTATATAAAAACAAAGTTAAAGACAAAGAAAGTGGAGAATTTTATTTTGTAAATGATAACAAATCCAGGTGTCATATAATAATATTTTAAAATAAAAACCTACAGCATCATTATGAAATATGGCAGCAAGCTTCTCAGGTTTATAAGGAGGAGGGAGCACAGGAAGGTATACACCTGGTTCTTGGAGAGATACTTCTTCCAGCCAAAACAAGAAGCTATTGTACAACCTAGAATTAAATCATAAAGTTTAGCAGTATATTTTTTAATTAATACATAAATATTAATGAATTAAAACACAACTATTACTGAATTAAAACATGAATAATTTAATTATTCTTACTTTGCTATATTTTCAAACCATTCCTTCCTTTCTAACGTTACAACCTGAGCTGAGTTGCCACACTTTGATTCATAAAATTCCTTACAATCGAGTATCTTCTTTTTCAACCTTTTGAGGTAATTGTTATTAGTAAGCCCTTCAAAAAATTTTGAACCCACACATCCAATATCCTTATTGCTGAATAAAAAAAAAAGTTATTAAATACATATCAGAAAAATTTCAAGTTGAAGTAACTGCAACTTACCCTTGTGGTGTGGGTATCCTCGCGAGGTAGAGGGTGAAGAACTTCTGCCAAAATATTGGCAGCACTGGATGGTCAACGGGTGTATCCAGAGCTTGCTGGGACCAACGATAGATCGGTAAAGCCCCACTGGTCAGAGGTTCCATTTTCAGTGAGGAACAAATTTTCTAAAAACGAATAATTTTATTTTCATATCCCCTGTCAATTGGTAACAGTGCTCAATCACAAAAAAGAGTTTTTTATATAATTAATTGAAATTTAGACAAAACAAATTAATGCAGTTTATTAAAAAAATGTATGTAATTTATAATTTAGAGTTGTCTTTTCATGATTGATTTGATACCCATTTTCTATATTCACTCTTCTCTAAAAACTCTCCTTTAAAATTTATTAAAAGGTATACCTTTAAAGTTGAGTCGATGTTGGTTTTGCCAACAGATGTAACCAAACTAGCAAGAAGCTGCTTCCAAAGACCTGCCTTCTCGTTAATCATGTGCTCTTCTATCTCTAGAGCAAACAGTGCAAACCAAGGTGTGTCTGGAGCTGACTTGGGTATCAGCGAGACACAATGAGAGTTTCCAACAACCCAGTTCACAAGCGAGAATTTCGCTTTGTTGGCATTGGTTATAGCCTGAAATCATGTGTATGATGTCGATTAATGAGTAATGATATAACAGCATTCACTTCCTTAAATGTGGAATAGATGAATTGTAGGAAAATATATAATATAAGCCTGAAATGAAACAATGTAGCTCATTGGATAATGCGTAATGTCCCAGGTAACATAGGCCCATCTATGTCTTTTTAAACATAATATGTCTCAAAATATTTCAGTTATAGTAAGAGGAAAAAAACAATTTTGTATTTTGAAGAATAACATTTGTCAAAATGGACTGGATCAACTAAAGTACACTGATGCACTAAATGTTTTAACCCTTTAAGTAACATCACCATAATGACTCAAAGTCAAAGTAAACTGGCTCACCATTGCTGCACTGTAAAAAGGTCAGGCCCTGAGAAATCATCATAACTCTGTGAAATACCGAGTTAGCCATTTAAGTTTCATGAACAATATTAAATAATGTAATTGTATATCTACTGTATACTAGTTATTTATCAACTAATTGCAAGTTGCTAGATTAAGTACAGGGTATGTATTGTCTTAGGAATATTCTGTATTATTTATTAGCTAATTGTTAACATTGTTCGGGCCCTTAGGCAATAAATAAGTTTTTATTAAACTTAATTTTTTGTTTGAGAGGATTTTTTTTTATGATCGTAATTATTTTTAAATTATAAATTTATTTTCTTTCCTTTTCTGATTGTTTCGGCTGGAGACAATTAGTATGTAAATATTGTATACACGGACATATATTTGAGATTAAAACTTTAAAAGTAAGTTATGAAATGTATTTATTTTATTTCTCTTTAACAGAAATTTTCATTTTGATTCATCAACATACAGAGGAAATAGTTCGAAGCATTATACAGCTCGAGGAAGTAAATAAACACTTCTTTGCGTATTAGAGGACATGGCTTTAGGCCTGAGCCTGGTTTAGTCAGTGATGAAGATAACTACATACCGGCCAGTTCCCCTGCGAACACGAAGTTGCTGTTTTTACAACTTTGAACTTCCCCGCCAATCTGCCTGTTTATCTCTCCGTGCACATTGCCGCCCTGCGGTTGGCTATCCGAACATCACCGCCCTGCGGCTGACTATCTGAATATCCAGCGTATCGTGACTATAAAATTTTTCGTAATTTTCATACGTTAATTATACTAACAATTATTTATACTAATATTCAGGCCTGGTTAAGTTGCTGATCAGTAATTTTTTTAATAAAATGAATTGTTATTTCTTTAATATTTTTGACTTTGTTTATTGCATATGCCTTATTGTTGGCAAGTTTGTGAGCTAGCCGACATAATCAAACATCTAGCTTCTCAAGACGTAACCGGCGCAATTTTCCCAAATTAAGTTTGGGGACTTCTTAATTTTTAAGAGCCCAAGCGCAAACAAACATAATTAAATGTATTTGCAATTTAACACAAGTTTTTAACTGGTCATAATTTAAAATTTTTGTTCAATTGAAAAAATAATTTTTTTTTGTTTCTCAATTAAGTCATATTAATACGATGGTACTAGAAGCAAAACAAAATTGAAGACTTTTGTTTTTAGCTTGTGAACAATAAGGGTAGGGAAAGATAATTTGTTCGAGGAAAGTTGATTTTCTCAAATATAGTAATAACAAAATTTCCTAGGAATTGATTATGAAACAAAGAGTGAACTCTTGAACTGTTAAGTTAAATTATTTTCCCCACAACCTGCCATAAACCCGAACCAGAACTTTGTGACCTAGCCCCTTATCCACTAAAAAATGCACACTTTTCAGAATACTATGATGAATGAGATAGCTTCAATCAGAGTGACACACTGAAAATTTACATAATTGTTCAATGTTGAAACATTGTCCACCATCATAAATCTAACTCATTAATGACAATGTCCACCTACAAATTTTTATACTTATTTACACTTATTAAAGCTTTCAATAGCACTAATTTCAAACAATAATTTGTGGGCATACATTGTCATTGATGAGCATAAATTTAACCCACAACCAGCACATACAGTCAAGGATAAAACTAACTCTTTTTCTCAACAAGCAAGTCGATATCTAAATATCTCACAATTTAATATTAATCATTAGTAGTATCTAAATCTGATCTGTTTAAGCATTGAAAATCACTTAAGCAGCATTCATAAATTATTTGCATAACAATGTAGCTGTGCTAGTTAGCCATGATCAATGAAAGCAAAGGATAAACAATAAAAGCAAAGGATTAATTGCAAAGTTCACTGAAAATGCATGCTGAGATTTCATTTAAGCAGGAAACCAAATTAATGTAAAATATAATAGCGAAAAAAAAATTGTAAATCCAGGTATAGGTCTGAAACTGCAAATCATGCATCATTTTACCTCCTTTTTTGCTGCCTCATTAGTTTGCTATAAGAAAAAATTTTAAGTATAAAATTTCATTATTTATTAACTATTAGATTTACAGCTATAAAGCTAAATATTTCATAGTTACTTCATATAGACGGAATATAATCCCAGTGGCAATTGAGCGAATTTCTGGTCTGAAAAAGGCAGTTCGTAAAACAATGTCCATCAAATAGCTAGTGTTCGTTGGCTCCAACATCCAAACTTTACATAATATTTCAAGCCATAATTGAGCCAAAGGAGCAGGAGAAGGAAGATTGTACCTAAACATCACAGCATAATATTTATCACTATAGTTGTGTTTATATACTAATAAAATGTACGTGTTTTCTGCCCTAGGTTGTCATTAAATCATGTTTTCTTATGACTTCTTCTCCAGGGCTTCCTCATGTTCTTCCTATATTTTGTCTTCTGTTGCAGAGACAACAAATTTATATTGCAACACCTCTACTTATATATAAATTTTTCCCAGAGTGGTGCCATCACAGCACTGCAAGACACAGTTACTGTTCTGATTTCCCACCAGACTTTTCCCTTCCAAGTGAACAGCTATCATTTCTTTGTCAGGTTGTTTGGTATCTTCATAATCTCAATTCTTTCCCAAATAAGTCATTGATGAAGGTTGCTTTCTGTGTTAACACTCTCTCTCACTTTGCCAAACTGCAGCTTTTCTAAACATTTCGCTAAAGCCAACACAACTGGACAAATAAGTGCTAAAGGACAAAGGTCCATCAAGCCAACCAACAGCCCTGTAGTGGCATCTCTCAGTCTAAAAGGTGAAAAATTTATGTATAAATAGACATGTTGTACTGCTACGAATTCTTGATCTCTGAAGAAGACTTGGATTGAAAGACGAAATATAGGAAGAAAATGGATACCCCTGGGAAAAAAGGAAAAGCCATGAGAAGATAAAATGTAATAAAATTTATGTTTGGATAATATACAAAGTAAAAAAAATACAGGCATAAATCAAAAATCTCCATATATTGAACTTTTTTTAGGAACCATTAATTTTTATTAGAAAAAATTTAATTTTAATCAAAAAGTGCCCACAGATTGCATTTATATAAAGTAAATGTAAAATGTTAAGTAAAAAGGTAAAAAATGTTACATCATTTCACAAGGCAATAGAAATTAGGGAAGATCTTGTATATGAAAAAGCAATATGAAAATGAGGCACCTAAAATCTTTGATTTTTTAGAAGAAACTCCTGAAGAAGATCAAGAAAAAACAGAAGAAGTAGAGCAAACAGATATTGAAAATAAAAAAGATTGTAACATATGAGCTAAATAATTGCTATGTCGAACCCGATCATATCAAACATTTAATTTTTAAAAACATTTTTACACCTTATGTGACGGTTTTGTGTGTCTTTTCATTTAACCTCTGCAAAACTAATTCTGTGTTAATATGAGTAGGTTAAACAATCGCTGAAATGTCAGTAGAGCAGCAGAACTTCCGTGTTTTTATCCATAAATCAGTGAATTCAAATTTTTTTTGTTGATCGAAGAAATTTTAATTTATTATCTTATAATATTTAGGCTTGTCCATTCCTTTAAAAATTCAGATGCTTATTTAGTAGCAATATATCTATATTTTAGGTTTTTGAATTATACCCAAAAGTATATTAGAAGCTACTTTTTCTTCCTCTTCAAATATCACAATTGTTTTTATGTAAAACTTCTTTAACTGCACAAAAAATGAACTGTAATCGTTTTTAGTATGACAATGATGAAAATTTAAAATTGTATATATCAACATGTCTATATATCGAATTTTATTCAAGGAACCTTTGAGTTCAATATATAGAGGTTTACCTGTATCATCAAAAAATAACTCTTTGAGGGATTATCTTAAAATTGATTTGCAATATCATTGTAGTAATAATAGACTAATTTGTGGTAAAAATAGTGAACCAAGTCTGTTTTCAGTTAAAGAACTCTGTTATTCGGAAGCAGGAGGTGGAATTATGAATGCACACTGCAACCTGGAATCCAAACCTGGACACTAGGAAGTACAGGCATACATTAGGTTACTTCTTAAGCAGGTTTCTTCAAACCTGCTCAAAATAGACTCCTTTCCCTGCCATAGTGTGAAATAAAAGCACTTAAAACCCACAAAATAAAATAAAAACTATGAACAAAGAAGTTTAGTGAAACACTGCAGAAAATAGACTAATCAAGGATGTTGAAAAGGAATGAAATAGGAAATTGTGAAAAAAGCTAAATAAATAAAAATATAATGGCTCAGTATAAGATAATAATTACAAACATAGATAGGCAACACAATACGCATACTGTAAATTTAAAAAAATATTTATAATAATTAAAGCTTCATTAAATCAAAAACCTAAGCTTTAAATAGTAGATTTTCAAAATTAAGATATCTCAAGAACTTACTTGCGATAAGTATCTAAATGGATTTGAATGAGATCTCCAAATTGTTTCACAATCATCCCTGGAAAATCTGTAGAAATAAGGTTCTTAGCAAGACGAAGAAATGTCTTATCAGCAGTAACTAATGCCTGCATAGCTCGAATGAACCTATGAGAAAATTATATTTTAAAATTCAATCAACTATTAATGTTTCTAAAAAGTGTGATTTTATCTTAGCAAGCACTCACACTTCGTTTGACAGTAATGCCTCCTGACATTCTATGAAAAGAGGGATGATGTGCTGCAGAATAACAAGGACAGCAAAATAACGATGGCATTGTGTTAGTGACAGCAGCATAGGGAACCCTGAGTTACATATCAAAGGAATACTGTGGCCAGTCGACGTCATGAGGAGAGCAGTAAATATAGCAGTCATCTGTTTTTCCTTCAAGGCTCGAACTAGAGGGGATAATTCCTGAAATTAATAATTTGGTTAATTTATCATAAGTCGGTATTAATAAATAATATAGATAAATAGAGTTATATTATTTAACTAGCACCAGGGGGTTACAACCCTTATAACCTAGGCCCTCTCATCGATTAATAATCATTAAAAATATTTGGATCAATAAGGTTAACTAAACGTTAATAATACAAAAAAAAATAACATTCATTGTGTTAGCAAGAAAGTGATTTCAGTTTGCACCAGTAGATTGCGTTTCATTGTTTTTTTTTTGTCAATGTTAGATTTTTTTTTCTTTTGAGATTTTGTAGTCAATACCTTTAGGTTGCTATAGAAACAAATTCCGTTTAATTTTGTTTATAACTGTCAGTTTTAACATGGAATAAGCATTTTTGACACATTTTACTTTTTTTATTTTCGTAAAGGCAAGAAAGTGGCTGAGGCTCACAAAGAGATATGTGAAGTTTATGGTGTTGATTGTTTAACAGAACGCATTGAAAAGTGACCGACGTTCTGGTCGACCTTCTGAAGTTGATGATGACAAAATGAATGCTATAATTGAATTGAATCATCATATAACTGTGCGAGAGATTGTAAAACAGTCAAATGTATCATATACAACAATTGAAAATCATATAAGACATCTTGGACTTGTTAAGAAGCTCGATATTTGGGTTCCACCACGACAATACGAGGCCTCACACATCTTTAGCCACACGTACAAAACTATTGGAGCTTGGTTGGGAAGTGATGTCACATCCCCCATACAGCCCTGACCTTGCACCATCGGATTATTATTTATTTCGAAGTTTACAAAACTTCTTAAATGGTAAACATTTCAGTAATGACGATGACCTCAAATTGCACTTGGTTGAGTTTTTTGCTGATAAGGACCAGAAGTTCTATGAGTGTGGGATCATGAAAGTAACAAAAAGATGGCAAAAGGTCATCGAACAGAATGGAATATATTTGACTGATGAAAGTCCATTTTTTATATAGAAAAAATTGAGTTTATTTCACATTATGAAACCGAAATTACTTTCTTGCCAACCTCAATAAATTGTCAGCATATGCAGGATCCACATAGTGGTAGATACACTTTGTTTCATTCAAAAATGAATTTAACCTCCTTCTCCACCTCCTCATCATGGTATGCTTCCATATATAATTCCATGCTTAAATATATAATTTACATATCACTGAGAAATTAATGATGATTTAGTCTTTAATGAAGCAATGCTCACATTAGGAAGTGATTCAAGTGAAGGTAGTATCGAGAAATACTGCATTGGGTTAGAGAGTGTCGCCCAGACATAGGGATCCGGTTGATCCATCAGGTGAAGGCGCAGCTTGAACAGCATTTCCCAGACCCAAGCCGACAAGCAATATTCAGACTGGTTCCTTCCCAATGAACTAGTTAGCTGTGACATCTGAAAGATAATTTATGCACTATTCATTTTGTTTTTAGAGGCTATAAAATTTTAAAAAGATTATATTGAATTTTGCTTTAAGTAATAAATACAATTTTATATTTTATACAATACAGCAGTTGCTACTATATATGATAAGAGGTATTGTAGGTTAAGCCATCGGTGAACTGAAACCTCTCCTTTTTTAAATGCTAACACAAAAAATAATTTTAACATCAGTTTCAAATTATCAAATATCAATTAATAGTGATATTGAATCTATTTTTAATATTTAATATTATATTAAAAAGGCTCAAAGACATACGATTACAAACTAAAAATAAAATTATTTTAATTAACAGAGTTTCTATAATCTAATACACAACAATTTATCAATAGATTCTATAAATGAAACTTGCTCTTAAAGTCTTAATTCACTTTATGAATAAATATATTTAATATAGCTTACCAATGATGATTAGATTATAAAATTTGAGAAAAGAAAGCCAATTTATCAGCTGGTAAATAAAAACAATATAAAATAAGCGCTTGAATTCACCTCGCCATACAACCATCTTATACCTTAGAGGATATTTTTAGTGTTCAGACATAGTTTTAGAGGAATATAATATTTAATTTAATGTGTAGGTGACATCGTGAGAATGGCTATGCTAAGAAACCTACATGTTTCATTGCTATTTAATTCATATAGACCCAATTAGTAAGAGTAGCAGTGAACACTTCAAACTTTATCAAAAAATTTGGGCCAATATAACATTGTGACAAATAAATTAGGGGAATACACTAAGAGATTTGGCCATGGGTTCAAGTAATCATAAAATGCAAAATGTTTAAAAATAATATAAATTTAAAAAATTTATATATCATAAATAAAGTCAAAATTTCAACCGATGATAATAAGGATGACCAAGGGAGGCCATGAAAAGAAATATACATTGTAGACATTAGGAAAATAACTAAAAGTGAAAATGTATATAATAGTTCCTTACTTAAAGGACTTTTTTGTTTATAGGAGAAAATACAAATTTGTATCTATACAATAAGCAGCAGATGAGTAAAATAAGTGCTTAATTCAAATATCCCCCCATAAATGTGGTGGAGATCTTTACCCACATTTTAGTAATAATGCGCTAAATCATTTAGTTTTAAAGTTCTGTAGGATAGCATCATCCATTAAGCAACAAATTAATTCTTAACCACAGTCAATATATTGTTTGTTTTTTGTTGACAAAAGAAATCTGTGTCAAGTGAATCATCTATGACTTAATGTAAACAATCCAGGATCTAATAATAAATTTATAGATTTCATGTGTAACTTAAACAGAATTTTTGAGATCATTTAAATTTTGTTTTATTGTTTCTTAATTAAGAAAATGATCTCAGGTATTTATGGAAATGGTATATCAGTATTTCTAAACTTCTCAATTGCAATTAAGATTTATTAACAATTTTTTTGCCGTTATAAGTTTACAGTAAACATAGCAAGACATATAAAATGTTCATTTTTAATGAATAATTTTCTGTTTAATATTTAAAATATATTTTTTCCCTTTACAATAATATTTCAATTAATCAAACATTTGTATATGACATACTTAATGTATTTCATAGGAAAGAAATCTCAGCTTGGTATTGGCATAGCATTTCCTTATTATAATTGAATTAACAGATAATAATATTATTCTGCAAGATATCTGGATACTGATGGTATTTGCACTCAAGGTAAGTGAGGAGGAGTAATAATTATCTTTAAACGTAGATATGACAAAACCCAATAGATTTGCGTCGAAATTGTAAGAAATCCTATAAAAATTATAAAGGATTCAGGGTTTCACTTGGCTAAATAAACTTTTAAACTCTAGATATAAGTGTGTTTTGGCGTTACCTGCTTTATAGTATCTGTGATAGCAGCTGTACCTGACGAAGCTGTAGTTTCAGGGCAATGAAGCAGAGCAAGTCTGACTACAAGCAGAGCCACTTGGCAGTGGATCTCTCTTTTAAGGAACAGTTCCCCAGAAGAGCTTTAATAAATTCAAAATAGTTAGAATAGTTTCCTTGCCAATTTGTTTCTATATTAGATGAAAGAGTTTTTATTTATAGCAAAGAAAATTGGTTTTCATCAGTTACCAAAATAACCAAATCCAATTTAATATTTGTGATATTCCTTAGGCATGACAGGAAAGAGGAATTTGTTCGCCAGAAAGAATGGTTTGGTTTGGGTTGGAAGAAAGATGATTCCCATCGTTACCTTCCAAAGCAACATAAACTATTTAGGCATACCTTTCTTTCGCCAAAATACCTTTTGGTTATTAATGCTTTTCAATTTGTGTATTTATAAATATTACAACAGTGTCCGTGGAAACATATATAAACAAATTATAGACATGTAAACAGAAGGAACAAAATACATAGAATACATTTTGTGTGTAATTTAAGGAATGTTTTAAAATAAAAAAATCATCATAATTACAAAATTAGTGAAACTTTTTTCATACTTCCTGTTAATGTATTGTGTGTAAATATCCTGTAAAAACTAATTTACACTAATATTTTGAGATATTGAAAAAAAACAACTATAAAACTTCCAATCAATTAAATCATTTTTACGACTGCTAACGTAGAAAATACATACACAAAGAAAACCTGTACCTGATGAAAGTTAGGTACAATTGAATTTTTTTTTTAATTATTGAACATTTCAATAAGGGCCAAAGGGTGCCTTGCCTAGTCCCAGCTGACCCTTCTATGACAATTTGTATTAATGGCGTTGGAACATTTGAAATTTATTTTTGAAAATTCAAAATGTTTATTGAACAACTCGAGATAGATGACAATAATTTACAACCATTTAAACACAACACAATGGCAAACTTTTTTCTTATTTTTTTGTTTAGAGTTGCTTCCATTTTTTAAAAATTTACATAACTTTCACTAAAAGGTCCAGAACTGACCGGTGCATTCTGGTCATAAGCAAACATAGACATGTTGTTTAATGGAAAAATACAGTGATTTTTTTTCCACGGAAATTATAGCCAACAGCATCTCATCTCGGTGAATTTGAGCTGCAGAGTGAAAAACCTTCTCACCTTAGGTAGAAGTTTTATTCAGATCTGAGTTCAAGTTATCGATTTTTCATTAGAAAGTATTCCAGTGAACTAGAATAGTGTTTTCTAAAAATATTACATTACAAATGAATTGATTGTACAGAATAATTTACAGTTAACAAAAAAAAAATCATTAATTAATAGATAATAAACAATGATAACAAATACATATACTTACTTGTGAGCAAGACCCCAATGCATATTACTAAGAATATAGCGAGACAAAGACCCTTCTATTGACCCAAAAGGACATGTCAGGAGCCAATGTTCAATCAGGCTCAAATCTTCTTTATTTGGTATCCAATATGCAAGGGGAATTTCTCTGAACAAGTACAAACATAGCTGAAAGAAATAGAAAATTAATCCAGGTAGGAAAAGAAGAAAACTAATTACAAATAATAATATAATTACATTTCCTGCCTGAGGTATGCAATGTTTCAGTTTGTCTATTATAACTGAAACTAGCAAGGGGTATTTGCTCGCAAGGTTGGAGAGAAGGGTCCTTGAGATTTTGAAACAATTGTCTCGTGTTGATGTGTTGATGAAACCAATCTGAAGCATTACATTTAATACAAATTATTAAATATAATGGAATAATCTAGCTATGAATAATCAAATCAAATATATTATATTAACAAGTATGATGTTTTAAAACAGCTAGGAACTGTGATTAAAAAACACCATATCTTAAAAGAAATGCTATATCTTCTGGAAAAATTTTAATTTAGGAAACTTCTTTACACACAATATTTCAATATTTTCAGAACATTGAATTTCACATGAGGTGTCCATGTCTGAATAAAGTTCCATCTATATAGAACTACAGTTATTTCCCTAAATAGTAAAAACTCCGCCCATGAGAACTATTGATATTTTTAACAAAAGCTGAAACAGTGGGAAGTGATCATCTCTGTAATACAAATGGTTACCAGCAATAATTTATACAAAATTTATGAACGTTTAATTTAACCATTACACAGGCAATCCTTGAAATTCAAATTTTGAATTATCATGACAACTTATCCTACTTTCAATTGTAATTTGTGTACAAGGAATACTGGAAAGTTTAAAAAAATCAAATATTTATTCTGATATTTTCAGTGCTCTGAAAATCTCCAATCTCATCTATCTCTGTTTGATCAACTCATCTAGGTTTAGCAACAACCACACTCGAATAGGAATGAATTTCTCCCTAATTACCCTATAAGGTTTGTTGTAATAAAAAAATTAACAGACCTACAAATTAAATACAAACAGAAACAGGTACAAAGCAACTGTCTGACAGTATCTGCTGAGATATCTGTCATAATTAAAAATCTTGGGATAAAAAAACTCAACTTGAAAATTTGGTCCCATTTCACTAATTTTTAAGCTTTTTCAAATACCAGTGCAGAAGTTATTTAAAATTCTCATTTTTACTTTTGCCATGGTTAAGAACACAATAAAGATGGTAACACAAAAAGAATTTAAAACATATAAAGTTTTGAGAGCCAATACCACAAAACTCTTGGAATAAATATCATCTGAGCCTATTAGTTTTTTTTTTGCTCTAGCTAATTGATATTTACTATAATTATTAGCTATTATTATTAACCTCTTTTCACAAAAAAAGAACGAAAAAGCAGAAAAAAACTTTACAGGTTATTCAGTTGTATAGGAGCCAAACATATTTTAATTATTAGAAAATTAATGAAAATGCATTTTGATAATTCACCTTTGCTTACAAGTTAATAATTTTAGAAAAGTGTCTTAAACCAATAAATATAATATTTTTTTTCCTTCAGAAATTGACTTACAGTGACCAGTGTGGTTTGTGAAATAAAATAAGAATTTCTAGTAAAAATTCAGAGTAGTTTTTTCTTAATAATTTAAGATATATGCATGGTTGAATAAGAAGCATCAACTAACACCAATAAAAAATATCATTATTTTTAATTCTACTGAATACATTAGTAGTTATTAAGTTCGGGATGAACAGACTTTTATGTGTTTAAGTGTTTATTTATATTTAATAAACATTGTGTGATAGTGAATAATTGATACAACAACATTTTAGATACTAAAACTATCAAATGATAATTAAAATTAATTTTTTTTTATTAAATAAAGTTTAATACTAACCAAGTTCTCCCTTATATTAATCTATGATGTAATAAAAAAAATGATGAGGCCGCTGATCCTCATTTTTTTATTTGATTTAAGTTTATCTTTAATCACCACACCAGCCAATAATCAAGCAATTAATCTCATAAAATAATAATAACAATAAAGTATTACATGTAAGAGATGGGTTGTAACCGCTTTTATGAACAGCCAATCGTTCATTGTTCGAGCTAAAGCCATGTTGGACACAGCAGTCAGAACATAGTATAATTCAACCTCGCTGAGGGTGGGTATCAAGTCCTCAACACCAATCCACCACTCATGGGCATTTTGACAAAATGATACCTCTAATGAAAACAAATATATTTATACTTTTTAATATCAATAATAATATAAATATTCTGTATAGAAATACATGAGTATTACTAAACCTGTTTTCATGGGTTGCATGACTGTATGGAATAAGCGCCAAATCGTTCTAAGGCTGACAGATGAGAATGGAAGAGCAGTTAGAAATTGAAGGACAGTTTTGTGCTGTGGTACCAATAGAGAATTGCAAGCAAAAAGAACAATATTGTCATATTCTATCTGGAGGCGTTCAATAAGGGATGAATCATGACATTCTGCATTATCTCGTCTGAAAGTTTAATATTAAATTTAAATAAATTGATAGATCTTAAGAACGTTACCCAATGTTATTTATATGTGCAAACTTGGCTTTTATGCTTATAGAATAAATGAATTAGAGAGAGCAAGTTTTAGCTATTGCTTGTTATGAATATTCAAGGATTATTTCACAGAGTAAGGTTGTCACTACATTCTTGGTGTTAACAGTGATGTTGCAAAATATTAACTGTAGCATAGTCTGTTAGTTTTTGAATGACACTATTTTCATTCGAGACAATTTTGATGAAATTATAACATTTTTCACCTTTCACCTACCTGAAACATGTTTTAGAAAGTTCTTGTGATTAACAATGATTTTTTTCCTATAACAATTGTAACTCTTTATTTGATACAAACCAGCAAGTTTGCAATTGCAAGTTTCACTGGCGAAAATTATACCAGGTATGGGAGAATTATTTCATACTGTAGACTCCGCATTGATTGCGAAGATCCTCTCAGGTATAGGCTTCCTTTGTCTACTCAGTGCTATATTTATTGTTTAGATGTTGCTTTTAGTTTCAATGTTATAGGGCAAAATGTTACCACTCATTTTTATAACTTTCAATTGCTCCGTAACTCAAGTGCCGTTCAGATTTAAAGTTTTGATTGATTAGAAATGAGACTTTGAAATAAAATAAATAAATATTATAAGTTTGAAAAAATAAATTTATTTAATAAATTGAAGTTTAATATTTCAGGTGGGTTCCTACCTTTCAATTGAAAAAATTGAATATAATATAATTTATTCAAGTGTATAAATAAATAAATTAGGGGTTTAAATAGTTATATTGTTTTTGTTGGATAGTTTCTCTCTTCAGTACCATGTTGAATAAATAATTCATTTGCTATGACTTTTATTAATTAATGGCTTCATTATATCTTATGATGATTTGATTGACTCTCTCATTCCAGTGACTCTCAATTTCCATTTAATAATTTACTGTGTACAACTCCAATACTGCAATTCACAACTGACAACTGACTATGACTGTGTCTCAATAACTACTCTACACCTCTGACTTGGCGCCAATGGGCCATCCTCAAAACAACTGACAACTGTATGCCTAAGTACCCCTCATTGGCTGTCCACTCATACTTCCTGGCCTTGAACACTAAAAACTTTTAGAATCTCCGTTTATTTTCTATTTCCATGGCCTTATAAATCTTTCCAGTACTATGAATTACAGTCTAATATTATGAATTTAAATATTACTAATTTTTTATCAACCCAAAATATAACAATATACTAGTTAATTAATAAAAATTAACATAACTTGTTAGTTTTATATAATAATTAAATGAATATTTGGCTCACCTGAAAACTTCCCATAAGTCGGTAACATACTGCATTGTATGCGTGAGTATGCTTGCTAACCTCTTACTGAACTGAGAATGAGATTTGGACTCATAAGATTTCATTCCTTCAAGGAGTATCTTCATGAGCAGCTGAGACAAAGCAAAAACTCTAAGCAGCTGACTTGAGCTCAATGAGGCATATACATCAACATCATCCCTTCTGGTCAGCTGCATTAACTGCAAATAAATGTCACAAATTTGTCACATTGAGAAGTGCTATAAAATAAAATAAATTATAAACAGCTAAAATTTTCTATAAAAACAAAAACATGAGGCCTCGTGAACTGAGCTTCCTCCTTTGCTTTATGTTCAGCATCCTAAGACTCACACATTTCGCATTGTCATTTACACTTACTCTCTTTCTCCAGAAAACAATATTTCTAAGGTACCTTCCTGTACCAATCCATACCATCTAAAGCTCTAGAATACAACTCCTTAATTTGCAAACCTCATTCCACAACCGAAACTATAAATATATATTTATTATGAAGTTACTGATATATTACCTAATGCTAAAAAAATCAATTAAACTTATACTTTAGGTAGAAATAAGAGGTATGAGGGCCCTCACATTAAAGATGTTTGATCATCCACAAACTGCACAGAATCGTCACTGTTGGGTCGTCACGAGGGGGTGCCTAGTTACCCTAGCCCTAGTGACGAAGTGAGGGTTGATTAAGCTATGACCTGGACAATTGCTTCACGACGGGTCTTACTAATGTACTATCTGACTCCATATTTGATAGGTATGTGCCCTGACAATGCACTATGTTCATGAGAAGAGGTATAGGGTAGGTATTCTAGGTAGTTTATGTGGTCTTGGAATGACCACGAATTCACAGTCGGTATCTGAGAGTAGGCGAAAACCGTCCAGATCCCAAAGACGAGTGGGAACCGGAGAGAGGCAGACTGGATTGCCGTGGAAGACACTACTAGGTAAAGTTTGTAGGGCCACGGCAACCATTGTCCATGAGGGAGAGGTCTCTCCCAAGGAGGTGCTAGTTTTAGCGAGACGAAGGCAGAGAATCCCACTAGGAAAATGTGGGGTCTGACGACGCCAGACTAAAACATAACGAGGTTAGGAAGAGAGATCCAGAGGTTTTCATAAATGAGAAGGCCAAATCTTGAAACATCAGTGCAGCTGCAGGTGCCAGTCAGAGAAGGAGCCATAGTTAGAATGATTTACAGGCAAAAACGAGGCCCTATTTATAGCCCCCAGTAACCAATGATCTGGGGTGTTATTCTGGCCAACCAAACTGCAGGGTTGCGGTGACGCTTGCTTGTTCTACGCTGGGACCCACCCAGCCTCCTAGCCCGCTACCTGACTCTCCCTTCAAGGGCCTCTGACTAGTTTTTTACAGCTGCGTCTTTTATTTTTTACAATATTTACACTGGTATGACTTATGGTTTGGTAATGTTATTTACATTTGTTTAAATTAATTTACAACATATTGTAACCGATTTACAATATTTATACAATAGAGTATAGGGTGATTTATC
Organism: Acanthosoma haemorrhoidale; assembly: GCA_930367205.1. Lineage (NCBI taxonomy): Eukaryota > Metazoa > Arthropoda > Insecta > Hemiptera > Acanthosomatidae > Acanthosoma > Acanthosoma haemorrhoidale. The sequence continues at coordinate 25,050,364 of OV884014.1, forward strand.
TTATCTAGTTAGCAGTCGCTACAGTCACCAAGAGGTTGGTTTAATTGGTGCTTGGTGTTTCTCAAGCAACTGACAACACCTCCTTTCAAGCATCTCTAAACAACTGAATTCCCAGCATTCCTCTCAGCTGTTCCAATTACTGACAAACTTCCCAGATGTTACATACTTGTTTGAAATTCAAATTTTTATAATTTATTTTATATTGTAAAATAATCTTTCTCTCAACTTAGGAGTAAGTAAAAATAACATTACAATACATTGAGATGTTCAAGCACTCATTTTGCTTTATTATATTAAATAAAAATATAGTAAATATAAGAAAATTGCTAAAAGAATAGACTACAAACACAAAGTAATGTGGAACCCTTAAAAGACAATGTACAAAGGAAAGTGCTCCTTTTTTGGGGGGCTTTACCCTCAGAACCATTCCACACCTGGGTGTTCCCAGAATGTACCTAGAGGCAGAATAGAGCCATAAAACAATTTTGCTAGGAGCAAAAGCCAGCTGCTATATAGGAAGACATGGCAGCATTTACAAACAGATAACAGCCCAAAAACAAATGTAGAGGAGAGAAATTTTGATTTAACTAGAAATCCACTTATCTACTAGAATTCCAAGCTATCTCTCCTTCTTCAGCCAAGACGCTGGAGTGATCCAGGAACGACGATTGCTGCCCAGAGGGTCTAATTCTGTGGGACTGGACTTGGAGTCCACCTTCTGTCAATAGACCAACAGGCCAGGCTATATACCGAGTCAACTCAGTCACCTTTATCTTCAGTCAACATTCCACATCTAAGACTCATGTATTCATCCACACTACAGCAAAACTATTGTATGTATATACACTTAATTATTATTGATGAACATTTATTTTTTCTATTAATAAACCATTTTATTGTACACAGATTTAATGTATATTATTTAACCAGGTGACCCACAAAGTATACAATATATTATTAATTATTTAAAATTATAGTAGGAGTAAGCATGCAATCTCAAACTGACTTTTAGATCATGGACAATATTTAAAATAAATCCCAAATAGAAGCGTGTAAGAATAGTTTATATATATATATCCCCCACCTATCAGATCTACTTCTCCTGCTAAAAATCCAATTCATGCTGACTTCACATGTTTAATGAGTTTTCATGTATTTATCTAGTTAGAATATCAAATGATTTAAAACCAAAATCCGCCTGATATTAGTCATTTATAATCACTATTAATATTATTAGAAGACTTTCTTTCGTCCCAGAATTAGGTTTATTTTTCATTCCCTTATTAAAATTGATACTAACAATTAAAATAACCATTTATATTATTTAATATCTTTAATGTATCGATAGTCATGGGAAAAAATTCATACCTCTAAATCTGAAATAGCTACTGAAGTGTGACTTCAGAAATCAGGAAGAGAAAAAAGGTAGATTTTTCATAGACTTACAGTCATTATACCATGAATAAAACATATTCAGCATAATTCTAAATACTCAGAAATACACGGAATATACTTTTAAAATTTCAGATCAACCTCCTACGATATCATATTTATTACATTTTTGATTGCACATATTAAATACTAACCTGTCTGAACATGCTGTCTAATGGAATCTGATTAAGTAAAGCTATAATGTCGTTTTCTTTAAGACAGGTTGGCGGTATTAGGTTATCTTCACTATCTTCACCATCTGAATCGACGAACACCCAGATCTCTTCATGTACTTCTTCAGCCTATATCAGTTAGTTTTTTAATAAGCATACACACCTTTTTTAATAATTAGGAAAAAAATGTGATTTTTTATAACCACATCTTTTTTCAATGTCAAATGAACTCACCTCTTGAATAAAATGATTTCTCTCAGAAATGGGTTTTATGATTGTGGCTAGAGTTGCAATCATATGGTTCAAATAGTTGCCAGGGTTTTGGCAGTTAAATGGAGCAGGAGGAGTTTGGATAAAACATGCAGCCCATTTGATAACATTACTAGGGCATCTGAAAACACAAACAACATATTATTATCAATAATATATAGTAGTTGATTCTTGAATCAGTACCATTACTATTATTATTTTTCATTAAAATCCCAAATTCAGATTCTAAGAGGCTTAAAACTGGCCTAAGGCCAAAACAAGTTCAGTTCTCCACAGGGTGGTTTGTCTTATACTCTTTTTTTGCAAGGTAATCGTTCATTTTCAAAGTTCTAAACTCATTCATTAGTTTTTCTGATCGGGTACTGCTCAATATTTTAACAACAGGCAAGGTATATCTTTCTTCAATTAAACAGTGTTCTGAACCTCTCTAAAGCCTCCTTACTAGAATATCTCTAGACATTAATTAATAATAACATTGGGAAGTATAATGTATGCCCTTTGAAGCTGAGATACATGAAAATAATTTTATCCCTACTTTTACAGTTCCTGGGTAATTTTACCACAACGAAACATATTTGTAAAAAGGAGGAACCTTTTGGTAACCTGCACTACAACAAAACCTCTCCTTTTTACAAATATGTTTTGTTGGCAGTTACGAATCAGTTCAATAACTTCCCTGCTGCGAAGCTCTGGTTAGTTAAGCAACTTCAAAAACCTTTGCATGATCACAATCCTTAAATAAGATATTTTAAAACAGCAATGAAGAATGCCCATAAGGTCAGAGTCTAAGGTGTGATTCATTCACCAAACTGAAACCTTCAGCTGAACATAGAGGGTCAATATATTGTGCATATCATGATTAAGGTGAATGGTTGGTGATTGTGGAGAAGAGTTTTAAAAGTAGGACATCATTCTTCACAATAGACACTTTAACTTAGTGTGGATCAGTGAATTACTCTTCAATACTCAATTGTATTCAGTGATTGAGAAGATAATACTTAATTAGTAGCTCACAACTTGATTCTAATTACAATTCTCTTCATAAGAATCTTAAGAAAACAGTCTCTGCTTCAGACTTTTATTCTTGGTAAATAATGGAAATAGAGGGTCAAAAAACTTACTGAAGACCTTTTACTCTATTGCAGTATGATTCCATCTCCAGCTCACCCTAGAATTTTTTGGGGGATGTGTCTGATCATGGCTAACTTAGCCTTTTGAGGATAATTGAGTAAGCTACTTTAATAAAAAAAAGTAGCGAATTTGATTATGAAAACTGAATTAAGGTTCAAAAGTAACGCCTAGTGCTCATCACACTAGCAGCCTCAGTTACCTGCCAACTACAGCGACAACCTACCTCTTCATGAAGTGTTATGCCATGGATTTTGTTTTATGGATTGCCTTAAGGAAAGAGCAATTATCATTCATAAGAATGACACCAGAGCAAGCATTCGTTATTGGAAAAACTTCTTATTGAGATGGTGAGGACTCGATGGTAGAGGTGACGTGCGGGGTACTCCATCTTGCGAAGTTCTTCCACACTTTAAATCCACTGGGGACTCTACCTTACAATCTCTATCTGAAAGTTGGAACATCAATAATGCTGCTAAGGAACCTGATAGTTCCTGGTAGCAGGCGAAGGCATCACATAATGATTGAAACAATTATCTTTAATAGATGTCAGGTATGCAGCATAATTACAATAAACAAAGCTCAGAGGTTGTTTATCAAAGGTTACTGCTAAGGATTTAAGAAATAGCTGACTCATGGCCGGTTATATATAGCCTACTCACATGTAAACTCTTCTGACAGTCTCATGAGCCTGACAGAAGGGTGAACAAAACATGTAGTTAACAAGGAAATTTTAGAAAAATTTATGTTTAATTACTTAATTTTGTTTAAAATTTATGTTGCTCCTTATTTTCCTCTGCCTTACAATTATTGAATAATTTCATTGACAATCCTTAGTATAAAAAAAAAGTAACTTTCTGTAATGATCTTAAAGAAAACTCCGTAGCAAAGCACAAATATTTCATGCTAGTATCAATTATAAACTAGGCTGAAATATTTGATCTATGCACAAAAAGATAAACCTGTATATAATACAACCTAACAGAAATCAATCATGCTCTATATGATTTATTTTGTTTTCAAATTATTATTAGATAACGGTTGTTTTTAAACTATTGGATAAAGGTAAGATGTTCACATACTACTACATATCAAAATAAAGCATATTATTATTGAACTTCTAGAAAAATCATAGAGCAAATGAAGAAAATATAAGAGTTAGCCAAGGTGCAAGTTATAGCCATATGTCAGTTATTTCATTCTTAGCTATAAATCAAATGATTTAGAAATAACTGAAGAAACTTGTCAACCAAAAACAACTGGTTTTACACATAAAGACAGTTTGTTCATTGCAAATCATTTTAAAGTAAGATAAATTGGAAATATATTTGATTTTTTTTCAAGTTACCATGTTTAAAGCATACTTTAATTTACTTTAAGTGTATTACTAAAAGTATTACCACATTTAAAGTAAACTACAGACAAAATTCGGAACCTTAAATCATAAACAGCTTCTTAGCTGTGGTTTGAGAAGGATTAAAATATGAAAAAAAAACAGGACTGAGTTTTTCTGTATCTTTTTCCCCAAATAGTTCTCATCAGGCTGTTGGGATTGATTGGATAATTTTTATGATCACTATAGTGATAGATTCAGACAAATAAATGATGAAAGCAAAACCTCTCCCTTAGGGTTTGGAAAAAATAGATAATATTTTCACTCCTCTCATAAAGCTCGAGCTTGCTTAACACTAAATACATACTTTCTTTGTAAATATAAGTGCATAAATTGAGTGATAGCAAATAAATACCTTAATACATGGTTCAGAATGAACATATGCTGGCTCCATGCAGATACTCTTAACAGAATCGCTACAAGTTTTGTAAGCCACATTTTTGTGTCTGCTTTAAACTCTATATCTGTGATCGGTTGGCGTTGAAAATAAAACAGTACAGAAATAGCTGAACACAGATCTGTTGTACGAGTTATACTGTCACTAGCAAGACAAACAGGCATATTATGTGGCAGAGAAGAGAATTTTTCAGTCACTCGACAAATATAACTATCAATCTAAAATAATAAATCAGTTAAATATTAATAAGAAAAGGATTGGTTACACAAGGTGAAATAAATCAATATGTCACAAATATGCGAAGCCAAACCTTTAATTTTGAAACTTGACAGCTATAAGTGTAAAGTGAGTGTTGGTCATTCACAATTTCCCTAACATTTGCAAGTTTTGATGCTAAGGCATTAAATGAAGGTTGCTCAAATTTTCCTACTTGGTATTCATGGCTAGCTTCAACTGGGTTTCCATCCTAAAATGTGTATTTATTTTATAATAAAAATTATATACAGTCGAAATATACATTGGAAAAAAAATAGTGCATGATAAAAAATGAATGATAATTAATTTGCCTTATTACTAGATGACTCTGCCCTTTCCTGATAAGTCCAACCTCTCAAAATGGGTATTTAAAGTGAATGCTAACAAGTCCTCTCATGTTACCTTCACTCTCCGTTTCTTATCCTGTCCTTCAGTTTTGCTTTTCAATGAGTCCATTCCTGCTAAATCCCAGACCACCCATCTTCTTTATATACTAGACAAACGACCCACATCCCCACATCATGTCCAACCAACAAGAAACTAACAGAGGATTTCTTCCCCTCATGGATAGTTGTTCTAAAATAACAATAGAAAACAAGAGACTGATCTACACAATGATACTCCAACTTACCTTCTACATCCAGTCACAATAGCTAATGCTCCCTTCTAAATCAAGATCTGTACCCTTCACACCGATCTCAACATCCCATTCATTCAATGAGGTCATAACCTCCTATAAACTAACTAACATTTTGTTTATATTGAGCTCTGTGGTGATTACTAAAGTGACGAGGCTTTGGCTAATATACCCACAAAAAGTAACAAGGCAGTATTCTAATGTTCTAAACACTGCTTAAAATACTACTGCATTGATTGCTTGTAAACACTTCAATAAAGAAGAAAAAACAAAAAAAAACTTTAATTTTGGATTTCTGGACAGGATTTACTACCCAGGCTATGCATTCATGCCTCTTGGAAATTCCACCCGAACCGAATGTCTTATCGGCAAAAGGAACATTTTTACTAAATATCTCTAATTATTCATATTGAGCAGAGCTTGAGAAATCAACGAAACCTTGTCCTAAACATATATTTGAGTTTTTGAAGTCCCAGTGTTATATTTCATTAATATAAGGGCAAGTAGTATTTTTTCCTAAAAAGAAAACACATTAAATACGAAATAATAAATCAATAATAACTGCTAGTTCTAGAATAAAAGTGCTGATGAGATCAAAGTGAGGGGTACGGATTTTGACAAAGAAGAGAGCTTTTTGATGGAGAATTCCGTACTGTAGGATATTAAAGGACTCAGTACTTAACCAGACCAGGTAGCTTGTCATATAGTACTGTATTATGTTTTACCTTTTAATAATAGATAGCTTCAAACATTTTTCCAGAAGGCTAATAATTAGTCTTAAAGAGTCTTGTTCAGCAATACACTGCAATATCTTTAAAATAGATATGGTAGGATGAGGTGCCACATAGGATGAAGCCCTAGTGCCACACTCAATCAAAGGCCTGGATAACATCAAGAAATACGCTAGAGCATTACTCTTTCTTCTTAAATGAGATTAAAAAAATGTCATTGCATTGGTGAGTAGTAGAATGTGAGAGTGAAAACAAAATTGATGGGAGCATAAGGGAGAAAATCAGCAAATGTTTGAAAATAAGTTTTTCAAGAATGAGTATGAAGGAAATGAAGTCTGCATTTTTAATCTATCTTGTAATCGAATCATAATACCAAAAGAGAGGTTGATAATAGGTAGTTGGATTGATAAGGTTGAAACCAAGAACTATACAAAATGGGAGACAGATGATAGCTTTTTACCCAGGTCCTCTTTACCTGGGATGGAAAGCAGGCGGAGGGAGCAAAGAGTAAGAGACCTGCCTAGCTGATTAGAGATGAAGGAACAGTAATCAGTGTCTTAAAAAGTAGGTTTCAGGGCAATGAAGAATATTTGATAGGGGGTGGGCAAAAGTAGAAGTAATTCATCAGTCTTTGCCCAGAAGCCATCCTCAAAATAGAAAGGATGCAGAATATTAGAAAGTGATAAAATTATTTTAGTAGTTGACCTGAACAACCAGTCATCAGGAATCAGTCAATTAATAGAGTCCGAGAATGTTTTGCAACTGTTTACATAGTTCATCTTGATCTGGTTGACGTGTTTTATTAGATAAACAGTGCAATAACGGTACCAAGCCCTCCTTTATCTGCTGAATATATGGAGTTTGTGGGTTTTAGGATATCAGCTTTTACAGCAGATATATGTTTATAGATGCAGAAAAACGTGTCCTGGTTGATTGTAATTTGGGAGACAAGCGAAGATTAATAGAGGAAACAAATAGATGTTGAAAAGAAAGGCAATCAACTGGGCCTTAAACAAGAGAGAATCTTTATTAAATTAAATAATTATGTGATTGTGATCAGAGGATACGTAAAAAAAGATTGGGTAGGTAGAATTGAACATGGCTAAAGACAGAAGTTATGAAATAGATGAGGTACGTCAATTTCAGAAACTATTAAAAACGAATTCTGATTTTCCAAAAAAATTATAAAGCAACAGCTAAAATTAATTAAATAAGTAATAATATTAAATTAAATAATTAAAAATAAGTTAGTTTGTTACCTGGCATTCGCCACTTTCAGTTATTTTGACAGTTTCTAACAACCAAAGTCTTTGTTGAGTATCTTTACACTCTTTCAATGAAATTTCAATTTCATTTGCACTTGTAATTTGTTTCTCCCTAGCTCTTAAGTAATTTAAAAGGAGCTCGTACAAAGGATGTTGTTGAGCAGCCCCAGTGCGAAGTTCGACATCCACAAATGAATCAACAAATTTATCAATTAATTCCAATTCTTCATTGCGATAAATTGACAAAAGTTGTGAATCAGTAAAAGGTTTTATATCATTCGGTTGGTTAGCAATTTCGGTCAATTTGGAAAATTCATCTTCTTCTAAAGACAAACAGTCCAGGCTTTTGACTGGATCCTGAACAGATAAATCTTTACTCAAATTCTCAGAATTTGTCACATTGTTTTGAAAATCTGTTGATGAGGACTTAGGGTTAAAAATACGCATCTTACGGTCTATTTCTGTTAACTCAGTACCGCTTTCGAGAACATGCTCTTTTACAGAATTTTCAATATAGATTGGAGCTTCTGTTTGACGAGTCTCATTTATGCAATCAATTAACTCATCATTTAGAAGTGTTTCTTTCTCCTTGGAATTGAAAAGCCTATCATAATAATTTTTTTCATCCTCGCATAGTGTAGTGACTTCGCTGACATAATTTTTTTCGTTGGCAGACCCCACTACATCTGTTAAAGGCTTCTTAGGTTGATTTTTCTTTTTTTTGGGCTAAACATAGAAACATAAAAATGAATAAATATATTTAAACTAGAAAATCAACAATTTTAGAATTGGTATACCTTTACAGCTTCCATTCTGCGGACGAAGTTGAAGTGGAAATTTGTTATATTCACGACATTTTTTAGAGGACAGACAAAACCAATTTTAAGGAGATGTCAAATTCTTTGTTTACAATAACAATGTGAGGTTATTCGTTGTTACCCAAGGTAAAGGTTAGATGAGACTTTTATCACGTTTCCAGGTGATTACTATGAATAGTGTTAGCTTTGTCCATAGTTACCTAGAGACTCTGCAGATTTATTTGATAAGGTATTCTTAGACTTAGTTTAATCAATGTCTTGTTGCTTCCATGGGAAAGATGCTTTTAGTGAGCTTACAACATACCCAGAAGCACACCCAGTTTTGTTTTAAAATAATATTATTCTTTAATGAAATTCGGGTATGAAAGGGCTCCTGAAGAAATTGAAAAAATGTACTTGCATTACTAAACAGTGTTTTTTAAAAATTGACAATGGAATTGTGTCTCGGATAGTCGGCTGCCTCGCTCCTGCCTTGATACCACCGATTCACATTGCTACTCTTTATTATTTCTGGCATCAATTCTCGAGGAGAGTTGATCGTAGATATTGTTCCTGCTCTTGTTGGGATACTGTTTTCAAAGGTACATATTGCTGATCACCATTTCAAGTTAATGGATCATTCCATTTTGTAGATATGTTTCATCAGTTATCGTTATTTTTCAGGCACATATGAGTCTGGAATAGCCTCATACAAACATATATACTTCAATGCAACTTTAAATACTGTTAAAATATGGACACTGACAGTATTTTCTGTAATAATTTTCTATGAAAGCATAAGACGCCTTGTATCTCTAAGCTTACAAAATAGCTTGAGATATTCTATGCTAATACTATTTATATCAGCAATATTTTCTCATTATTATTCATGGTATGTTAATCTTAAGATTTTTGTGTTATTATATTGGGGTATATTTATAATTATATTACTCGTGACTTTCCAGGTGGGCATATGTAAATTATTGGAATGATGACTACTATGCACAATGGAACCACCAACTGTTCTTTACGTCAACAGAACTTGTTTCAAGCTTTCTTGTACTTCAGCTTGCTGACATAAAGGTTCCTGTTACTTCTAGAAAAGTTTTTTCTATTGTCGGAGTTGCAATTTTACATGTTGTCGCTGGAAGTCTGGATCAATTCATACTTAATGTGATCAAAGGAGAAGGCCTCATGCACCAGGTTTTATTCTTGTTTATTTTTAGGTGTTCTTGAAATATTTCTAAGTGTTAATATGGTATAAATTGATGTATTTTCATGAGAAATTTAGAAGAGGGACCATGTAAACAAAAGAAACTGTGTATTAACAAGCCACTGATTTTCATTGTGGTTGCCAGTCTAGGATTCTGCAGAGTAAGAAGGGGTCTGTCTGTCAATGGAAACCAACCGATTAGGGTAGAGCATTCAAGGGACACAATTGAGAACAGTACTCTTTTCCTCCTAGAGGAGTGCGGGAGGTCAGTTGATAAGTCAAGTTAAGTAATGTCAAGTGTTTTCAGTACTTGGATGAGTGATCACTCCTGTCCTACCCTACCCTCAGCAAGATGGGGCTATATCCAAAAGGGCAGGTACTAGAAAAACAACACTTTTTGTCTTGGAAAACTTTAAGATAGAAAGTCAAAAAAGGTGACCTAATTCTATCGCAATTTGAAGAAAGCCAGTCATACAGTGTTGGAACTCTCGTCTTCAGCTCTCCATAACATCTGTGAACTTACCCCACTGATAAATGGCCTAGTATATACACAGATAGAACTTCAAATCCTCTGGCAACAGCAACATGCCTGGATTTTACATTCTTCTTGTGAAGAAGCCCCTGGAAACTTCTTTCCTCTGTGACTCCTAATCAACCTTAGCAAAAACAAATTTGGTAACACACCCATGGTCTACATTCCAGCCAGCCAAGAACACCTAGCATCCCAGCTAGGTAAACATAGTGAGGAATGAAACTACTAACTCTCTAAAGAAGTTGGATCTTATACTTCATTGACCTCATCTAAGTGAAGAATCCTCACAAACACCCAGATAAGACTAAAAGACTTTTATGTAGTCAAAACAATGGGAATGATTGGGTGGCTCTTAGAATCCCTTCTGGCTCATCTTTATCCTTTACCTGTAAATCACAGATTCGGAGGTCTGTTCCCTCTGCAACAACAGAAGACAGGGCAGAGGGCAGATTACATGCCGGCATGCACTGCACTCTACTAAGCTATGCAAGGCTTTAGGCAGCTGTGGCAAGTGATTATTGTAGAATCTGGTAGTTTTACTGATAGTGTAATCATTAATTAGTAAGCCAAAATGTGTTTGGAGAGGGTCTTCATGCTTGTACCACCTAATTACTAGAACTTATATGTTTGGTACATGATGATTTGACATTGAATGGGGACATGACACTAAAAAACTCTGTTCTAAGACAATTGTTGAAAGTTTAAGTTATCAAATAGCTGAAAGGAAATTTGAAAAACAATTGAAAATGTCAAATAATCTTAAACCTATAAAAAGTTATGTTAGACCAGGGTTGCTTCATTATAGAAAAAAATAAGACAGGAAACACTGAAGCAGCCGTATTCTTAGGCTTATGATTATGGGACCATTTCATAAAAAAACAGTAATTATAGATTAGAGCAATCTTTCCACCATATTCTTATGGAGTGTTCACTATCTGAGGTTCCTAACTCTTCCAACATACCTTGTCTGCTATGTTGGCAGACTTGACATAGAAACTTACTAAGTCCTAATTTTCTTCAAGGAAATTAATCTCATAAATACATTCATTATAAATAGATTCGAGTCTGGCCAGTTTTTTTTTTGTTAATAATTATTAATTATCCACATCAAAATGTGAATCAGCTGAAACTCTTATTTAGACTTGTGTTGTTTTTTTTTGGTGCTTGAAATAAGAAAAAAGATGTTATTAGCAACCTAGGATTCTGTAACCAAATTCATCTTTTATTTATGTATGGTAAGTTAGGTATAAGACGTTTTGCTACCCATTAGTGGCAAACATTGTTTCAATTATGCAGGAGCACTATTTCACCCACTAATTAACTTAGATAGAAATAAAGTTAATTTTTGTAGGTTTTGAGGGACCTCAGCTTCATGGTACCAGACATTCTGCACATATTACTTCCTCTCTTTGAACTGAAACGTACCTGCTCTAAAGGCATAAAGTACTCCCAAATAACCAGCCTCGATCTTAAGAAAGATTTGTTTATTATTACAAGCTTAGTATCAGCTGGTCTCATCCTTTGTATGCTTTTGTGAAATCTTATTCTAGTTTTTGGTAAGTTTCTTCAATTAAATAAAATTTTCTTATTGATGCATTATAAAATAGTACCATTAAAACAAAGATATAATTACAAATTTTTTTTTTTTAGGAAGTGTAGGCTGAAAAAAAACAAACTTAATATGAGCACTCCATACTTAATATGAAGAAAGTATTTTGCTGCACTCTTTTTATATTTAAAATTCTCAGTATTATTGAATTATGCAGTAATTAATTTTTCTAGAGTATTATTAATTTTAGACTGCTATGTTACCTTCCCAATTATGATCTCAGCAGTGATCTTGTTATTTTTTTAATGTTTTTCTTACTTTAAATAAAGCAGTATTATATTTCATTTCTTTAACTGTCGCATAGTGATTGCTATATTTATTGAAAATATGTGATAACTTCTGATTCTTCCTTTATTTAGACATTAAAACTATAATAAGTATACGTTACTGTTTATAGGCTTACCCTTTAAGTCTGGTTTGTACCAAAAAAACCTCAAAGCATATTGTATTGAAAAGGAAATTTTACAAACTAAAATTTGATTAAATTAAAAAAAATGTTTGTGTCCTTAGTTATAAGGATTTCTCACTATGTATGTATTGTAAGGCATTTAAAAAAAATATTTTTGAAAACTGACATTTCTTCATATCACAGTGTTTTATAAAAGGGGTTGTAAACTGTTTTACCTGTGATTTCTTTGATTGAAATAAATAACTTGGATAAGATTGTTACTAAATCCAAATATTTCATCCAGAATGTATGAGATGAAATCAGTATTATAAAAATTGTACAAGTGTTCCTTGCATTCACTTTTATATTTGTATAAACAGGAGTCTATTGTATAACTGCCAAAATGAATGGTTCATATATTTTGTTTATATAGTTGAAACGATGTGCCATAGATACCACAAATATTTTTAATTTATAATGCTCTTTTAATCGTGTACTGATGCTGAGATTGCTGATGAAACCAATAGAGGATTAACAGCATATGCATTTCGTGCCTTTTATGTATTTTTATTTTAAATTATTTTTATTTATATATAATAAATAATTTACCTCAGACATGTATTGTAGAGAAATTAATGAAGTTGTCTGATTAGACAATAATTTTTGTTTTTATGTTGTTAGATGTACTTAGATAATTGAACTTCATATAGTTGTGATTGTCAATTAAACATCACGGGCATTAGATATTAAAATATTCAATAATGTAGGCATAGCCATTTTACACTTATTTATACTAATAGTGTTTTGTAAAAACATATTTGCACCGATTAATCATCAGTTGAAGTTTTGAGAGTTAGGTGATCATGAATATTAACATCCATTGTGCCACTAAGTGCGGAGGTTTAGCCTTGGCTTATTTTTCTGTATTTCCAATCAAGGCCCTCTCCCAAGTTGTTTTGGTATGCATTCATAATTCATAGTCGCCTGGTTCTTAGTATTTAGAAAGACATGTATATTCTTTCTTCTTATTTTTTAAGCAAAGATGAGTATCTTTGCATTGTTTGAAATTTCTCTGGTTTTTAACTGTCTCCCTGCCTTTCTATCTATTCTGGCTACAGACAGGTAAAATACGATTGCCTGTATGCTTTTTAAAGTAAACCCTTCTGGGCTAGGCCAAATACATAACTAATGTTTACTACTTCTCTAAACATTTTGGTGACCCCTAAACTTGTGAGTTAACTAGTCAGCCTTATTAGAATAAGTGAGCTAACTAGCTGCTAAATAATTTCCTGGGTTAGAGCAAACAATGTAACTGAGACAAATTACAGTATGTTTTTGCTGCTTTTTTTTTTATTGCCATATTTCTCTTTTTAAAAGCAGGAGGTTGAGTTGAAGCTTCTTATTGTAGCCCATCAGCAATGTAATATTATCTACATAGAGAAGACATCCAATTTTTACCATTGGCACTATCAGTTTCTGATTATAACACTCCTTGTTAGTTAGGATTCTCTGTTTATTGTTCTCCCATAATTCCTGTACTTCTTTCATATGCTCGTAATTCTTAGTATTTAGAAAGACATGCATATTCTTTCTTCTTATTTTTTAAGCAAAGATGGGTATCTTTGCCTTGTTTGAAATTTCTCTTCACTCTTGTTGGTTTATTTGTCCCTTCATGTATTCCTATTTAGGGTTGAAAGACAGTCCAACTATTATCAGTAGTCCTCCTACTTCTAATGGAAGTGAAATAAAGTGACTTTCCTTTTATGGATTTAAACCTAGAACCTTCATATTATGAAGCAGTTATGCTAACCACACATAGCCATACAACCATATATAAGCCATACAACCACCTGCTTCGAAGAGTCAAAAACAACATTATGCTTCCTCAAGTTGGTCTTCCAATTTATAGATTCTACCATATACTTTCTTAGTTGTTAATATAGTCCTGTTCATTCACAGTTCAGAAAACTGGATGGATGATCATGAGCTTACTGTCTTCAGGCATTCCTGTTCTTCCTAGCCTGTATTACCACTTTTATGCTCCTATTGTTTCTAAATACTGCACTATTTCTGGACCTCCCATGCCTCGCTCATCTCTTGTTTACCAATTGATTATGGTATAATACAACTTCCCCTAGCTGACAATAAGCATATTTTTATTATCCAGCCAAGATTATGGAAATAAGGGTTAGTGCAATTAATAACAATGGAGAATAATTGATAGCAGGAGTTTTTAAATTTCCGTATTTCGATTTGTTTACAGAAGTTTTATCAATATTTGACTTGAAAGTCAATTGATAGCTGGCATGTTTCTCTAAATTGTATCTTTTGAAAGCTGTCTTGAACTTTGAATTATTTCATTTCTTCAAAACTCCAACTGAATTAATATGAATAACGCTTACATTTATTTGAATGTAGTATGTATCAAAAGTAAGTATTGTAGTAGACGATTACGAGCTGATTTAGGACTAAAGTGCATATGATACAAATGCTGTTATATCTGTTTTTTATTATTTTAAGAATATTTATTTGTTGTTTCTTTTCCAGAGTTTTTTAACTAAGATTATTTTTACACATATGTGATTTTTTAACATTATTAAATGTTCTAGAATTCTATTTTGGGACATTTACCATGATCTCAGAATATGTAATAACCGAATCTACCAGCTGTGTGGATCTTGATATTAAATAAAATAAAGAAAAAAAATTAAGACGGACCATTTTGGATTTTTATTTTGGAATATTCAACATGATATATATTTATTACATTGTGCTATAAGTCACATAAATTAATCTCTACCAGTAACACCCAAAAATATTATAGCTGTTAATTTTTTAGTGGAAGAATGCTCTCTATCTCTTTCTCTCTATTTATATGTATATATATATATATATATATATATATAAGAATAGACTGTGAAGATGGCCTAGAAGTAACGCTAACAAAAAAATATGTATATAATATTGTTAAACTGGTTGATTTATTATTAAATGCTGTGCCCTGGAAAATCTTGTGATAATGAAGTTTTATTATGTTTACATATATTTATGCACACCTATGCAAATTTGTATGTAAATAATAACAACAGTTTTTTTAATAAATAAGAGAACAATGATAAAAAAAAAAAAAAAGACTGCACAATAGTAAACCACCAATTAAATGATTTCAAACTTTTGAAATTATTTTATTTTATTTGTGATATTTTGTTGTTTCTCTTCAGATGCCTATTTATAGAATCATTGTTCTAATCTTCCAACTATCTTATTCACTTTTTAGACTTATCTTGTGCACTCCTCATTTATAAAATGATGACTGTGACCATGTTTGGGTATGACCATCATCACTGATCTACTGACTGGAGTACTACACTAGAATAGTTCTTTTTATGCATAAAAAATTTAGCTACAAATAACAAATTTACAACATACAAAGGGGTAATAAATTGACTTAAAGTAATAAATACAATTTTTTAGTAAAAATTGTTTTACAAATGAAAGCGCTAATAGAAACTAAAATAATTAAGATACAAATATCTAATATTAATTTTAAATAACTCCGATAATAAATTTACACAGAAATAGATATGAATAGGAAGCAAATTTATAAAAAGGAAAAAAATCTTCATCAATTAGTTTTAAATATTTAAAAACAGATAAACGGAAATGCATTGCACAGAGTTTTACTACCTGAATGGGGTTGCATACAAAAAATGGGTTTTACACTCCCTCTATTAGAACACATATGAAGAATTTAGTAGAGATATTTCCATTAAGTGCGATTCTTCAACATTCAGTCAAAACTTCCAATACCTCATGATCTGATCTGACCTGTTTGTTGGACCTCTTAAGCTCAATTTAAACCAAAAATGCATTACACAATGTCTAAAAGTGACAAAAAAATAAAGGGTCAAAGGTTACAACAGCATGACCTGCTCTGTCTAAAATAAGGGATGAATTTGAAGAATTCCTGTTAAATTTGAATGAACTTATTAGTAATAAAAAGGGACAAAATGATCTAGCTCTAGTGGCTATTCTGTTGAGATTTCAAGATTTTGGAGCAATTCTATAAATAAGTTGTTTTTCACCCTGCCACCTTTAACAATTTTTTTAGTTTTAATGTGTAAATTTATTTACACCTTTCAGTCAGAAAGAGAGGTTTATCTACATGTTTCCCTCTTTTTATCTAGTCAGAATGCTTCAACCAATAAATAAAATCCAACTCGCCCAGATAAGAACCAAACTATGTATCTCCATGATATGAAGAGAAACAGCCAAATGTTGCAAACTATTTTATGGATACAATTCTACTTTCCTTAGTTATATTATTTGGACAATAACATATTTGAATTACATATTCATTTTACATAAGGGCTGAGTGATGATGTAATTTTAAAACAATGATTTTCTAAAAGATTGTTTCTTTCAACCTATTATTTGATGGCAATTTACTTGATAACTATAACATGTTATGATAAAACTATAGTGTTTATGTTTCAATACATTGGGGTTTTATACATTGAAAAAACTTGTCTCATGATTTTTTTTTTCATTTCAACCAGCTGCTAAAACTACTTTCATAAATTATGTTGTAAATTACTAGAAATTTAACTCATCAAATCTTCTAGTTATTTATAGTTATTGGTTCTTGAAATATATGAGATGTGGCAGGAGTGTGCCAAGTGATCTAAGTGCCAAAAATAAAAAAAAAGTTTTTCCATGCCAAAATAATCTGTGCCATTGCCAATGTCATTCCAACAGATTTAACCCCAGAAATGACCTCTATTCAGTTGAAACCTACGCCAAAAGATGGGGCTGTCTGTATGTCCACACCTGACCATTCTTTCTAAGCAATTATGTATGTCTACACCTGTCCATTCCTTTTAAATAATGTAATTTAAATTTTAATCAATTTTTTTTAGGCACTGAGATCACTTGTCCCTGCCACACCTCATATGTATACAAATACTCATTTTGTAGTTAATATTTATTTTGCATACATTTTATTTGTACAAGACAAAAAAATGTTTTATGTAATAATAATTATTCAATATAGTTAATATTTATTAAAGAAATTAGATTAGTCTTTTGTTTTATTATTTTAAACCGTTTATATGATTTAAGAAATACAAATTCAAACATATTACAAAATTAATCTCATTGGAAATCCTCACTTTTTTTTTTTAAGTGAATTTCTGTTCAGATAAGAGAATTAAAAATATATGCCGATTTAAAAAAAAGATATAATGCAAAAATATTTATCAAGGAAAGGTTGGTTTTTTCCTGTAGGAAGTCACATTTTAAATAGGCCAACTAAAAATTGAAGGGACAGAAATGAAAACAATGCTAATAATAATTATTGCCTTTGACAAGTTCCCACTGGTATAAATTTTTAATAATAAATCATTTGAGAGAAAAAATAGTGACAGAGATTTAAAACATGGACTGAGAAAACAAGATAAAGACATTTTTTTTTTTATTTGTAGACTTGAAGTCAACTGAAAAATTATCGCAATTGTTAATTTGTTTAGAGATAACGAGAAAATAAGGTCCCAGGTTTGAATCCTAACTGCTTAGTTTCTTTTTAAACAATAATTATATCGGAATAAAATGTTACCATTCTTAGTTAAGTCTTGGCTAGTCATTATTTACTGATATCTTTATTATCCAGGGACTACGTCCCTTAAGAACAATCATTTAATACTAACAACCTAAGTAGAATGTACTAATACATAATAGTAACCTACATAATACGAATAAGAATCTAATATAACTGAAGACTAACATTAGTTAGCACTTAATGCAACTACTCAATGGTTTGTGACAGAAAATGACTTAAATCTTATTTTGAACACATATAATGAAGGAGTGTGGGGAATGGAGGGGGGAAGGTAGTTCCAAAAGGATATTGTAATTATGAGGAAGTTATTTGGTAGTATAGTAGTTCTATGGGAGTAAAAACATGAGATGGATTTTAGGCATCGGGATTGGCGTAAATGAACATTTGCTTTGGTGTAAAATATGGAGAAGAGGGATGAAGGTTGCTGGGTAAGGAAGATTTTGTAGAGGAAGGTAGCAAGGAAGTATTTGTGATGATGGAATGAAGGTTGCTGGGCAAGGAAGACTTTGCAGAGGAAGGTAGCAAGGAAGTATTTGTGATGATGGAATGATGGTTGCTGGGTAAGGAAGATTTTGTAGAGGAAGTATTTGTGATGATGGAATGAAGGTTGCTGGGTAAGGAAGATTTTGTAGAGGAAGGTAGCAAGGAAGTATTTGTGATGATGGAATGAAGGTTGCTGGGTAAGGAAGATTTTGCAGAGGAAGGTAGCAAGGAAGTATTTGTGATGATGGAATGATGGTTGCTGGGTAAGGAAGATTTTGTAGAGGAAGTATTTGTGATGATGGAATGAAGGTTGCTGGGTAAGGAAGATTTTGTAGAGGAAGGTAGCAAGGAAGTATTTGTGATGATGGAATGAAGGTTGCTGGGCAAGGAAGACTTTGCAGAGGAAGGTAGCAAGGAAGTATTTGTGATGATGGAATGATGGTTGCTGGGTAAGGAAGATTTTGTAGAGGAAGTATTTGTGATGATGGAATGAAGGTTGCTGGGTAAGGAAGATTTTGTAGAGGAAGGTAGCAAGGAAGTATTTGTGATGATGGAATGAAGGTTGCTGGGTAAGGAAGATTTTGCAGAGGAAGGTAGCAAGGAAGTATTTGTGATGATGGAATGAAGGTTGCTGGGTAAGGAAGATTTTGTAGAGGAAGTATTTGTGATGATGGAATGAAGGTTGCTGGGTAAGGAAGATTTTGTAGAGGAAGGTAGCAAGGAAGTATTTGTGATGATGGAATGAAGGTTGCTGGGTAAGGAAGATTTTGCAGAGGAAGGTAGCAAGGAAGTATTTGTGATGATGGAATGAAGGTTGCTGGGTAAGGAAGATTTTGTAGAGGAAGGTAGCAAGGAAGTATTTGTGATGATGGAATGAAGGTTGCTGGGTAAGGAAGATTTTGCAGAGGAAGGTAGCAAGGAAGTATTTGTGATGATGGAATGATGGTTGCTGGGTAAGGAAGATTTTGTAGAGGAAGTATTTGTGATGATGGAATGAAGGTTGCTGGGTAAGGAAGATTTTGTAGAGGAAGGTAGCAAGGAAGTATTTGTGATGATGGAATGAAGGTTGCTGGGTAAGGAAGATTTTGCAGAGGAAGGTAGCAAGGAAGTATTTGTGATGATGGAATGATGGTTGCTGGGTAAGGAAGATTTTGTAGAGGAAGTATTTGTGATGATGGAATGAAGGTTGCTGGGTAAGGAAGATTTTGTAGAGGAAGTATTTGTGATGATGGAATGAAGGTTGCTGGGTAAGGAAGATTTTGTAGAGGAAGGTAGCAAGGAAGTATTTGTGATGATGGAATGAAGGTTGCTGGGTAAGGAAGATTTTGCAGAGGAAGGTAGCAAGGAAGTATTTGTGATGATG
Source organism: Acanthosoma haemorrhoidale (assembly GCA_930367205.1). NCBI lineage: Eukaryota > Metazoa > Arthropoda > Insecta > Hemiptera > Acanthosomatidae > Acanthosoma > Acanthosoma haemorrhoidale. Next base: position 25,070,046 of record OV884014.1, read on the forward strand.
GAATGATGGTTGCTGGGTAAGGAAGATTTTGCAGAGGAAGGTAGCAAGGAAGTATTTGTGATGATGGAATGATGGTTGCTGGGTAAGGAAGATTTTGTAGAGGAAGTATTTGTGATGATGGAATGAAGGTTGCTGGGTAAGGAAGATTTTGTAGAGGAAGGTAGCAAGGAAGTATTTGTGATGATGGAATGAAGGTTGCTGGGTAAGGAAGATTTTGCAGAGGAAGGTAGCAAGGAAGTATTTGTGATGATGGAATGAAGGTTGCTGGGTAAGGAAGATTTTGTAGAGGAAGGTAGCAAGGAAGTATTTGTGATGATGGAATGATGGTTGCTGGGTAAGGAAGATTTTGTAGAGGAAGTATTTGTGATGATGGAATGAAGGTTGCTGGGTAAGGAAGATTTTGTAGAGGAAGGTAGCAAGGAAGTATTTGTGATGATGGAATGAAGGTTGCTGGGCAAGGAAGACTTTGCAGAGGAAGGTAGCAAGGAAGTATTTGTGATGATGGAATGATGGTTGCTGGGTAAGGAAGATTTTGTAGAGGAAGTATTTGTGATGATGGAATGAAGGTTGCTGGGTAAGGAAGATTTTGTAGAGGAAGGTAGCAAGGAAGTATTTGTGATGATGGAATGAAGGTTGCTGGGTAAGGAAGATTTTGCAGAGGAAGGTAGCAAGGAAGTATTTGTGATGATGGAATGATGGTTGCTGGGTAAGGAAGATTTTGTAGAGGAAGTATTTGTGATGATGGAATGAAGGTTGCTGGGTAAGGAAGATTTTGTAGAGGAAGGTAGCAAGGAAGTATTTGTGATGATGGAATGAAGGTTGCTGGGTAAGGAAGATTTTGCAGAGGAAGGTAGCAAGGAAGTATTTGTGATGATGGAATGAAGGTTGCTGGGTAAGGAAGATTTTGTAGAGGAAGGTAGCAAGGAAGTATTTGTGATGATGGAATGAAGGTTGCTGGGTAAGGAAGATTTTGCAGAGGAAGGTAGCAAGGAAGTATTTGTGATGATGGAATGATGGTTGCTGGGTAAGGAAGATTTTGTAGAGGAAGTATTTGTGATGATGGAATGAAGGTTGCTGGGTAAGGAAGATTTTGTAGAGGAAGGTAGCAAGGAAGTATTTGTGATGATGGAATGAAGGTTGCTGGGTAAGGAAGATTTTGCAGAGGAAGGTAGCAAGGAAGTATTTGTGATGATGGAATGATGGTTGCTGGGTAAGGAAGATTTTGTAGAGGAAGTATTTGTGATGATGGAATGAAGGTTGCTGGGTAAGGAAGATTTTGTAGAGGAAGTATTTGTGATGATGGAATGAAGGTTGCTGGGTAAGGAAGATTTTGTAGAGGAAGGTAGCAAGGAAGTATTTGTGATGATGGAATGAAGGTTGCTGGGTAAGGAAGATTTTGCAGAGGAAGGTAGCAAGGAAGTATTTGTGATGATGGAATGATGGTTGCTGGGTAAGGAAGATTTTGTAGAGGAAGTATTTGTGATGATGGAATGAAGGTTGCTGGGTAAGGAAGATTTTGTAGAGGAAGTATTTGTGATGATGGAATGAAGGTTGCTGGGTAAGGAAGATTTTGTAGAGGAAGGTAGCAAGGAAGTATTTGTGATGATGGAATGAAGGTTGCTGGGTAAGGAAGATTTTGCAGAGGAAGGTAGCAAGGAAGTATTTGTGATGATGGAATGATGGTTGCTGGGTAAGGAAGATTTTGTAGAGGAAGTATTTGTGATGATGGAATGAAGGTTGCTGGGTAAGGAAGATTTTGTAGAGGAAGGTAGCAAGGAAGTATTTGTGATGATGGAATGAAGGTTGCTGGGCAAGGAAGACTTTGCAGAGGAAGGTAGCAAGGAAGTATTTGTGATGATGGAATGAAGGTTGCTGGGTAAGGAAGATTTTGCAGAGGAAGGTAGCAAGGAAGTATTTGTGATGATGGAATGATGGTTGCTGGGTAAGGAAGATTTTGTAGAGGAAGTATTTGTGATGATGGAATGAAGGTTGCTGGGTAAGGAAGATTTTGCAGAGGAAGGTAGCAAGGAAGTATTTGTGATGATGGAATGAAGGTTGCTGGGTAAGGAAGATTTTGCAGAGGAAGGTAGCAAGGAAGTATTTGTGATGATGGAATGATGGTTGCTGGGTAAGGAAGATTTTGTAGAGGAAGTATTTGTGATGATGGAATGAAGTTTGCTGGGTAAGGAAGATTTTGTAGAGGAAGTATTTGTGATGATGGAATGAAGGTTGCTGGGTAAGGAAGATTTTGTAGAGGAAGGTAGCAAGGAAGTATTTGTGATGATGGAATGAAGGTTGCTGGGTAAGGAAGATTTTGTAGAGGAAGGTAGCAAGGAAGTATTTGTGATGATGGAATGATGGTTGCTGGGTAAGGAAGATTTTGTAGAGGAAGTATTTGTGATGATGGAATGAAGGTTGCTGGGTAAGGAAGATTTTGTAGAGGAAGGTAGCAAGGAAGTATTTGTGATGATGGAATGAAGGTTGCTGGGCAAGGAAGACTTTGCAGAGGAAGGTAGCAAGGAAGTATTTGTGATGATGGAATGATGGTTGCTGGGTAAGGAAGATTTTGTAGAGGAAGTATTTGTGATGATGGAATGAAGGTTGCTGGGTAAGGAAGATTTTGTAGAGGAAGGTAGCAAGGAAGTATTTGTGATGATGGAATGAAGGTTGCTGGGTAAGGAAGATTTTGTAGAGGAAGGTAGCAAGGAAGTATTTGTGATGATGGAATGATGGTTGCTGGGTAAGGAAGATTTTGTAGAGGAAGTATTTGTGATGATGGAATGAAGGTTGCTGGGTAAGGAAGATTTTGTAGAGGAAGGTAGCAAGGAAGTATTTGTGATGATGGAATGAAGGTTGCTGGGTAAGGAAGATTTTGCAGAGGAAGGTAGCAAGGAAGTATTTGTGATGATGGAATGAAGGTTGCTGGGTAAGGAAGATTTTGTAGAGGAAGGTAGCAAGGAAGTATTTGTGATGATGGAATGAAGGTTGCTGGGTAAGGAAGATTTTGCAGAGGAAGGTAGCAAGGAAGTATTTGTGATGATGGAATGATGGTTGCTGGGTAAGGAAGATTTTGTAGAGGAAGTATTTGTGATGATGGAATGAAGGTTGCTGGGTAAGGAAGATTTTGTAGAGGAAGGTAGCAAGGAAGTATTTGTGATGATGGAATGAAGGTTGCTGGGTAAGGAAGATTTTGCAGAGGAAGGTAGCAAGGAAGTATTTGTGATGATGGAATGATGGTTGCTGGGTAAGGAAGATTTTGTAGAGGAAGTATTTGTGATGATGGAATGAAGGTTGCTGGGTAAGGAAGATTTTGTAGAGGAAGGTAGCAAGGAAGTATTTGTGATGATGGAATGAAGGTTGCTGGGTAAGGAAGATTTTGCAGAGGAAGGTAGCAAGGAAGTATTTGTGATGATGGAATGATGGTTGCTGGGTAAGGAAGATTTTGTAGAGGAAGTATTTGTGATGATGGAATGAAGGTTGCTGGGTAAGGAAGATTTTGTAGAGGAAGGTAGCAAGGAAGTATTTGTGATGATGGAATGAAGGTTGCTGGGTAAGGAAGATTTTGCAGAGGAAGGTAGCAAGGAAGTATTTGTGATGATGGAATGAAGGTTGCTGGGTAAGGAAGATTTTGTAGAGGAAGGTAGCAAGGAAGTATTTGTGATGATGGAATGGAGCAAGCCATATTAACTGAGAATAAAACGGGGTCATTCTAAAATCTGTAGGGCAGCCCCAATGTGAATCACACATTCATTGACCACTTGTTTAAGCTTTGTTTATGTTTACTCCAAATCCACCATACACAAGAGAACAATAGTCTAAGCGAGGGAAAATGAAGGAGGAAATAAGATTAACTCAGACAGAGGGAGGGAGAAAGTTGTGCAGTTTCTTTAGTTGGACCAAGGCAGCAAAAATTGTACTATACTTATAGTGATTGTACCAAGGTTTTTTCTGGTTGTGTAGATGTTGACTGATAATGGAGTAATGGAATCTGAATCGTCACAATAAAGTAATGAATAAATAAAAAATTTATAGAGAAAGATATAATATAAGGCACAATTTTTTGGTTTTTAGGACGTTTAGGAGACCTAACAAGAAGGGGGGAAAGTGATAAAGATGAACCTTGTGATACACCTTACTTCATATTTACCTGGATATTTGGAGATTATATCTAATCTCTTTAGTGGGTCTGGGTAGCCCAGGCAACAAAGGGAAAATAGAAAAAAATAAATAAATCGTATAGTTCTGACCTTTGGTACAGTTGTTGGAGGGAATGTCTGGTGCAACATTCTAAAAGTCCCCGAGGATGGGGGATGAGGGCAAAGAGGCAGGGGCTTAAAGGTCATTTTTTCTCAAAGAGCTTGCAAACTAGAGATTTTATTAAAAAGTAATGTATATACAATATTTAAGCACATAAAATTGCCTATAAAAATGTTCTTATTCATTTATTTTGTTGAGTCAATGGTTTAGGTTTAGGAGCTAGCGAGGATTAAAAACCAGGAATTTTCACAATTTTTCTTAAAGCAGTTTATTCATCTACCCGAGTGGCCAATGAGGAACATCACACCTCCTGCATCTTTGAACATTTTCTCCTTTTTATTAACTCTGGCCACATCAGTAACCAAGGCTCTTTGAAAGATTTATCATTTCCTCGAGTGAATTCATCTCCAGGGGACACCCAGAGCTGTGGTCTACATGTCGCAAGAGCCAGGAGTCATCCTCACATTGACAGAAAAGATTACAGAGACAACATTTCTGAAGATAGACCTCTATGCTGATAATCCATACCAGGTATAGAAAATATGCTTGCCTGTTAATATTAATGATCTATCATCTTTTTAGGGTATCAGCCCACACATCGTACATACAAGGCCCTACCATAACCATTTATTGATTACTCAATTGATTCATAGCCCTTATAATTATAATATTGTAATTTGTATTCAAGATGCTTACACAAAGAGCTTCAGGTTTCCCAGCTCTTTTCTAGGTGTCGGAACCTGACTCAAAAGTAAGTAATACACTATGTCATACATAACCCAGAGGCCTTAATAAACAGAGCCAGTTTGACTGGTGTGAATTTTTTTAATAAATAAAAAAACATAACTTTACGGATTCTTCTTGGTAATTGTTCAAGTAAATACACATCCTAAAATGTGTTGAAGTGTTTAATGAACATTTTTTCATACCAAATTTTGAGATAAAAAAGTTAAAAATTAATAACTTCTATCAGGAATAAATTTCAAATGATTTTTTTTTCAAAATAGAAATTAACACTAATCGCGCATCTCTGCTTAAAATATAAAGAAAAAAAATAGGCTATACCAATGAATTATATTTAACTCCCTCAAAACCTTATTTTTGCATTAAGTTTTGGCCACAACCTCTTAATAAATTTCTTTTGGGCCTTCAGAAAAAAAAATAAATCAAGGGTAACTTTTTTTTATCTTACTTCCTGCAATTATTCCTTGACCATTATGCAATCTGCTGTAATTCAAGCACAAAATTTTAGATCAATTAGGATACTTTTATGTCATGCATATGTATAGTAGTGTATATTCCAATTCGCAGCAACTTTCTCGAAGTAAAAGTTCTTCCCAGTTCAGCAATGGTAATTTAATATCTTCACTTTCACAATAAACAGTATTATTATGTTCCAAGGAATAACAAAGCATTATGGAAACAAACAGAACTATATAAAATACAAAAATGGGTTGAAACCTGTAAGCATTCCAGTACCTGTTAACATTTGTGCAAGCACCCATTTGTTACAATTGTAACCACTACTGCAATGCATTAATGCTAAATCAACAAACAAAATATGTTTAGATAAAAAACATTACCTTTAAATTTCAATCAGTAACAAATGATTAGGAGGATAAAGAATAAGGAAAGTTAAAAGAGAGGTATTACTAATAAAGAATGAAATGAATTTCGGGAACAGTAAAAAAATATTTAATTTGTTTTCAACATTTTCACTTAATCAGACATTTGACCTGAGTTAATGATGTACATAAGTATTTTATCAATCAATTATATTACTAAGAAGCACATTTAGTAAATTTCTGTTACAATCACAGCAATCGGCAATTGTTAAAAGTAACTCATTTGTACTATAATTAATACATTCCATCTAATGTTTTATCTTTATCTCCAAATTTAAAATGTAATTTGGTAAATGCACTTTATACAATTATAACAAAATAGCAGTTAAGAGCAAATGATTTTGTTCATGAAGTGCTCTACAATCTTCCTGCGCACACCAACAACGGTCCATAAAGGCTCATAAATGCTATTTCTCTTATACATACAATGAACAAATGCAATTGTTACTGTAATAAAAATACACGTTTTAAATGACACAATTTCGACTAGAGTGAACTATTCGAAATTAAATAATTTCTTTTTTATCTATTAATTAAATCAATACTTCCCAGAACTGTCTTCATTAATAGCAAAAGAACTTTATCAAACCGTTTAAATGAGTAAGCTGCCTACTCTCGCAGATATAAAAACATCTTAATAATTCTTTGCATCATTCTGATTGAATAAAATGCAATCGAAAATGCATTCTAATTATAAACCTTCGCAGAAATATATACTATGAATTCAGCATTAATTTGATCTTGAAATTTGAAACAAGCCAATTTTATGAAGAATATCACTTATTATAGAATATACTCTGGGAAGCACTTTAGTAAATGATAAATATTTTCAATAATTTACTATATCTATTATTATATTTAACAGTCTACTCATCTCACTCATTACGTATTGAGCATAAATATCGAATTTATTATCAACAAAAAATAAATTTTTTGGTTTTGAAAAATAGGTACTTGTGTCTTCTTATCAACTACAAAGCACTCTTGAGTCTCACGTCCCTGCTAAGCATAAACAAAAGTTAGTCGACAAAATTTTATGATTTGTGCGGATAACATGCTCAAGCTTTGAAGCAAACACCAACGAAGAACATAGGATATAATATAAGTTTTAAAACTGGCTTAGGTCATATGATATAACACATAAACATGCAAAAATCTGCTGTAATTAAAAAAAAAATTACATAAAGCATGCAACAGGTAAAACTTATTTACTTTTAACACTAGATAACAATAACAGTTCCATTAATTCGGATAAGCAAAAGGATCAGAAATAATAATAGCATTAAATTGTTTGTAGGCTATAATAATCATAAATAATGTTATAAATAAAAATAAATAAAATTGTAACGTTACATATAAAACAAACATTTATATTTATTGATTTCAACTCATTAGTCAGGTCCATTTTCTGTTTCTTTCAAATAGATTTTCCAAAAAGTGTCTACTAAAATTAATTAGCATTAGTACAAAAAAAAAAAAAGAAAAAAAAGATTCTACTTCATGTAAACACTATTTTACAAAAGATCTAATGATAAACAATAAAATAATTTACAAGCGAAATGAATAAAAACATAATCATGCAGAAAATATTTAGTTTGTCTATCTCAAGTTTAAAAATAACAAAATATTTTTAACAAATTCATTGAAATGTATATTGTGATGCATTAATACAAACTTTACTTAATTAATCATTAAACTAAGTAGTTATTTCTACAAGATATAAATTTTGGGGAAAGAAATTCCAGTTCTGCAGTTGGTTACAAAAGTGACTCAATAAGTCCAACCTAAGCCACAATGAAATTCTCTTAATTTTAATTATGAGTATCTCAGATAAATTATTGCAAAATGCAGTCATATTTTACTAATATGACTACACGTTTGGCCAGTGACCTTATTAGAACAATTATTTTCTCTAGATAATAAATGTCAAAAAACCCTACAGAAATTTAAACAACAACTTCCAGTAACTGCAGATTATGTTCTGCTTTTTCAATTCAATGGCACAAGTTAGTCCCACATTCATAAATAATAGAAGTATGGAAGGTAAATAAGGAAGTGACTGATATGATACAGAACGTTTTTCTGATCAAATACAATTATAGCTAGAAGCTGAGTTACAGTGAGTAAATCTTGGAAGATTGCAGTCAAAGTAATCATAAATTTTAACAATTGTCAGACCTGTTAAAGATGTTTATAATTTAAGAATTATATCTAATTAAAAATAATTAAGATACGAGTTAGTTCCGACCACAATACCTTCTTTTATATTAAAAATCATTCAACAGAAGGTTAATTTATATAAATGATAAATTTTCATCTACTTTAGTAGTGATTAGTAACGATTAGATTTGAACAAGGATAATTTCTGTAATACAGTGACCTACTTATATTGTTGTACAGGGGCAACACTAAAAAAAAGGGGGAGGTTATCAGCCAGGTTTTTCAAGATAAATGTCGGCACATTTACACACCTTATTAATTTGTTAACTTACTTATGTACTTATAATTATACTAGGAGAATAAAATAATTTGAATATTATGAGAGGATTAATATAAAACAACATGGTACATGTTGTCAGAAAAAAAAATAGATGAAGACGAGATAATTGTGAATTTGCAGGTCCAGTTCAAGACATAAGGAGATATTATGGAAACGAACTTGGAAGAATTATGGATTGGCGATTGATCTTGATAAGAAGGAATATAAGAAAAGAGCTGCAATTTTTAAAAGAGTCATCGGATTGGACGGTGTGCGGTTTTTATGGCAAACAGGAGCGGATGAAGAGACTTCAATAGGCAAAATAATAAAGCAATTGGATGAGAAGATTATACCCAAGAAAATCATCATGCATGAAAGGTAAGAGTTTTCTTCAACTGTACAAGATAAACAAATGAATTCAGAAATGTCAAAAGATTTGAGAAATATGTGGTTAGAAAAACAATTCATATTCAATCCTGAAGTAACCTGCAAAATGAGTTAACGAGAAGCACCCAATCAAATACAAAGGATGCTTCAGCTCGTTGGATATGACACTGTGGTCAATGTAAACGTAGCTGATTTTATGTCCATACTACCTTCTACAAATATGGAACAGAGGGATATTATAGTGGCCCAAATAATGGAAGAAACTGATGGCCTAACAGACACGGGAATCAGTACGACAATGTAACTAGGGAGCAATTAGATGAAGAGAAGACTGTACCAGCGTAAGGCTTGATGGAAAGTTAGAGAGCAACTGACTATCTTTGATGGGATAATTTTAAAGAATTAACAGGAGTATATTCCTGAAAAAATGAGGTCAAATTTTGGAAAAAACTCTTTAAGGGCACCAAAGATCTAAGGTATGCGAGGTTAAGGGTTTTTTGGATTCACATGGCAAGAGACATAAGTAATAAAGAACAAAAACATAAAATTTGTGAAGATCTCGATATAAAAAGAAATCAGAAGGAGACGCTACAATTAAGGATAGCTTCAGAAGGCCCATGGATGGAAGTAGCAACAGATATATTGGAGTTTGATACAAATAAATTTTTGGTGGAGATTATATTAATTAAGTGAATAAAATAATTTAAACATTATGAGAGGGTTTTTATAAAACAGTGCAAGTGAGCTTTTGTTTGTGAATTTGCTAAAATATCAACTTTGTATATATTATTTTTTACATAATTAATGCTTATTTAAAAAAATATTTTGTATAAAAATATATATCTATGTATAGACAAGCTAAAAGCGATAACAAATTTAACAGGAAACAATTCATAACTTGGTAAATGGCACTAAAACAACAAACTTTTTTTTGTTTACTCCTTAAACTTACTGATGAACAGGGTGCTCTCTCAGCATGTCAATTAAATGTTCTGGGCGCATGTTACGTAGGAATATTTGATGTACTGCAACAAATAAGGGAAACCTGGAACAAAACAAGTTGTATCACTCAATTGAGAAATTATTAATCTTATTATAATAAGTCTGCTAGCTGTAAACAATACTTCTAACAAACAAAGTTATTGACGCACCTAACAGTGCCTAATTAAAAAAGATCTCCTTAAACTAAAACTGATATTCAAACCTAACCCAACACACTGACATTTTGAACAGAAGCCATTAATTAATTAATTTTTTATATCTTACTCAATAAGATAAAAAAATATTTATTTTTCAAGCATCGAGTAATTTAACAACAAATCAATTTTGTATAGGGTCGCTTTTTTTTTTAGTACCAGTCATTTAAGTCAACTACCAATATCAGTCCAACACTAAATATCAAGCCACTATCACTAGGTGAAACATTCGAAAGGATTTGAAAAAGTTGAGAACACAATCTTAATGAATTTTTGAAATTATAGTAAAATAAAGCCCCAGCACATATTACTTACTGATCAGAGAGTCAAGATCTTTAATATAGGGTGTCCCAGAATTAACGCAAGATTTGATTTAAATAGAAAACACAGTTTTTAGTATTTTTGTTTTTATTGAATTATAAAGTAAATAGGATAGGGTTATTTATGGAATAACACATCGGGCAAATGGCCACAACTTTGCTGGCACATACGCACTCTTTTGTCAAAATTTTCCATGACCATTTGGCATAAATGTGGTTGAATTTCGTTGAGTTTCCTCTTTTAATGTACGGGTGGATGTGGGCTTGTTGACATACACCTTTGACTTCAAATAACACCATAAAAAGAAATCTAAAGGTGTTAAATCACACGATCTAGGGAGCCAATTCTGATCACCGAAACGAGAGAGTACATGACCTGGGAATGTCTCATGTAGTATTTGAATTGTTTCATGGGTAGTATGGCATGTGGCACCATCTTGTTGAAACCACATATTGGCCACATCAATATCATCCAATTTCGGCACAAAGAACTGTGTTATCATGTGGTGATATCGAGTACCAGTAATGCTCACTCCTTGACCAGCCTCATTTTCGAAAAAGCATGGTCCAATGATGCCTCCAACCCAAAATCCACACCAAACAGTGACACGTTGCGGATGCATTTGTTTTGCGACACTCACATGTGGGTTCTCCGAACCCCAAGTGCGACAATTTGTTGATTAACAAAGCCATCAAGATGTAAATGTGCTTCATTGCTTAGGATAATTTTGCTCGAAAAATCAGCATCCACTTGTTGATGTTCAATAATCCATTCAACGAACTCTCTTCACTATGTATGGTCACTAGGTTTCAATTGTTGTGTTCACAGAATTTTGATACCATGGACACCCAGATCTTTAGTGAGTATACGCTGAATAGAGCTTCTTGAACTGTCCAATTGCAATGCCAAATTGATATTCCTGGATTTTCAACAACACTCTCACGCACTGCTTCGATATTGACATTTGAACAGCTTGTTTTTGGACGACCAGTGTGTTTAGTGTCTCCAACTGATCCAGTCCCCCTAAATTTTTCAATTAATCTCTTCACAGTTGATGAAGTCAAAACACTATTCCGACCATATTTTGTATGAAATTTTCAAACTGCGGCTGCCAAACTTTCATTATTTTTGAGGTAATGTTCAACAATAAAGGCATGCTGTTCTATCGTGTAACGCTCCATTTTTACTAACCCTAAACTGCCAGCTGTCAAATTGTTTTTTTTTAGGGTTGCGCACTTTACTGCACAAATGACGGCAAATTCAAATCTTGCTTTAATTCTGGGACACCCTTTATGATATCATTTGTCAAGAGTTAGATAGCACTGACTAATAGATACAACCATTCCTAAATTTTTTTAGAAATTTATTTTATTTAGTTATTTATTGATCATTTACTTCAACAAAAATACAATTGGGTTTACAATTAATGTAAAACAAATCTTTGATCTAATGATTGCAAAAAAATGCCGAGACAACAAATCTTCAGATCAACTAGTATAATCTAATTACTTACGACTTTGTCACGCCTTTTTGCTCCAACATATAAAATACTTCCTCAGCTGCTAAGGGTCCCTGAAGCTTTTGCCCATTCAAAACCTCAGTCTCTATATCATTTAGGCTCTAAAAGCAATAATACCTTTTCAGAAATAATTTAATTAAAAATATGATTTCTAACAAAATAGAATTTTGAATAAGTTTCTATTTCTAGCAAGAGAAAATTTTGTAATTTAAATATTGCATATACTGTTGGAACTAACCTTCTCTGACTTGACAAACAGCTCTGAGCATTTTCTGTTCCGACCTCCGTAACATGTGGTTATTAAATCTGCAATACCGCAGCTTTCAAAAAATGTTTTAACATTTCCATCTTGGTAGAACATCTTCGCAAAATTTATCATTTCCATCATACCAAGTCGAATGATAGCTGCTTTTGTGTTGTCTCCATACCCAAGTCCATCAGCGAAACCTGCTGCGCAAGCAACTATATTCTGTAAACAATGAGTAAATTTAAAAAAAAATTCTTTAGGAAAGGCAGAATACTAGAAAATCCAAGTAGTCAATTAGAACAAAGCTTGGCCAATTAGATATAATGTAAAATGGGCAGACAGTCAATTTACATACAATTTGACTATAACATATAAGTAAGTTAGAGAAGGGGTGAAAATAATGCTGGATTTCAGATTTTTTCCTCTATATTATGAACTGTTTATGCTTGATGAATTATTCTTAGTTATGATTGTCAACACTAATTAATCCTCTTTGAAACAATAATAATTTATTTATTTTTTCCATGGTATGTTTTTGCTTCTTGCCAATCATTCAGTCTTTATTAAGATGTCTATGAGTGATTTTCATTTGAGATATTTTTACAAGTACAAACTCTGTCAGAAAGGGGCCCAAAAGGCCAGAAACATTAATGAAGCCTAAGGTAGAGAGAGTGAGTAAATGCACCTTTCAGCAGAGATTAAAAAATGTCATGAGATTTCAGCCTTGAAGGCAAAGGTCTGGGAAGAACTTCTGTTGATGACCACCATCCTCAAACATTAGCTGAAGAAAATCCAAGAACAACTGTTTGATAACTGGTGGCATAACTTTCAGTTGGGAAATCAACTGTTGCTGACCATCTTGCAGCGACGGGCAAGGTGAAAAAACTGGAAAACTGGGTTCGTCATGAATTGAACATTGCCTCTTTATCTACCCTACTCTACAGTCCTCTGGCTTAACAACTACCATCATTTAGACACTGGACTATTTCTTATGAGTAACAAAATGTGATGACCAAAAAGCTTAAGAAAATGTCTTTTAATAATTCATAAATTCTAAGGATACTAATTTCTATTCAGAGGGTATATAAGAGCTTTTCACATGTTAGCAAAAGTGGATTGATTGTAATGGAGCATATGCCAATTGATTAAATCATGTTTAAAATAAAAATATATATTGGTTCTTAATCCCTAACCTACAATTATTCCCAGACAACTCAATACTTAAATTATATCCCCTATGGCCAGGCCATGTATAATATTGACCCTCTCACATTATCTTGTAAAGAGATGGCACTATTGTGCATTTTCTCAGAAGTTTTGTTGCTTGCTAAAAGGCATTCTGTAGAACTAAAATGTTTAGACATTCAAAGAAAAAGTGTTTTAAGTCCATATTGATTTTAAACATTATCTGAGACTCTCTCACTTCTATTGGACACATCAGCATAAAATGACTGAAGTGCCAAGGGGGAGTTGGGAAGACTGTCAGCCATATTAAGTTTTGGCGACTAAGTCCATATTAATTAGACTGTAAACAAACCATCAGCTGATCAGATGTAACCTTAGTTGACTCCATTTAGTTCCTCCAGAGCAGTGTTTGTGTACTTCTTAATTTTGAATATATGATTAGATTACATGACAGTAGATATGGCATTTAATAAAATGTATACAAACTACTAAAGATCATACATACTAAACTAAGCAAACAAATTATTCTATATTTCTAGGGCTAGAAAGGTACTAATTCAATAAAACTAAACAATATTATTTATTGGTTTTAGTATTGATCCCACAATTTTTAATAATAGTCAAACAAAGAAACAAAAAATTACAGGTCCAGGACAGTGGTTTAAACTTAGGACCTCCGGAGTCCAAATAAAGTTAAATGAATGAGGTCATTATAATGTACATAATATTAAATACACAGGAGAGATCACTTACTTTATAATAATAATTATGAATTGTGATTTATCACCCAGTTGTTTAATAATTATTATTAATGTAAAGTTGGATGTTTGAAATTTAATATTAGATATGGACAATACTGTAAGCAGATAAATAAAAACTGCCCGACTCCTTGGTGGAATGTTTTGCATGGTTGCGAGAACATAGCTCAAGAAATCTTATATTGGTTAATCTAGTGTTTGTATAGGGATGGCTCAGAGAAAGAGCACCCAGCGGGAGATCGGAAGAACACTTTTTTTCTTTGACCAATGATTAGTAAATAATTACTTACCAGTTACAATTAACATGTTTCAAAATAACCATTATGATTACTGTAACTAGTGTATTGTAGATGAAAATTTCAATTGAAAGAACATGCATAACAAAGAATAATTTTAATGAAATGATAACCTAAAACTAGGTTTTGTAATTACTATATTAAACATAAGCAGCCTACCTAATGGGTACTTGTAAAATTGTGACTGGGTACTTACTCCCTTAAATTGCCTAAAATGGTAATATCAAACTAGGCATTAGAAAAAGAAATTATGCAACACTTTGAGCCTAAACTTTGTCGACGTTTATATCAATCTGTATTTCACATGTGTCTAAGATTTTTCTAAATGATTAACAAGAATTTTTATTTATATTAATTAGTTACAGTTTATCTAATATTAAATAAATATACTTTAATAACCCATTCACACCTGAATTTATGAGGAAAATCACATTAGCAGATATCCGAGGGCCAGGACTTACGAAAAGTTAAAAAAAATTTCAAATCAAGATTTTCTATAAAGGGAAGTAATAAGAAACATTCCATTTCTAATTTGGCCACTTATAAGATAGACAGTTCACGTTAACCTAAGGGTCTTGGTCTTTAAGCTAGTGAGTCTTGCAAGGGAATATAATCGACTTTAAAGATTATTTTCAGTAATAAAATTCACAATCCCAATTCATTGACTTATTAAATGAAACTGATTTTTTTCATCACCACAGAATTATACAAATAATAAACTACAAGAAAGAAATATACCTTTAATCCACCGCAAACCTCAACAGTATCACAATCCTCAACTACTACTACCCTAAAATTTGGAGTCTGCACTAGCTTCTTTAGCAGCAAACCGGAGCGTGTATCTTTGCAGCCTGATAAAAAAAAAATACTTAAGGTGTTTAATTTATAAAATATAGTTAGTTACAGAATTTGTTATTTTTATTTTAGAAGTTTTATTAATAGCATAGATTATATTTATATTATTTAAACGAGTTGAACTATATACTAGGGTTTCGAAAAAAGACTACACTACTTGAGCCTTTCTAGACATAAGCATCAGCATTTGACACTGTCTGACTTGATGGCATATTATGTAATTTGACCAGGCCTGCATTTATCTTCAACACCACCAAATTGTTTTTGTTTGAAAGAGAGACTAAGAAATAGACTAGAAGAATTAATGCTGTAATTTGTTAAGGAGCTATACTGGGCTCTCTATTTTTTAATTTATTAAGTTATGACCTATCCATACAACATTGACCCTTTGAAACTATTGAAGCTCTATCAAAGACCTTTGGGGTCAGTTAATCATGTAATGTTCAGGGAGTTACAACGTGAACATTTTTTTCACAATATGCAAGTATCACAAGGACGGCTCAAGAAGAATGAATATTGATGGTATACCAATCAGTTGGAGCACTAAGAACCAGAGTGTTTATTACCTTGGAGTATATAGAGGCAGATAACTGACCTGGAGCATTAACACAATGTACAAACTACAAAAGACTAACAGGCCTTCATAACTTCACCTACTCATCACTAAAACACACTTGTACAACTTTATAAGTACTCATATTACAGATACTTGTGAACATCTGTCCAGTATGCTTCTAGCAATTCCATCAGGACAACATTGAAAACACTACAGAACAAAGGATTCCAGCTAGCTCTGGAACCGGCCTGGCCTTTGTCAGGAATTCCCAAATCAATTTAGAATTAGGTATTCACCCAATATCACAATGGATAGAAGAGCTCACCTCATAAAGGATTTCTTCAGGGGGAGCCAGTAGACACAAACTAAAAATATATTATACTTAATTTTTATACATTTTTTTCATAGTTTGTTCCGTAATATATATGAATGAGATAAAAATGAATACATATAAATAAAAACCCGCTTAATGGACAGTAAACTGAACCAACAGAACTGCAAGTGGCCTACACAGTGGCTTGGCATATTTCTCCCGAAGAACTTAATTTTCACTTCCTGTCCATCCCAACAACTTCATTGCAACTCCGTCCTAGCAGTCCTGTAAATTGTACCACCTGTAATTTCCACTCAGACAACTTTTTTCTCTCTTACATTTCTCCTTCTGACCTCATACCTTTAATTATGAAATCAAGAACTTATTTGGTAGGACCTGATGGCATTCCCATGAAATTTCTAAAACTCTTTCTCCCTACAATTCTTCCCCTACTGCTTCACATTTATAATTTTTCCATTCATAATTCCACATTTCCCCTTTTCTGGAAAAGAGTGAATTTTCCTCCATTATATAAAGCTTGCAACCCCACCTCCCCCCCAAAGACTACCGGCTAGTATTTATCCTCTCTTTCGAAACCACTGAAAGACTGGTTCAATCTCAAATTTCTTCATTTCTAGAAGCAAGTTTAAATCCCCTACAATTCGGTCAGAATTTTCAACCTAATCAGCTCTCACAAAAATCACACAAGGCCTACAATCCCCCCCCTGATCACTCCATCCTTTAATCAAAACTTGTATTGATGTCTTGATGTTTTCTTACAATACTGTCAGCTCATTTAAACCATTCATTTCTAATAGCTCCTAGGTAGTACTCACCCCTGATCAACCCCCATCCCAACCCTTTTCATTGTCTTCTGGTGTATGCAGATCAGGGTTCATTTATTTTGTCAATACTTTTCTGTGTCTATATGAATAACCTCCATACATCTATCTATCACTGCTCATTTCACTTATAAGGGGACGACACCCAAATTTACCTATCCTTCCCTCCTACTCAGCTCAAATCTGCCTCCCTATTCTGGGGGTCATTAATCAAACTCTATCCTGGAAAAACCACATTTCCCAAATCAGTGACTGATCCATTTCCTCCCTTAAATTTCTCAACTGATCCCGACCAGACATCACCTCCCATTACATATTTTTATTTATTATAGTTTCCTCACTTGTATTCCATTTTGGCTATGGTTGTATGGTGGTCTCTCTGGAGATCTCGTGGTTTGGTTAAAGCTGCAGATGAATTGTTTTCTAACATTTATACTAAGGACCCCCAGAGACTGTCTCATTTCGAGGCATTACTCCCAGTTTGGATGGCTGCACTCTCCCACCCGTCTCCAGTATTTCCTTGGGTCCCTCCTCTTCAATACTATCATGACTAAAAAGACCCTTTACGTTCACAAATCAGCGATAAAATCCCGCAATACTATATTCTACCATTCTGACTTGTATTTTCCTTCTCACAAATCTGCTTCCTTCAATCGTTCTTTTCATATCTGTGCCACAAACCTCGGGAACTCTCCAACGATATTCGCCATTCATTAACTCTCCTAATCTTTGGTAATTTCTATGTTTTATTTATTTTTGTTATTATCTCTATTCATTTTTGTTTTGTGTTTCAATTTGTTGCTATTGGTTTTTGTAGTAACCTCTAGATACATACCCTTAGCACATTGTATAATACATTTGAACATAGTAATATTCATAAGCTTATCAAATCTGTTTAATGTATTTTTTTATTTTTTTTTTGTCAGCTAGACATTAGGGGCCATTGTCTCAGAATAAAGTTGTTATTTCATTTCATACACAGGCAATAGATGAAACAGAGAGAGAAACATCATTTGAAATCATTATAGGTAAATTTTGATAAAAGTAACATTTGTTTGAATACAAATAAACTAAAAGGAAAAATAACAACTAAGAACCTACCTATAGTAGTTTCACAAAATTCTTCTTTAGCGACTTCATTCGCTATATTGGCTCCCATAAGGACAGCAACATTGATTTTCAAAATGTTATTAATAATGTGAGAAACAAGTTGAATTCCTTTCTCTTCAGTAGCAATAAAACCCTGGAAATAAAGAAAAAAATAGACAATATTTTCATTAATATTTAGTTTTGAGCTACTATAAATGATGTCTGCATATAATTGCTAATAAAAGTGTTAAAAGGATGTAACAACCAATAAGTTATAAATTAATGGACATTTAGTCACAGTTTCTACATTTCTCTTGCATTAAATAAAAGTAGAAAAAATGTAAAATGTAAATGATGATAAAAAAATCAAATTTTAGATTGGTGAGACATTATTGTAGCCGTCAGAAAAAAATAAATGTATCAAAGCAAAATTATCTGTGAACAAGACATTATCAATTCTAATTCTTGGTTTTAAATTTAACCTTGTTTTCATTTTGGGATATTGTTTTTTTTTTAATGTGTCCAGCACTATCAGTTGAATATGGTAAAACTTATATTTTCGGATCATGTAATTTTTTTAAGTTTCACGTTTAAGATTCTGGCGATCAGTCAGATAATGTGGTCCCAGCCCCACTGGTCCATTTTTTGTTTTCCCAATAGCATAAAGGTGTCGTATAACAGACATATGGATGACATTCTCCACTTGTTTAGTTAAAAAAAAAGGCCTCTACTTAAGCATTTAATTCATTGTCATCGAGCTTTGTTTCTCCTTCCCCGAGATTCATTCTCGAGACTTGTAATGCTGGATTGAAACCTATAGAGAACCACCGATACACAAATTTTTTATTCACTGTACCATCACGATATCGAAAGGCTATGGAAGCATTATGTCCAAGTTTAAATTCAAATAAGATATAACTCGTAATTGCTCAGATTCTATTGATAATAAAAAATTATACGAACAGTTCACAATAAAATGAAAGAGGCATGTCTGTAAACAAGAGATGGAATCTTACTTAAATGATTTCATCAAAATAAATAAATCTGACATTTCATCCGTTCCAACCCAATACATAGAATGTTGTAATGATATTCCATACAGCCGTTTTTAATTAAATTGTGTGAATTTTATTATGATTATAATCCTGGGTTAAAAGCATTTTTGTGTTTTTTTAAATTGCAGAGAGAATGCAGTTCATCATGGGGGATGGTTCAGCACAAATAAGAGAAATTCAAACCAAGTAAAAATCAGACAAAGTGATGCAATGGGAAAAGGAATAGGTAGACATTTATGATGGGAAGCGGGAGGAAGATAAAACAGTCGTATGTAGCAAGAGCCCCACAACCCGGTTAGTCAAGATAGATATTTTATAAGATTGTAAATTATTCAAGTTAAACTGAATTTAATGGAGAATTCAAATTTAGTTTTGAAGTTAACAAATTTCAATTAGTATTATTAAATAAAGCCAATCAATGGACCTAAAATAAAATACTCAGTGTTACTTAAAAGTATACTCATAATGTGAAGTAAAAAAATCTGCGAAGTTTAACAATATTTTGTAAAAATAAAACCATTTAAAAAATGTACATCTGATGAATATTATTATTTAAATGAATAGGTAAATACTACTAAGTATATAGAAAGGTACATAATATTATCAATATACTAATTAAAGCTAAAACTCAGTCATTCGGTGATAATGATAAGTGACTAAGCAATTTAGAACAGATATTTTTAAATAATCCCTATTGAACATTAACCTTAAAAAAAAAAGATAGATCTTTGCTGACAAGAATCTTTGATAAGATATAAAGAACAGAGGTCATGCTGTAACAGTGTCTAATCAAAATCAAATAAAAAATGTACCTTGATAAGAGATAGACCGAGCACTCCAGGCTTGATCCTGCCTTTGAGGGAAGAACAAATTCTTGGAATGAACTGGTGGGGAACCACGAACACAAGGATGTCCGCATTTTCACAGGCTTTTATAAGATCAGGTTCTGCAACCTAAACAGAAAAAAAAATATAATAAGTTTCGATGAACATATTAAATAAATAGAGACGCTTTCCATTTTTGATTGTGGGCACTGTTTATTAAAAGATCTGTAAACAGAATAAGTCTGTGTTAGAGATATTTAAAAAAAAAAAACTCTGTTGATAACAGATGATAGGAACAATATTATTTAGATTACATACAAAGTGAATTCTAGTACAATAAAAAATAAAAATGAATTACTTAGTTTATTAAGTAATTAACTAGATAAACAATATATTTAGAGAGATAGGCAAGAACTTAAGACCAAGTCCCCAATGAATAATAATAAAGTACAAAACTTTAATTAAGAAATTTTTAAAAATGTAGATTGGGAAGGAGATAGTGAGAGAGATGGAATAGTTTTAGGGCGCCTAGTGAGGAAATATGAGGTTTCCAGGAAATTGGTCAATTGGGTAACCCCTAGTTTTTGAATCGTGAAGCAGAAATGATGAAATGATGGGAAAACCATTAAGGGTTAAAGCAGGAAAATAGGCAAAGGATCTGAACAATGGCCTGAATTTTTGCAGCATTTAACCTTAATTTGTTTCTGTTTGCCAGTCACAGATCCGAACTAAGTCGTCTTGAATCTTGGAAAACATTGCTAATAAATCAGAGGGGGGTGATCAATAGATTTGGAAGTTGAAACCATAAAGGTGATGGGAATAATGATTAATGGATTTAGGAAGATTGTTAGTATAGAAGCTAAAAAAAAACAGTAGAAATGCCCTATCTCCCCCCCCCACCCCTATTCACAGAGTAAATTGCGTGGGTAAATAGGGGTTGATTAGGGATCGTAACTACGTTTGCATGGTTATAGAGAAATGATCAAAAACAGTAGCTAGAGCTACTGCAAAAGGTTAATGATTTTAATTTGGAAAGAAGGGTTAAGGTTTTTTGAACATTCATGAAAAATTAATAATATAAAAAAAAAAATTTTGAAAGCTTATTTTGAAATAACTGATAATTATTTTGGTTTGTTTAAGAGATATATAAAATGTCAAGGTAACAATGATAACACAGTTTTGAAGGCAAAAATCAATTATACATTTTATGCTATAAAGAAAAATGTGCACATTGCTGACTGTAGCTCAAAGTGTAGGGCTTTTTGTTTAGGTAAGGGGTGATCCAATTTGGTGTGTTTGTCTGTATGTGTGCTCTACAATGGAAATTGTAAAAATGATGCAATAAATATGAAATTTTAATGATATATTCTACACCTTGTTACAATAACAAGGAGTAAGGAAAACAAATTGAATATGTAAAATGTCACTAACTTGTAAGACCTCTACAGTCCTAACTCGGAGGTTGTTCAGGGTTTAAAGATTTTTCAAAAATAAAATTAAACTATCATAAAAAGTTATTTCACTCTTCTATAAACCTTTTTTTTTTTCCACTTTGAACTATATAAAATTCATCGTCAATGTAAAAAAAAAAGATCAAGATCGATAATTGGTTCTAATTTTTTATTATGAAACCATAGTAGATAAATATCTTGTTCCCATATTTCAGCTAATGATATTGACATAACAATTATGTCATATAAAATGCTCAAGAGTTGACCTTTGCAATTGCAGTGCAGACAGCAATAGGTAGGCGTGACTGAGTTGATCGACTGCTTATGTGTGTTAAGGGCATTGCGCAAGTTGGTCAACAACCTGTTTAATTATCTGTTATGTAAGAGATTGCAGAACCATATCATTATCTTTGGATGAAAATTATTAAACAATTATACAAAACTAAACTATCTATAGTGAAAATATTTTGAAGGATGTGTCGATCCTTTATAATTTTCAGCGAATTCGAGATTTAATTTCTTAACTGACAGAATATTTTGGAATTATCAAGTCTTTCAATGATATTTTGCCAAATTAAAAATCAATTCTTAAAAGTTTATTTTTTTAATCTATTCAGGAAAATAATAATTCCATGTTTAAATTTCATGGCCTGCCTCTATTAGAAAAAAGAAAAAACAATTGAATGAAAAATAATATTAACATGGTTTGAATGTATCAAGACAAATAGAGTTCTGTCAAAATCATTTAAGGCCACGAATAAATAATACATTTAATCAAAATTTGAAATAGACTCGTACATCTTTCATTCAATCCGTCCTGTTATTGTCTGATTCTGAGCCATCTTTGCTACCAACTTACCAAAGTTCACAACCTTGAAATTAAGCTTTTGCATTTTTTGAACCCTGGAGGCAGCCAGGTAGTGCATATTAAGTAGAGTTGTGTTCATTGCGATTTGTATGGTTTTTGCCAATGATTCAAATTAACTAAGTAATAATACAGCTAATTTTTACCAAGCTCTTAACCTTACGGTTAAATAATTTTTTACAAAAAATAATAAAGAAATTGGATGAATATATTTTTTTTTATTAGCTGTAATTTGTAATAAGAATATTACTTTTGAATATTTACACAGGAAAATAATAGATAAATATACTATCTCACAGCATATTAGATTAGAGAATTCTTAGGGAGTCACAGATGATTGCAAATTGACAGAGGCTATCTACAAATGGCCTTGTTAATCAAGAAACATTAATTAAGGGTATGTAGTACATGTAGACCTTGGGGGAACCTATAAATGTTTAACAGCCTGTTGAGCCTATTTATTTTTTCTCAGTCGCTTTTCACCCCAAATCAGTATTTAAGGAAGGGGCGATACAAGTCAATGTGAGTGTGAAGGCTACAGATATGGAGGTCCCCTGTAGAATCATAAATGTTGTCAAGTGGCCAGTCAAATTAAACCAACCTTTGCCAGCGCAACAATGACATAATGCTTACTTAAAATAACTGCATTCCAAATTCTGTATGAGGTATTAATATATAGTGATAACAGTATAAAAAGTCCTTGAACACAGATTGTACAGAGCTGATAAGAGATGGAAATTTCTATTATTTCATTATATTTATAAATTATTCATGTGATGGATAATAAACGCTGACAAATAAAAAGTAAATTAATTTAAATAATAGACAAAGTAAATTATGATTTAAATATCAACATCTACTTACTATATTTTCAGGGAGCTTAATCCCTGGTAGATATTTAACATTTTCATGTTGTTCATTAATAATTTCGGTGAGTTTCTTCCCATCAATGATTTCCTCATAAACGTACATTGTCACTGTT
This sequence comes from Acanthosoma haemorrhoidale, assembly GCA_930367205.1. NCBI lineage: Eukaryota > Metazoa > Arthropoda > Insecta > Hemiptera > Acanthosomatidae > Acanthosoma > Acanthosoma haemorrhoidale. The sequence goes on from OV884014.1 coordinate 25,093,148, forward strand.
TGGTGAAACTCCGGTGCATTTTTTACATTACTTCCAATTAATTTGGCTATAGCAGAACCCCTTAAATAATCGTATATTAATGAGACAATATTCTGCAGGTATAAAATCAGAATATGAAGATATATTCTATTAAGAATTTAGTTAATAGCACTCACCAGTTCCCGGAGCCGACGATTGTAACTTTATATTTACTTGCCATAACAATGAATTTAGAAAATAATTGTGAAAACTAACAACTCATCGGAACTCAAGAGATCAGCCTACAACAACAAGCCGAAAGTGACTAAAACTACATTCACACTGAAAGAGCTTTCATTCCCCGCCATCCCCACCAATCACTTAAAAAATTTGAATTGTAATGCTTCACTGCCATGAGCTGCAAGAGCTGTCTCCGTTCATAGGCACTAATGCTGCATAGTGCACGTGAGTGTTCATACAAGCACAGTGAATACTAATATTTTGACTGATGCAGAAATCAAATTTAAAAGAACAAGTTTATAAAATTAGAATATATTCCCTACAATTGTATTCCTATAAATGTATTAATTTTTACAGATATTAAAAATAATTTAGATAAATGAAGGTTATAAAAAGTGATGAAATTATTAATAATTAAGTACCAGTTGTGTTATGTAATCCCAGTGGTTTTGTAGCGATTTGTAAAAAATAAAGAATAATAGGACTCGCACGCAGGACCTCCTGATTTCCGGCCAGACGTTTTTTCCAACTGAGCCATCCCTGTCGAACCTGTAGCCTAATCAATGAACGTATAATCTGTTTACCTGGTCCCACGGTCAGAAAACCTCACCAGAGTGACATTTTTCAAAAAAATCTCCTCTAATTTTAAGGGGATCCTATGAATGTTTTGTTGACAATGTGTGCTAGATTTTTTTTTTGTTATAGATTTAACTATTTTATTCGTTTGATAACAGTTTTCAAATATGTTCAAAGCGGCATATAAGGACTCATTTATAGCAGAATTGTTTGTGAGAGATATGCCTAGGACTATGCTTCTTAGGAGAGGTATACTCATATGACACTTCTTGTTGCAGGTAACAGGCCATACTTATATCATGAAGTTAAATATGCTGCAACTGATAACTGCTCCCTGAACTAAGCCATTACTTTGGTGGGGGTATTTTGACTTCGAATATTCTTTGTTCAAGAAATTATTTTTTCCAGCATAGCAAATAACGTACAATTTTATAATTTACGACATTTACAGTTGCCTCTTTCCTCACACAATATTATAGGCCACCTTAAATTCCACTATACGCCAATAGTCACGTGATTCCTGTAGTTAAATTATGAACAAGGATAACGGGGACGTCAGCTGTACACCAGCGTCGTGATCACGTCGTTCCCGCTGTACCAAGTCTGTCGGCTCCCGTCTCTTTCTCTGCTATATTAGAAACCTCTCCCGTATTTTTTTTTATTATTATCCCATGTACTGGTGTCATTCGTTTTCATCTTCTGTTTAAACAGAAGATTCGATTTTCACGAACGCAGTTTTGATTTTTAATCATCACGAAATCACATTTCACCTTTTTGTCTGTGCCTTTATCGGAATTTTCCTGCTTCATTAGCTATTGTTACCAGAGAATCTGTTTTCATTCATCATCTGAACACAAGGCTTCTGTCCGACTGTCATAAGGAACATCGTTTATTTCCATCCATTTTTCCATCCTCAACCTTTCCTATTTACCTCCTTTTCAGTCGCGGAAACCAGAGCTTCCCTTCTATACTTCTTGGAAAGTACAATTTACGATTTCTATGCCAACATTTTTCTCATGTATAACATTGTCCAATGATTTCCACCGAACCACTCGTTTATTGAGATATTTGTGATCTTTTTTTCTCACTCGTTTTTCATGTTTTCTTTGAGGTAGAATCACTCATGCCGGAAATCCATCTGTTCTAACCATAGTTTATGCTTAAGAGCCCAAACTTTTCAGTAGTAACTCTTCTCTTTAGGTATTTGGCTTGGAAGTCCGAAGAGCTTCTAAAAAATAGTTCGTAAGGTAGTGAAGTACGATCCATTTCATTAATTTACAGGTACAATTGGTAGGGATATCTGTCGCCGAGGATAGCTGTAAATTAAACTTAGTTTCTAGAGTCAGATGAAGTTTTTATCCAAGAAGTGGAACTTATTTCTTCCTTTCTCAACTCTTCTGGTTTCCGAGACCCCACCAAGGCGTTTTGAAGCTTAATCATAGAGAGGGGATTTTTAGGGTCCCATTAATTTTTTTTTCAAAACCAGAAAACCGTATGTTTTCATGCATGTATGTCTGTGCCCTGATCTCCATAAGTCCCCTGTTCAAGCTAGATACATGACATTAAAAATGGAAGTCCCATTAGATAAAAGGAAGAGATGGGATCAATTTAAAGATCTCAATGTCCTGATGTCATTCGTGTTTTGTTTTTTTAAAACTGTAACCATAAAAAGTCACTTTGACTCAACCAGTGATTGTTTTAGGGGCATGATATTTAGCGTGGTAGTTCCAGTGATAAACGGATGCTGCTAAAAATAACAGCAAATCGTAATGATTGGTCAATAATTAATTAATTAGTGATAAAAACAATTCTTTTAAATCGGGCGGGGTTTAAAATTAAAGATTACAGCGCCCTGGCTCATAATATCTATAATTTTTTTTTTTGATTTCAATGGATTATAATTTTAAAGCGTCATTAAAATCATTTTCGCGACCATAATTTTATAATACTTCACACGACGATTTTTTCATTTTTGGAGTTGTGCTGTCTAATTCTAGTATGTTGATGGCGCAAGTTAAAATATAAACGGTATTGTGGTTGAGTCACGTTTCTTTGGTTCTTTATTGTTTGCTATTAGGGTATTAATGAGTGATAAAGTTCAACCCTTGCAAGTTGTTCGTTCTGGTAAGCTGTACAAAGAACAACATGCAAAAACTAATATAATGCCTTGATGTACACCTTGTCAATGTTCATGTGTGCAGGGTAGATGCTCCTAATTTAATTGATATGAAATATTTACTTGAATTTATTTTACTTTGAAATTAATATTCTAATTAAACTGATATTTTTCTCGAACGGTTTTAATTTAACTCTTACTGACAAAATCATATTCTTATTTATTTATACTCGTTTCACAACACAATGTAGAAAATAACGCGCGTAATTCAAAATATTATTAATAATTATTCTTTTTAAATATTATTTTTTCTGCAATTATTTATAGTTACGTTTATTGTGTCGAAAACACATCATATTTTGCTCCCTCAAAAGTATTTTAAGTAATATTAATAACAAAGATTGTAATCATTCATGTGATTTAAGGGTGAGTGCCTTTTCAAAAAGATTAATACACACACATAAGTTTACTTTAAAGTTTTTAAAATCTACTTATATTTAAATAATGATAGCATAAGTTTCTATATGAATTCTATTTTTCATTTATATTATGATATGCTATTGATAACATAATTTATTTAACCTATACTCTTGCCGTTTTTTTACTTGATGGTTAGTAGGTAAGATTGTTCCAGGTTTAAAAATACCTGTTCTAGATCAGTCTTTTCATAAATAGAATGTTTTAAAGGATCTAGTTTCTTAATCTTTACTCCAGTTCTTCTTTTCTGTTTGATGTTGAGTGTTCTGTTAAGTGTTGAACCTAATTCATAATGAGTTCAGACATAATTAGTGACCAGTCAAATAAAAGTTATGCTGATCTGAAGGAAGAAGGTAATCTTGCATTTAAAAATAATGATTTTGAACAGGCTTTAATCTGTTATTTATCTGCCCTCAAATTAACTTCAGAATACTCAAATGAGAGAGCTGTCATTTTCAAGAACTGTGCCGCTGTCCATTTGAAACAATCAAATTACAACAAGGCTGTTCAAGATTGTGACAAGTCTTTGGAAATAGTCCCAGAAGAGCCTAAAGCCCTGTTTAGAAGATGCCAAGCCCTAGAGAATTTGGGAAGATTTGAAGAAGCCTACAGAGATGCCAGGCTTATCTTTAAGTTAGATCCAACTAATAAAGCTATACAACCCATATTAGCTCGTTTGCACTCCATTGTAGAACAGCGTGCATATGAAAATACTCAAACAGAAAATAAAGTTCGATTAATGTTTCAGTATGCTTTTAATGTGGAAGAAGACGAAGATAAACGCATCAAAGCCATGAACAACTTCATTCCCTTATGCAAAGAAGGTAGGGGGAGTGAACTCCTAATTAAAGCAGGAGTTGTTACTAAAATTGCACAATTGCTAAAAGTTGAAAAAAAGCGTGAAATTATTTTAAGTTGCATTAGAACGATTAGTCAACTTTGTTTTCACAGCTCTGAGAACACTAGAAAAGTTATTGAAGTTGTTGGTATTCCTTGGTTTCTTGATATTTTAAATAATTCTAACGAGGAGCACGTTTATGCTGCACAATATTGCATTCAAGAAGTGCTTAACAGTCTGGCAGGTATTGAAAAGAAGAAAGAAATGAAAGAGCAGAAACCTGATCCAAAGTTATTAGAAGAAAACAAAGCAGAAATAGATACCCTACTCACTTGTCTATTGTATGGATGCACCAGTAGATCAGTAAGCGGTCTTGCTCGTGATGCCATCATTCAGCTTATTTTAAGAAATGTTCATTATCAAACAATTAACTGGGCTGAACAACTTGTCAAAATTAAGGGTCTTCAGCGCCTTATGGAAGTTGCTAGCGAATTAAAGGAATATAAGTATGAATCTGCTATGGAAATCACAGATTCAACCAGAAAATTGACTTCTATTTGCTTGGGTCGAATATATGAAAACATGTATTATGATGAATTGAGGTCTAAATATTTGGAAAACATTGATGATTTCATTAAAGGTAAATTAATTACCCCAGAATTGGAATCGAAAATACGAGTTGTTGTTGCATTAACTACCCTGTTGTTAGGACCTATAGACATTGGAAATACTATTCTTTCAAGAGAAGGTATGATGGAAATGATTCTTGTGATGGCTAATTCTGATGATATTTTGCAACAAAAGGTCGCCTGCGAGTGCATTATTGCAGCTGCTTCTAAAAAAGACAAAATCAAAGTTATTGTTAGCCAGGGGGCTGAAATTTTGAAGAAACTTTATCAGTCAAAAGATGATAGTATAAGAGTTCGTGCTTTAGTGGGTTTGTGCAAATTGGGAAGTTCCGGAGGTATAGATGCTTCAATTAGGCCATTTGCTGACGGAGCTACTACCAGATTGGCCGAAGCATGCAAAAAGTTTCTTCTTAGTAAATCTAAAGACCATGAATCTCGTCGCTGGGCTGCAGAAGGTTTATCATACCTTACCTTAGATGCAGATGTAAAGGAGAAACTTGTTAATGATAAACCAGCCCTTAACGCCCTTTTCGATTTAGCTAAGTCAGGAAATGAAGCAGCTGTGTATGGTGTTGTTACCACTTTAGTCAACATCGTTAATGCTTATGATAAACAAGAAGTCCTTCCTGAACTTGTGGAATTAGCGAAGTTTGCGAAACACCATATACCCCAAGAGCACGAACTTGATGATCCAGATTTTATTGCTCAACGTTGCCTCATCATTGTCAAGGAAGGAGTAGTAAATGCTCTAGCTTTATTGGCAAAAACAGAATCTGATAGTTCTAAAGAAATGATTTCTAGGGTGTTTAATACTTTAGCATCTCAGGTGGACTTAAGAGGGATTATGGTTCAACAGGGTGCAGTTAAGGCTCTTTTAAAATTGACTCTTGAGGGTACTGAAAAGGGAATAAGAAATGCTTCCCAAGCTATTGCAAGACTAGGCATAACAATGGATCCTGCTGTTGCTTTTCCAGGCCAAAGGCATATGGAAGTTGTGCGTCCATTACTAAACCTACTTCATCCTGACTATGGAGCTTTAGAAAATTTTGAAGCACTTCTTGCCCTCTGCAATTTAGCGAGTATGAATGAATCTGTTAGGTCACTAATATTTAAAGAAGGAGGTATTCCAAAAGTTGAAGCAATGATCTATGAAAATCATGAAATGTTACGCAGGGCAGCTACTCAAGTAATGACAAATATGGTTCTTTCACCAAAAATTGTTGAGTTATATGAAGGAAAAAATGATAAGTTTAAAACAATGTTGCTATTGAGTATGGAAGAAGATGAAGAAACAATGAAAGCTGCTTCTGGGGCTGTAGCTATTCTAACATCAACTAGTAAGAAGTGTTGTAAAAAAATATTTGAAGCTCAGTCATGGCTGGAGATGTTCCATATGATGTTAGGTCATCCAAATGTCAGTATTCAACAAAGAGCTGTAGTTATTGTCTATAATGTTATTTGTACTAGCAAAGGATGTGCTGAAAAAATTGTCGAAACAGACATAATGGAAATTTTAATGGCCTTTACACTCATCGATGATGAGGAAAAGAAAAAAATTAAAGAAACAGCTCAAGATGCCCTTGATGCTGCAAAGAATTGGAAGGTTATTAAAAGTAGTGCTGAAGCTGCTAATGAAGATGATGATGATGATGAGAATGATAGTTGAGTATTTACTTATTGACAATAAGTATGCTGTTAAGGTTTAATAAGAAGTATGTTTACTTTGCCATAAGCTATTTTTTAATTTGTATTATAGATGTATATATGTAAATTGTCTTCCATGAATTTAATATCATTATTAACTTAATTTAATTCCCTTGTTGTTACTAATTAAATTATATTATTATTTATTGTACAATTTATACTGTTGTATTTAAAAATCTATGTATTTTCATTAAATGTTTTCTCTTAGTTTTGTTGGTCATTTTGTGCTTTTTACTGAAATAACTAATAATTGCAGTCATCTTCCCAAGTTCCCATATTATTGGCTCAGTGAGGAGGCTCAAGATTATTTGTACATGTATAATTTTTGTTGCATATACATAGCAAAGTGGTAAAAATGATAAAATAGTTAATTTAGATAGCACGGCTGGTTGATAATTTTCAAATTTATAATTTTTCTTATTCTATTAACTTCCTTCAAATAAAAGCTTAAATTTTAGGATATATATATATATATATATATATATATATATATATATATATATATTTTTTTTTCATTTCGATCTCTCTGTTGATTGTTAGGTTCCCGGTTTGACCTTACGACATGTTAATATTTTTATTTTATATGGACATCCCATTGGATGAAAAATAAAATATAATTGGGTATCACTTGTCAATTAATATCTTGGTAATAATATTCTCTATAATCCTGTTGGGAAAATTATAGAATTAAAGGTCTTGATAACCTATTTGATGTATTATATTTTTTGGGTAATAGATAGATTATAATTACAAATCTGTCATGACTTCAACTTCTGATTGAGGTAAATTCATCTTATGGGTCAATGATGCTAAAAATAAAAATTACTTTAATACAATAATTTTTTCCTGGAAAAATGAAGGGTCATTGATTTATCAAAATTAAGTAATTAACAATTAAATATTTACCCCTCACATTAAATAGGGTATTCAATTGAAGATCTCAATGGCTGGATTTATGTGTAATATCTTTTTAGTCTTTAGTGAACTACAATTAATAGATTATAATAATCATTAATATTAAATTATGTACCGCTCAGTCCCTGTTCGACAAAGAGTTATAAATTTTGCTTGGGGAATTCACTCAAATTATGCACAGTGTAATAAATTACAACTCCACAAAATGTAAGTGTCATTAAATAATTAATTAATTGTTAATTATAAACAAATTATCACATGAAATAGCTATAACGTCATGATAAATAATATGTAATATTTGTTCGGACTTAAGTGGATTATAAAAATATAGTCACTAAAAATGTTTTGAGAATTGTGTTCTAACTTTTTCTTCAGCCCTTGTATGAGCATGAAGAATACAATTTTGCAAAAAATGTTCCACTTTATACTGCAATGAGCCTAAAACTATTAACTACAAAAACAATACTATCTGTATAATAATATAAAATAATCATTGTCATTAACACACCACTGATTAAAAACAGAGTTTTTCTAATCAGGAATCCAATCAGTTTAAGTGTTTTTTCTTGAATAATCTAATAAAAATTAGTTGTGGCCTGAATATGTCACTCCTGAATTATTTAGTTTCATTAGTTTTAAAAACTTATTGTGATATTTGATATATGTAATTAATAAGAAGATAAAATTTATAAGTTTCTTAACTTCAATTATTGCTGATCATTATTCAACATTATATTTTGTCAAACATTAGTGTGTAGTTATAATAAAGGAGTAATGTTTGACTGTGCATATTTTGAAAGAGTCAACCATTACAGATGGATCTTTAGATACTTTTTTATATAGATTTTTTGGATTGTATTAATATTTGTAGTTGTTTCTATGCATTTAGTGCACCTATATATTAACTGTGTTTTCAGGTTCCCAGTTTCCCTAAGGACTTTTTTGAGGAGGGTTATCTGGTAGGGGAAAACAATTAGTTACCAGAATAAAAAAGTACCTTATTCAGTGTAGAAATTTGAAATAAAGGTTGTCAGGAAAAGCCTAGTCTTATACCCTTCTCACCAATTATCCCGGGTTCCCATGGGTTGTCAACCACAAAAGTGAGTACTATTGATTCACTTAATAGGGATCAAGGAAATTAATTACATTAAAATTAATTTTGCCTTTACAATTTATGTGAAATGGTTCAATTTTATTTATTTCCTTAATCTGTTTTAAGTGCATCAATAATACTCACTTTCTTAATAAATGTCCCATGGGAACCTGGTATTATGGTGGCTATCTCATTCAGCCTTATCTCTTCATGAGGTGTTGTACTACAAGGATTTAATTCAATTTGGAAAATTACTAATTTTCTACATAGCCCACTGATACATTTTAATTTTATTGATATTCTTACTAAAGTCAAGCTGTAATGGGTTCTTGTCTGTAAATTGAATAAATAAATTAAGGCGCTTTAGTTTTTTTTGTGAAAATCTTACCTAAATTAATTGGAATGCACTCCTGAGAATATCTTATAATGGTAGAGAGTGTGTTACTTGTGCATAGAATGACCTATACCCTAAAATATTTAATAATTAAAATGTTTTTTTGTTATTTCTAATGCTCACTAGAGTCTATCGATACTAATCGATAACTTGGTTTTATTCTATCAATAATTATTAATAATCAATATTGACCCAGAAATCATGAGGTCCCTAGTTCAAATCCTGGTATATCGATATATTTTTTCTTTGAACAAATAATTACAAGGTGTGGAATATAAGCCCACTGGTATTGTAATTAATAAACGAAGAAAAAAGGTTTGATTAGATAGGAGTTTTAAACCAGAACCTCCTGATCTCCAATGAACTGAGCCATCCTTGATACCCTCTATCCTAGTTAATCTCTAATTTCTTTAGCTGATATCTTAATACTTAATATGATTTTTCTGAGATCATGCAAGATCAGTCAAAGAGAATAGACATTTTTTTGCTGCCCCTCCTTGGAATTTCATGTCATATAGGGTGAAGTAAAAATAATTCATAGCCAAAGAAACAGGATATCTATAAGACCATGGTTTGAAACTACATGGAATAAATGTACAACTATGGGTAGTTTTCTATCACTAATTTCCAGCTTTATTTGACATATTGCATTTGGGATGAATTGAGACAAATTTTTAATTTATGCGTCCATTATAGATTAAGTCATGTTGATTGTTTCTGTCGGGTGACTGACCCTTCTCACCTGAGGAGTTTAGGATTAGCCAGTACAATGAGGACCAGGCAGTTATCTAGCCAATTCATACTGAGCCCCCTTGTCTTCCCTTATATACATATGAATAGTCCACTTTCTACGCTATTCAACCACACTCAAATGTTTTGGCTCTAATTAAAAAGGAAGTAGAGGAGTTATTGTTTTTATTATTTGAGTATAATATGAATTCTAACCGCAAATGTTTCAGGTAATCTCTCTTCTTTCTACTTATATACGAGGGTGGTCTTAGAAGTTTCCGACCTCAACATGAAGATAGCAGCAGTCGTAAATAAAAGCTAGTGAATTTCGTTGTTCATCTATTGACAGTTACTCACCAAAGTTTCAGCCATTTTGGACGCGCAGTTGTTGTGTAACAGTAGTTTGAGTGAGTCGATGTGAGTGTTTTTATGAAAATGGACAAAATCGAGTATCGAGCTGTCATTAAATATTTGTTTTGAAAGGCAATACGCCTACGCAAATCAAAGATGAGTTGGATTCTGTGTATGGGGACTGTCATTTACCACAGTGAAATTTTGGGCAGCTGAATTTAAACGTGGTCGTAAGAGCTTAGGAGACGATGAACGTTCGGGACGTCCAAAAACTGCAACTACCGACGAAAACATCGCCAAAGTTCACCAAATGGTGCTAGACGACCGCCGAATTAAATTGAGAGAGATAGCAAAGGTTATGAACATGTCAAAAGAACATGTTTGTCACATATTAAATCAACAATTAGATATGAGAAAGCTGTCCGCGCGTTGGGTGCCGCGTTTGCTCACGTTAGACCAAAAACGTGTTCGAATGAACATTTCCAACGCTCTGTTGGCGCAGTTTAGGCGCAATAAATCCGAGTTTTGGCGCCGATTAATTAATGTGGATGAAACTTGGATACACCGTTATACGCCTGAAACAAAAATACAGTCCAAACAGTGGACTGCAAAGGGGGAGCCGGCTCAAAAAAAAAGCAAAAACTGTTTTTTCGGCTGGGAAAGTGATGGCGACTGTTATTTGGGATATTCATGGAGTTATTTTAATCGATTATCTTCAAAAAGGAAAAAACATTACAGGAGCATACTACGCATCATTACTTGACAAGCTGAAGACAGAACTTGGGGAAAAACGGCCACATTTGCAGAAAAAGAAAATCCTGTTTCACCAAGACAAGGCACCGTCTCACACCTCAGCGGTTGCCATGGCGAAAATCCATGAATTACGGTTTGAACTGCTTGACCATCCGCCTTACTCACCAGATCTAGCCCCAAACGACTTCTTTTCTCTTTTTGTTCCCTCATCTAAAAATTGCGCTCGGAGGACAGAGATTTTCGTCAAATGAAGAGGCAATCACCTTCGTGAACGATTATTTTGCAGAGAAAAATGCCGAGTACTATTTGGACGGGTTACAGAGATGGGATCATCGCTGGGAGAAGTGTGTAGAGTTACAAGGAGGCTGTGTTGAAAAATAAAAAAAATAATTCTGAAAAAAAGTCTTGTATCTTTGTTAGGTCGGAAACTTTTCAGACCACCCTCGTACTATCAACTGAAAGAAAAGTATGGCCTTATAAGTAAGACCTAAGAGACACTTGCTAAGATTAAGCCGTGCTGCTTCTGAACAGGATAAAAGTTTCCACAAGACAGAACTGCCACTGATAAAGGAGAATTGATGAAATACGCCATAGGTTGTATTCTCCATAATATCCTTCATCAAGAAGGGCAGATAGTTATATATTACAGTTATAGAAATCGAAATCTATACTATAGGTAGTTATATAAATTGGTTTGTACCTGTTCAGTGAATGGAGAACATCAGATTACTAAAGAGGAGAAGGATAATATCAAGGCTGAGGATAAATATGAAGACTCAGATTGCATTGTTTGGATGTTGTGGAAGCTTACTTGAGGAACCTTGCAGCTGGAAGATGGATAAGAGCATCCAAAGACTGCCAAAAGGGGCTGAGAGGTTTTTGATAACTGCTGGCATTGCCCTGTATTTGTTATATACATTTCTTTTAATGAGGGAAGGTTCTTAATCTTTCAAATACCTTACTAAGCCATTAGCCTAGTGGTGTTCAGGAGTTTTAGCTACTACAATTACTTCCATTTGCTCTTGATTCTTGAACCCCATAGAGCCTATGTTAGACATTAAGGTACAAGGGAAGAATCAGCCACCTGGTTGTTGCATCTATGCGGCACAATTACTTCTTTGCCAATTGTCAGATGCTTTACAATGCTGACAGCAAACACAATTAAGTTACATGCTGTATGTGTTTGTATGCATGTATATAGGAAGGATTTAGTTTTGGTTTAGAGGAGCTGCTTTAGACTATGGTGTTATTTAACTATGCAATTATTAACATATTTAACTAGGGTTTATGCAGCACCTGTAAAACACTTAAAAAGTTGAGAAAGCATAGTGATGAACTCAAAAAATTAGTTGTATTTGCCTAATTGTACTTTTTTTATGCATTTCACCTGTAGTCTTTCGTAGAGGCAGTTAAACGTTTTTAACTTGAGCGTCTCCATTGACTGGACCAGACATGTGCACCTTTGTCAACTTCTATTTGCCGACCAGTTTAAATCTTATTATTTTTTAAATAGTATTCTGCTGTTGTGAATTGGTGATGACCATCTACTTTCTTTTCTACTTCTGTTTTTTTAAATTTCATTTTGGGCCATCTAGGCTAGCAGATGCTTATTATTAGTTATTAATGACCTATACAAATGAACTCAGTCGGTTTGCTTTCTATCATGGAAATCTTGGTGACTCTGGCTTATTGTAGTTGGCATAGTAGACTTTTGGGTGACTAAAGAGCACACCTGTTAGCCATGTTTTAATGACTGCTCCACACTGGCTCGCCACATTTTGCCGGACACTGGCCACCACCAGGAAAGAAAACTTATTGGGCACTCCTATAAAAATGACTTTTTTGTTTCTACAATTAAAACAAGAACCACCAACCTGACAAATATCATAAATTGTGTTTAAGTCGGTCAATTATTCAACGAATTCATTCATTTATTACTTTATTTTTGAGTTTTTACTTTCTTGGCTTAAAAGATTTGTTATAGATGGATAATTAATTTTAAAGTTCGATTGTTGTTCAAGGAAAACAATAATAATCAACATAAAAGGAAAAAGGATGTCATATCACTTATTTAATTTGATGTAGAAATAATTTCTTTGTGTATAAAGACGTTCTTATCAGTTATGGGACTGTTTTGTTTCTGATTTGAAACAAAAGAAATCATCGGAGAAAGGAGACAATAGTCATCTTTTGGTTTATGAGTCAGTCGGTCTCTAACGATAATATCGTGCACAAGTTTAGTCAAACTATAATTTCATTTGATTTATTTAAATGGTTACGTGAACCGAAAGACATTTTTATTTCGTCCATGATCAATTAATCGAAATAATAATTATTATTATTGTGATCACAAGGACAATGCAGCGACCTTTCTTGTCAATTAAATCGTCATTAAAGGAAATTGCAATATTTGCCGACGTTCAACTGGACTTGCCTGCCTGAACTTGGATTTACACCACCTGGATCAACGAAACATTTTGAGTGGATGCTTATACAATATATCTCAGCAGGCTGACTTGAGAATAAACGTAATCATATAGTTGTTTACGATAAACACTTGTGTTTAACTTTCTTTGTTCAAATATGCTATCCTTAATCACATAGCTGCTGTATTTAATGATCACAGGTGCCGCCTGGTACCTCAAATTAAGAAATCTACTCCGCTCATGAGGATTGTTTTGCTTGTGATTTTCGCTATCTTCTCTTTCGCTGCAGCTTGCGTAAGATATCTTTATTTCTGTATTCACGACTGTTGAGAGCAGTTCCCATTTCTTCCTCATTAAATCAATTTTTTTTTTATAGTGAACGAAATTTTTTTACATAAATTATAAACTAAATAGGGGTTTATTGCTGGTTGTGGGTTATGACTGAATAAATGACAACCATGTGGATTTGGGAGGTCTCTGGGCTGTTTGTAAATACTGTATGAATGAAAATTGTAAATATGGTATGAATGAGAACATCTATCACAATTACTTATTGCCTAATAAGGCAATTGTAATTTCATCACAATAAAGAAGTTTCAATTATTATTATTATTATTATTAAGTCAATCGGTCGTCATTCAAATATCAATAACGAACAAACAAGTGCTACAAAACATTTTCAGAAATTAACATATTTTTAGTTTTGATACTAAATAAAACATTGTATAAATATTACAATGAAATATTACTAAGTAGAATATATTGCAGTTGTCAAAAGTCAAAGCCAAAATATTTGTAATGAAATAAGTCCTAGTACTTGCAGGTTATAATTACATAATATAGGAGTATAATTTTATAATAGATGCCAATAATAGAACGCATAGCACAATAACGAGGACAAAATAACCAGTCATACACTGTTATAGTATAGTAACAGCCGTATGGATTTTCATCACAAATATAGGGTGTCCCAAAATTAACGCAAGATTTGATTTAAATAGAAAACGCAGTTTTTAGTATTTTTGATGTTATTTTTATATTGAATTATAAAGTAAATAGGATAGGTTTATTTATGGAATAACACATCGGGCAAATGGCCTCCACGACTTTGCTGGCACATACGCACCCTTTTGTCGAAATTTTCCATGACCATTTGGCATAAATGTGGTTGAATTTCGTTGATGCAGCGTTGAGTTTCCTCTTTTAATTTTAAGATCATAAACCAGTTAAAATTTTTCGGGCTAGTCAATCACGAACAAGAATAAAATAACATATTATTACACATAAACCTAAGTTAAATCTTAAAACAAATCGGTTTTCCGAAAGAAATTATTTTCTATTGAACATTCCATTCTAAAATTCACGATATTTTGAAAAGTTTTGTTCTTTACCCATTTACGGTTTTGAATAAATGTCAACAATAGCCAGTACAAAACATGAATTTTTGATATCACCTTTCTAATATCTTTTTCAGGCGTTGTACAGTGAAGATGGCACGTCTAAAACTCTTCTAGACTCGTCCAGTATATTGGCTGAGTTGTCCCCTCTGCTTAACAGCGAGTTTACAAACAAAGATGAGGGATTGAAGAGAGTATCAAGATGTGCACGGGGTCCAAGGAGAGGAAGGGGCCCAAGAAGGGGAAGAGGCTCAAGGAGGCGTGGGAGAAGAGGGAGAAGGAGGAGATATTGAGGTAGAGTAAATATTGAAGGAAAAGTTATTGGAAATTAAATTTGTAAATAAATACCTTATAAACCATGTTTTTTTTTATTGTTTTCCACGTTTGATTAATCACTCCAAAGTAGGTATTTATTAAACACCACATTCTCCATATTTAATGTTATATAAATTTATGAATGTTCATACAATATTAATAGTCTTTGATTTTACTGATTTTTTGTACATATTAAATAAAAACTAAAAAACTAATAAACATAAATATTTTGAAAATAAATAACATACCCGAAAGAAACATTTATCATAAAAAAAAAATATGTCATGCCAACTGAAAATTATTATCATTATCAATATTATTATTATGTACCAACTGGAGAAAAGAGGAATATTATAAGAAAGACAACAATAATGTTCACCAGTCGCTTGCATTTTGTGATCGCGAGTCCATCCATTCTATACGGGTATAGCATCTGATACCTATAGGGTGCAATGAAACACTTGCCTGAGGACCGTAGACCTTTGCATTGTCATGAAATTCTGTGTATAAACAATAATTTTGAAAGTTAATCGTCACCTTTGAAGATTAAAAGGCCACAGGACAGATAGGAAATGAGAGGATGCAAAGAACTCTTGGTCATTGATACTTTTATTGCTTTCCAAGGAACTTAAAAGATCTTCTAATGTATCTATTGCCTGAGTAGATTATCGCATGGCTTTTGATTCGGTCGCACACGATTGGTTCCTGAAGATCTTAAAAATCTATGAAGTTGACCACTCAATAGAAGATCTATTAGAACGCCTCACACATTATGTCTACGATTACTTACAAGGTTTGGTCCGAGCTTAAGCGATCCCATAACCATGGATTGAGGTATTTTTCAGGGAGACTATGATAGTCCCTTCTTGTTCTACATGGATCTTAAGCCAACCATCACACTGCTAAATGAAAATAGCACTCAACAATGATATCGAGCTATTTCACTCATGACACGGATGACCATGGATGAACCATGGATGATCTTATGCCAAAAATGACAATGGATTGTTTTAGAAACAGTAAGATAAGATATAAGAATGGAGTTGGGTGTAGTGAAAATTGTGCGGCAGATCCTGTTAGAAAAGGATAATACATAAATTTCAATAGGTGCAATAAATATTTAGGAAGGCGTCAATTGTTGAAATTTGAAAAAAAAATAGATTCTTTTGAAGACGAATTTAATGCATCAGTATAATACTTGAAAGTTTTTCACCAGGTGTTAATTTGATGAAAGCCTCGAATAAACGTTCTTCACCGTTTGTAGCTTACTCTTTAAGAGTTCTAAAATGGACGAAAACTCACCTCAAGGTGTTGGATCACACCATCAGAGTCCAAATGGTACTCTTAGGAAAATGACATCTTAAGTCGTCGAGACTATTTACAAAGAAAGATGGAAGGTCGTAGTTGAATCACTATTTTGAATGCTTGCCCGGAGGAAGAAAATAGCCTAATGCCTTCTGAATCATGACTCTGGCCTTTCCTCAGTTGTATCATTGAGTGCACTACACGGCACTCAACCCATCAAGAATTGAACCAAGAAATGGTCACCTGCTTCAATCATCCGGAAGCTAGAGCTGACGGCGAAAATACTTGACATTGTTCACCAAGCCGGAGTAATCCGTGGAAGTGTAGAATTATGAATAATATAATCAAACAAACATTTATCTCAAAAAAACAAAATACAAAAAAAAAACTGATTAAAAGATCAATAGCCAAATAGAAAATAAAATAAAACCAAGTCTTATACATAAAACATGAATAATAGCGGCGATGTTCCTGGATTCTACGAACGCATAATTAACAAGAATAAATATTTATAAATTTATTAATATCTAATGTACATTGGACACGTATTTAGTTTTTAAATTTTATACCCATAAATACATTAAAAAAAAATCAAATATTTAACAAATTTAAAAATAACCTTCTTTGCTTTAATTCAGTCAGTTTTTATTTTATTAATACTCTTCAAAGTATATTGAATTAGAAATTGAATGGAATTGATAGGAATCAATAGGAAATTAAAAAACATAAATTATTTTTTAAATAATGTATTCTTACAGTATCACTGCTAATACTACCTACTGCCATCTTTGATTTTTTTCTATTTTCATTTTTTAATTTACATTTGATTCCTATCATTTCTTTTCATTTTCAAATTCGATTAGCTTTTGAAATTCATAACAAATAAAAAACATTAAGATAACATCATTTTTTTTTTTTGTTTGTGCAGTAACATTTTTGTTGATCGTAAAACCTATGATACAACATTCAACACCACGTCCAGCACTACTAATATACTACTTACTTTAATATTATTCTGATATTTATATTCGTGACATCAATTCTGAATAAAACAACAGCTAGACCTTGACAATAACATTAGCGAAGTCCTTGGCCGCAAAGTTGTGTGTGGTCTGGTACTTCCTTTATTGAACTCATGACGGAATTTACAACCTCAAGAGATTTACTCCTACGATTTTCGATTTTCTTTCTTGCCTGGAGAAAACTGATTAAGATAACACCAAGCGAGTTGTATTAATTGGACATTTTTAAGTGATTGTAGAATAATCTCTAAATACATTTGTGAGAAATATTATAGGAAATCGTTTTTGGAAGAATTAAAAAGAAGTGGAATTTTCCTAATAATTCACAAGTTGAAGTTAAAGCGATTTCCCACGATTTTATTTTCTGGGTTTAAAGTTTTTATACGCTCAGATCTAAAGCAAGGGTGGTGTGTTTGTAAGTTGCCACCCTTTCATTTACCGATTTGGAAATAATGAATTTATTATGAGGGTATATAATGAAATAAAATATAAATGTCTGAGGGAGACTGTGACTCGGCCAACTAGACGAACTAGGTTAACGTCTCAATATCCAAATATCTTTTTAAAAACTAAATATTCATCTAACAATTTAATATTAAAAGTTTAAAGTTAAAATTTGCAAGAAAGTTAAGTAGAATAACGCATAATCTTTAGTACTTTAAAAATGTGTTTCTTAAATCGTTAGCAATTAAACGCCGGCTGAGTGAGTCTTACAACTACAGACTGTGTCGATAAAACTAGTTGTTTGTCTCACCTCTATCAACCTTACTTGAGATTGATTCATGTTGATGTGTGAGCACATAAATCATGTATTGTTTTATATTATATTATAAATTATAATTTGTAGTGTTTTAGATTCTAAAAATTCAACTGATGGGAAATATACTCTTTATTGGGCTATAATTACAATCTGCCTTTATAAGGCAATCAGTAATTGCGATAAACGCTCTCATTCATACCATATTTACAATTCATCATTCACTCACTCATTCACACAATATTTACAGACAGCCCAGAGACCTCCCAAATCCACATGCGAAGAGAAAGCGGAGTCTTGGGAAGTCCCCCACGCTCCCCCGTCAGCTGCGTCATCGGATACTAGCCAGTGGAGGCTGACCAAGAGCGCGAGAGCCACAGACGCTCAGGACATGATTGGAGTAACTGGCCATTTCCAGGACCCCCGCTGTCACGCGTTTATAGCAGGCCACTGCCGTTTCAGTCTCCGAGGAGGATTATAGGGATGAGTGGCGCAGTACAATGACTGTGCTACAGGATTAGGGTGGTTGGAAAGGCTTCTGTGGAATTTCATAAACTTGGAAGGGATGAGTTCTAGAATGTAGGGTATATTAAGGTCGTTATGAAGGGTTTTGTTGCTGACATAATAAGGGGCATTTACTATTGTTCTCAGGACTTTTGATTGAAAGGATTGGATACGCTTGATGTTCGACTTTTTTGCTGTCCCCCATAGCTCTATTCCGTATGTCCAGATTGGTATAAGTATAACTTTGTAGATTAGTAGTTTATTTTCTATTGAGAGATGGGATGTCCTTTGAAGTAGTCTGTACAGTTGTCCAAAGCGTCTGTTTAGTTCTCGTCTTTTTAGTCTCGTATGTGGGTTCCAGGTCAGTCGTTTGTCGAGATGGAAGCCTAAGTATCGTACTGTCTCGAATACAGGGAGAGGAATAGAATTAAAATAAACTAGTGGACAAGTCTTGCAACAAAGGGTGAAGGTAATGTGGGAACATTTTGTCTCATTAACTTTGATCCGCCATTGATTACACCAATACTCGATCTCGTCAAGGTGTTTTTGAAGGTTATGGGATGCTATGTCGGGGTCTGGGTGGGATGACAAGACTGCAGTGTCATCTGCAAATGTGGCCAAGAAGGTATTGGGAGTAGAGGAGACATCAGCGGTGTATAGGTTATAGAGGATGGGGCCCAGGACACTGCCCTGTGGAACTCCTGCATTTATGGGATAGTAGTTAGAGTACTCTAAACCACAGCGGACTTGGAAGAAGCGGTTTGAAAGGTAGGACTGCTAGGGAAATATAAGAATCCACTAATGCTGCTGATATCTCCATTTATAACGTACAACCTTGTCGGGGGCGTCACTAGGGGAGTGCCTGATCTAGCCCTGGTGACAAGTGCGGATTGATGTAGTTTATAACATGGACCATTGTTCCATGTCGGCATTTTAATATCTGACTCCATTTATTGATAGGAATGTGTCCCGACAAGACACTATGTTCAAAAGAAAAAGGTAGAGAGGTAGCATAAATGATAGTACCGGTTCAGAGTTCAAACGGGGCATGGCAGTCTGGTAGGCTGAGGCGGCGTGTGTGAGACAGCGTGGCGACTCATAGGACAGCAGAGAGAGAGTAGGGTTTAGTCCTTATCCCCTGGCCTTTTTATATCATCTCCCCTACCTCGCGAGAGGTGCAGTTGCTGACAGGGGTATGTTTTATGATACGTGGTGACCACTTTGTTATATGGCCGTTGGGATAAAAAGGGTGTGTTTTATAGCAGTCAGGTGGCTAATTCTCGTAGGTTTATTGCCGTACCCTTTGAGTTACTTGTCTACGACTTCCGACCTCTCTATGATTTATTACCGTCTGTCGGTGTCCGTATGTCTGCCTGCTTCCTACTACGTGCCGCGACCCTGATTTATTCCAAAGAAGCTTACAAGATTTACATTATATTATAATACATTATGAACCAGAGTGTAGGGTAATTTACATATATAGTTAGCGGTTGCTACAACCTGTTTGGTACATTTATAAAATATTGTGTAAATTATATTTTGGTTTCATATCAGAGCCTGAAGATGATTTTAAATAATAAAAACCAGTGAAGAGAAAACTTGTTTTATTATAAAATTGTAATTATATGACCATCATTAAAGCACGATAGTTATAAGTAACAGGGATTGGTATTTTTATTTTGGTGGAAGTTGGTAGCTTGCTTCCAGCGCGTTTTCTTCCGCTCTTCAGGTGAGACTGGCCCAATTTTCAACAGCTGCTTTGCAACCCTTTCATTAGCTTATCAGTTACATAAAGATAAGCTTTACAATTTTAATTTATTTGGACTACCTTTCTGAGCCTACCAGAATACTAATAACCTATTTTATTTTATCCCTTTTGTTCTTTATTTTTATAGTTATCTATCATCTTTTTTTTTTTAACAAAAACTTTGCGAGTTATCAAAATTAGATAATGGACTGACATAAGGTTATTTATAGTTAAATAATATGGTAAAAAAATCACAATAAATCTTGCATACAATAAGAAATATTTTTATGTTTATATTTCTTAAATTATTCACTCATATATACTATAACTGTTTTAATAAATTAATCTAATATATTGATTAATTTAAAACTTTAAATATCAATACTAATGATGCACGCAGTAGTATTTGTTCTGCTCTTACAATAAGTTCAGGCACAGATTCATATTTACATCGAATCTTAAGGTAACAGCCAGAACTAATTATAAATAGGACAAAACCATTTTGATTGGTTAGACTCCACTCCAATAAACAATAGAGAGCTTTTGTGTTTCTGAACTGTTACTGGAATCGAACAAAGATTCCACTAGTTACTAAAGACGTTTTTCTTTTAGATGTTATTTAGGAAATAACTCATCTGCTGGGAACTTTTCGAACACGTTATTGGAGAGTGCTTTGAGGTATTGGGCAAAAGCCTTTTCCGGAAGTTCTCTGTAGGTGAGGTAGGCCTCCTTCCAGTTATCGTTGAGGAACTTGTTGGTCGTTTCCCCTGAGAAATTATTCGTTACAAGTATTATAAAACATCTAATTAAACTTAGTAATATTTTTTGTTCGGTAGTATATAATCACAAAAAATATTGGTTCATTTAAATATAGAAGAAGTTTCATAGAAGCCAATATTTCACCATCAATTTAAAAAAAGTAATGAATCTTATTTGAGGTGATTTTGCCATCTTTGAAGATATTCACGCTCTAGAAAGACATGGGGAATGGATGGATAGACCAATAGAGATCAATTGATTGGTTGGGTTTGTTCTCTTATCAAGTCGAAGTTTACAGGATCAGTGTTAATTAACTTCATACGTCTTTAATGATTACTCCTTCATTACTTTATAGCCTGCTGACGAAAGGTTATGAATGTTATTCCAAATGATCGTATAGGGTTTAAAAGTAATGAAGGAGTAATAATGAAATACTTATGATGTTAATGACTTAACAAGTAATGACATTACCACTGATAGTCTAAGGTCCACTTTAGCCGTAGTGATATTTACGCATACCATTTTTTTGTACAGCCAAAGAAAAAATATACGGGCACGATTGGACTCGAATTTGTAGTACATTCCCAAAGTCTAAAATCAGGGAATCTACCAACTGAACCAGACTGAGCGAGTCTTCCCAGTATGATAGGTATAGCCCCAAAGTTCGAGTTCCGATCCTGGCAGTATTTAATATTAGTGGGACCTACACTATAACAAAAAAATTGCATCTGTAAACTATCCTTTTTTTTTTTTTTTTTTTGGAAAGTAATAATGTAAAAATCTTACCTAAAACTTTGTCACCGTTGAAAAGATTGGAAAAATGCAGCCGAACGAAGGCCGGTTCGATCTTGAGCGTGTAATTCTTGATGCGAATGTACGTATTGCCCTTTTTCTTGAACGTTTCCAATTTCAAGTTTGCCGAGGTCGTGACATCGGCTGAACAGAAATGACGTTCGAATTAGAAAAGACATATGTAGATTCAGTTTGACAAACTTATGCCAGGGAATGTACACTTACTGAAGTTGAACGTGGACTCCCCTTCGCCTTTAATGGGAAGAACTAGTATCCTTCCGTCTAGTTCATACTTGCTTCTGAACTCCATCCTCGGGAACTTCAATGTGTAGTTCATTTCTTTTTTGTCGTAATTAATCCTGAAAAATTGAAAGAATTAATTTTCAAAAATATTTTTACTGGTGGGGGGGGGGGGGGGTTGAGTGTTAAACACCTCTTCTAAGCTGAGACTTCAGAAATGTTTTCAAATCGGTCCTAAGTTCACGTTTAATTTTTTCCGTTAATGTATTTTAACCAAAATATAATCATTATATTTTGATTTGTTATATAATATCTGAAGATTACACCTTTAAAATTAGAGATTAGTTCTATCATGCTTACATCTACTGTCGTACAACATACATACACACAGAGATACGGATAGACTTCTGGTCACAAATGAAAGTTTCCTCCTTCAGGCGAACTATCTTAATAGTATCTTAAAAACTTCTAAACAATTAGATTAATTGTTGATACATAACAATGATGTCTGTTTCGATCCACTCAGAGCCAATGTTCCATCTATTCAGCAAACCTCGTCTATTTTCATGACAACGGAAACAAAAAAACCAAACCGAAAAATCGCAATACATACTGTTTAGGTCACAGTCGTATATATTGAGATTTTAGATTCAAAATAAATTTATCTATAATTATAATATTTTTATCTATCAGAAGTCTTAGGGAATGAGATAAGTGTTAAAACCACTTACACTAATACAGCGTTTATTATAGATAGGAATGTCCGGTAGAGAATTCAGGCATACTTTATTTTTCATTATGCGAACCCACCCCCTCGTCATGGACACCATAAGTCAGAATTAATTCAGAACTTGCCGAAGCAACAACAGACTCTTAGTGCAAGGTAAACATTAGTCTTTATATTAAAGTGGTTTTAGACATTAAAAACTTTTATCCTACATTAATAATCACTTTCTACTCCCAATATATCCTTCTATCCAATGATTGCCACAAGAGATTATACTAAATATGCAGATTTTATGTAAGTCGACTAATTTCACATTGTCTAACTTATTTTTATTCTTGCGCCAAGTATTTCATATTCCAAAATTACTCCTCAATCTAATATGCTTACACATATTAAAAGAACGTCTTATATTGGAAGAAAATATCTACATGGTAAGTCAGTTCTCCATTACATGTTACATATACATAAAGCATTTTTGCTCCTTTGAGAATCTGAAAATGTCAGTGTGAAGGGGAGCAATGTTTATAGAAAAAGTAATATTCCTTGAACCTGAATAGTGGACTCACAAAGACCAAGCAAAACAGACAGACCTAACGATGAAAATAATCAATGAAACCCTAAATATGGCGACATGGATCCACTAGTTTGTTCATTGTTTACAGCTAAAACTTAAAAGATATATACAGATGAAAAACGCAATTTTAAAAATTGGTTCAGGAAAACAGGGAATGCTCACAATAAACCAGTAATTCAGCCCTGTGTCAATTGATTTTGTACCTCCACTAAAGGAGGAAGGACCAATTTAGAGAGTGGGTGCTTAGAAACGGTTTAATATAGTGCCGAGTGATTTAGTAGATTCGCAACGGTTTACTCAAGTACTCAGTTGGATTAAGATTTGTCCTGTGGTGTGGTAAGTAAGGTATGGGCCGTGAGTGTAATTACCACTGCCGTTAGGGAATTTCAGTGTTTCAGAAGGTATGGTTAATTATCACCACAGAATTACACCCCTAAACACAGAAAGAAAATCAGCTATTATAACACTTGTATCAAGCGTCCCTATTGCCTCCCCCCCCACCTAGTTTGAGAAAGTAAGATACTCCTAACCGACTTCGCAGCAAGGAAAAATCCTATAAATAGCTATAAAACCACATATTACTCATTCGGATTTCATATAATATGTAGTTGAAAATGCAACCCCGAAAATGCGAGCCCACTCGGCCACTTTACTAAATCAATCATCACTTCAATTACTGGCTAAGTTTGAACGAGGCATTAGGAGTGGGACAAACTGGTTATAGTGAACGCGTTTCCTCTGTCATGTCAATAGGCAATAGTAAACCTATTCGAGTTATCATAAAACAGGAATAACTGGACGTATGTATAAGTCGTTACAGGAATGGGCTTCAGGAACTGGGACGGTTTACGAACACTTAATGCCAATATAGAGCAACCAAGTATTAGATCATACATTTCATTCACTGACCAGGTTTAGAATCGTTGTACAGAAAGAAATATTTGTTTTTTTTGCGAATTTATAAATGGTACTCACATTAGCTTGAAACGGATGTGTAGTACACAAGTAAAGTCTTTAATTTGTTTAATTACTAATACCCGTATGTGTTCCACACTTAGGGGTGAAATGCAGGCTATAATTAAATGTATTCACTTTTCATTTAGGAATTGAACCCAGAACTTTTGTATCATAAAACAGTTAAATAATTTTGTAATCCAAATAAATTTTTATAAAAGAATCGAAAACAATTTATGTGAAGTTACACAATCAAGTGTTTCGTTTAGAATCACACGTCTGCTATAACAAAGTTTCATCGCAATTAGACATTCTCATATTTATTCTTAAATTTAGAACATTTAATATTCATTTGAATTTCATATAATAAGTAGTTGAAAATCCAAGGCAAGACAACTCAGAACTGGCGATAATGTGAGATATTGGTTACTTGCACCGTAACAATTATTTTTCATGACAAAACAATTATTATTTCATTATCATCGTTATTTATTCTGAACTTGGTTGTTTAATAATTAACTACATTGACTAATTCACTTATTAAATAAAAATAAAACCACTCCATAGTTTTTGTCAAAATCACTTCATTTTATTTGTTGAACCAACTTGGTCACGGAGCCTTTCAAAAAAGGCTTTAACGTCAATAAATCCACGATTTTTAAAATATCTTTGATACCTGTTTGCTATAGACTCCACTATAGTGTCCTTAACGTGGGGAAGATACCGGAGTTGCCCTTCTGAGCCATATTGTAATTTTATCCAAATAAAGATTAATCGTTCAAAATTCTGAAATAGCCAACTTTTTTCTTGTTTAATTCAATTTTTGATACTTCCCGTTATTATATTTTAACACACACATGCTAAGCACATTTATACGTTTTACGGAATTAAATCATAATTCTGGGGGACTCCCCTTAGTGAAAGGCACTCATTAGCCCAAAATAATTTTCCCACATCCTATTTTATAAGTTTGAGAGCTAAGAAAAAAAAAAAAAAAAAAAAAAAAAAAAATCATAATAATAATAATAATAAGTAGATTCGCCTGTGGATCTATACTGATATATGATTTTCTGTAAATTTGAAGGGGCTATGAAACAAAAAAAAAACAAAACAGAATTAATATTAGGTTAAGAATTAGTAAGTTAAGTTAGTTTTAAGGTTGATCAAAATAATGAGCCCCATCACCTTTATTAGTCAGTTTAGTCCAGTCACGTATAATGTATATCATTAAACTTGTTTATTCATTATATAATTTTTTTAAAATAACAAAACCTGTATATAATGTAGCGATGCTGCAGGAAATACAAAATAATTTGTAAATAGACTCACCTGAGGATCTATAATTATATATAATTATCTGTAAATTTAAAAGGGCTAAGGGGGGGGGGGACCCCCAAAAAACGGAATTAATAAAAATTAATCATAATAATAACGTGTATAGACAATGTGGATTATACTTTTATAACAATCGCAAATCACAGTGTGGAATTGTCAGAAATTGTATAAAATGTAGCCAAGCTACAGGACATATAATATTGACCTGTTGCAAATAGATTCGTTTAAATAGAATCTACATTGAATTCCATAATTAATAAGATATAAGATGTTAGGTTGTAGGTCACAGTGTGGTTTAAATATTTTTCTTATGCAATTTTCTAAGAGTTTATGGTTTCGAAACTGAATTATAATTCTATCCTAAATAATTTTATTAACACTACATTTTATAAATTATTTGTATAAAGATCGGTGGCCTTCCTATTTATTTATTTTTCTACTTACTTAATGTGTATACACACACGTATATTGTAGACTGCATGAAAAGTTAAAAATTGAGTTATTGATTAATTGAGTGTCAATACTAGTAGTCGCCTATAACGGCGGTGGCCTCGCGATCTGGCCATCATCCCCACTTATATCCTGAGTGTTTGTGGCTCTTATGCCCTCTTTTTGTGTTTCGCCAGATGGTGAAACAGTAGGAGAGGGATGTGGGGGGGGGGGAGGGGCTCCTGGGCAAAATTTTGTATCTATATATTGTATTAATATCGATATGAATAGAATTGTACATATCATTTAATAAATTCTTACATCACAATTAATACCCATAGAGAACAATCCGCCCAACCTATTTTGGCGTAAAACTGAGGAATCTAAACAAAATATCTCACCACGTGATGCAGTCAATACTGCTGCACTAATAGCTCATAGAATGTGCGAGAAACATATAAAAACCGAATTCCGCTTAATAATAAGGTGATATGGATGGGGGAAGTGGAATTAATCTTAAAAATTTCAGACTAATGGGGATTATTTTTTGTGTGTTTTACTGCATTATAAAGCGATAAAAGAAATAATTTTAACGTTTTTCTCGTTAAAATTCAAATCTGAATGACTTCTCCCTCTCCTTTCTCATTTACAATCATAACAGATAAATTCAGAAAATGGCATAGGTAAAACCTTACGATAAGTCTTCGATGATGTAGTCACTGATGCCATGAATGTAGAGATCCAACAACTTCTGTTTCAGAGCCAAGTTTCCAGATCCTTCGGACAGTTCGATCTTTTCTATGAAAAGAGGTTCAATGGTGACGATGTTTAATTCAGGAATCCCTGGGAAAGAGAACGTTGGCTTAAAATTAAAATCAGCTCCAAACAAAAGCCAGAGTTCTCAATATCATCATGGCTATGGGAATTTTTATATTTAATTAAATTAAGGTAAACATTTTAAGCAGGAGGAATATCTTATATTTATTTTATATATTTATATTTATATTATATTATATTATATTTATATTACATTATATATTTCTTATATTATATTCTTATAGGAAATTATTTATAATTATCTATCGTAAAGGAGATAGGAAGTATGTTCATATCAAAGTTGAGTCTTGTCGAATGCAAATCAGTTTACATAATTACCTTTGATAAGCTGGGGTCTGATTTTTTCCAATGTTTTTTTTACGCAATCGTTGTATTTGCTGTCTGAAGTGTGGCATATGTCGAAGTAGGATTTAGCTGAAAAGAAATTTATATATTATTATTACTATTACATTATAGATCCTACTTATATGTATAGTCATATTATATAATTATAGTTTCATTTATGGTATAAAATACCTTTCATAAAGGTACTATGACAGTGAAATTCACACTAAACCCGTTATAGCTAGTATGGAGGTTATAGGTATATATAACCATATTTCCTAATATAATATTTTTCCAGCAGTAATTATATATATTTTTCTATTGTTGTTTTTGTTATTGTTAGAGGGAAATGCCAGAGAATAAAGTGCTTTTTTCATTTCAAAATATAAGAACACGGTGCAAATGCGGTTGAAGTTATAGTTTCTGTTTTAGATTTATATTTATTTCAAAATGATAATTCCGGTTAAATATCTTTACTAAAATAATTAATGACAAAACAATAACTTTCATATATTCTTCAATAATCGTTGATGACGCTTAAGAACTAAACTGCTCACTGGTAATAGTGATTATTGTAGTTTTAGATACAGAATAATATAAAGACTAAATATGACATCTGTAAAATAAGACAATTTAATAATAATACACTAGCTAACCTACATAATTGACAAAAACAAACAACACGTACACTATTATATCTATACATTTAGCTGTCAATTACCCATATACAAAACCGGATTAAATAAAACAGGTAGACCAGGACACATATTGGCAATGCGAGTGTTAGGTAATTATCTGAACTAGTAAATCGAATAGGATATAACGTTTTCTGGATTATATCACTTAATTACTACAGACACGAAGTACGAAGAGCTGAGCCGGTTTGTAATGACGTTTTAATAACGATGTTATCAACGGGAACAGGAAGAAAAATAATGTCAGGCAAAGGTATACCAAGAAAAAAAAGAGATAAGAAATTGTTGAAAGTAAAAATTTTTAGTGTTAAGTCATTCTTACTCATAGTTGACCGTTAATCTCATACGCTGAAACAGCTGGAGGCCCCACGAAATAAAATTGACACTGGTTGAAGAATGTTGGTGACATATTGTCAACGCTCCCTTATTTCCTTAGCTTGGATTACACAAGGGCATATACTACTCCCACTACTACACTCAATCAAGGGATCCAATACAGAAGTTTTTTGTAGTTAAAATAAGTTGTGTATTTTATTTACCGATTTTAAACGCGTTGTAGGCTCATTGAATTATGGTAAAAAATCGGAAATTTAAAGAAATAATTACAGACTATAAAGTGGTGATAATGATTATAAATAAATCACACTAAGATATCACAACATCCATTAAGGTGGGGCATTGTCAAGCATCAGAAATAAAACTGACCGAAAGCATTTTCCAAGGAGAAATTCTGAGTATCTTGATTCTTAGTATTTTTCTCACCGACATATAAATGTATTATAAGTGCATAATATTTCCTGAATGTGAAACATCTCATTGTTTCTGCTGGTTTATGAACCTACTTAATCGAAAAGGTATGTAAATAAAAAACATTAAGGAGACGTGTATAAGGCAGAAAAGCTTATTATATTACACAACGAAATCGTTGTAGAATTCATTTAGCTTATTACATATAGCTCTCCAAACATTCTTAAAATCAGTAATTAGCAAATACAATGGTGGTATTATGGGACTAAAGAATAACTTTGTTCCCTCAAAATTATTGGTTGATAATAGTTTATAATATTACTCTGCAGCGTCCAATTGTTCAAAAGAGAGTCAACATATTTTAAGGTTAACCTTATTTAAATTTTATAAAATTATAATGCAACGGTTTATTGGATTAGTAACATAAAACCCTAAAATTTATGACGTGCATTATTGGAATTTATAATTTATTTTTATTGATTATAGATTTAAAAAACAAACATAAAAAATTCGTGCCATCGATTTAAACGCCAGTTGGACAAAAGAATTTCAATTGTGCCAATATCAACAAAACAATCATATGCTAATGAATATTCTATGATATGGTAATTATGCTAAAATGGAAGATTAAAAACATGTTTTTCTGTCAGAGGGGACGCTAGAACTCAATCATATAACATCTTTGTGATCCGATCATGAAGACTTTTTGATCCATTTATGACCACTTCACCTTACACCCAGAAATTTTAATGTAATGGTGGGTTCGATTAGCAATCTATAATTGTTCTTTTATTTTCTAAACTTCGTATATTAGTCCACATTATGCTTTCACAGTATTAGTCATCTTGTGTTTATGTCTGCCTGACAATTCAGTCTGCGTGAGTCCCTTGTACGAGCCTGAGACAAGAAATTTTACCTTATTGATCCATTTGATATTGGTAAGAGATGAAAAATGTAGCTATATCCATAAAATATGATTACTATCTCAGAAAGTAATCAATCACTGGATATTACAAATATACATTCGCTTATAACGATTGGATTAAAGATCTTGACGTCCTCATTAACAATATATAATTTGTATTGGATTTTTATGCGATAATTATTATAGATAGTTACATGAAGTAATTAAAACAGGTATTAACATTGTGTTCACAACTTTAACTCAACTGGTTTCCGCGCGAAGTAACAACCATTGTGCTGGTCATGTGCGTAATCGTTAAAGAAACATGGTAAGCGGTTATAATATACATACATTTGATTATCATTTGATGAACATTCAAATTAATTATACATGGAAAGCGGTATTAATTCGATGTAAATAATAACAAAGCGCTTAGCTATGAGAAGTCATTTTGAATTTTTTTTTATAGTCAAATGAGTAGATTGGCCTTCCGATGGTAGGCAAATTGTGAGGAGACCTCGACTATGCATATGAATTATAGTCAAGGTAACAAATCTAAAAACAAAAAAAATAGTTTAAAATTATACATATTTATGTATTTTTTAGTTCAAAAAAATCTTTGTTTTGATAAAATTACAATCTGCGTTATTGGGAAATAAGTAATTACGACCAATGTTCTTATTCATACTACATTTACAATTTTGCATTCACTCGCTAATTTATACAGTATTCACAGAAAGATCCCAAATTGCACATGGTTTTCACCTCCCTCACGCGTGAGAGAGAAAGCGGAGTCTTAGGAAGTCCCCAATGCTCCTCCGTCAGCCGAGTCACCTGATACAAGCCAATGGTGGCTGGCCAAGAGGGTGGGAGCCACAGACCCTCAGGGCATGATTTGAGAAACTGGCAATTGCCAGGACTCGTACTGCCACGTATACGTATATAATACATAGGTGATAATTTGTGTTATATTCGATATCATCCTTAGTTGGACGATGGAAACTATAAAAATAGTTTCATCTGGATAATCTCAATTTCATCATCTACTATGTGATCATCTCAATATTCAGCAATATCTAAACATATCTGTCAATGTTTTTTTTTTGCCGCTAAGCTTTAAGGCCTACTAATGATTGTTTAGCCCACCAAGCCTTATTTCTGTTCGTTATAACTCTCTAGCATCTACCTGTTCATCTATTTTTTTTTTTACTGAAATTTATTCTAAGCTAATATTATCCTCATTGATTTATTATAGTATAAACATTCCATGGATGTTCATGAAGGGCTCTCTGAAATCATGGTTCCTATCAAGAATTCCATCAGGGTTTTATTCCTAAGTTCGGTACTATTGAATAGAGACAAATTCGCTCGTGACGAACCAAGAGCAGGGAAAATTTTCCCTTCAACGATTGATTGGGATTTCTGCTGTAAGTTAGTTGTACAGGTTATGTTAGGGGTTATTAGTGGTTTAAAGTGCACTCACATAGAAATATTTTCTAAAATTCAAATTCAAATGAACAATTAAAAATTTGTGTAATTCTAAGGTTCGGTATCATTCGAATATTTGTGTACTCACAAGGAGAATATTCATGGCATCTGAGAATCGTGATAATTACCTGTCAGTACCGGCCTTTGGGGAAATGAAAAGGAGTGGGATTTAGATTGAAGATTTCATAAAAGGCATACTAAAGGGGACATTTTTCTAAAAGCCCGACTGAGCTGATGGGAAGGCGATCAATGGAGGGCTATGTGCACGAAATGGAAATGGCTTCAAGCTCAATATTGAACGTAATATGACTGTAACCAAGATGCTCGTAAGAATGCAACATTTATGACTCAAGTACACTACGTCTTACCACGAAATTTTTTGTGAATTCGACGGCTTAGTACCCCACCTAGAGGGAATGGGACGATAATGGACGTGAACTAAGAAAGCTTGGTTTGTAGTAGGTCGAGGTTTTCAAGGACCTATAGATGACAGTGGTCAGTTTTCTTTTCCGGTTTGCCGTGTGCTCGTTTATAAATTTCTTTCCTTGGACATTATGGCTGGGCTTGTCACTTATATGTTCCGACTCCATTTTTATGCAATTATTGGACTGCGGCACCTGTATAAATACGTCTAAAAGAGTAAGCTACCCTAAAGAAATGTTCAAATTAAAAATAAGTTTATATGGTCCCTAAAAAGCTCCAAATTATTGGAATGAAAGATACGAAGCATTTATATTGACGTTAACTTTTAGAAGATTTTGTTACGATTCCTGTTTCTATTACTCGATAAACGTTTTTTTAGTATTATCTATAGCCAGATGAGGTTGATGGGATGATTAGTAAATTGAAAGAAGAAATCATTTTCATAAATGTAATTCATTTTTAGGAATGCAAATAAGTGAACAAAATCCTTAACATATCTTAATCAGCCATAATTGTGAAATTTATGAGTTAAGGATGGCTGCATGTCTTACTAGTACAAGACCTAAGTAAACTGGATGAACAGTTACACAGGATTTACCAATGAAGAGGAAATTCCTTACAGAAGCCTTGTGTGCCGACTCGAGTGTCCGCCATTGCGCCAGTGACTGTTCATCCAGATATTAGTTACTCAATGTCCGATCTTTGAAGATAACTGGATAAATTGGGCAAAGATCTTTGGAAAGCTGAGAAGCGTATTTTTCGTTAGTCAAAAGAGACAAAGAGTTTGCATTGGTTCTTGGATTTTTCGATGTTGAGTATGAAGGGTACTTCGATGAAAATTGGCCCGAAAAAGTGGTCCGTTACATTTCACTCCTGTGATACTTTCTAATAATTCTTTACGAAGCAGACTTTTATAGAGCTATCAAAAATGGTTCCAGGTTTCATCGATGGAGGAGCTTCATCACAATAGCTTGTCAATGTTAGTGAAATAGCGCATGATTTCAGTGATAATGTTTTCAAATTTGAAAGAAAAAAAGGAGGATAATTGAAGTGCAATACTCATAATCAAAACATGAGAAAGTTCTAAAAGGAGTAAACATCTAGATATTATATATCAGCTTATTAAAGATTTGTTATATAAATTTCTGAAATGCCTGATTTGTATAGGGAATTCGCGACTTATAATAATAATAATATATATTTATTATCCTGGGACTATGTATCTTAAGAGCAAACAAGTGATTTTAGACAACCCTCAGAGAGAACGAGTTGATATAAATATTTGTACTATATGTTTATCCTTTCATCCTTCTGAAGGATGAAAGGAGTGGTAAATTTGAAAATCATCAGCATACAAATGGTACTTACAGGCTTTAGAGTGTTTGGAGACCTCACGGGTAGAGGGAATATAGTAACTGAAGTAAGTAGTGCACCTATCAGGATGTCTACGAAGTTGGATTGAGGTATGTTAGGAATTGTTGCGAACTGTGTACGCCTAAAGTGGAAGGATTTGAGTAACTTTTAAGAGAGAGAGAGGAGGTTATGGCATACTGTGTCGAATGTTTTACTGAATTCAACCAGGATTAGTGTGGTCACTTATTTTGTCGACCATGACAAACCTAATGCTTTTTTTTTTTTTTTTTAGTAGAACGGCCTGTATGGAATGATGAGTTTGAAGAGAATAACAGATATGAGTTGTGACTGGGCGTGGCTTTCAGGGGGTTTCGAGAGTAAGAATAAGATAGATAAACGGCGATAATCAGAGTGGTGGGATTGGAACAGATACGACCGGTAGTGAAGATGTGATGATGGATTCTTCGTATGTATCCAGGATATGGAAAAGTGACTGGTAGGGTTAATATAATGCGATTAGTAGCAATTTTGTTAGGATATAAGCTTAGTATGAGGGGCGGAGGATTTTTTCAGGAGTAATAGCTGATAAGTAGAATTTTTCGGAGAGTAAGGTTTGACTACGTTTGGAGCAAAAGTGTAGAAAAGGTGGGCTTAAGGGAAATGAATGACTCAGGAAAAAGATTATTTAAGAAAAAAGAGCAGATAGAGGAGGGAAATGATAAGCATTTGGATATCCCGATGGCGAGCTTTTGAACAACCATTCGACCTTAGCGTCTCGGGTGAATTACAGATTTCTCAGGAAGATGTCTTGCTTCCTAATTAATGCCTGAGATTTGTTCCAAGCCATTTTAAAACTTTTCAATTGACAGTTCTCCTCCCTAATTGCTTGGTCCTATTTTGCCGGAGTCAGGTCTTCAAGAAGTTCATCTTAGGTCATGGAATTCATTATAAAGGTAAACAATCGACGAAGGAGAGAATCTAGGAACGAGGCTATTATAGGTAAGGTCGATTAGATCCTGGTTTTACAGGAAATGAACTGGATGTTGATTAAAGGAAAGGGGTTTGCCTTGGGAATCGATAGTATGGTGGTCTATCCCATTGGGACTCGTGCAGTGACACATGAGTGAGAATGGGATATTGAAAAGGTTTAAGGGAAGGGCGGTATCGAGTAGACAGTATTTGTCCAGGCTAGAAAAGAGATCCGCGTTCAATTCATCAGCAGAACTATCTGTATCTTTGTAAATAGATATTAGCTTGTAAAAGCTTCGTCAATTTCTTTAATAAAGCTATTTTCGTCGGGGATCTATAAATAATGGAATACATTAGTGTGACAAATTTCTGCCATTAGCAAGACTAAATAACGGCTTAAAATCCTAATAATAAAAACAAATTGTGTATCTCTATAATACTAATTCAGAAAAGTCGATCAATGAAATTCGGTCAGAGGTCCTGAGTTCGAGCCCTGGCCCTGTCACAATCTTTTATTTTTAGTTAATTGTTTAATAAATGCATTATTTTGGAGGAGCGTTATCTATTGGAATTTCTATAACGAGATTAAAGATGGTTAAATTAAATCAAGGTAGGCTTTGACTCAATAAATGCTCTTATAAAGTGAAGTAAAGTAAAGTTGTATCAAACAAGTTTAACAATAGCTGCAATTGACTTTATTTTTTCTTTGTGAGATTAAACCTATTAAAACCTATGTCAGCTGGATATAGCTGCCACCAAATGAGAAAATTATATTACAGCGAAACGGGGTCGAATTTTAATAATAATGTAAAAGAAAAGAGAGGGGTGTCATTAAAAAAATGCACATATTTATTGTGGTGTAATATCATTCATTAAAGCAAAAAAATGAACTCTTCAGAGTTCATAAACGAATAAAAACAAAACAAAAAAACTTTGACATCATTTTTGAAACATTAACGTTAAGGTTGTCCGTTGTCTAATCACCTAAGGATCTTAATTGTAGTAATATTAGGTTCAATATTGAGCTTGAAGCCGCCAGGGTTTCGTATTCAAGCACTTAGTCCAAATGTTTGCTCACAATCAACTTGTTAGCGCAATTGATCGCCTTCTCATCAGCTGAGCCTTTTCGAAATTTCCTATAAAAGTGCTACCCACTACCCACTATAGTAGAATTGTTTTTGATTCAG
Organism: Acanthosoma haemorrhoidale; assembly: GCA_930367205.1. NCBI lineage: Eukaryota > Metazoa > Arthropoda > Insecta > Hemiptera > Acanthosomatidae > Acanthosoma > Acanthosoma haemorrhoidale. The sequence goes on from OV884014.1 coordinate 25,128,131, forward strand.
CTCCAGATTGATATTCGTTTTCTTCAAGCCCAAAATTTAATTGAAAAAAATAAAGTTCTTCGTGGCTACCACAAGATTTGAGAGCATACAATATAAATCACACAAGTTTAAATTATTTTTTATTCTTTATATATATGTTTTAGTTATTTATTTTTGTTTGAATTGGCTACAAAAGGTTACATTCATTGGCCAAGATGGTCTAACGAATACGTTGAAGTATGTTTATTCAAAGATAACGAGTAATTTTTTCAAGCTCATTTAATAGTTTTTTAAGAAACTCATACCCGGCAGTATCTCTCGATATCGTTCATTTACTTTCTAAGTACTTTAGTCCGTAAATATAAATTTAAAAAATACAATTAAGCTATTAATTAATTTAAAAAAATTAAATTTAACCTTTAAAAAAAATGGTGAGGCTATTTTGAAGACGGGTAACATTGAAAACGGGCATTTAATAACATCCTGTCCAAGAGGGAAGGATTCTGTTAAGGTTAAACATCATATTAATATATTTATAAGGTTGGTATTCATTCTCTATGCACTTTTCGTCTGATTTTTAATCAAGGTCTACGTTCGTGCAAAGAAATCTTGTTTTAATACTTCATATATTTGCGTTCGCTGATAATCGCACGCCGGCCGATCTCCATCTCATGGCTGAACGGTCGATATAGGACGATACAGTACTACCGGGGTTCATTTCTATTTTAAGGTGCAACAAGTTTCAATATCCCATTGAATTATTAGTTTTGAATGCACATTGTTTCCTTCATTCAGTTGTTTCTTTGGCCAACACACCACACGAGTAGACAGCACCTAAGAAAGCGTTGTAGGAATAAACAATCAAGAACGGTTCAACTTCAAAAGTGCGATTCTACCCTTTTCTGTGAATGGGTATAAACTTCAAGTCAGTCTTTTGAATAAGTACTAAGAGCGTGTATAATGTCTTTTAGGGACCGATTAAGTTGAAGTACTTGAAAGCCGGCACCTAGTCCTCCTAAAATTTACTAATCTTGTAAAATTCACTTCAGGCTAACTCTTTTGGCAGTATCACCAAATTTGTTGGCGGGAGCTTCAAAAGTTTGTTTTGTAATTTTCTTTTTTTTTTATTAGAGCTTGCCAACCAACTGCTAGCGTCGTCAGAAGACGTTATAATAAATTACCTTCAAAAGTCACAGATTGTTCCAGACACCAAATTACTCTGGCCAGTCAACCTTCTCAGGAAGGAAAGTGAACTGTACATGAAGCTTTGACGTTTGTTGCGTCTAAATATTTATATCTTGGCAAAGTGAAAGAAGAAAGATGATTCTCTTCTTCAATTAAATCGTTAAACAAGGACTTCATCTTAAGATGTAATAATCGCTTCGAGTGGTTTAACATAGCATTTTTCACGAAATTGTATGCTGCTTAGTTGTTTAATTAAATAAAATAAAAATATTATGAAGTAACAATGTGTTACCTGGTTTGAGCGGTGCTGAGCTTACATACACGGAGGTAGTAACAAGAACCAAAAGGTTTGCAGACAACATTGTGAATGGGACTGAGGGAGGAAGCAGGTTCTGCCAGTTATCTTGGCCGCCACTATCCCCTCCAACCACCGATTTTAATTGCCATTTAACAATCCAAACAGCGTAAATAAATTAAATAGTTAATTCATGGATCATTAAATATACAATTAAACGAAACAGATTACGCAGAAAGCGAAGACGCATCGTACGGAAATAATTCTTTAACAACTTTTTAATTCGTCGTGACAAAAAACTGCTTGGTGTTTTTGATCGAAAGTACTTCACTGAATATTGTCTTTCCAACAAATATAACAGCTAGAAAATTAATATGAAAACGACCATTTGAAATATGTAGAATATGCAATGCTGTATTTAATATGGCATTAGCCACCGGACAAAAATGAACCCTTCAAACCAAATACAGCTCCAGAGCACTGAAGTGAGAAATTGACAATCTTAATTTAGGTCAGTGAAACATTCCCGACTTTTTCCACGATTAATTTTCGTTTCCGGTATTGCCTTTTACCGACAATAAATCCACTAATGGCGAGTTGTTGTGGAATATACCTTTAATAAAAAATTCATGTCCTGAGTCTATGTGGCTCTCGCGCTCTTCGTCAGCCTCCGACTGGCTCGTACCCGGTGACGCGGCTGACGGAGGCGCGTGGGGGACTTCCCAATACTCCGCTTCCTCCTTCGCATGCGAGGAAGGTGACAACCATGTGGATTTGGGAGGCCTCTGGGATGTTTGTAAATATTGTATGAATGAGTGAGTGAATGATGAATTGTAAATATGGTATGTTATGAAAACATTTACTTATTGTCTAATAAAGCAGATTGTAATTTTAGCACAATAAAGAATTATTTCAATCTAAAAAAAAAAAAATTACAGATAGAATTCTATACCGTACACCCATATTTATTGAAAGGCAGTTTGTCGCACAATACGAACAAACCGTACCTGAATAAAAGAGGAGCCTCTCCCTTAGGGCTCGGTAGTAAAAGACTTTAGATTGAAAATTATTGGTTTCATGATATCATGGATTTTTTCCTGGTAAAAACCATAAACTGAACTTTGTTTAAACAAAATATTGGACACTGAAGTGAAGGCACAACCAACAATAGCGGTGTTCATAATTGCCCAAAAATATCTGTTAAAATCGGTTATTCTAGTTAACGAAGCGATTTGTACGGTTTTCTTGACGTAATTTTTTTACGTATATGTATGCATCTTGTCTTTAATGTGTCCTCCTGTAGAAAGTCATAACTTTGAATCTTAAATAGCTTGATGACTCGGGAATATTATAAGGTAGAACATATTAAAACAGTTCTTATTTTCTATTAATGTAGAATACGTTTTTAGGGAGGGGTATAGGGGGGGAAATTCAACAATTAATAATAATGAGTTAGACTCCTTTTTATTTTTTCACTTGAAATTAATTTTGAGGCTAAAAAATTACGTAATTAGATCACATTTAATATACAGTAATCCCCTCCAGGCACGATAAGTATAAAAAAGTAACGTTTTATAATAATAATGAGTGCACAAGTCATGTCAGTTTGGTTTTTCCAAACATAAGGATATATAGAATAAGCATGTCACATAAATTGGGCGCCCAAACTTGATTGTTTAAGAACCTTAATTTTCGATTAATATATTATTAATATATATGTTCCTACACATCAATTTTGCGCCTGAACTGGGACTGTTTGAGCACCTAAATTTTAATAAATAGGTACTAATTGGCACACGTCCCAAGGATTGTTTAATTTTAATTTAAATTGATAGAGATTGAACACCACAGGGACTCTATAAAATGTACACATGCATATATTGTTATTGTTAACGACATAATTTAGTTATTGTTGACATTTTATTGGAAGGGATCAAAGTTCTAAGGACATTTTGTTTGGTCTGATTGATCCAGGCGTCAATGAACTCTGCGTTTATTTTCTTAATATATACTTTTTTTTCTAACCCCAAAATGTTTTTAGAAGAATTATGAACTGAATAGTATTTGCGAAATGCATATGTGCTAAAAACCGAAGTTTAAAGGTGAGTGTTTCTTAACAACTCGAAAAGGTTTAAATTTCATAAAAGGGTTAAATGTAGCATCTCTAGGCTTTTCTTCTTCTCGTCTTTACAAAGGGAACATCTTTGCTAACGACCTACAAACTGTTCTAGAGTTAAAATAGACCATTTTTGACTGAAAATAAATTACAGCAATAACCAACACTATTCTTGCCCATGGGTTGACCATACAGATGCTCTCGCACTGATTTGATATCTGAAGCAGGTTTTTTCTCTATCACGCGAGATGTTTTTGTTGTATTCAAAAGCTATTTTTAACGATTTTACGATACTTTAGCAATAGTGGGAACAATAACGATAAGTAGGAAAAATATCATTGGCATGGTCATAATATTTTCAACGCTAAATTCAGTCCTTAAAACCTTTCTTCTGTTTTGCCTATTTTTTTTTTGCGGAAAATTAATTTTTCATACCAATCGTCCATTTTCCCTACTTTAGGAATCCGGTGGAAAATTAACTAACCGATCAATTTAAAATGAAGTTTACGCTTATTTACAGTCATTCATACAATTTACAAAAGGATTTTCTCATGAATACTGACTTCCGTTTGTAATCGTCACTCGTTTTTTTTTTTTTTTTTGTCGTGACCAGCTGTAGTCACTTAACGTTTTATGGCCACTCTCCCCTTTTTCCCCTTCCCCGATTTCTTGATGAAATCACTCTTCTTGTTCGTCACTGACTTCGCCCAGATTAGCTAGAAAAAAGTTGAAATAAGTTGCTGTAAATAACGTTCTCTTTTGAACCTGACATACTAGTAAGGTGAAAAAAGCGACTTTCACCGTAAGCGGCCGTCGTACCGTTGTCAACACTAGTGAATTATACTGTCTAATGTGTTTCCAAGATAAAAGTATTAATTCTAATACGCATGTTTTCAATCATTTCAACATCTAAATTACTGCAGTCTCTGCGTTTTTTAACGCCGCAAACACAATGCCTATGACAGTATTAATGACTTCTTAAGTAATTAAGAAACATTTAAGTATGAGCTATAAAGGTAAATAAAAAAAAATATATGTCATGAGCTTTAATTACTCCAAATTTTTTTTAAAAATGTTTTTAAGTTATTAATAAATGACATTTAAATATGATAAATAGCTATAGTTTGCATCCCGATATCAAATGAGACCTCCGTGTCAAATTTGGGGGTTTTCTACGGAAAAAAAGAACGTTATTCGAGGAAGGAAGGGCAGCGGGAAATTTTGGATCATTTTCTACGATTCGATTGATAATGAACTTATACTCTATAATTATTTTCGGCTGCTACACCACGATATCCAAGTGTGGGGGTGGGGGTGCCGTTCTTTACGACGACTCGGTAAACGATTGCGTACTGCTTATTACAAAATGCGTCGATAAATCGATAAATGTGCAATCAATGACAGTGAATAACGCATATCGAACGGTTCCTTAGGCTATGGCCATTTATTTTTACCCAACACGTGCAGGCATAGATCTCCTCTGAGTATTTTTTGTTTTCTTACGCTTCAAGGCTGTATGTATATATTTATTTCAGTTATGGTTTCATTTTTGTTTTATCGTAGCGTTTTTTTTTGTGTTTATACTTTAAAGAAGATGAAATTGTATTCTATACTTGTTCAACCTGGTGTTTTTTCTTTAATCTACCAAAGCTCGTAAACCTTGATGAGACAAAATATATTGTATGGTGTTAAAAGTATTACTGAACGATTGTATAGATGTATGCATTCCCCCTCCCCTTCCAAAAAAAAATACTCATATTGAACCCGAAACTTTGAAACTTGAAAAAATAAATAAATCCCTGGGTTTATCAAAAACCAATTGAGTATAGTACAATTTTGAAAAAAGAATAATTTTTCTTTGCCGTAAACGCTACTACTCCGCGACGTGCATGACCGGTTGGTATGGATTATATAGGCAGATATTCATCTTAACCTTATAAGGGGAGTCGACAATGAAACTGACCACAAGGTGAGCCCCATCACCTTGTATTTATACATTGCATTGTTAATTTTATCATCAATCTGATATTGTATTGTAACCATACCTCCTTCGAATGCATCAGCGCATCGCAGTAAGAGGAGTAATTGTAAATTGAAATTTGTGAAATTGTAAAAATGTTAATAAATTCAGGGGTTAAGATAAAAACAAAAAAAAGAAGAAAAAAACTGACCACTCTCAGGGACACCAACAGGCTGTGACCAGTCTTGTCTTCTGACCTTAACTCTCCTTCAGCGGCATTTCCTTGTTCCTTCCGTCCGTCCCACTTCCATCTCTCATTATATCCCTAGTAGCCTTCAGCACTTTACACAGACGCTAACAAAAACTCATTTTTTTTTATGTCTCAATTTTTTATTTCGGATGGAGAGGTACTATTCCCCAGCTCCAAAGTTACTTTTTCGACAAGTTTGGAACCGATCGTAGGGACTTTTGGCGATTCCTGATACTGTTATTCAGGACTCATTATACATGAATACAGTAAATTATCATATCTCTTCACATCTCCGCATGGAAGAAATCTTGAAGAAACTGAAATTCGCCTATCCAAGAAGTAAAAAATATACATCATACAACTGACTGATAAGGGGGGCAACGTATACGTCACTCACAAATTAGCAAATGCTAATTGGATAATGCATTAGATATTGTTCAGATATAGTTTATAAGTACAGCGCTTCCCCTTGATAGATTTGAACAGTATATATATGTATCTGTGCAAATAAGATTCAATGTTATGGAATATAATCAATAACAGATCAACAGAAACACATTTCAAAAAAATATATTTAAACCCCAACAAATTTATTATAATTAATTAATAATATATATTTATGTCTTTCCTTAGGAAGTGCCTTAGTCAAAATGTCAGACAGCATTTCTTTTGAAGGAAGATCTTCTATTTTAGCCTTTTTTTTCTTCTGCCTTCTTTTTCTTTCCTTCAGCCTCTATTTTAGCCTTTTCTTCTTCTGCCTTCTTTTTCTTTCCTTCAGCCTCTATTTTAGCCTTTTCTTTTTCTGCCTTCTTTTTCTTTCCTTCAGCCTCTATTTTAGCCTTTCTTCTTCTGCCTTCATTTTCTTTCCTTCAGCCTCTATTTTAGCCTTTTCTTCTTCTGCCTTCATTTTCTTTCCTTCAGCCTCTATTTTAGGCTTTTCTTCTTCTGGCTTCTTTTTCTTTCTTTCAGCCTCTATTTAACCTTTTCTTCTTCTGCCTTCTTTCTCTTTCCTTCAGCCTCTATTCTAGCCTTTTCTTCGTCTGTCTTCTTTTTAGTCCCTTCTTGTATTGAGAGGGGTTCGTTAAACTCAAATGAATGATAAACATACTTGGGATCTCTTTTAATTCAAGAAAGCGAGTACTTGAATCTCCACCAGCTTCTTTTTGAATTTCACCTTCTTTAAACCCTAAAAAAATTGGTTTCTCCTCTATTTCTTTGAAAAGCTCTTCTTGTTTTTTCGATGAACCTTCTAGCAAGAGTACTTTGACAATCACCAAGTCGTTTTCCCCTACACTATAGTTAACATTTTGTATTTTACTACTACACAAAAATTTATCCTCCAGAAAAATCACATCTCGACTTATGTCCACTTTCCTTGTCACGGGGTTGATTAAACGGTATCCTTTGGTGTCGTTACAATATCCGATGAGAATTATCTTTTCCGATTTTTTCGATGACGATACGAAATGTTCGAATTATTCCTGAACACCGCGCTATAAAAAATTTACAACAGCGCTAATCACTAGCTCCGAGCCCATAACCAATGTTGGGGTAGTGGTTATGGAGTAAATGCAGTGGATTACATAAATATAGCTTCATTAGCGCACTAAGTACAACTGACTGATGAGGGGGCAACTTTAACGTCACTCACACATTAGCACATACTAACTGTAAAATATATTGTATATTGTTCAAATTAAATTTATAAATCCAACAATACTGACATTAAATAACCTAATGAAACTGGTTTGGAGCGTATTAAATAACAATCTCTATTGTTGGTCTTCAAGCCGGGTTTTGAATAAGTCCAATGCATGGTTGTATTTAATATATATACGGTTGTAGGATTTCAACACAGTAAAAAAAAGTGTCTATTAAAATAGAGCCACAGCTTATTATCGAATAAATGAATAAAAAAACTAATTTTATTCTGGGGTGGTCCCTAAAAAAATGAAAACGAAAACATGCATGATATGTTGTAAAATACTCATGGAACTAAATAAACTAAAAGGACTAACTGTAATGTGGAAACGTCAGTTTTGGATATCAGGAAGATCTTAAAATAAATTTAAATAAATGATAGTGTAGCGACCGCTAACTACATAACATAAATCACCCTATACTCTATTGTATATATATTATAAATTAATTTAAAAAAATGTGAATAGTATAAATAAGTCATTGTAAATGTTTTAAACAATAAAGAAGTCGGAGCTGCAGGTCAATTAGTTTAGCGCTGGAGACCCCTACCCGGGTCGGGTATCAGTGACTCAGACCAGGCCTGTCAAAGAACAAAGGCCACCACATACTGGGCTGTCATTGGCCACAACAACGAGTCCCATGATTGGGCACTAATGAAGGAAGCCTACTATAAATAGGTCGGGGTCTTGGGCTGTAATTCATTCTCCAGACGACTAACTAACTGATGACTTTGCGGCTGCACTGATGTTAGAAACTGGGCCTTCTCATTTATGAAAACCTGTGGACCTGTCTTCCTAACCTTGCTATGTTTTAGTCCGGCCTTGACAGACCCCACACTCTCCTAGTGGGAATCTCTGCCTTCGCCTTGCTAAAACTAGCAGCTCCTTGGGAGAGACCTCTCCCTCGCGGACGACGGTTGTCGTCACCCTGCGAATTTACCTAGCAGTGTCTCCCACGGCAATCCAGTCTGATTCTCTCCGGTTCACACCCGACTTTGGGATCCGGACGGATTTCGCCTACCCTGAGATACTGAGTGTGAATTCGTGGTCATTCCAAGACCACACAAACTACCTACACTACCTACCCTATACCTCTTCTCCTTAACATAGTGCATTGTCGGGGCACATACCTATAAAATATGGAGTCAGATAGTAAGACCGTCATGAAACTATTGTCCAGGTCATAAACTTAATCAACTCTCACTTCGTCGCCAGGGTTAGGGTAACTAGGCACCCTCGTGACGACCCGACAGATAGCAAGGGGATTAGCGAGTAGTTTTAGGAGTAGAATTCCAGAGGTAAAACTATTCACGCTCTGTCAAAAACAGGATCCTCTGTGGGACGGATGAAAAACTTTTACCTCTTTTACGATATTTAGTTTTACAGGATTGGATGGAGCATTTGAATTGAAGGATTAACTGTTTAAGAATAATGATGTGGGAAATAACATGACCCTTTTTCCATAAAAGTGTCTGATTCTAGGTTATGACTGGCTATGCCAAGGGTACTAATAGTGTGAAAGTGTTGGATAGGACGGGAGATTCATTTTACAGATTGGGAGTTATGGGAAGGGTTTAACAAAGGGTTTGGACCCGTCAGTTGCCTCCTTAACTATTTTGCATTGAATTTCCGCTTGTTCTGTTTGGCTCAAATATTGTCCAGATCCTCTAGAATCCTATGTAAACTTCATTACATAGGTAAATGAAACTGAAAGCGAAAACTGATGTTTAACATTCAGGTCTTGTGGCTTGTCCTGTTGGTAGCAATCCACTTATATTTATGAAATTGAAATAAAATCATTGCCCATCTAGGTATTCGAACCCAGAACCATCATCTCATGAAGTAGCTAAGCTAACCACTACACCATGAGAGTCCACTACAATCTTAAATTTTCTCTAAATGCAAGGGGAATATGTAAATGTTTTAATATGGTGTATATGTATTTTAAACCGATACTTGGAAAGGTTAAATGTTGGAATAACAGGGTTGGTTTTTTCTTTGCATCATTGTTCATTTAAGTCCTTTTGTCCTCCCATTTATGGGACATAGGGTGGGATGTTCTTTCGAGGAAACGGCAACAACTGCTTCTATTTACAGGAATAAATAAATAGATTAGGAGCGATTTGAACCAAAAATTTCATAAAATGTAGTTTCACCAAGTGCATCATAGGAAACGGGGGATAGTTTACGGAGTAGTTATAAAACTTCTAATGTATTTTTTAAAAAGTCTAAAAGCTGAAACATTCAGTAGGAACAATATTTTTTTTATTGAATATGAATTATTGACATATGTGAAATTACACAGAGTAATAGTTAGAGTTTTTATATCTTCTTCTTGAATAATAAATAAAATTTGTGAAAAAAAAAAATTGGAGAAGCTATTCAATAAATAAAATGTACGTACAAGCATAGTAGATTGATATCGAAAGAATATTCCATATGGTCAGTTTATATACACACTCATGGTAATTTAAGAATTTTGTGTTTTGGGTTACAGGTTATGTAGAAGCAATGCCAAGTAAAATATGAAAAGAAAATCTTTTGTTCCGACACTACACAACACACCCGTGATGAAATGAAATACCAGGTATTTGCTTTATAAGCCTTATTTACACCTGTGTTATAATTAGTCATAATTTATTTTGGTTAAAAGTTCTCCTAACAACTATATAAACGCAAAATATATATTACAGTTGGAAAATATGTTTAGTGAAATAAATATCTCTATATTTACGAGCAAGAAATGGAATAATCTTTAAATTAAGTAAATATTAGATTGACGTGTTCTTCTTTGACATAAACCGGCAGCTAAAACAAAAATAGTAAATGTGTTATAACCCAAGATTAAGAGTTTCGATGTGGCTGCGAAAAATAACCAAGAAACATAATCATCAAAAAAAGTGCCTACAGAAATCATTTATCAGGAAGTAAGGGTCTTTAATTAGATACATAGAACTTTTGATGCCCAAGCGATCAATCAAAGACACAGTCGCGTTTGATGTAGTTATGTCGTTTTGTCATCAGATATATTCTATATGTGAAATTTCATATCTCAAGAAGACCCAATAAAGTATTACTTCGGTTAAATAGGCAAAATATCCTATGAATTATTTTGAAATTGCTATGCAAAATTATTAAGCTAAACCCTGTTTTTATTTACAAAATTTAGCAATTAACCAAATAAGGAAATTCTTAGGACCGAGATTCTTTGGGTCATTTTGGGAATAGGGACCCCTTATTGTTTTTAATGATTTCTCTAGTCTATTATCTGTAAATGAAAGGCTCGGGGAAAGTGTTTAGTTAAAGATGTTTTAGTGTTTAAACTTATTTATTCCGGTGCGGGTGTAGGATGCCCACATGTCATATATAATGGTTGTACCGGGGTGAATACATTATGTTATTGTTTTCAGTATTGTTTCCGATGTACGGTCTACATGAAGCATTGCTTATCTTCCCGACAAACACCTCCGAAGACCCATTGATTAGGATAAATTCTACCAGCGTGATTTTTGTGCCGAGAAAAACCCGATTCGTCTATCTCAATGGTTTTCCCTGGGTCTCCGATCTTTCTGAATTTTTTTATTAAATGATCAGCGCAAACTTCTTGAAATATATTTTTCCATTCTGTAATAGTATCGGATGCTAATCTTAATTCCTCTTGACAAAATTTAGTAGATGTATATTATTTTGTCCAGCAGTATAGCAAAATAACAAATTTATTAAGTAAATGGAAAATTACTGTTTTCCAAAAATGTTTTTTTTCAGCCTCTCAAGTTGCATATCCAGCTATCTTTTTTGCCTAGATAAAGTTTCATTGATGGCCATTAGAAAACATATTTTTTAACTATGTAATACCCCTTTAGATTGAAGAAACAACACCGCTTTTTCCTTCGTTTCTACTTCAGCAGCTAAATCAAATAACGGCATGATGTTTCCCTTTAGGATCACAAAACTAAACTGAAATATTATCAGGTACCAAGGTTCATGAAGATTGGACAAAGTAAACATAAATATAGATAAAAACATTACAGGAAAGGTCATAGGTGGAAAAATAACTAAAACAGTGCTAGTTATCAGTGGGATCCTATTCCCAAAAAGACCCAATTCTTTCTCCAAAACGTGACAGATTAATAGTGGTAGCCACAACACCCCCCATAACAAGTCTACTCACCTCCCTCCCATTCAAACATCATAAACTAGATGAAAAACCTATAGCAGCTATAAATATGTTTGTACAATAAACTTTTAACAATATAGCTCCTGCTTGTGCTCTGATAAACAGACCATGGCTATCGTGTGTGTCGATAATGATAAAAAATATGTCTTCTGAGATTATATTTTTTTTGGCCAACCCTTTAAAAAAAACTTGGTTTTGTCGTGTCATCACGATAAAGAACCATTTCTGATTGGCTGCCTGCTATCACGGATTTCTCGAACTGTTCCGTGAATGGTCGGTTATCTTTTTAAAGTTATTTTTCGAGTTATGCCAAAAGTTGACAAAGTGGGTTGTACTCATTTCCCTCTTCTCTAATTTCTCATTTTCTTCTAAAAGCTGCATTTCAACCCTTTTAGTATCTTCTTTACAAAAGTCATAATTCATAAAGTCATAGTTCAAGGTAAGGTTTATCACTTTATTTATTTGATCTTCTTATCTAAGCAACCTGAAAATTCAAACCTATTTTATTTTATTATATAGCTGCCTGATGGTTTGAGACTGCACAGCGTGGCAACCGTACAACTGTACTTCGTATGCTACGGTCTATTTGTTGATGGTCTTGACTCCAGTCGTAGCAAGCCTAATATACCAACTCGCTGCGGTTCACGCGTTGCGAGCAGCTGACATGCCAGTTGTTGTTTTTTAGCTCAGCTTTTTACATGTTGACGGCAGCTGCCATTTGCGCATGAGGGTCGTTGCGAGTTCATTATTTCTTTAATACGGTCCTTGTTCTGTAACAATGTCGTGCCTACGAGGCCATATACGAGGGTGTACCCAAAAAAATCGAACTATTTTTGTACAAAGTGATGTATTTAATATTTTTTACAGAAAACCTTTAATTTCCTTTAAAGTACTTACTTGTCCAATCTTTTATTCCAATGTTTGAAAAAATGTTTAAATTCCTCTTTTGCGATGCCAGTCAGCGCCTCTGTAGTTTTTTATTTACTTCACGCGTGAAAGAAACGTTAAGTAAAAAATCATTATTATAAGTCAAAATCCTTTTTCTTTGTTGCTTCATTACTTGTTCTCTGTCTGCAGTTATAGAGGTTAAGATACGCTTTATTTATGCGGTTCATTTTAGCTTCACCCGTGCTCACCGGTTCTCCTATTTATATATTTAAATTGTTTTACTTTACATGATTCGTCGTTTGTTATTATTACTAATGTGATAATTGTCATATATCTCGTCTTTGTTAATGACGAGTTTTTACTGGCCTTGTGTTTAAACTGTATGAGCACCGTGTGAGAGGGAAGGGGGTGAGTTGCTAGTGACACCAAAAATCAGTAACTCGTATCCGACTGGATTACAGACTTGTATATGATATGTGAACGCAATGAAAACAGCTGTACTGTAGTACCTAGAACCGTTCCGACTCCCGCGGTAGCTTGGGCAATGAACTGTTTCCAATGCACCTTTGGTTCCCTCTTCTTCAATGTTATCAAGGCTAAAAGACCTCCTAACCTTTACAACTTCCTCCAATAGACACCAACTATCACGATAAAGAACCATTTCTATGGATACTTGCGATAACATAAAATGTATTTCGATTACATTTGGTACACCCATTAAAACAAGTCCAGTAACAGACATTTACAAATTTGATTGTAATAGCCCGACAGACAAGTTTCCTGTACAATATAATGTACAAATCCTACAGGCATTTAATCTGATGGCTTCTGATTGGCTGCCTGCTTCCATTCATTTCCTTCCCTGTTCTCGTGAATGGTCGGTAATCTTTTTTCCTAATGACTGCCACATTTCGCAGCACTACTCATAGTTTGGATGGCCAATACACCTTTGGTTCCCTCCTCTTAAATACTATCGTGGCTAAAAGACCTCCTAACCTTCACAACTTCCTCCAATTGACATAAACTATCGACCTCTATTACCTTTCTCATAAATATACTTCTTTTGGCCGACATTTTTTTATCCCTACCACAAACCTTTGGAATTCTATCAATATTCGTCGTACATCAATTCTCCTATTTTTTGAATTTCCCAGCTCCTTATCTCCCTCCAAACTAACCATTCATAATTTGCCATTAGAATTATTTTGTATTAATTTGATTCAGTTCCTATTTTAATACGTCCCAGCAACCCCTCATGCTCTTTCCCCCCTTGTAATTATTCCTGTATTTTCTTAGTTGCATTTTCAGCGAAAATCGTTCACCCCTACTCATTTATTATTTTTCTTGCTTAAATCGTATGCTGTTGGTTTAGTGTAGTCACCACGTATGTGCAAAGACCCTTTAACATTTATAAGCTAATCACATCAGTGTAATGTTATATAGTTTTTCTTTTGTTGTCAACCAGACATACTTATTTCTTCTGTTTTGTTCTCAGATAACAACGTCCCGGAATAAAGTGTTTTTTATTTTTCGTTTTCACTGCGAGAGAGTTTGATTTAGAATCGTAAGGACGACAGGTCTTCATTTTACTTATATGGGATTATTCTACCTTATGTCGGCAGATAACATTCTTAGGAGCAAGCAACCTCTTCGGACGCGTTGCCTCATCGCTACTCCGACACTCTCCTTCGGTAGGCAAGCTAAAACTCTACGACGACGTGGGCGCCGTTGGTCCCGAAGTCTCCACCAACGAAAGCCACTGCCAGGTACAATGGATCAAGGGCAAGGAGCAACTCACCACAGCTCTTGAGGTGATGAATTAACAGTAGTATTTATATAGTAATTAATAGTTCTCCTATGGAATCCCAATGTCTTAATTTTCCTTAGCCGGAGAAAATAGTTATTGATTGGTCCGGAACTTAAACCCTGGATCACCTGATACCTGCTCGGGCTCTCTTCCAACTGAGCTAGCCAGAATTTAACATACTTTTTGAATTTTTCTAATTGTTGCCTCAGATTTGTCCTAGTTAAATCTAATATACTGGTGAATAGTAGTGAGCATGGTTTTATATAATTGTAGTTTAAAAAAACAAAACACAAATTGCATATTATCAATCAGGACGTCAAGGTCTGTAATTGAATACCTTAGTAATTTTTATAAAAATAATAATCAGTTTATAACCAAGTAAATAAATAATTGATTTTGCATCGAAATTGATATGATAATACGACAGTGCGTAGATATTATTTGTATAACTTCCATCCCCTGTAATTGTATCTCACACTTTGTTTTGGATTCTTGTTACTTTGACTCTTTAAATAATAAGTAATTTGTCGAAATTCCTCTGTTACACATACAATTGTAACAATTATACATAATATTATTATTATAATCGTCTTTATAACTAATCCGTTACTTTCCAGGGCTCAGACATCATTGTGATAGGAGATGAGTGTAAAGTGGTACAAGAAAATGAAAAAGATTCGCTGCTTGCTGCAGCGTCCAAGGTGGTCGATTACTCATTCGCGATTGCTCACACTGTTCCTAAGGTAATGCCATAATAGTAGTATGTAGTATACAGTGTATAGTGTGTACTATACAGTTCGTTACCTATAAATAATTGGCTATTTTAGTTTTAAGTATTAATTATATTTTAGTGTTAGTCTAGAGATTCTCCGGAGTCTGGTTACTACATGTAATGAGCCCATGTGATATAAAATCAAATAAAGAAATTGTCTCCTTAAAAATAAATAAGTTATAAGTTAATATTGTTCTATATTATCAATTCTTGCGTAAGAGGTAGCGATATCATGCGTGTGCATATAACATATAAGTGAACTAAAGTAGCTATAGCTTTTCTTAGATTTTAAGAAAAAATGTATGTATTTGAATTTATATTCATGGAGGAACTGAGGAATGATATATTACTTCCTATTAGGTAAGCTAGAGAGGCTCCCAAAAGTTTTGAAAATACTATACCCACAAAAGGGGTTTTACGCTTACCTGTTTCAATACCTTTGGGCTGTAACCTTCACGGATTCAAATGCTTCTCAATAAGTATTTATTATACGTTCAAATTTTCAAAATTATGTTTAAATAATCCATGCGAATGGTGGATTACAGGCCATGCTTGTGGTTGCAGCATCACCATTGAACTTAATGGTCCCTCTGATCGGGCACGTCTTGAAAGATCTCGGTTGCTACGATGGTCGGAAGCTCCTTGGCATGACGTCAATAGACACCCTGAGGGCGAATGCTCTGTACTCAAACTACGTGAGCCAGACCAACGCAATTCTGCCCGTGGTTGGAGGGGTATCGCCTCAGACCCGAGTGCCCATCTTCTCCCAGGCAAAGCCAAGCTTCTCCATACCTGAGGTGAGCTTATGTAGATATATATGTTTACATTTGTAAAAGTAAACACATACTTGCAACTATTATTCTAGAAAGCAGAGGCTAAACAAAATTGTGTTAGATAAATATGAGTTATTCAAAGTAGTTAAACTCTCTAAACCCTCGAACTAATTATATAGAACTTGATTGAGTTTATATTATAATCATTAACATGTTATGAAAAAGTGGATTTCATTGGAAATCTCTTAAGGTTGGAGAAAAAAAATCATGTTAGATTTTCAACCCATTTATTCTGGATCTGATAAAAAGAAAGAAAAATGAAATATTATTAAGGATGGTATGAAAATCAACATCCCTTCTCAAAGATCAAAGGTGTGATTCATCCGTTGATTGAATCCGGTAATATCAGTGCAGAAGCGATTAAAATTAGTTTTCTGTTTAAGTTGCACCCACCTTGCTTCATGTAACTTTCCCCATCTAATCCTGCTTTTTTGCTGTTAGGACATGAATGAGAATAAGTATGATACCAATCTAACATATTTTTTTCATCAACCTATCCCTAACTAACCCCCAATCCCATGTGATTCCTTGGCTAACAATGAACTTACTGCATTAACATGGACAATTTTTTTCCTTTTCATTCCAGGATGACCAGCACCAAATGATAGAAGAGATAAAAAGTTTTGACCTCACAATTCATGACCAGGATGAAAAGACGAGTGCCATAGAACGAGCCTACGCCACAGTGCGACTGGTTCATTCGGTGATCTCTGGACTCCTGGAGGAGCCGTACGCTGCGGAGATGGCCCTTGCGAAGACCTCCCTCATACCGGAAGTCAGCTACTTCTCCCTACCCGTGGACCTCGGCAAGTCAGGGATCGAAAGGACCTTTGGGCTGCCGGAGCTGTCACCTCTCGAGTTGGAGATGATGGACTACGCTGTCATCAACCTCAACAACGATCTGATGAAAGCTCACGATTTGTATTCAACGTTTAAACCATGCTCGGAAATGGTCAAGAACATCACCTACTCTTCGGCGAGCACAAATCAAGTCGAAGGACCAGTTAAAAATGATGCCGGAAAATTAGTAAGTGGTTTGAATTCTCCTCACCATCAAGCCAAGAAAGAGAAGTCTCTCAGAAGGAGAGGAACTGCAAATCGTAAAAAGGCAAGTAAAAATAGGCCTAAATTGCCTATTTTGCATTGCCCAGCGCCTGATGTTGTAATAGATATACAAAAAGCGGAAAGATTTGGCAGAATAGAACGAGCACATAAGAAACTGGTAATCAATCAGCTACTCCCACCCAAAAAACAGAGCGAGCTTCCAGAGCTATGCTCTACCAAGGCAAGTGGAAATGACCTTAATCTAATTTTAGACAAAACAACAAACGATTTTAATCCACTTTTTAAAATCAACAAATATACAGATGATACTAAAACAAACAATAAAACTACAACAGAAGATGGATCGATTCCCCCCAGCACTGTACAAAAATACATAAAACCACAGGTGTCATGCAATGAAAACGTTGATGACATTATGAATTCAGATAAAAAAGATGCTCTAGAAAGTATCGACTACGCTAATAGGTGGAACGATAATAATAAATTAAAAAAACATGATAAGAAATTTTTCAAAAATACTATAAATTGCAAACAAAGTAGCATGAATGAGAAAAATGATGCGTTCCGTGATTCAAAAAACCAAATGCGAATAAAAATTAAACGTGAAATAACAAAGTCCCAATCAGAAAATATCATCACTGCTAAGGATATTTTGGAACGAAAAAACATTACGGCAGAAACGAGCTATAAGACTGCATCAAATACCAAACGAGAAATAACAAGAATCGTAGCAGAAAATAAAAAAAACGATGAACCAAAAATTGTACATACATCTAAAAATAGTACATCGTCGTTAAATAATAATGATATGAAAGAAATTAATACGATTGAAGAAGTAAATTGTGAAACAATTGTTAAAAACGGCAGAGATAATGAAAGAAACTTTGAAGAAAATGAAATTTCCGGTAATAACGATGTCATAAAAGAGTGTAGCCAAGGTATTGAAACAAATTCAAAGAATGTAAAAGATAATTATAGAGAGTTGATTGATCGTGTAGAAAACGAAGTAGGCAACACAAAAGATATTGCAATTTTCAGCAATACTAATGTTACAAAAGGAAATAACGAAAAAATGGATAGGAAGAGAGAGTCGGAAGAACGCCAAAGTATTGAAATAAGTAACAGAAAAACTACAGCAATTGACATTAGTAAAGATTTTATAAAAAAAAGTGACTTACAGCAAGAGATGAATTGCAAAAATAATTTACAATTCGATTATATTAGTCAATCAGACAAGAGTGATGAAAACAAAATTAACGTGCATCAACCTTTGTCTGCTGATAAAGTTTCAGGGGAAGTGAATATAGTAAAAGAAATGATCGGGCAACATAAAAACGATTCTGTTATCAGTAATGATGTTTTAGAACAAGAAAACAAAGGAGAAAATGTTTGTGAAGGAAATTTGAAAAATGAATCTGGATCAAATACAGAGGAGATCGGGATAAGCGAGGAAAAAGAAACTACCAAAATGAAAGCATTAGTTACAGGGGAAAATAACAAAATAAATTGTGAAGGAAGTGTTAACATTTCAGAATCTTTCGAAAATGACAAAACAACAGTTGCTAAGAGTAGACGTTTTTCACCTGTTTCGGAACAAGGGGACCAATTAAAAGAAACAAATGCTGTGAAAAACATCAATGAGCCAAATAAACCAATCGACTCCACGAAAAAAGAAGAAAAACAGATCAATACAAATCAAGTACTGATTGATAATTTTAACGTTTTTGAAGAAAAATCAACTGAAGAGATAGTTCCGAAAGGAGAGCATGAAGATGCGGTTGTCGCTGATACAAGCGGTTTAAATGCAAGTCAAAATGAAGAATTTTCGGGTGAAAAGCTATTCCGGGGTCAGTTGCCGGGTCAAAGCAATAAAATAGTTGAAATTGATGCGATGGAGAAGCTTGAAGAAATCGAAAGGCCCTTGAATGAAACAAAAAAAGAGTCACATAAATTAGAAAGTAGGAACAATTCATACAACAAAATTAATTTATCTTTGTACAATAGCGATGCCCAAAAACAAGGAAATATAATTAGAAAAATAACAAAGCAGAATCTGAGACCATCTTTCAAAGAGTCAAAGGATAATTCGAAACACGAGGGAAAGGATAATAAGGAAACAGTTGAGCAATCAGGATCTATTCCATTGGCGAAAAATATCCAGGCGTTCAATTATCAGCCAAAACTCGCAAAGGGCTCAAAAAATATTACAAATATAGATGATATTCTACAAAATTTTGTCAAAGGAAGCGTCCCTAAGAGAAAAACAGTGCCGAACTCTGAACACAAGAAGCAAGAGGAAAATATTTATAAACAAGACAACGTCTACATATCTCATGGTTATTCATCTAAAGATAAAGTGGGACAGCCTTCTGTGTCAAATCAGGTTGTTGATTCAACTAAAACAACTATGAACGTTCAAACTTTAAGCGGCAAGTCCTCAATAGATTCCCAACCATTAAATGATAAACGTAATGACCCAAAAAATGATCAGACAATCATGCAACCTGTCATCGACTCTCTTGTAGGCCAAACCAAGAAATTACCTCTTCCGATTTTAATAAAAAATGCTAAAACAGCTGAAGATAATAACTTCCACAAAAATCTTTGGTTAAAAAATAAAATGCAATCTAAACTAAATGAAAGTTCCCCTACTAAAGTAAATTTAGACAAAGTATTAGAAGATAAGAATGTGTCAGTTAATTCATGCGACATCCTTGAATCATTTACGCAAAAAGAAATTAAAAAAAATAATGCAGCAAACTACAAAACTGACGATTTGAAACCGTTAACTTATACACTTCAAACTAAAAGTAAAAAAGATGAACTTTCAAAGAGGTACACGATTTTAAAAAAAGGGGAAATTTGTAATATGGTCAAAGAAGATATTAATGCTAACGAGATCAAAGCTAAATTGTACAATAATGTACATGTGAGATTCCCCACTAATAAATGTAACAAAAATGAAATACGAAGTGGAAACAATCCAAAAAATTTACCAGCCGAATTGAGATTTAATAAGAATAAAAATATAAGTACTGTTGATCCAAGAAAAAATAACATTCCACGATCAATTAGCGAGCGCGACATGTTAGTCCACTTAAAGCAAAGTAATAGCAATCCATTGCGTTTGAAGAATACGAGTTTTTTGAACTTAATGGTAAACAGTGGTTCCAAAGGGACTCCTACACTAAGTGATGCTTCTGATGCCATCAGGATACGTGGATCACACAATGCATCCTCTATACATGAATCTGCAAAGATCACTGATACAGAAGATCGCAAATTGATAAATCAACAGCTTATTAAAAAAGCCAAACACCAACTTAACATGACCAAGATAAAAAATTGCAAAAAAGTATGTGGTGGCCTAAATGGAAAATTTCCAATTGTTTCTGATGATTCCATTGTTGATAAAGATGTAACAAAAAATACCTTGCCTATTGAATCGTCTGAAAATTCTATCGCGCAACTAAAAAATAAACTCCAAATTTTAAAGGATAAGTACAAATACAAAAAAAACAATAAGCCAAAATTTAACAATTATACTGTCTCAGAGGAAAAAATAGAATTTTGCGACGGAACAAAAAACAAAAAAATAGGAATAGAAACTACCCATGTTAACGATAAAAAAAAAAGTAACGATAGGTACATATTGTCCATCCCCGTAGGTAAAAATAAATCCGAACAAAAAATTGGGTCTGATTTGGCGATAAAAGAAGGAAATAAAAAGGACATAATACTTTCTTCTAGTGAAAAACCTTTAAAGGAAATGTCCCATGACGCAGTAGAAATAAAAAGCACTAAATCCGACAGTTCAGTCCTAAACGATAAAACAGAGTCTTCCATTGGCGCTGATTTAAAGAACAATAAATCGGAAGAAATTAACGTTGTTCTTGCCAACAGTGACAATATTAGTTCCACACAAATTGGGGGAAAACAACCAGATTGTTTACTTACCCAGTCAGTTGTTACGGATTCGTCTAGCAAAGCTTCTCAACCAGCAGATAAGCCCATTTATTTAGAAAAGGCAAATGTGGTACATGATGAAAAGTTGACATCTGTGGGACATAGCTCAAGTGAAATAGAAGAAAAGCTACCAGTGCCTGCAAAAAATACAGAAGGAAAATCCACTTTAACTAAGGAGACTACAAAACCAAATGAAGAGTTAAACGTCATTGATAGGGCAATAAAAACGCTTGGGTATCATAATTCACAAACAAACAAAAAAGTATTAAATTCCAGATCTCCAATGTCTAAAAAACACTCCTTTACAACTCCACACAAAAAAAGTATTCATTCTTTTCTTGACTCTTCAGTCAAAGAAACAAAGAAGAGTTTTGACAATTCGAACATATATATATTACGAAAGCTTTCACAGGAAAAGAGCGCTTTATCAAAATTTAAGCAAATGCCGAAAAAAAAATCCATCGAACCAAAAGCCCTCAAAATCTTTGGCACACAACCATCTTTCAAGAGTATGGTGAAAAAAAAAACAGAACATAAATCTCCCGATGAAAATCCTGTAAATCATAACTGCAATAAAACATTGCTTTCTGATGTTAAACTAGAATTCAAAGAAATAAACAAACTACTACCAAAGCTCTCCTCCGCTAAATCTCAGCTCCTTGCCCCAAACTGCGAAAATAAGAATATTATCAGGAAAAAGATACTGCCTGGTTTACTTCACGCTGTTAAACCATTCAAAAACTTAAATGTAGATTCGTCCAAACTAAAAAACAATATTTATGCACGGTGGACTCCACAATCATTGATGACAAATAAGCATAACATTAAAACAAATTTGGAAAGGGTTGTGGACGAGCAAAAAGAACGATCACAGAAAGATCCTTTCGCAACTGGAAAAATTAGCATGACTACGAATCTGTTTAAGGAATATATGAGGAAAAACAGGAATCACGATTTTACTAACTCAACCACAGATACTGATAGGTCCTTGATTCCCTTGGCTACAGTTTCACAACAAAATATAAAAGGACCTAGACTGGCCCTTAGTGCATTGCAAGCAAAGTCAGATCACAAAACAGTAATTAAAAACGATGTAATTTTCAACCACAGCCAACTAAATACAAATAAAACCAATAGGGGAGATAATATCTTTCTCCCAAGCAAGTCGCCAACATTCCCAAAGACAGCAGTCGGTGAAAAAGTGACTGGAACATCGCAAATCTCAACCTCGAACAAGCCTAATTTAGTACCAGATAAAAACATATTAAAAATTCAGACACCAAAAACACACAGCTCCAATAGTGTTTATAAGCCTTATTATTCCAGAAAAACTCAAAACAGCATCTCTTATAAAAAAACAAATAATAATTTCAACAAATTCGGCAATCCTCGAAATATGACAGTGCATGGTAAGCACATGGAGGAAGAAACAAAAAAAATGCATCTTCTACAAGCATTTAAGGACCAAGAAAATACTGAAAATAAATTCGAAAAATTGCAAAAGGTTTTTAAAAAACAATTGAATTCAGAGAATTCACTGGTCAAGTATTCTACCACCTTCACAAAAAACCTGAACGCAAAGAAACCTACCAACATTCAACAGAAAAAAATACACTTGTTGAAGGCTTATTCCCAGGAATCATTGAATAACGATACGTTAGAAAATAAACCTGTTCATCTTAGACCGTTATCTGCACCCCCAGCATATCACCCATCATTTCCTCTAACAAAACCCAAAAACCAAGAAAAAGAAAAAAAGAAAAACTATTCTGAACCCACGCTAAAGAAGAGATGGACCCAATTATTAGACATATTCCAGTCTGTGATCAAAACTGAAAAAAAGAATTGGGAAAAAGAGGTTCCGGCTCAACACCTGTTGTTTACAGAAAGTTCAAGTCATGCTAACGACAGTGCGGGATCAGTGAGTGATGGAGGTCCACGAAGTAATTCACAAAGGAACCAGTCATCTGCCAAGAGGGTCCATTCTTGCCGCAAGACCCAGTCACTCCATAGTTACAAACCGTCTCATGGAGATTCGTAGCACTACTATAACCTGGTCAGACAGGAGTCCATGATGTCTCTCGTTGTTATGTCTTTCTGTCAACTGTGTATTTCGAAATATATCTTGTCAACAATTCCACCAATTCACTAGTTTTGATTAACTATCATAGTACAGTGAAAGTTCCAGATTCGAATGAGTTTATATGTTTAAGTTTTTAAGCAAACCAATCGACAGATGAGCTCGTTTTGAAAATTGTATAGTAACTTAACGATATTCTCCACCTTAGAACTTTTTTGTTATCTTAGGCAGCAGACATCTGTCTCAAGTCGTTCTACCATTGGAATAAAATCCAAATGATAACCTTGCTATTCAATGTTAGAGTTCTTCTAAGTCGGTGTGAAGGAAAAAGAGTTTTCGAACGTAGTTCTTGGAATTGGCGGTATAAAGCTAAACGAAAAGAAGGTTGCAAAATTCGAAGTCAGGAAAATCTCTGTGAAGATGATACATATTTGAAGACTTTAGGTGGCAATATTTAGTCTGATTTGAGTGATTTACAGATTAAAGACCCGAATTGACTTAGGGAAAGAGACAATCGTAGGCATAGAAATGACCTTCCAGTAAGCACCAGTGGTTCGTAATTGGATATGCTTACTACTAAGTTAGATAGCAGCGTGTCGACTCCCGGGTGGAGGTTAAAACGTTGCCAGCTACACTTTGGTGTTCCTTTGCACTTTGATCAGAGATGTCTTTTCACAGTCTCTGTCTGAAAGTTCGATTACCAATAATATTGCTACAGAGCCTGATACTTCCTACGTTTTGTTTAAGAATCCATATAATAATAACGCGAATGTAGCAACGATCTTTACAGGGTGTGTTGTGGGGGTAACAGTCTTCATATCTTTCTATACATTTCCTCCAATTATAAAGGCTGGAATTTCCGGTTAAATTATTCTTCTAAAGAGAAAAAAAGTAATTACAACCTCGGGATTTGAAACCGGGACCTTCTTAATGGCATTCAAATAAATTTAAACTTCTCGAAGTTATTCATTATGGTTATCTCAATTGGACAAGAGATGTATGACTAATGAATGGTATAATAAGAAAGAATAATCTGTTTGTCTTATTCTTCGGTTCAATGCATAAGATAAAACAAACTTTCCACTATTTTTATAATTTCGTATCTCCTTGAAATTGCTTATATTACCTTGATGTAAAAAATTATACTTAGCCAGGTGATTGCTTGTTGGTTAGAAATTATTGCATTTGTGTATTTTGAATCAGTTACACTCTGTAATAACACCATTTTTTCAAAATTTTCTATTTTCCAAGTGGTATTTTCTTTTTCAATTTAAAAATAAATAAAAAGTTATTGATCCTCAACTAGACAATGTATTCTTTGAGATGTGTCAGTTTTATGTATGCTACGAGATGCCCTTTAACTCAGATGACATCAGTTTCAAAATATACTTACAGCCACTTGATGAAAAAAAGCTCTACAGCAGTTACTACTTCGTTAACAGAAAAGTTACAGAGCCGAGATGATTTTTTGAAAAGGAATTATGTTTCAGTTGGAGGTAAGAGGGATAAACATTTTAATCTCAGGAATATTGACTATACAAGTGCAATCAATCAATGTAAGGAGATATTCAAAGAGGTAAAATTCTCTGAGTTAGCAAAAGCCCCACAGCCCGCTTTTTGGTACTGCTTCAGTAGTTTGGTACCATTTGTTTTGCCAACTGCATCGTGTCTCCTTTTTGGTTATTCGCCATTTCTGGTAGCAGCGCAGCTTACTTATGGTGCTACAATATGTTCATTTATGGGAGGAGTGAAGTGGGGCTACTCCATGAATGACGATTCCGGGATGACTTGGCAATCTCTCGGTTTGTCAATCGCACCCCAGGTGCTTGCATGGATGAGCCTCCTGATGCCAAGGACTCTGGGCATAATTATGGTTTGCGGAGGTCTGCTTGGTACAGCCTTCATTGACCTGACCACCATGAGCTACCCTGCGTGGTTCAAAGCATTGCGCCTCAGCCTCACCATACCTGCTGTTGCCTGTCTACTATTAACAGCAATCCTGAGTCTTTTCCATTAATAAAACTGTGAAAAATATTTAGATATTTTTTTCTTTAGTTCTATATTCAGGAAAGGTGCATTATTTATAATTTGGTTAATATATTTCTACTAAAGATCGCAACATTTTTCAAAGTTTAAACTACAACAGGCTGCATGAGAATTTATTACATAGTGATTACATTATTGAAGCAGCCATCCTTATCGGACCTAGTGCAGAGGAAAACAGTTTTCATACCCCACATTCCTCTGATTCCCTCCAATTACCATTTTCAATTCAAACGACTGTAATACCCGTCAAAGGATGGTTTGTAATAAAGATATACAGAGCTCTGGCCAGTGTTTAAGGAATGACAGAGTGTGGATTTCTATCGACATGTCTATTCCTTTCCAGTAGCAGTTTGTTCGTAGCCTAGTCACCTGTAAACTCTCCTGACATCCATTGTTGTGCAACCAAAGAGGAAACCAAAAATTTTAGGCTACAAGGAAGTTTTATACGAGGTCTTTACCAATTTCCAATGAAGTTTAAAACTTACGCTGCTCTTTATGTTACGCGTCTTACGCTGGATAATCTTTCAATACTTTTTATTTTTTTGTGTTTGCACTAGTGAAAAAAATTAACACACCACCATGAAATTTTTAATTTAAGAAAACTTCAATATATTACATTTAAATGAGGGTTTCAGTAAGTAAAAGAAGACTGATTAAATGAATAAAGAACTAAAGTAATTAATTAAGTAGTAAACTAATTAAAGTACTGGAATTCCTTATTTATTGTCTATTGTCTTTTACAATTCTATTCATAAGAATGCATGTTATCAACAGTGAATGAATATGAGTATCTCTCTTTATTATCAGCATCGTTATGGGTGCCTTCATACACAATCACGCGCTCTTTGTAGTTTTTTAAACAGTTTTAATGCCTCCACTCGAGTGAGCAAGATGTGGCAAGGACTCATACACTGTTAGAAGAAGGACACAGACTGCAAATGGTCGCCTGGAAGCTAGGTGTTTATAACACGACAGTTGGCCGGGATCCATGGCGTTTTCAGAAGACAGTCTCATTCATACTCCAGAGGGCCAGGACAAGAGGGACCGAGGTCTACAAACCTAACTGATGACAGGTCTATTCGGAATCAGCCATTAAGAAAGAAAAGTGTGACTGGAAATGAACTCAGGAGTCTGATCAGTCAAGTAGGTAATATTTTCATTTCCAGCCTAACAGTGAGGAGACTGAAGCATCACTGACTGCCAGACACTCTGCTTGTGGTCCTTTGTTCACCCGAGCTCACAAAAGTGTTGGACTTTAGTTTGCACAAGAACATGTTGATTTGTGTTTGGAGCACTGGAAGCGAGTTTTTTTTTTTCTGATGAAGTGAGAGTGGGTCTAAATCTATCAGATCAAGCTTTCGTATTGAGACACCCAGATGCCTCTTTTATCACTGAAATTCTCATTTAAATTAAATAGGTTTAAGTTACTTATATTAAAGAAGTACATGGCGGTGGGTTAATTTTGTCCACCAGTGAAGACGTACGTCTTTTGAAATTTTCACAACAGTTTCATTCGTTGTTGATTTCAACTTTTATGGTAATTTATCTTCAAAACAATTATTTCTAAAACAAAAAATGAGTGCAGTCGGTTTACTGGCAAATGATATTGTCGATTCATTGTAAAAAATATCCTTTCACAGACTAGAAACATCGCCTGATAAAGTTCAGGTTTTTGACGTTAAAATATCAACGTACAGTTCAATTAGACAATAAATGGCTAACTGAGTTCTGGTATAATAACAAAGCATGTTTTACAAGATTTACGTCCAGAAAAGTTTTTTTGTCTTCTTCCGTTCAAGGTCTAAGATAAAACAAACTTTCCTTTTTTTATCTCCCATCTCCTTGGTTTCCCTTAAATAACCTTGAAGTAAACAATTTCACTTAGCAGGGTGTCTTGGTTGCATTAGTGTATTTGGAATCGGTTGTACTCGTCATTTTCTATTCTTCAAGTAGTATAATTTTTTTTCAATTTAAATATTAATAAAAAGCTATCTATCCTCAGCTAGACAATGTATTCTTTGAGGTGCGCCAATTTTATGTTTGCTAGGAGGTGCCCCTTAACTCAAATGGCATCATTCTCCAAGTATTCTTATAGCAATTTAATGAAGAAAAGCTCTACAGCAGTTACTACTTCGTTAACAGAAAAATTACAGAGCCAAGATGATTTTTTGAAAAGGAATTATGTTTCAGTTGGAGGTAAGAAAAATAAAGATTTTGATCTCAGGAATATTGATTTTACAAGTGTTATCAATCAAAGTAAGGAGATATTAAAAGAGGTCAAATTGTCTGAGTTAGCGAATGCACCACAGCCAGCGTTTTGGTATGGTGTCGGTGGTTTGGTACCATTTATTTTTCCAACTGTATCGTGTATGCTTTTTGGTTATTCACCATTTCTGGTAGCAGCGCAGCTAACTTATGGTGCTACTATATGTTCATTTTTGGGAGGATTGAAGTGGGGTCACATCATGAACGACAAATCAAGGATGACTTGGGAATCGCTTGGCCTTTCTGTTGCTCCACAGTTGCTTGCTTGGGTGAGCCTCCTGATGCCACAAACTCTTGGGATGGTTATGGTTTGTGGAGGCCTACTTAGTACAGCTTTCACCGACCTGACCACCATGAGCTACCCTGCGTGGTTCAAAGCTTTGCGCCTCACCCTCACCGTACCTGCAGCTTCCTGTCTACTGATATCAGCAATTATGTGCCTTTTCCATTAGTTAAACTGTGCAAAATATCAAGCCATTTTCTGACATAAAGTTAAGAAAGGTGCATTAATTGTTATTTGATTAGTATATTTTACAATGAACAACAAAAATCTGGGACATTTTCCAAGGTTGAAATCGATAGTGCTAAATATTGGTACTTTAGTGAGAAGTTATTTTAATGGATATTATAGATGTCTATATACTAATTCTTCTGCTTGTGCCCTTCCAGCACAAGAACAAGTGATAATGCTTTAAGTAAATTTTTGTGCAAAATGGTGAGTTATAGGCTAGAGTTTGTCGCTTAAACATGTTTTTTTAACTCCTGGTATCCGATCGTGGGCTACAGTCCTGTTAATAAAACAATGATGTATCTTTATGTGGTTAAATGTAGCTCTGTACAAACGTGCTTACTGGTTCAAACCTTCATTTTGGCTGCCATCTAGCTTCTCTGTTACAGAAATTAAAACTGTGTGAGTCACAGAGGCAAACTGAAAAGATAGTTTGAGTAAGATTATACCCACCTTACTGCACATTCAATGAATGAAGATTAAGTTTTAGAGACCTCAAGCATCTTATTGAACCTATCTTTGAATGGTAAATTATATAGTGAAACCATAAAGTTCGAGTAAGCAATAAAAGAGGGTAATGAATTTTCATTCATTCAAGTTCATTTAATTTTCCTTATTTGGGACGGTTAAGTTGCTATTTGTTTAACATACATTAATTTCATAATCATAAAATGATTGTTTCCTGTGATAACAATTTAATAATGAGTGTTGCTATCTTATGTAGGATGGGGTAGTGTACACTACTCAGCATACGTTTTAGGTCAGTGTTCTATTGAGCTATCACACACTGATGGGAGACATGGCAACTGCACTATGGCCATAGGCTGATTACAGATAGTAAGAATGACAGAATTATGAAATATCCCAGTTTTTTGTGGAGTATTATGTCCCTCCCCCCGAGGAATAAAATTAGTTTTGTTTCAACCTAGCATTTAGTTTTAAGCATTTATAAATTTTTGGAATGATATTATATTTTATTACCCAAGAGTGATTTTTTTTGTTTTACTCATCTTAATTGAGTGTATCCCTAAGAAGTTTTCCTTTAGAAGGCCATTGGAACCATTCCTAATTGCTATAAAAAAAAATTTAGTTTGTTGTCAACCTTTGCAAGTGGCCCAACTACTCCAATAAGTCACATGCCAATAGTGTTGTAAAAAAGGATCAATCCAAAAAAAAACTATTAACTGTGCTTTATAGCACATAATTAAAACAAACAAAGTGAGATTCAGACTCATGTATGCTGTAGTGGGTGGTTAGTATAACTACGATAGCCATTTTCATAATTAGAATTGGCCTGATAGGAGAACCCACATGCTTCTTACCTCTAAATGGAAATATAAAAGGGTGTATATAATTAAGCAAACCAATATAGATTGGACAACTGTGCTTACTATTACCAATTGAATCAGTGATCAGCATCAGGCTTTTATTTTAAATATGTTTTTTTATTGCACACAATTATTTGTATAACTATAATATTACATTAATACTAACCAAAACACCAATAACATTGATCTTTTCGGATAGTATGTAGATTTAAGGTTTGGAATCTCACTTTTTATGTGATAACAAATGTGATATACATTTTAATTATATATTTTGTTAAGGTGTTCAGAAGAATAAACTTGTTAATGCAAATTTGTGAGCCTTTCTTATTTTTTCAACTTCTTATTTGTGATTCCTTAAGTTAACAGAGAGATGAATATCAGTTTTTACGGACATAAGTGTCATTCCTATTCTTAGTGTCTACATTCACTTATTTATTTAATTTCATAACAATTATAAGTGCTTAAAGAAAAATCTGTTAAATAATCCTACACGTTTTAACTTATATTAAAAATTTTGGTCAAACTTAACTACTCCAATAAATCACATGCCAATAGTGTTGTGAAAAATGCTCAATCCAAAAAAAAAAACCTTTACTACTTGTAAATCAGAGAGCACAACAGTGAGAAACAAATTATAAGCACCCCAGAGGAGTTTTTAAACATAGATTATATAGCTGGCCGGAGCCTAGACAGCACCTCACCTCATCCCCACCGTCTTTGTAGGCTTGTTCATAACATGATAGTATGGATATGAGGGGTGATTAGAGCATGTAGGTAAAGGGTTGAATTTTCCTGTTACTATTTTATCCATTCTTGCATATAAATAATAAACCTAGGAACTTTTAGGGAATGAGACCAGCATTGAATTATTTGAGAAGATGCTTGCCTGTCACGTAATTATAAATGAGTTAACCAGGGAGAAAATGGGTTTTAAATTGACAAAGACAAATCTTCCAGGTAGGCGTCAAATGTTGTTTAGATAAGCCTTGATTAGAAGTGTGAAAATCAAAGATGAAAAATTACATCTAGATCTTGAAGTAAGTGAAAGATCATCAAGAAGTGGTCTAGGTGTGGCCGAGTTTCTAAATATAATTAAATAGTTGTGAAAACAAAAGTATTCAGTATTTTTAAGACACATGCATAAAAAAAATAATAAGGTCCAACCACTCTAACGAAATATTCGTGTGTTGATAAGAATGGTGCCAACTCAATAAATGGTATGTCTATATGATCCATTGATATATGATGAAATCTAAGATTTTTTTTCATCAACCTTAACCAATTCTTAACAAATACATCCACTCATAGCTTTTAATAAATTCAAATCACTGACTAAATGATAATTTTATGAATTAAACCAAAACAGCTCCCCCCCCCCCCCCCCCAAAAAAAAGATTCCTTGACATATTTCATTGCTGCACTCCTTCACTTTCCACTGCTCAACAATTTCTTCATTTGCATACTCATGCTTATTTTCCAGTAGTATTTGAGAAGACCTGAATAACCATTTTTTCTTCAAACATTCTAGTTGCGATATATAATTGTAAAAATGCAAATACAGTTGGGGTACATAATTGAATAAACGATTAATCAATGATATAAATAATATAAACAAACGTCAAATAACGATTTAATATTTTCTTAAAGTTAAACATTTTTCATGCACAAGGACATTTATAAAAACCTAGTAGTTTGAACGAATGCCCATACAGAGCTTCTAAAATGAGATATTCAAGGACAAAGAAAACTTTTTTAAAATCTGAATAATACTTTATTTTACTCTGATATCAGAACAATACGGTGTATCAACATTCAATAATTAATTATATTTATGAAGGTTTTTCATATTTCCAAACAACAGCAAACATATCCCCTCCAAGTCTTTGAGCTAGCCATTGGTTTTTGATAACAGCAGCTTTCAGGCTCTCGCATTTGAATTTAGCGTTGAAGTTTGTATGAATTGCTCTTCCCATCCCTTCGATTACTATCAAGTCAACATTCTGCAGGGCCTTTGCGAGTCCACCATCAAGACGGCTGTGAAGACAAATAAAGTTATTTATTGTTTACATAATTATTCTATTCTAATCTAACTAATGAATGTCTAATATATAGTTTTATAATTATTTATTAAAATTCTAATCCTTTAAATTTAATGAGAAGTTAACAAAGAGTTACATAAACTGTCAAGGTATGAGTCGTGAACAATGAGCAGCTTTAGAAAAACTTCGCTGATTCGAGGCAGTAACCACGTAATAGCTTGATGGGACATAAACTTAAACTTTAATGGGAGGGCACAACAGGATTCAACCCCAATAATACTTCATCAATCCTATTTAATTATTTAGACTGATTCAGTTCACTGATAAACAGAAGCAAAGTAGAAACTTTGACAATTGCTCTGGTTATTTTTAGGATAATGTGACAGAAGATTGCAGCTCTAAAATATTTTTTGTAAACTTAAAATTAGTTGGCTGCTTATTCATGATCAAGTCCTAATTAATGCTGACACCAATGTTATTTGCAATTATTTATTATAAGTTATTTATGTTAAAAGTTTAAATAAGTACAAACTTTCACAGGAATTATACCCATTTTTAATTAAAAAAAAAAGTATCAAACTTCAGATGTCAGGCGAATCTACACACCTGAATTTTATGCATGCAAAATTCATGCATTCTTTAAAAATGGAAATTGATTCGTCTGTTCCATTTGTATAAAAAAAAAATTCCTTTAAACAAACTTAAAGCATTTGCATGTCTATAACATTCTAAAATAAATAATAGACCCCTAACCAACAGGTCCATGTAATTTCTAATTTTTTGTTGAAAGTGGCTTTAGTGGAACAGAAAGGGAAGAAGGGTCGAGGCACATCTCATTACTTCTAGTTATGCAAGAATTAAAAAGCTCTTCTACCAATGGAAAAAATGAGTGTCAGTGATGAGAGACTAGAAAAATAATCTATTATTATTTTTTATATCTTCTAATAATTTGTTTTCCTGTTCATAATTGCATGAGCCTCTATATAAGGATACATATATATTATAATTATTACCTTAAGTCAAGGCATGGTCCTGCTTGAGCGGTCTCCATAGCAACTAGGTTTCCTTTCTCTAGAGCTTCCTTGATCATTGGACATATCATACCCGCCTGATGCAGTATCACCTCTAGTTCTTTGTGGGTTACATCATTGAGTGCGGGCGCAGAATTGGCACACAGCATTACCTATCAGCCAACAGACTTTGTTGAAGAAAATTACATACATAATTGTAAAGGGATAATTAAAATATTAAAAATAATTATCATTACTTTAGTTCCTCTTGACAACAACTCCCGCGTGAAAGGAAGTATTCCAAGGATAATATCTACACCACTATTGTCTATGAAGATGGCAGCCTGTTTGTGAGGAGGCTTCTTCAACCTTTCTATCCAACAATCTAGATTGTCTACCACCCATGGCCTTACTGCAAAATTGTTTATTATTTAATATTTAATTAACTGCTATACATATCCTCAATAACAAATTATTTAAAATATAGTTTTTTCAATGGGTAACTAATTAAGAAAACAGTCTAGCATCCTGAAGAACTTAATATGGCATATAAGCAAACAAATTAATCTAAAGTGGAAAAACATTAAATACAATGCAGCAATATATATGGCATAGAATAGATATAAATTTTCACTTTATTATTTTTTTTTACATCTTTGTTCATAATTCATATTTTTTTATGATTAATTTATTTTCTAAAATGTACTAGTTGATCTAAAATCAACGGTCTCAGATTTTTTACGTTTAGTGACAATAACAAGGAATTGTTCACTTCCGTGTCTAAAGTAACAGACACCTATTCGGTTTTGAACGCAATGCAGCAAAGTCGATATTAAAGTTTGTAATTTTCAAGAGTTTGCACTAACACCTCAAGCATCTGACCTTCTCAAGCTTCTTAACCATGTTTTTAGGAGTGCTTCAAAATTTTCACACCTGAAACTCCTTACTCACTCCACTATACCTTGGAAAAGCATATAAATTTGTTGAAAATCACCATTACATATTCTAGGACCCATTAAAAATAATTTTTAAAATTATTTATACATAATAGTTGGATTTTACAGTTTTAATAAATAATTAGATACTGACTTGGTATTCTCCTCCGGGCTTCAGTAAGACCAAATTGCTCCATTTCCATGATCTGTACGACAGCCTTGGCACCCCAGTCGAACAGGTTGCCGGCCAGCATACCGATAGCGATCTCTGACTGCTTAGCATCTCCTGTCAGAGAGTCAATAAAATTGAGGCGCTCGCCCAGCTGTGAAAGAGCAGCCTCATTCTCACTCTGCTTGATCTGTGCAAGCATACAAATATTTCAAAAATTGTCTTCCACTGAAAATTAATAATAGTCTATTTTTATTATTAGAGACAGGCAGTGACCCAAAAAAGAAGTATTTATCAGTAATACAAAGATATTTATTAGTGAATAAGATGTAACCCCTTTTTTTACGAAGAAAATTATTCTGTACTTATAGTTACCAGTGTAAACTAAAAGTTTCCAGGAATAAGAAAATCAATAAAAGCTAATGTATAAGTGTATTCATTAATTCAGATAATTGTGGTGGTTTTCCTCAAAAGCATAGCTTGTTTCTGTTTTCACTCAATCTCAAATTGGTTTTTATATTTGTGGTGGCGGGCCGAATTTTCTTATTACCTGGGGGTTATCCTTATTCCAGACTAGGTATCACTTTTAATTTCAAATTTGAATGATGTAACATCCTCTTGGGGCCCATAGCAATCTGAAATAAGAAAGGATTGCTGGAAATGTTTACATTTTGTTTTTTGGAATCTACAAAAAAGAAATAGGAACATAATTGTGGTTAATACTCAAATCAAACCAGCCCATATTCCGAAGGGCCATCTTGGCGGGCAATAAAAATTTCACTGGCCGACTGCATTGTTCAGATCACTGATTAAGGCCACAATTTCATAACGTTTACCCACAATATTGCTGAAAATATTTTTCAATCTACTTTCTGTTTAGGTTAGTAGGATTAGGTATTTCTTTGGTAATGGAAGAAAGTGAGCTGGTCGATATGTGTGCAACAGAAAAAAAAGGAGAAGTGGATGCATGGATAAATACAATATAATCACTTGCAACAATATGTGACTTGATTTTTAGACTACTTTTTTAAAAATTTCACAAAAATGGTAAAAATTGACTGAATATTTTCTTAATACAATCAGGCCTAGAATTGTTAAATATAGGAATATTATTAGATAGCCTCTCGAGATAATATAAAACCAATCGCATCAAAAGCAAACAATTTTAGCAGTTGTAGGTAGCACTTGTACTTCCACATTTTTTTGCATAGGTTTTCAGACTTATCAAGTTTTGTATGCCTTCTGTGTTTTTTGTGAACTTGCCAGCTGTCTCCGTTACAATTGCGATATTTGTTCGAGGTAGATAACACGCCACATAACTCTATATGTATTGGATTAATGTTTTTACATTATTCCATGAACTCGTGACTCTAGAGTATAATAAAAAAGATTCAAAATGTACTGCAGGTGCTGAGAGAAATGTAGTAACTTCTACTTTACCGCCTTTTCTAGCCCCTCCTCCTGATTAACCAGCTCTCTTCTGAGCTGAGGGGAAGGTATGACCCGGCCAAACTAAACTGCAGTAGAAAATAAAATGTTTTATAAATTCATTAAAATATTAATTTAACATAATACTTGATTATAAACAACATTTTTTGTTTTACTTCCAGGAGCAAGAATAAATAAATTCTAAGGTGAACAGGTCCTTAAAAGCAAGGAATATAAAGTTGCTAGGGAGAAACTGGGAGATCTCAAAACTACTCCACAGTACTTAATAGACTGCCCCTATCACTTGTTTGAAAATTGCAATCTCTTAAAATTAAAAGGTAGATCTATCAGAATGTGGTGCTATCCAAGGATAAAAACTGTTTTTTCCTCTCCCTTTCCTGTTAAGATAGTCGTTTCAATTACATCATACAGGTTCTTCTTTACACATAGTCATGTGCTGCTGCAAGATTTAGGCGGGTCGAGGTTTTGTAGATTGGACATCCCACTTGGTAAAAGTAGAAAGCGATCCATCCAGATCAAATGAGTTAAGAAACTCTGACAGTAAATCAACATTCACGATGGTATTGATAGTCTTGCATTCTTGATTATGCCTGAGCAGCATGATAGTTTTGTGGTCAGCTTCAGTTTTAACAACAGCCCTCTCCCAACCAGTTAAAATTCTGATAATTTGGGAAAACCCTTGGATAGACTACATCTATTAGCTCTACCGCACGTGACACCAACTAACAAAAATTGGATTGTTAATCTAATTTCTCTGATTTTCAGTAATTTATTTGAGAAAATTTGAGCACTCACATCCTCCAGAGAATTACTCGCTATGTTTTTAAATTATATCTCGCACATGTCTCCACAAAGATGTAAAAAATTCGAGAAAGTGCTACTGATACCAAGTTCTATTTGTTTCCACAATTCTAATTCTCTAAAAGGTTCTATAAAGCTCCAATTGGTTAAAAAAAATTATATAAGGTTCTAAGAGTTTTACTAGACTAAACTTGGACTTAATTATAGGAAATGTTAACAGTTAACTTAGAAGCCCTGAAAACTATGGATTTGACATTAATGTTGGTCATTTTGGACACTGGTTTTTTACCCTTCATGCTGAAACTTGGACTTATACAGCATTTTGGGTGGGTAATAGTAGCGAACACGATTTTAATGACTGTGTAATTACAGTTGACAATAAAGAACATAACTACCGATTGGTAATAAGGACAACTAAATCTTTGATTTGGTACTCTATTCAATATGATACAAAATTACTTCTAATTACAAGGGAATTAATTAATTAATAATCCGTGATTATTTCCTATAGAGTTGAAAATATTTTTCATGTCACCAGTCATCTATAAAATTGCATGTTTATAGATCAAACAGGGAACCCACAATCTCCAGGACAAATGTAAAAAATATGGTTTATGATTTTTAAAAAAATTATCAAAACTATATATAAATGAGAACAAAAAATGGAAGTGTTGGAGACTGTTGAAAACTTGGAATATTTTCTTGCCAAAACTTACGGATATGTATGGATCTGGAAAATCAAATTCTCTCATGTAGTGCTCAATGGTGTCTAATAAACTCCTTACAGTCAGTTGTCCATATGAACTGCAAACAATAAAAATATTAAATATTACGAATAATGGAGTTTTTTTTTTAGAGAGAATTTAGTCATGTAGTAGCTCTGCTTACAAAGGCTGCTCCCTGAGCTGGTGCAGCCTCCTGATGTATTTATCCTTGAACTGGCTGGCACGTTCACTAGATGTCTCACTGTCGGTCTGGCTGGCAATGGCTGCATGGACGAACTTGTCTATCGACTCCTCGAAGCAGTTCAACCAATAATCTCTGAAAATATTCAAGTTTTAATCAAACAAATACTTTGACTTTATGACAAACTAGAAATACAGTGTGTTAAATGCAAAAAAAATTGACAATTTCACTAAAACCGCAGCAACCTCTTTAAACTCATGACTTAATTCAGAATGCCAGGAACATGTTTAAGCTTAAAAGGAACAGGCAAAGCAGACATACTACATCGAGCTAATAATGTAATAAAAATAATTAAAACAATATTCTTTACTCTTTAGAGTAAAGGAATTCGGAAATCTATAACACATAAGCTCAACCATTCCATTGTTGAAAGTGTGGTAAGGTAATATTTGCCATAAAGTTGCTTGCCTTCACATTGAAACTTTGGAGGAGTACCAAATTTGACAAACTCTATGAAAAAACAAATTTTCATCAAGACATGAAAGAAATGAAAGGCCTCTCAAGTGTGTAGGCTAGAATGACGAAGGTCATACCGGTCTTCTGGTGGAAGGACAATGTAATAGAAAATACTGTAATTTTTTTAAGATTTTCAGACATTTATTAAATGTTTACCTTAATGTTTCCAAATTACGTTATTGTTCCACCTAGATGAGTGCTTTGTTGGCATAAAAAATAAGATATTAAAAAGATGTAATAAAGAGTATTTAATGAGAAAAACTGCTAACTAATGCCTTCTACTTAGTCACCCTTAAACATAATAACAACTTATATTTAAGAAAAAACTGGTTTCTTTCATCCCTAAGAATACAAAGAAAAATAAGAAACAATTAACACACTGATGTTGAGAGAAACCACCCTTTCTGAACATGGTTATATTATCATAGAGTACTAGAGTTAAGAACTGCTATTACAATAATTTTTTCTATTATATACTCACCATCACCTATACAGGTAATGGCCATATCATTAATATATTTATTTCCTATGGTTCAAATTTCCCTTAAGAAGTTTTAAAATTTTGTTGACTTCAACCATGTACATTATTGAAACTTAAAACTTTTAATTACTGCTCATTTTAATGTATACATTGCATTTTAGCCAATTAACTTTCACTTTTTGTACTATAATTTTTTACTGGGTATAAAATAAGTAATATTTAAAAAAAATTTGTAAAGCATTTAGACAGAGTTTGAAAAGGCAATAATAGTTGTGCTAAAAGTAAAACACTTTAGAAAAGCAAAAGTAAAAATTACTTATAGTAAATAAAAACCTTGCTTGGTGATCAGCATTAAGATCAACTGTATCAGGAATGTAATCTGTTCCAGCGAGGAGTGGGCAGTAGGCAAGGGGCGAACCCCATCTGTCCAGCTCCAACTGTTCAACGGGCACCATGCAATTAAGCCATGACGATGGTTTTGGCTCCAGTCCGGAACTGCCAGCGTAGTTCTCTTGCCAGGAATAGCTTTCACCTGGAGGGAAACTTCCTCAAGTCAACAGTTCATGAAATCATACTCAGAAATTTAAACTCATATGATCTTACCACACATCTCAGTGCCTTTGAGGAATGCTCCAATGGCTCCAAGATAGCCTTCATGCCTCAGAAACAAACTCTGGACTGCACCTTTGGACCAATAGTTAATAGAATACGATATTGTGTGCATACTCAAAGGATGATTCCTCAAAAAGTAACCACCAAAATATACCTATAAAAGGGAATAAAAAAAAATTTACAATATGCAAAACGATATTGTAACTTAAAAAGACCTTGAACCAAGTACTATCTGTTGTTAGCTCCGCAACCACTTGACATTACCTAGCCTAGTACTCCCTAACTAACCGAGCTCATTCTGTTAGTAGTTACACAACCACCTAGCCTTAAAGATGATAAACTAAGCCATGGTAGGCCTGAACTTGTAAATACTTATATACAAATAAATACACTGTGTATAACTATTTTGGACATAGTAGTAAGCAAGTACATTGTAAAGTATTCAAGCTCATGATTTGTATATATTGCATTTGTAATTATATACAGAAGAGGGATGGTTCAAACTCGCCTTCTCACAATCACTGTGTGCATTGCAACCCTTTAAATGTACAAAGAAAGAGTCAATAAACCAGTTCTCTAGCATCTCGCCTTCAGCACATGGCTGTATGATTTATACAATAACAATAACTTTCCCATTATGCATATATTTTATGTTAAGGTACCAATTCAATTTAATAAGATACTGGATAAAATGATTAATATTTTGTTTGTTCGGGCTCCATAGGCAGTAAATAAATTTTGATTAGAAGTGTAATTCAAAATAGAAAGACCTCATTTTTTTGTTTAAACTTAATTTTTGTTTGAGAAGATTTCAACAATATTTTTTATTATTATAAATTTATTTTCTTTTTTTCCCTTCTTTTTCTGATTGTTTCGGCTAGAGAAAATTAGGAAAAGTGTATGTAAATAATGTATTGTTGTGATATTTTGATGTGGTGATTTTTGATGGTGCTTTTGATATAACCTCAAAATTAGCGGGCATAAATGAACGGTATACGACCCATGGATCACAATTCATGAATGTTTAAACTAAATTTTAAAATATTTTAATTTATTAACTTCAAAACAAGAAAAGTAATAATATCCGAAACAACTGGCATTGGACAACCAGTTAAAAGATCAAGAAGGCAGCGGAAAGTGAGGGAGAGAACACCACTAAGAGCGTTCTCACTCATGCACTTATGACCCGACAGACGAGAACGAAGAAGAAGCTGAGGGCTCTTTCATCTTTGACCCGGCTCGAGAGAGAGGAAGCACCAGGAGAGACGCTAGCCCAGGTACGTGTACTGCCTCGTGGTACACAGGAGACGGGACCAGCCCCAGGTATACACCCACACTCGGCACCAACAAAGAAGAATGCACCAAAGGATAGTAATAAGGTACAATTATAACTTTAGTTTTAACAATGTTATTTTATACGTATGTACTTAGATGTATATTCAATTTTTAAATCAATTTGTAAATAAACAATTTTTCCTTTTGCCAGAAGTTTCCTATTTATATTAACAGAGCCTAAGAAAAAGATTACAGTAAATTATATAAAAAACGTAATAGTATACTTGGACAAACTTTAAATGTAAGTTATGAAATATAAGTGATGAATAAGTTAAATAATAAGTGATGAAGATAGCAGAATGTGGGCCTGTTCCCCTGCGAACAAGAAGTCGCTGTTTACTACAAATTTGGACTTCTCGGCCTATCTTGTTTACAGATCTCTCTGTGCGCATCGCCGCCCTGCAGTTGACTATACGCACTTTTCTCCAAAACATCGTATTTGGACTTCTCGGCCTATCTCGTCAACATATCTCTCTGTGCACATCACTGTCCTGTGGTTGACTATCCGCACTATTTTTCAAAACATCATATCGTGACTATAAACTTTTTTTGTCAAACAAAAAAAATGAGATCTCTCTATTTTGAATTACCCTTCTAATCAAAACTTATTTATTGCCTGTAGAGTCCGAACATTGTTATTCCTTTAAGCATGCTAAAAGCAATATCCAGTGTAATTAAAATTTTTAAAAATGACTTGTTTAGCCTTCAAACAAACAATTATTATTATTGATTATAATTCCTAAATAAGTTTTTTATAGACATACATCTTTTTCAATTTATTTAATAATGTAATAATAATGTTTTGAATAATAATATAAATGTTTTACCTTATTTAGATTGTGAATCATCGCGTACAAAGATGCTATCTGCCCAATATCATTGCTAATTGTGAACAATAAACTTCTTGCCAAATCAGCTTCTTTATATGAAGTTTCTGAAAGAGATACTGATACTATAAAAACATAATCACACTGCTAACACATATATACACTAGATTAACAATGAGTTTGCTTAATTATTCCATATCCTAAGTTTAATTTTAAAAAATAATAAAGTTTGTAACATTGTAGAAAATTTTTAATCAAACAAAAAAATAAATTACTTTTGATTAAAATAATTATTTGAGTAACTAGGGCAGAAAGTTATAATGTTTTATCGAGTAAAGAATATTTTATCACCAATAAAAAAACGCTTAATATGTTTTGTTACTATAGTTTAAAAAAAAATCTATTTTTTAAAGAAATTAGCAAAACCCAAGTTAATTTATGATACTAGGTCTTTCAATTAATTGAGACCACAACATCAGATAACCATTTTTGTACAAATTTATTAATACTTATTGGTATGTGAACTCCATTAAGCTAATTTAAACTCAGTTTTGGGGAGATATACATATTTCTGAGGGATATTGTTTAAATAGCATTGCAAGGATATTTTCATAGATTTTTATTTTAATTTATAGCAAAAATAGTTTTTCCTACTACTAGGTCACTAGTCCTGATAAGTGGGATTATGTGGTAATTAATTTATATAGTCAAATGGCTAAATAAATTATTAGCAGAAATAAATATTAAGTGCATCTGTTAAGTTGGAGATTGAGAATGAAGGTATAATAGATTGTATGTAAATATGCCTAATACGCTAACATTCATCTAAACATTGTATTAAACACTTCTGTTAACACAGCAGTATAGGGACAAAACATAATCATTAACTTACGCTTTCCATGTCTAGAGGCATCACAAAGTTTTCCAAATGAAGATGCAATGAGGTCGCTGTCAAGCCCCAATGACCTATAGTCTCCACCGTATATATCACCTACCAACATATCAGTGTTCCGGTGGTCTCCAACCTCTGCAAGGTCAAGAAGTTCATCAAAGCCCTGAACATGATAAAAATAAATAATTTATCAAAACACATAAAATGGGATGGTTTCTATGTTATCAATAGATTACCGATTAAAAAACCAAACAACAAAAACAAATTGATTCACCTTTGCATCTGTGAGGAGAGATCCTAACCCCCAAAATGTACCGCCTCCGGTGGCAGTACCACCAATTCTTTCATATTTATCCTCCGATTCAACCTGCGATTTATTTATACACGAATAATTTTTAAAATACAAAACAGTACACAAAGGAATTGTAATTAATAGATGTCATGCATGCTCAAACAATAAGGTTAAAACTTAATTTAACTATGCCAATACAATTGATGCTATTAATTATACAGTTATAAAAGGTAAACAATGAGAAAAAAAAAAGCTTTTATAACAGACCTTAAGTATGCTTACGCCCGATCCAATATTAACCAACATGTATGGGAATATGTTAGGATCAGCTAGCTGAAACTCGTACTCGGGGTTAGCATGTCGGTGGAAGGTAAACGCTTCATCCGAGATATTTTTCAGGAGGAAATTGCATCCCTTGATCAGGCAACTCATTTCATCTTCCTTTTCTACCCTTAACCAAGGAACAGATGATAGTATTTCGCCTAGTATTTAATAGATATTTTGTCAGAGTGACAAATTAAAAATAATGAGTCATTACAGTTTTATTAACAAGACAATTGAATGAATAAATAAGCAATTATTTCCAAAATGAGCAATATTTCAGAAGCAATGAATGATTTTTTAATGTATAATTTGGAACATGATAAACAATTACGTTGATTAAAAAAAAAAAAAAATAAGAGTAAAAAACAAACAAGAAAACAAAACTGCATCAATTGTATTTAACAACTTAAGATATAAACCAGTGGAGCTTACATTATTACTTGTAGTTCATTTTCTTCTTCAAAGAGAAATGTTAGAAAAACATGGAGTTCATCGTTTGGAAAAAAAATATGATAGTTTTTAGAACAGAGTTGACACATATGTTAGTGATCTCATTATAGTCACTGTCATAAAATTAGACGCTTGGGATTATGGGGGACTAATTACTAATTTGCTTATTGCTTAGTGATTGACATCATCGAAATAAAGGGGTCACATGGATAGAATAGAAAAAGTGCACAGAGCGGCAACAGGACTTGCCATGTATGTGCAATGTATTGTAGATCTAAGCTTATAATTTTGTGATGGCAACTATAGTAATAATCAAACATACAAACTATT
The DNA here is from genome assembly GCA_930367205.1 of Acanthosoma haemorrhoidale. NCBI lineage: Eukaryota > Metazoa > Arthropoda > Insecta > Hemiptera > Acanthosomatidae > Acanthosoma > Acanthosoma haemorrhoidale. The sequence goes on from OV884014.1 coordinate 25,170,719, forward strand.
TGCAGCGATAAGTGATAAATCAGTGAGTTAGTTTTACTTGTTTAGAACTATTTTTTCAAAAGGCAGTTGTTAGATATTGTTTTAGTTATAATAATCTGCTAAAGCAAAAACCAATTTCCCTTATATAATGAAAAAAGGTGACCCTTAATTACTTTTATGGGGCAGTAATTATTTTTAGCGTCGATGGGGCACCAAATGTAATTTCCTTGCGATATTTCATGCCTCAAGGTGAAACAAGTTTTTTTGTGACAGCGTGGATTTGATGACAGATCAAACCTATAAATGAATGTCACTTCAAAGGAAGTGAAACCTAGAATAGCAGATTTTATAAAGCTTATAACAAGATTATTACTAGGGAAAATCCACTAAAATTGATATTCAGATGTCCACAGTATAACAAGTATGTTATCATTGGAACCTGTTGCCCAAATCCTATGCTATAGGAGGGAAACTCCCCTAACAGGGCCTGTATACTTGGATCTAAGAATGGATAGGCGTCTCCGTTTTACTGCCCATTTCAGTAATCTAAGTTTCTTCACTCCTTGCAACACGTGACTGACCCGAAGTTTAACAATGTCACCTCATTATCCTTCCTTTCTCCAGTGCTGGTGATGTTAGCCAGGGTAAGAATTTAGATTGTAAGTTTTGGTGTTTAAGAATTATAACCACAAGGTGACCCCTATCAACTGTGAATTGCTATTGATTAGATTCAACCAATTTAATCCATAGAATGTTACTGACAATAGATGGAGTATATAACAGCTACATTTTAAGTTTGTATAGCTTCCCTTTCCATAAGAACAAAGGGGGTTAGAAAAGAAACAATCTATTGCTTCAAGTAATTAAATAAGGGTGGGACTGGAATGGGTAAGCTCCAAAAATAAATGATAAATAACCCCATATAAGAGATTTATTTAAGTTAGGAAAATATTTATAGTGTAAGAGTTCAAGGTGAAATGGACATTTATCGATTTCCATCTAATAAATAATTCATTTCTTTTGTGATGTAACCCTTAGAATGTTATTGTTCCAATTCTATGTTGTTTCTATGATAGCCTAAACAAATGAATAACCTGAATCTGCACGAAATTCTATATTAGTTGACCTAACTGAAGCACAACAAAGTATATCAACTGATGGCCAGGATTACGACTCGTTAGGCTAGGTGCTTTGTGAAAATCAGTAACACTTCTCATTTTAATTTAAATAGCCAAATTGCCTATAATCTTATAATAAAACTCAAACAATAAAAGCATAAATTTATACTAAATGCAACCTGTATTGTATAAAGTTTTACGAATTTAAAAATATGTAAGTAAATATGATCGGGGAAGTCGTCTCGAGGTTTTATCCTCTCTTACCCTCACTTTCCTTTTTGTTGTTGCATACTTACCAAAAGTAGACAAAAATATTGTTTAGTAGCTATTGAAAAATTACATGGTTGTCACAACTTCCCTAATTTAACTCACTATATTCCTGTTAATTTTTGCATTAACGTCAAATTTGGTACTAATACTGAATATTATATATATTACAACAAAGTACTATGGGAGAAGAGTGCAGAAACACACATACAGTCCTTGAAAAAATATACACTCAATAGATAAAATTGAAATATTTTTAAAATCTGTAAAAAAAAATACGTAGCCAAACAATTATTTTAAACTAAATTTCATAATTGTTACATTGGCAAAAAGGATTCAAGGTTATTGCTTTACCTGATAATCTAACAAGGAAAAAAACCTTATTTATGTTGTGAATAAGTATAAACTCAAAGTATTAATCAATGTTTATTTTCAAGTTACTTTTATATTAATGAAAGGATATAAATCCAGTTCACCTTTTCACATTAATGAGAGAGTGTTCGTGTTGATTTTTTTTTTTTTAAATATGCTGTGTGGAACTCAACTAAGTGAAATTGAGCAACGGATAATTGACTTGTATATGTATGGATGTTATATTATATGTATGTATATATATTACAAGACAATGGTTTGAAGATTTCAGTCTCAACGTTTTGGATTGACTGGCACTTAACCCCATTGAAAATTTTTGGGGAATCAGAAGCCTGAGAGCCAAAATATCAAGGAGCTTAAAGAAAGGATCATCATACAACCTTGGGAATAACAGAGAGTATAAGGACAATAGCTAGTCATAAACATTACATACTTGACATTAAAATTAAATCTTTTAGAAATCCCTTTGAAAGAAGTTTTCCTTATGAGGCTAGTTGAAATTGACCCCATTATCACTCATCCTCTAAAAAAATTTGAGGGCTCCAAAAATCGATCCTGTCTTTTCGTGGGTAGTTATTAAATGGATTAAGAGCAGGGCTAAGGAGACAGTCTTGAAACCTAATTAATTAGATAGAAATTGAAAAATTGAGATTCATCACAATAAAAAATAAATATCACCTACATATATTAATACTTTAATTACTCATAAATTGGGAACACCTACAATATATATTGTCAATGTAAAATTTTAGAAGTACAAATACTATCTCACTGAGAAGTGAAGATTTGCTTTGTTAGCAAAAGCCACAATTACAAATTAAATTAAACATCAACCAATTTCTAGGGCTACTTTGAGATATATAAGCTACCAAACTACCAAAAAACTAACTGAATTTTCAATTTTACCATCAGATGTAATTCTAGTGTCACAAAAATGCAATGTTTAAAACAATAGTGTGTTATATATGCCAATAACAAAGTATTGATCTTTATAAAAAATATATGTAATACTCACTTGAGTCCTAATTTCTCTTGGATAAGATTAGTATGTTTAAAAGCACCACCACCAGTTGCTTTGATAATCTTTCCAGCCATAGATTCTCGAGAGCCGACTAGATTTGACTTAATAAAATCAAGACACTGTTCAATGTATTTTGTTTCAAATTTAACGAAATGCAGCCTGGCTGTTTCTGAAACCTCGTAGGTATGGTCCTAAAAAGCTCCCAGATTAAAAAAAAATGTAATTATATTTTAATACAGTAAATATGAAAAAATATCACAGAATTACATCGAGTGAGGAGGAATTTTCCTTGTCCATATGATAATTCGCTCGCCTGTAAGAAAGTGTTGAATTGTAAGCAATTTTTGTTAGAGAACCACCTACAGAATTAAAAATTAAGTAAGCTATGTACGTTATGATGCTATTACTACAACAAAAATCAAATATTTCAAGCAAAAAAAAAAAAAAAAAAGGTTAATGTAGAATACACACGAAACAATCCTCATTTCAAAAACATACCAATATCAATCGCGAAGCGCTTGGCGTTAGGTAAATTCCTAAACACTTTTATTGCTTCTGGAAGCTTAATGCTCTTAGGCATACCTTTCTCGTCCATTTTGTAATTAAAACTTAAATTATTATTCCAATTTAATTATGAGGTTAGTAACTACATTTAAAACAAGACAATGTAAAGCCAGCTGTGACAGATGTCAGTTAAAAACCTCTTCAAAGATCGACATCATCATTTGCTTTGAGTTAACCCCACTTATCACAAACTTCAAACTTCATCATTCCGTAACGAAATATGGCGGACTTCATAGAGCATATATTTTACGGAGATGAAACTTTTGAGTAATATCTGTGCAATTATCTGCGTGTTTGTCATAGGATTGATAAAATGTGTTGTGTCTGTAATATTTTGCACGCAGCCTTGTGCCGCCTTTTGTTATTAGTTACAACCTTCATGTTACCTTTGGCATTCAGTAGAATAGATACCATCTTTATGTACCACTACTTACTTGTTCACTTTATAAAATATATATGTTTTCTCACGTACCCCAACATGTGTGTGCTTTTGTTACTATTAAACAGAACATAACAATTGGCGACGAGTTTTAATCAGTGCGTGAGTGAACCGAAAATCGCGACCTATGTGTTTGTTCCAACCTTATCAACGTGTTCAAACAACACTAAAATTCCGGTAAAATGTGTTATTTTGTCTTCAAGCGATCGTAAAAGGTAAGCATTAAACTAATTTCTATCAAATCATCAATAAAAACACTTCGAAATGAATGCTCAACAGTTCGAATCTTTTATGAAGACTTTCAGCGAACAGCAGAAAGTTTTCCTCGAAACTGTAACTGCTCAACTTCAGTGTCTTTCCGGGAAACCTACTGAAAAAAACACAGTAAATTATTCGAGCATCGCGCCTTTCGAAAACTTTGATCAAAAACGTGAAAAGTTTGCGTGTTACCTTGAACGGTTTGATAACTATTGTACGATGAAAGGGGTCACAGACAAAGCAAAAATTGGCCAGCCCTTATGTGTTTCAATTGGCTCTTCACACTACAACAATTTAGCTGCGTTTTTAGGCCCAGAAAAACCACTGAAGGGTCTCTCCTTTGATGATCTTGTCAAGTCCTTCAAGACCTTGTTAATTCCGAAGAAAAACGCAGTAGTGTCACAACACTATTTCCTTAATATTTATCAAACGGAACACCAGTCCATTTCAGAGTTTGTTGCCACTCTTCAACGTGACATAGCTGAGTGTGAATTCTCCGTACAATGCCAGTGTGACCAGTCTGTATCAATCTCAGACGTTTTTCTCAGAGCACAGTTCATTCGAGGCCTTCGAGATGACTGGGTAAGGGAATACATATTACAATCAGACAAAAAGACATTCCAGGACATTTTAGCTCTTGCCACAGCTCTTGAAGCATCGAGAATTGAAAGTAAAGAGTTGACTCAGCGCTCTAATCCAGCTCGAACTTACTCTGCCAGCGAAGTGAACAAGATGTCAAGCCCTAGCCAGCGCTCAGGAGCAAGGTCAAGCTCTAATCAACCCAGGTCAAGTTCCCGTCCCCGTAGACCTGATTTCAAGGCTCTCGGCATCGATAATCTGTGCATCCGGTGCTCAAGGGGAAACCATCAGGTATCGGAGTGTCGAGTTGATAAGAACAAATTATATTGCACCCTTTGTAAAAAGAAGGGACATGTGGCACGCGTCTGTATCACATCATTGATGGCAGAAAACAGAAGGAAACCAGGCAAATCCAGTTCTACACATTCCCTCCAAATTGCCAACACCAGCCCCAGAGCAACGCCAGCATACGGTCTCAATAAATTAGAAGCAGTGATCCAGAAAAATGACGTTATTATTGACTTGTTCGAGTTGAACCGTCATGAATCAGATAAGTACATGATTGACGTTTCGCTCAATGGAAAATTGCAGCGTTTTGAGGTCGATAGTGGCGCCAAATTTACCCTATTAAGTGAGAATGAATTTGACAGACTTAACCTAAATTTGCCAGTTCAACCAACCAACCTAGCTTTTCGATCCTACTCTGGCAACATAATCCAATCAAAAGGTAAGGTACCAGTCCAGGCTGCTTACAATGGAAAACAAATAACCGGTGATTTATACATTGTACCAACAGGATACGAAGCGCTTCTTGGACGCCAATGGATACGAGGACTTGCCATTGAACTCAAACAGGTCGACAAAAATCCTCCCATGCCAATCTACCAGTTCAATTCAGTCCCCTCGCTCGAGGATATTTTAGAAGAGTTTTCCTCGATCTTCGAACCAAAAATTGGCTGTGTTCCTGGCTATGAAGTTTCACTCCAGCTCAAACCAGGAGCAAAGCCATGTTACACCAAGGAGCGTAGTGTTCCACATGCTCTCCTGGACCAAGTCAACCGGGAACTAAACGAACTCGAAGCTGCAGGAATCATTGAACCTGTAGACGCCAGTGATTGGGGTTCCCCTCTCGTGGTGATCGTCAAACCTGACGTATGCGTTCGCCTCTGCTCAGACTACAAGTGTGGCGTCAATGAACGTCTAATTCAAGTAAACTACCCTATCCGTACCAGAGAAGACGTCCTAAGCAGCTTGCGAGGCATCTTATTCCGTTATCGAGCTACGCCACTTGCTTGTGGCCAATCACCAGCTGAAAAATATCTACATCGAAAGTTGCGCATGCGCCTTGATGCTATTTTTCCCTACCAGCCTAAACCATCAAGCGTGACAGCAGAACCAGCACGCTCTTTTAAGGTAGGGGAGAGAGTCCAGATCCGCCTTTACTGTGACAACAAGAAGATTTGGCAGTTCGGCGATGTCATCAAAGTACTTGGCCAACGGCACTATTTGGTCAGACTCGACTCTTCGGGGCGAATACTAAAACGCCACATTGACCAAATTGTGGCAACTTGGGTTCCAAAGCCAAAATCCGTTTCGTTTGGACCGAGTCAATCATTTGAGGTTCCCCGACTTCCACCTACTCCAGCAGCAGCGCCCACTCCAGCAGCAGCGCCGAATCAAGACCGACCTCGTCGTGAGATACGCTTTCCGGCACGATTTAATGATTATGTCTTGAATTGTGTTACCTGAGTTTTTCAATTTAGTGCGGGAGAATCTGTTGTGTCTGTAATATTTTGCACGCAGCCTTGTGCCGCCTTTTGTTATTAGTTACAACCTTCATGTTACCTTTGGCATTCAGTAGAATAGATACCATCTTTATGTACCACTACTTACTTGTTCACTTTATAAAATATATATGTTTTCTCACGTACCCCAACATGTGTGTGCTTTTGTTACTATTAAAAAGAACATAACAAAATGCTTGTGGCTTTGTTTAGTATAATATTAATAATTAGATGTTCATGCAATAGTATGAATTGCGTGTTGTGACTTAGTGGTCTATAGATACCAAAAGTCATTAAAATCGTCTTCATAACTTTAAAACAGTCCGTCTTGTAAATAGAGAAGTCATTTTTTGTATGCAAGACTTATTTGATGCCCTGATGATAGTAAAAATAAAGGCAGCCCTACGAAAACTAACGAAGGGATCTTAATTAATTACAAGCCAATCAAAACGAACAAAGTTCTATCATATGAAGTAAGGCATCAACATTAAAGATCTTAACATCCTGACTGATAATATTTTTCATGTGTTGAGACTTTTATGAAGTATGGTTAAAAAATGTCATTAAAATTGTGTTTGAAACATTAACTCAACCCATGTTCTAAGAGTAGCTTCTGAAATTTTGATTTGAATAGTGAAATAGACCAAATTTGTTCAGATTTAATTTTTTTTTTCATACAAAATCAGCATGATCTGATTTCAGATAGATCTTGTCGTTCATATGACCACTATAGGAGTAAATGCAGACCGACAGGAGAAAGAGGACAGCCTCATATATGTTTCAAAATAATGCCTATCCCATTGTGATAGACAAATAGCTGACATTTCTTAGATAATATTTGTTCTCTACTTGAAAAAGAAACCAACGAGCAAGCTGGCCAGTAAAATTTTCAACACCATAAAATACCTTCATTGTCTGATAATTAGGTGTACATTAAGATTTTTTTGCCCCGGGTGGATATAAGTATTTTTTTGTGGGATTGTAAAAAACTTTAAATAAATTATAATTGGACATATATATTTCACTATTAGTCAGTAACTGTTATTTGTTTATAACTCATTGATTGTTATTTGTGATGGTAAAAACTGTTCTAGGGAATTTATACCACCAATCTCCACTGGCTGCAACAACTAGCAAAAAATTCTTCATATTTAAATACGTGATCTTTTTATGTTGCTTAATTTTCATTTGCATTAAACAATTTGTAATCCAGCTAGCATCTCATTTCATGCTGTACCTTTAAATAGTGGACTCACTCCAACCCTTGTTGAACCAAAAGGATAAATGTCAATATAAGTGGCCATTAATTTAAAATTCAAAATACAAAACTATCATATTATATAGAATTTACTGCATTAAATTATATTTTATACTACAGGAAGGGAATTAATTTATGTATGTAAATATTTATTAAAAATAAAGTTTTATGATGGATATCAATACATTTTTAGTTTTAATATTTATTGAAAAAGTGATTACCTTACAAATATACCAATTTGTTATTAAAATTGGGAATATAAGTTATTGAGGTTTTTAGTTTTATAGTTCTTAGTTGCTTCAACCTCTTGGCACTTCCTATTTTTTTTTAAATTTTCAGCTTAGATCTCAGACTGAAAGGCCATGATGCTTGGGAGTGTCTTATTTGAAGAAAATGTCAAATCTTATTTTTGTGTTGTTTGTAATGATTTTGGGAGGGTGAACATTGAATTAACTAGACTAGAGACAGTGGCTTAGTCAGGTGTTATGTTCAGGGATCTATCCTCCTACTGGTTAGAGTAGCTTCTGAACTTTTGATTTGAATAGTGAAATAGACCAAATTTGTTCAGATTTAATTTTTTTTTCTCACACAAAATCAGCATGATCTGATTTCAGATAGATCTTGTTGTTCATATGACCACTATATCAGTAAATGCAGACCGACAGGAGAAAGAGGACAACCTCATATATGATACTGGATACCACTGGACAAGACTACATACTGAGAAGCTAAATGTGTGCTCAAGATCTCTACAAAGGCATAGAAAGGAATTTTTCTAGGATAAACATTAAGGATGAAATGAAAATCGAGATCCGATAAATATCATTATTTAATAAATCCACTTGAAATGATGAATTTTATAAGGCATTTATTTGTTTAATTGTGGATGAAATTATATAGCTGAAGATCTACAAAACATATTTAAATGAGATGAAATAGCTAATATAATAATAAAAACAAAATATTTAGCAGCTTAAGGAAATAATTAACAGCAAATTGTATGATATGAACATTATCTTTTTTTACCCAATTATGAAGGTATTGTTCTAAAGATTCATTGGTTGGCTAAAAGAAAACAATTAGGATTTAATGTTCTCACTAAGGGCAAAGGACGAAATGAAATCTTTGAATGATTGTAAAAACCTGTACTTTCTCACTAGTCTTTTATGTTTACAAGTCAGCATTTGGCAAATATAACATTCAAATTATTACTGATCCTAACCTAGGTTAGTACTTTTAAAATCGTATTCTTTAAAATGTTTAGTAATATAAACTGTATTTTTTTTCACTGTATTTTTTAAAAGAATACAATTTTGAGCAGCTGAAACTAATTATGATTTTTAGACCTGAGCATATCTACTAAATATTTCCGAAAGCTTGTTATTATTATATATTTTATATGTTGTTTTCTCATTCAATTAGGTTTTACAGACTTTCAATCCATGTAATGAATGATAACTACATTAAGCCATAAGCAGACAATTGGGAAATAGTCCAAATTTGTTCAGATTTAATTTTTTTTCACACAAAATCAGCATGATCTGATTTCAGATAGATCTGGTCGTTTATATCACCACTATAGCAGTAAATGCAGACCAACAGGAGAAAGAGGATAGCATCATATATGTTAATAATGTGACTGTAAACCCCGACTTTCTCTCTCTTCCTCCTCCCCCTAAATGTTTACAGGAATCTGGGGGAAAATATTAATGCCAGGAGAGGGCATTACCCAAGGACAGGGGAACCTGAAATATTACAGGGAATTGACATATCTAGGGGAAGACATTTAGATGACCGACATTTATTAAATGATAATAAACAAATAGCATTTGATAAAAAAACAAAAAAAAAATCCTTAAGCTATTTGATAAAAAAAAAATACTTAAACTATTTGATAAAAAAAATAATTAAACTATTTGATAAAAAAATAGTAAACTATTTGAGAGAAAAATTACTTAAACTATTGGACAGAAAAATACTTAAACTTTACTAAACTTGAAACTTGTAAACCAGAGTTTTATTAACTTAAAGTTTGCTGATCGAAGAATGAGAACAAAATAAATACATCACTGTCCGTGTTTATCTATACGTATGCATAGTTTGGTGTTATTTGGTGTAAACTGATGAACGACGTAAACAAACAACATAAACCCTCGGTACGTGGAAGCTACGTCCAACGAGGTTACCTGTCGTAGCTAGATAGTGGATTAGTCAATCAGCTGTGAGGTTCCAGGTGGAGGGAATCGGTGAGTCGATGATCGATATGCTCATATCCATACGAGTTCCAAGTCAAATCTCCAACCAGAGGTGCTCCCCATAAACCATAGGCCGATAAGGTGGTGAGATGAGGGGGGGGGGCGCTCCGGCGGGTGTTGGCCAACCCAGCTCTGGATACACACACTGACTGCAAGCGACTGATCCCGGTGCTCCGTCCTTTTAATCCTCTATAAAGGATGTAGGGTCTTACGGGGCCTCGGAGGCGTCCCGCACCGTTATTTGTTTTGTTTACTTTCCAGCATATTTCCCATAAAACAAAATCAATACACTCACATTTGAAACACAAAGATATTCTTAGAACATTTATAATATTATCAATAATTATTAATTCTTTATATAAAACTAACCAAATACAAAAAAAAATATTTATCTCTAATTTACACTTTTTTTTTTTTTTTTTATCATAAATTTTACGAGGGTACTTTGTTAGATAATTACTTGTCAGCGCAAGACCCCTTATTCGGCTTAAACAATGACTGATAATTTTTCCCTTCAATAACTAAAATAAACGAATTACAGGCGTAAACAATCGCTAATTTACATTGGCTATAAAAGTCTATCGGTCACAACACTCCCCGTTTTCCAAAAGTGTTGACCCTAGGTCAACACTTTTCTTTCTCGTGACACGCACTGACACCCTCACTCTTTGTTTCTCCCTCCCCGGCTAGACCGGCGATTATTTCTCAATAAGTAGGGACTGCGCGGCAACATCGGTGCCTCTGTACTATCCGCCTCCCAAGTCGGGTCTCGATAGTTGGTACTGTCATCTTCCACCGAGGTCTCTCCCGAGACCTCCGATGTGTTCACCAACGGGGTAACCGGGCGGGTGGGCTCCTTTTCGCTCGATAAAACATCTTCCTCCGTACGGATAATACTCGGTCGCCCCTCCGCTTCGCCCTCAGGCCACCAGCTTGGAGCCACTACATCCCTCCTTGGCGAGCTAGTGGCCAATAGGGAATCGTTCCCAATGGCCCTTTCTCTAGGATGGGGCTCTCCCTCCTCGTCAGAGTCGGTTAGGGGGATCGGCCAGAAGTCCTCCTGGTCTCTTTCCTTATCCCTTACTTCGTCATCGTCATCTTCCGATTCAGACTGTTGCTCCTTTGGATACTCCGTTTCGAGACCACTGTTAAAAGCCGGTTTCAAGCGGTTCACGTGAACTACCTGGGTCCCGCCGGTTTCATTTCTGATTGCATAGGTTACCGCACTGCATTTCTTGACTATTATCCATGGTCCCGTCCAAGGGCAATGAAATTTTTTTAAATTTCCTGGTTTTACCGCGGGTACATGTAGGTATACCGCGTCGCCCTCGGTGAAAGTACGGGATCTCCTATCTTGGTTAACCGCCGCGGTTCTGCGAGCCCAAGTTTTCTTAATTCTTTCACGGGCTTCTTCGTAGGCCTGTTCTACACGAACCCTAATCCTTGCAGCTTCATCTTGTGTTAAGGCGTTTTCCAACGCTTCCACAGGCTCTATCCATTCCCCTTCCGGAGTGCGGAGCTCTCTGCCATATAACAGGAAGTTCGGTGAAAATCCCGTGGCAGAATGTGGTATGGAGCGATAAGCCATTAGTGAATAGGGGACCCACCGGTCCCAATCTCGCCCATCTTTTCTGGCAAAGTGAGCCATGGAATCTCCCAGTGTACGATGAAAGCGTTCCAGCATTCCATTACTCTGGGGATGGTAGGGGGTGGTTTGGAGTTTTTGTATGCCTAAGCCCTTGCACACGGATTTGAACAACGCCGACACGAAATTCCTGCCTTGATCAGTCAGTAGTTTCTTTGGAGTCCCATGTCTGGTGATTATACGCTCGACAAAAACCCGAGCGGTCTCGTCCGCCGTCTGTTCTCTTATAGGTTCAGCTTCAGTGTATCGGCTGAAGTGGTCTATAAAAGTTAACAAGTATTTATTCCCGCGGCTACTCTTTGGGAACGGCCCCACGATATCCAGGGAAACCATTTCGAATGGCTCCTTGGGAAAGAAGGGGGCCTCTAGAGGAGCTGTTAACCCAGGGGGGGTCTTTCTCTGAGCACACGAGTGGCACCCCTTAACGAACTCTTCTATATCTTTCCCCATCGAGGGCCAATAGTACTTATTCTTTATCAATTCCTGGGTACGTTCTCTTCCCGGATGTCCCGCCCATGGCCGACTATGGTGTTACTCCATGATCTGTTGCCGGCGATCTAGTGTAACCAAAATTTTCCATTGATTTGGGTCATCACTTATTCCGTAGTGTATTATCCCATCCGCCCCCGTCCGTAACCCTCGTGGGTTATTTTTGACCCATCTCTGGCATTCTTCGTCCTGTTCCTGCCCTCTTTTCCAAAGAACCCGTTGGGCTCCTTCGTCGAACGTCCTTATACCCGCTACGGCCCTACTCAGGGAGTCCGCGTTGGTATGCTTCTTCCCTGGTTTGTGGACGACCTGATACTCGAATTCCTCGAGTCTGAGAGCCCACCTCATCAAGCGTGAGGACGGGTCTCTTAGGGACAGCATCCATTTAAGTGCAGCGTGGTCAGTGACAAGTGTAAACTTTCGACCCAACAGATAGCACCTAAAATGCTTGGTTGCCCAGACTACCGAAAGTAGCTCTCTTTCGGTAGCCGAATAATTTTGTTCCGCTGGGTGTAGCTGTCGACTGGCAAAGGCGATAGGCCTTTCTTGTCCGTTTCGGAGTTGTGAGAGGACGGCCCCTACTGCCATTCCAGAGGCATCGGTCGCCAGAATGAAAGGGTCTCGGAAATCAGGATAAATCAGCACTAGGTCAGAACACAATATCTCCTGTAGAGCGGTAAACGCCTCGTCTTGTTCTTTCCCCCAGTGAAATGACATTCCCTTCCCCGTCAACTGGGTGAGGGGCTTGGCAATTTCGGCGAACTGAGGTACGAACCTCCGGTAATATCCAGCGAGACCCAGGAAGCCTCTCACTTCCCGAGCCGAACCGGGTTTTGGAAATTCTGTCACCGCTGTGATCTTTTCTGGGTCAGGTTTCACCCCTTCACTGGTTACCAAGTGGCCAAGGTATTTTACCTGCCTGACCACAAACTTACATTTTGGTCCTTTCAACTTCAGATTAGCACCCCGCAGTCGCTCCAGCACCCTTCTTAATCGAGTGCAGTGCTCATCCATATCACCACTGAAGATGATAATGTCATCTAAATAAACATAGCAGTCAGTCCCCTTAACTCCCATTAGTACCTGGTCCATAGTTCGCTGGAATGTGGCTGGGGCCCCAGCAAGCCCGAACGGCATTTTATGGTACTCGTAGTGCCCCCCTAGGGTGGTGAAGGCAGTTTTCGGTCGATCTTCCTCGGCCACCGGTATTTGGTGGTAGCCGCTAGCAAGGTCTAATGTTGTGAAAAGCCTACTCTGTCCCAACATCTCTAATGTTTCCTGAATCAATGGTAGGGGGTAAGCATCCACCTGCGTTACTGCATTCAGCCCCCGGAAATCAGTGCAGAATCTATACTGGGTCCTTCCGTCTTCACTTCGTTTGGGTACCAACACGACAGGTGCAGCCCAAGCACTGTCGGAAGGAGCTATCACTCCCTTGCGTAACATTTCTTCTAAGTGTTCCTCTACTACCGCTCGTTGGTTGAAGGGCACTCGATACGGGCGCTTGATCACCGGGGGAGCTTCCCCTGTTGGTATTCTATGCTTCACCCCAGTAGAGCAGCCTTCCTTTCCCGGTTCTTCGAATAGATCTTTAAACTCTTCTAGCAGCGACTCGACTACACCCTTATCCGACTCACCGAGGTGGTCTACATTCCATAGTTGAGCCCCCTTTTCCAGAGCATTCTCGCTACCCTCTACTCGGTGTATCCGAACGTCCCTTTCATTTCTATCCTCCGTATGCCATTCCGCGCCTATTCCCAATAATTGCCCTTTATCGAGGTAGGTATCCACCGGCCCCGAGTTCATAAGTTGGATCCAAACCTCCCCGTGTTCTACGAGCCCAATACTTCGCCCTACTCTTAAGCTACCTTGTTTCAATGGTACCGGCTCGACAACCACCACTGCCTTCTCTCTCTGGTGGATCGTTGCTCTAATGAGTTTCTCACTACACGAAGGGATTGCGATTCGAGCAGGGCTGGTAATTTCTAGCCCCTTGGTCTCATCGTGCTTGTCGGGTTGTTCGTGGGATCCCGGGGTCTCTACTGCTTTGTTCGCGGCCTGCTGGTTTCCGCGTTTGGCCCTCTTTTCCCTCTTCTGTTGGTGCTTTCTTTCTTGGGCATGGATTAGGTCGGACGAGGATCCATCCTTTGGAATTGGCTCCTCCTGCGTCGTTTCCCTTGTACTTCTCCCTTTCGCTTCTAAGGAATTTATTGCCACTCCCAACTGGTGAAGGGGATGTACGTTGACTGGTTGCTTCTCAAAACTCAGGCCAGCGTCAGGCGGCGTCACTATCACCTCCCGGTTACGAATATCCAGTTTGGCTCCTAGCTTTTCTAGCAAATCCAAACCTATGATTCCGTCTCCGGGCAAGTTCACGCTGATTATCATCACCTGATGTTTCACTTCCAGGCCGTCTACTTGGCACATCAACTCTTGTACCCCCAAAATACGCAGAGCCTGTCCTGTTACTCCTCTAGCTCGGACACTGGCGGGCCTTAATTGAACTCCCGGAAGCGCCGTGCGAATTAGCGTCACTTCGGCCCCCGTGTCTACTATCACGTGGTGGAGATATCCCCCAATTAGCATGTCCAGTTTTATCAATTTACCTACTCCGGCTCCCACCCCTGTAAGCCATTTCTCATCCACAGGCTTGGGTTTCTCCGGCCCAGACGGGGGGTGACCGTCGGGCCTTAAGCATTTTGGGGGCCCCTGCACGGGGTTCAATTTCTTTTCGGCGGGCAGCTGCTGGGATCTGCACTGGTTCGCTATATGCCCTTGCCGTCCACACCTGTAGCAAGTTACCCTTTCTCTGGGGCCCGGGTTATTGCTTACTCCTTTAGCCGGTGGTGGCATTCTGCATCCCCTTGCGTAATGTCCTAACTCTCCACACCGATAGCAACGCTGAGAATCGGATTTCCCTAGTCTCGAGGGAAGCGCCTTTTGAATCGCGCTGATACAAGCGTCTTCGATCTGTTCCCTTAAGCTAAACACCGCTCCCGCTCCCCGTGCCGAGGCCTGGTCCTCGTTTCTGGCGATAGGATCCACTGAGCTTCTATACCTATTTCTCTCACTCTCTCGTTGCTGCTCATGGCAGGGGCCGGACCTGCCCCCTGCCTCTTCCAACACATATACGTTCTTTCCCCGTTGATGCTCTTGCAAGGCTTGTTCTACATCTAACGCCAATCTCACTGCATTCTTCAGTGTATCTGGGCGTCCGAACAACACCTGTTTTCCCACCTCACCCGAGAGTCCCCTCATGAACGCTTCTAGCACTTTTCTCTCTACTTCCCGCGCCCACCACTTTGCTTCATTCCCAGATAGATCGGACCTGGTCATTTTCCCCCCCAAGGAAATGCATCTGTCCGAAAATTCTTGGATCCTCTCTTTTGGCTGTTGACTCGTCTCCTGCAAAATTCTTCCATAATATTCAAAAGTATGTGGATCTCCAAACCTTTCTCGCAGTGCGTCTGCAAACTTCTTAAAGCTGACAATACCCTTTAATTCCTCATTTCCTCTGACAAAGGCGGCTGCCGGGCCCTGCAACTTGAGCCTACAAATCCGAACTCGGTCAACGTCCTCCCAAGCTCCACAAGCTGCTACTTCCTCCACATACTCTAGGAATTCGTCAACCGGCCTGGCACTCGCCTCCCCTCCCCACGTCTTGATCAGACCCTGCAAGGACAAATCCTTCCTTGGTGGCTTAGGTGTCCCTCCTTCCTTTATCTCTGTCCGGCTAGCTTCGAGTTCATTTTTCAACTTTTCTTCCGACTGGGCCAAAGCCAGGTTAGCCTTCTCTAATTCTTCTATCCTCTGTCGGAGGTTACTTTCAACCGACATTTTAAAAGGGATTTATCAAAAAAAATTTTTTTTTTTTTTTTTTTTTTCGAAATAAAAGTTTATCCCGGATTAGTGGATTTTCTTGCAATCCACCCCACACCTGACACCACTTGTAAACCCCGACTTTCTCTCTCTTCCTCCTCCCCCTAAATGTTTACAGGAATCTGGGGGAAAATATTAATGCCAGGAGAGGGCATTACCCAAGGACAGGGGAACCTGAAATATTACAGGGAATTGACATATCTAGGGGAAGACATTTAGATGACCGACATTTATTAAATGATAATAAACAAATAACTGTCACCGCTGTGATCTTTTCTGGGTCAGGTTTCACCCCTTCACTGGTTACCAAGTGGCCAAGGTATTTTACCTGCCTGACCACAAACTTACATTTTGGTCCTTTCAACTTCAGATTAGCACCCCGCAGTCGCTCCAGCACCCTTCTTAATCGAGTGCAGTGCTCATCCATATCACCACTGAAGATGATAATGTCATCTAAATAAACATAGCAGTCAGTCCCCTTAACTCCCATTAGTACCTGGTCCATAGTTCGCTGGAATGTGGCTGGGGCCCCAGCAAGCCCGATCGGCATTTTATGGTACTCGTAGTGCCCCCCTAGGGTGGTGAAGGCAGTTTTCGGTCGATCTTCCTCGGCCACCGGTATTTGGTGGTAGCCGCTAGCAAGGTCTAATGTTGTGAAAAGCCTACTCTGTCCCAACATCTCTAATGTTTCCTGAATCAATGGTAGGGGGTAAGCATCCACCTGCGTTACTGCATTCAGCCCCCGGAAATCAGTGCAGAATCTATACTGGGTCCTTCCGTCTTCACTTCGTTTGGGTACCAACACGACAGGTGCAGCCCAAGCACTGTCGGAAGGAGCTATCACTCCCTTGCGTAACATTTCTTCTAAGTGTTCCTCTACTACCGCTCGTTGGTTGAAGGGCACTCGATACGGGCGCTTGATCACCGGGGGAGCTTCCCCTGTTGGTATTCTATGCTTCACCCCAGTAGAGCAGCCTTCCTTTCCCGGTTCTTCGAATAGATCTTTAAACTCTTCTAGCAGCGACTCGACTACACCCTTATCCGACTCACCGAGGTGGTCTACATTCCATAGTTGAGCCCCCTTTTCCAGAGCATTCTCGCTACCCTCTACTCGGTGTATCCGAACGTCCCTTTCATTTCTATCCTCCGTATGCCATTCCGCGCCTATTCCCAATAATTGCCCTTTATCGAGGTAGGTATCCACCGGCCCCGAGTTCATAAGTTGGATCCAAACCTCCCCGTGTTCTACGAGCCCAATACTTCGCCCTACTCTTAAGCTACCTTGTTTCAATGGTACCGGCTCGACAACCACCACTGCCTTCTCTCTCTGGTGGATCGTTGCTCTAATGAGTTTCTCACTACACGAAGGGATTGCGATTCGAGCAGGGCTGGTAATTTCTAGCCCCTTGGTCTCATCGTGCTTGTCGGGTTGTTCGTGGGATCCCGGGGTCTCTACTGCTTTGTTCGCGGCCTGCTGGTTTCCGCGTTTGGCCCTCTTTTCCCTCTTCTGTTGGTGCTTTCTTTCTTGGGCATGGATTAGGTCGGACGAGGATCCATCCTTTGGAATTGGCTCCTCCTGCGTCGTTTCCCTTGTACTTCTCCCTTTCGCTTCTAAGGAATTTATTGCCACTCCCAACTGGTGAAGGGGATGTACGTTGACTGGTTGCTTCTCAAAACTCAGGCCAGCGTCAGGCGGCGTCACTATCACCTCCCGGTTACGAATATCCAGTTTGGCTCCTAGCTTTTCTAGCAAATCCAAACCTATGATTCCGTCTCCGGGCAAGTTCACGCTGATTATCATCACCTGATGTTTCACTTCCAGGCCGTCTACTTGGCACATCAACTCTTGTACCCCCAAAATACGCAGAGCCTGTCCTGTTACTCCTCTAGCTCGGACACTGGCGGGCCTTAATTGAACTCCCGGAAGCGCCGTGCGAATTAGCGTCACTTCGGCCCCCGTGTCTACTATCACGTGGTGGAGATATCCCCCAATTAGCATGTCCAGTTTTATCAATTTACCTACTCCGGCTCCCACCCCTGTAAGCCATTTCTCATCCACAGGCTTGGGTTTCTCCGGCCCAGACGGGGGGTGACCGTCGGGCCTTAAGCATTTTGGGGGCCCCTGCACGGGGTTCAATTTCTTTTCGGCGGGCAGCTGCTGGGATCTGCACTGGTTCGCTATATGCCCTTGCCGTCCACACCTGTAGCAAGTTACCCTTTCTCTGGGGCCCGGGTTATTGCTTACTCCTTTAGCCGGTGGTGGCATTCTGCATCCCCTTGCGTAATGTCCTAACT
The DNA here is from genome assembly GCA_930367205.1 of Acanthosoma haemorrhoidale. NCBI lineage: Eukaryota > Metazoa > Arthropoda > Insecta > Hemiptera > Acanthosomatidae > Acanthosoma > Acanthosoma haemorrhoidale. The sequence goes on from OV884014.1 coordinate 25,188,921, forward strand.
CTCCACACCGATAGCAACGCTGAGAATCGGATTTCCCTAGTCTCGAGGGAAGCGCCTTTTGAATCGCGCTGATACAAGCGTCTTCGATCTGTTCCCTTAAGCTAAACACCGCTCCCGCTCCCCGTGCCGAGGCCTGGTCCTCGTTTCTGGCGATAGGATCCACTGAGCTTCTATACCTATTTCTCTCACTCTCTCGTTGCTGCTCATGGCAGGGGCCGGACCTGCCCCCTGCCTCTTCCAACACATATACGTTCTTTCCCCGTTGATGCTCTTGCAAGGCTTGTTCTACATCTAACGCCAATCTCACTGCATTCTTCAGTGTATCTGGGCGTCCGAACAACACCTGTTTTCCCACCTCACCCGAGAGTCCCCTCATGAACGCTTCTAGCACTTTTCTCTCTACTTCCCGCGCCCACCACTTTGCTTCATTCCCAGATAGATCGGACCTGGTCATTTTCCCCCCCAAGGAAATGCATCTGTCCGAAAATTCTTGGATCCTCTCTTTTGGCTGTTGACTCGTCTCCTGCAAAATTCTTCCATAATATTCAAAAGTATGTGGATCTCCAAACCTTTCTCGCAGTGCGTCTGCAAACTTCTTAAAGCTGACAATACCCTTTAATTCCTCATTTCCTCTGACAAAGGCGGCTGCCGGGCCCTGCAACTTGAGCCTACAAATCCGAACTCGGTCAACGTCCTCCCAAGCTCCACAAGCTGCTACTTCCTCCACATACTCTAGGAATTCGTCAACCGGCCTGGCACTCGCCTCCCCTCCCCACGTCTTGATCAGACCCTGCAAGGACAAATCCTTCCTTGGTGGCTTAGGTGTCCCTCCTTCCTTTATCTCTGTCCGGCTAGCTTCGAGTTCATTTTTCAACTTTTCTTCCGACTGGGCCAAAGCCAGGTTAGCCTTCTCTAATTCTTCTATCCTCTGTCGGAGGTTACTTTCAACCGACATTTTAAAAGGGATTTATCAAAAAAAATTTTTTTTTTTTTTTTTTTTTTCGAAATAAAAGTTTATCCCGGATTAGTGGATTTTCTTGCAATCCACCCCACACCTGACACCACTTGTAAACCCCGACTTTCTCTCTCTTCCTCCTCCCCCTAAATGTTTACAGGAATCTGGGGGAAAATATTAATGCCAGGAGAGGGCATTACCCAAGGACAGGGGAACCTGAAATATTACAGGGAATTGACATATCTAGGGGAAGACATTTAGATGACCGACATTTATTAAATGATAATAAACAAATAACTGTCACCGCTGTGATCTTTTCTGGGTCAGGTTTCACCCCTTCACTGGTTACCAAGTGGCCAAGGTATTTTACCTGCCTGACCACAAACTTACATTTTGGTCCTTTCAACTTCAGATTAGCACCCCGCAGTCGCTCCAGCACCCTTCTTAATCGAGTGCAGTGCTCATCCATATCACCACTGAAGATGATAATGTCATCTAAATAAACATAGCAGTCAGTCCCCTTAACTCCCATTAGTACCTGGTCCATAGTTCGCTGGAATGTGGCTGGGGCCCCAGCAAGCCCGATCGGCATTTTATGGTACTCGTAGTGCCCCCCTAGGGTGGTGAAGGCAGTTTTCGGTCGATCTTCCTCGGCCACCGGTATTTGGTGGTAGCCGCTAGCAAGGTCTAATGTTGTGAAAAGCCTACTCTGTCCCAACATCTCTAATGTTTCCTGAATCAATGGTAGGGGGTAAGCATCCACCTGCGTTACTGCATTCAGCCCCCGGAAATCAGTGCAGAATCTATACTGGGTCCTTCCGTCTTCACTTCGTTTGGGTACCAACACGACAGGTGCAGCCCAAGCACTGTCGGAAGGAGCTATCACTCCCTTGCGTAACATTTCTTCTAAGTGTTCCTCTACTACCGCTCGTTGGTTGAAGGGCACTCGATACGGGCGCTTGATCACCGGGGGAGCTTCCCCTGTTGGTATTCTATGCTTCACCCCAGTAGAGCAGCCTTCCTTTCCCGGTTCTTCGAATAGATCTTTAAACTCTTCTAGCAGCGACTCGACTACACCCTTATCCGACTCACCGAGGTGGTCTACATTCCATAGTTGAGCCCCCTTTTCCAGAGCATTCTCGCTACCCTCTACTCGGTGTATCCGAACGTCCCTTTCATTTCTATCCTCCGTATGCCATTCCGCGCCTATTCCCAATAATTGCCCTTTATCGAGGTAGGTATCCACCGGCCCCGAGTTCATAAGTTGGATCCAAACCTCCCCGTGTTCTACGAGCCCAATACTTCGCCCTACTCTTAAGCTACCTTGTTTCAATGGTACCGGCTCGACAACCACCACTGCCTTCTCTCTCTGGTGGATCGTTGCTCTAATGAGTTTCTCACTACACGAAGGGATTGCGATTCGAGCAGGGCTGGTAATTTCTAGCCCCTTGGTCTCATCGTGCTTGTCGGGTTGTTCGTGGGATCCCGGGGTCTCTACTGCTTTGTTCGCGGCCTGCTGGTTTCCGCGTTTGGCCCTCTTTTCCCTCTTCTGTTGGTGCTTTCTTTCTTGGGCATGGATTAGGTCGGACGAGGATCCATCCTTTGGAATTGGCTCCTCCTGCGTCGTTTCCCTTGTACTTCTCCCTTTCGCTTCTAAGGAATTTATTGCCACTCCCAACTGGTGAAGGGGATGTACGTTGACTGGTTGCTTCTCAAAACTCAGGCCAGCGTCAGGCGGCGTCACTATCACCTCCCGGTTACGAATATCCAGTTTGGCTCCTAGCTTTTCTAGCAAATCCAAACCTATGATTCCGTCTCCGGGCAAGTTCACGCTGATTATCATCACCTGATGTTTCACTTCCAGGCCGTCTACTTGGCACATCAACTCTTGTACCCCCAAAATACGCAGAGCCTGTCCTGTTACTCCTCTAGCTCGGACACTGGCGGGCCTTAATTGAACTCCCGGAAGCGCCGTGCGAATTAGCGTCACTTCGGCCCCCGTGTCTACTATCACGTGGTGGAGATATCCCCCAATTAGCATGTCCAGTTTTATCAATTTACCTACTCCGGCTCCCACCCCTGTAAGCCATTTCTCATCCACAGGCTTGGGTTTCTCCGGCCCAGACGGGGGGTGACCGTCGGGCCTTAAGCATTTTGGGGGCCCCTGCACGGGGTTCAATTTCTTTTCGGCGGGCAGCTGCTGGGATCTGCACTGGTTCGCTATATGCCCTTGCCGTCCACACCTGTAGCAAGTTACCCTTTCTCTGGGGCCCGGGTTATTGCTTACTCCTTTAGCCGGTGGTGGCATTCTGCATCCCCTTGCGTAATGTCCTAACTCTCCACACCGATAGCAACGCTGAGAATCGGATTTCCCTAGTCTCGAGGGAAGCGCCTTTTGAATCGCGCTGATACAAGCGTCTTCGATCTGTTCCCTTAAGCTAAACACCGCTCCCGCTCCCCGTGCCGAGGCCTGGTCCTCGTTTCTGGCGATAGGATCCACTGAGCTTCTATACCTATTTCTCTCACTCTCTCGTTGCTGCTCATGGCAGGGGCCGGACCTGCCCCCTGCCTCTTCCAACACATATACGTTCTTTCCCCGTTGATGCTCTTGCAAGGCTTGTTCTACATCTAACGCCAATCTCACTGCATTCTTCAGTGTATCTGGGCGTCCGAACAACACCTGTTTTCCCACCTCACCCGAGAGTCCCCTCATGAACGCTTCTAGCACTTTTCTCTCTACTTCCCGCGCCCACCACTTTGCTTCATTCCCAGATAGATCGGACCTGGTCATTTTCCCCCCCAAGGAAATGCATCTGTCCGAAAATTCTTGGATCCTCTCTTTTGGCTGTTGACTCGTCTCCTGCAAAATTCTTCCATAATATTCAAAAGTATGTGGATCTCCAAACCTTTCTCGCAGTGCGTCTGCAAACTTCTTAAAGCTGACAATACCCTTTAATTCCTCATTTCCTCTGACAAAGGCGGCTGCCGGGCCCTGCAACTTGAGCCTACAAATCCGAACTCGGTCAACGTCCTCCCAAGCTCCACAAGCTGCTACTTCCTCCACATACTCTAGGAATTCGTCAACCGGCCTGGCACTCGCCTCCCCTCCCCACGTCTTGATCAGACCCTGCAAGGACAAATCCTTCCTTGGTGGCTTAGGTGTCCCTCCTTCCTTTATCTCTGTCCGGCTAGCTTCGAGTTCATTTTTCAACTTTTCTTCCGACTGGGCCAAAGCCAGGTTAGCCTTCTCTAATTCTTCTATCCTCTGTCGGAGGTTACTTTCAACCGACATTTTAAAAGGGATTTATCAAAAAAAATTTTTTTTTTTTTTTTTTTTTTCGAAATAAAAGTTTATCCCGGATTAGTGGATTTTCTTGCAATCCACCCCACACCTGACACCACTTGTAAACCCCGACTTTCTCTCTCTTCCTCCTCCCCCTAAATGTTTACAGGAATCTGGGGGAAAATATTAATGCCAGGAGAGGGCATTACCCAAGGACAGGGGAACCTGAAATATTACAGGGAATTGACATATCTAGGGGAAGACATTTAGATGACCGACATTTATTAAATGATAATAAACAAATAGCATTTGATAAAAAAACAAAAAAAAAATCCTTAAGCTATTTGATAAAAAAAAAAATACTTAAACTATTTGATAAAAAAAATAATTAAACTATTTGATAAAAAAATAGTAAACTATTTGAGAGAAAAATTACTTAAACTATTGGACAGAAAAATACTTAAACTTTACTAAACTTGAAACTTGTAAACCAGAGTTTTATTAACTTAAAGTTTGCTGATCGAAGAATGAGAACAAAATAAATACATCACTGTCCGTGTTTATCTATACGTATGCATAGTTTGGTGTTATTTGGTGTAAACTGATGAACGACGTAAACAAACAACATAAACCCTCGGTACGTGGAAGCTACGTCCAACGAGGTTACCTGTCGTAGCTAGATAGTGGATTAGTCAATCAGCTGTGAGGTTCCAGGTGGAGGGAATCGGTGAGTCGATGATCGATATGCTCATATCCATACGAGTTCCAAGTCAAATCTCCAACCAGTGGTGCTCCCCATAAACCATAGGCCGATAAGGTGGTGAGATGAGGGGGGGGGCGCTCCGGCGGGTGTTGGCCAACCCAGCTCTGGATACACACACTGACTGCAAGCGACTGATCCCGGTGCTCCGTCCTTTTAATCCTCTATAAAGGATGTAGGGTCTTACGGGGCCTCGGAGGCGTCCCGCACCGTTATTTGTTTTGTTTACTTTCCAGCATATTTCCCATAAAACAAAATCAATACACTCACATTTGAAACACAAAGATATTCTTAGAACATTTATAATATTATCAATAATTATTAATTCTTTATATAAAACTAACCAAATACAAAAAAAAATATTTATCTCTAATTTACACTTTTTTTTTTTTTTTTTATCATAAATTTTACGAGGGTACTTTGTTAGATAATTACTTGTCAGCGCAAGACCCCTTATTCGGCTTAAACAATGACTGATAATTTTTCCCTTCAATAACTAAAATAAACGAATTACAGGCGTAAACAATCGCTAATTTACATTGGCTATAAAAGTCTATCGGTCACATGACAATTATTAATTAAACTAATACTTTTTGCAATAAAAAATATAAATTTTAATTAATCCTGGTTAAAATAATTGAGAAATATCAACCAGTCGATAAAAACATTGAACAATATTCAAATTAAATATAGTAAATGATAAAACATTCTCGATTGAAGATCACTAGTGGAAACTACATTTCATTAATATGTAATTATTTTTTCATGTCACAGATTATTAAAAACTGAATGGCATGTTTTGGTTATTGTGGGTTCTTACTTTAAAGAATAAAGAGAAAAATCGATTTCCCTGGTTCCATACCAACCATTAGATTATAACTTTATTTTTTATGCATAGCTCAAGCTGCCATTGTTAAGTACCTAAAGTGTTAGCTAACAGGATGGCTTCAGCCCTTTTAGTGTAGAATTAGTACTATCCTATTAGCTAGATAACATTATTGTTGTTTGCATTAACACCACTTGAAAATGGCATCATGAGCTGCTGAAAGTGCCTGTGGACAAAAAATAAAGTTCCGTCCAAACTGTGGGAATGACGCCAGGGAATAATAACTTTTTTCTTTATCCTTTGATGGAAAATTGTTGAAAAAAAATGAATTATTACACAAATGAAAAACATAAAATAGACAATAATATATAGGAAACAGCTGAAATAACTGTTAAAATAAGTAATTAAAATTAAAATGAACTCATAATTCAATTTTCAAAAAAATCCTTGTCATGTTCTATCTAAGAGCATCGGGCGTGATCTTGTGAAGTTTGTTGCCATTGTTCAGCCTCCAATGGTCAGATCAGGCTCATACACGATGTTCAAGATGGCTCAATCCATTGATATCTTGGCTAAGTGGCTACATATCTCATCATTTATTATAGACCACTCTTTAGTCTTAGTTGTACCCAGGTAGATTGAGCGTGGCCTTCATTTGCATTAAAATGAAATCTTCAACTCCAGTCTTCGTTGTAACTGCCAGGGGAAGGGCCTGAGGCCTCGTTATCTCGTCTATTTGATGCCTGTGTGGTCAGGTAGCTGATCCATAGAATGATTAAGTTATATTTTCATTCCATGGATATTCCTCTCTATGCCATAAGTGATATCACAAGTCTAAATTTAATTCTCACTCAAATCCAAAAAGACGCAGTCAAGTTTGAGTTGAAATTCCCTGATAGCAAGTGCAGCACTAATTCCTTTTGCTGCAAACTAGACTTAGATAAAAAATAAATATTTTCCGATCATATTGAGTAGGATATTAAATTAAAATTTCATGATTAATAATATTTATTATTAGTTGTAGATATTAAACAGGGAGGTTATCTTGGACAGGTGGGTTAGATATTACCAGGGGCTACTTGGCAATGGTGGACAGAACTTCTCAATGTCAAATTACAACATGGAAAAACACCTCAACGTTTTGATGAGCCCCAGACGAAGAGGAGATGGAGAATGCCATCTCAAAACCAACAAGGTTCCAGGAAGCTTTGGCATTCAAGCTGCATTGCGGAAAATCGGTGGGAGATAAAAAGGTTTAACAGGAAGTACTACTACGGAAAAGAGCAGAGCGAATTCTCCCTCGTAAGTAGCATACTAGAATAATCACCTTTCTCCACAAAAAAAGAGACCTGTTGGAATGCCGGAGAGCGCAATACTGTTAAACTTGGTCTTCAAAATTATATCGAGCATCATTTAAAGAAGATTCTTGCCTTTTTCGAAAAAAGTCTGTGCCCCGTTTGACGTGAAAAATCCATAAAGATCAGATATTTGATGTGGTGCAAATCTTGAAGAGGACAGGAGAGTTCAACACTTGCTCTAACCACCTTCTCCTCGATTCCAAAATTGCTTATAATAGCTTGATCTTGATCATAGGTGTTTTTTAAAGCAGACGGACCTATCAGAAGAATACTCCGCTGAGAACGGGCAACGGAGGGAGATGATCTCTTACCCCTATTCTTTAACGTGGCTCAGAACAAGCGGTATGGACCCTGGTGGAAACATCGTGTGAAATTGTGACATATGCCGACGAGGTGGACATTACTGACTGATTTGTGTGGAAATAAATTAAATTAAAGTATTCAATGTCACGGTGGGAAGACTGGTGATTAATCAGCAGAAGACCTAGTCTTCTGGCACATTGCAAAAAAGTGCGACGCATCAGTATGCGTACTATACAGTATAGTGTACTATAGCTTTTAACAAGTTATATTTTTTTTCCATTGGATTCCTTATATGTGAAAACAATTGCACCCACCTAGAGTTCCAGAAGAGAGGCAGGACAACATGTTAGTGCTAGTTTGGCCTATCCAAGATAACTAGAGAGAATTTGTTGTCAAGGAAAACAAAAGAACTTATTTACAGACCCTAATCCACCCTGTTCTTCTGTGAGACCTTTGGACAAGAAAGATCAATATGAGGTTTTATGATGTATCTATAGTGAAATATCTTCAAAACATGTTGACTTCGATGGCTGAGCCACGTTGCGGGGGTGGATTCCACAGTCACACCGAAGAGGCTGGTTCGCTTATAGATGGAAGCCGAAGAGTGAATCGACCGAATCTGAGATGGAAGAAGTGTTGGCTTGGAACTTGGAGGAGGGTGTATGGCAGTACAGAGATGCTTGGAGGAAACTCCTGGATTTGGACAAGACAAACCTCGGATTTCAGTGACACTGTAAAGAAGAATTATGTGCTAGGGCTTTAGTGAACTATTAATACAAAAATCATTATAACTGTCAATAAATCGTTTTCGCATCCTTCCTTAATCGTGCGATTCAACACACTTGACTTGAATTGTTTTCACAATCATTAAATACAGCCGAATGGCGCTCATCCAGACCAGCTCTCAATGAAGCTCTTTCACTTTTTACGTCCAATGCGATAGAAAAAAATGTTAATTTATTCATTAGCAGCGTGTAATTAATTAGTTAATAGCTCTTAGTCTATTAGTCATCTTAATAGTATTTCCCTGATGGTTTTAATGGAACAGTGTAATATTACATATCTCTAGGCCCAACAGGGAAATCACAATTACAATAAATATCTGACAGACTGTCGAAAACAGATGAAAATGTAATGGCTTCTGGTTAAAAAAAAAACACCAATTCTGAAGCTATAGAAATGAAAATATATTTTATAAATAAATTTTTATGGTTGCATGGACTTCTTTCAAATTTTTAAATTTCCTTAAAAAAAAAAAATGAAATGTATATAGACATTCAATACAAAATGCCTGAAGGGGGAAGGCGCATTCGGACGCACTGATATCCAGGAGCCCGTGTAGGGTGAACTCAAAACAGCATAAAAACAGGAAATGAATTGAGTGCTCTGGAGTGGAAGAGAGATACCTTTAGAATAGAAGGGGCGCTACCTTATTTGACTTGTTTTGTGCGGTTGTATGTACAAATATATGAAATATTTCATTTATTAGTAGCTTGAGATATTTTTTTTTTTAGTAGAAAGAAATGGGTTGACATGGTTTGAGTTTCATTTGAAAGAAGTTAAACGCCATTTTCTATAGTGCCTCTAAAGGATTCGGTTGAATTGAGTCATGACTCTTTGTTTCCTCATTAGATAAAAGATTTTTTTTATATCGACTAAACAAAGTAGTATTTTCAGAAATATATTAGTAATTATCGGTTTAGAAAGAATATACTGACAGGATTTAGTCTTGAACCCGGTACCTTCACAATGTCCGGTTGAGTGTTCTACCAACTGAGCTCCCAGCACTGTACGAGTGAAGACCTTAGCATTATGAATTCTCATTGGCTGAACTCTGTTACGTTAAGAGCGCTACTTTGCTTATTGTACGTCATTGTAGGTAAATAGATAATATTGCATCGTTATTATAACGTAAATGTTTGCTGTGGTGAGGATTCCTCTGTTATCAATGATATTGGTATAAATATAAATGCACAATATACGTTTATAAAAAATATTCATTTATATAATATAAACGAGTAAAAACCCTAGTAAGATGCACTTGAATATATTTAAATGCATAGCAACTTAATTAAAAATAATTTTACTTTAAAGTTGTTAACTGGTAATGCTGATGGCTATTTCTTATTCTCAGCCCGTTTTTGTAAATGATTGGTTTGAAAAATGCTTGGAAAGTATCTATTCGGCTCAGGGATTTTAACATTAGTAAGAGATGAACTTTGTTCCTGAAATTCCTGAAGATGCCTGCATTAAGGGAAACATAAGCACAATCCAAAAACAAAACCTTGGTAAAACTAAAAAGCCATCTAGTGATTTTTCATAGAATTGTTATTTAAGTATACATAAAAAATATTAAGTCGGAGTCTTCCTCTACCGTTTTAAATACACTTCAATTTGTTAATTCATCTTGGTTATCGAAAGCCGAATTTTCAAAAAAAGACAAAATTACCAATTAAAAATGGCTGAGGATAAGTATTCAATGCGCGATATCGGTCGTCTGTTAAAACTTCTTTTTTTTGGAATAGCTTTTGAAATTCTTTTCGTCTTGAAAAGAACTTTGAAAGTCCCCGTCTTTAACGTGTCCTTAACCACGAGGAAAATTATAAATTTAACCCTTAAATAGGTTCTGAGCTGGGGCTTAGTAATCTGAAAAGTTAGCGGAACGAGCTTGATTTGTTTCACGTTTGATAGTTTTTTGATTAATTAACATTAATCTTTGTTTTCTCTCCCTATCTAATGTTGTGTTCCTTGTTAGGCAAACCTGCATTTATTTATTTTGCATTATTAGTATTCATAGGGGACATGGGCCCAGAGTACAGATTTTTTCTATTCTATTCTGATTTCGAAATGTTGATGAATGTACATTTCCAGATCAATTGGATCATTTGTAAGAATGTCCGTACCTGAATGAAAGTATAACCTCTTCCTTTGTTATCGGATATAAAAACAGTTGAGACCGCCAGTCCGGTGGGAAAAGTTCGAGAAATATATATTCAATGCGCGATATCGGTCGTCTGTTAAAACTTCTTTTATTTGGAATAGCTTTTGAAATTCTTTTCGTCTTGAAAAGAACTTTGAAAGTCCCCGTCTTTAACGTGTCCTTAACCACGAGGAATAACATATAATAATATTGCATCCCCAAACTTAATAATTTAAATTTTATTGCGTGGATGCGGTGTTGAACTTCCAGGTAGATTCTTGGGACAAATTCTCGATAAGCGTGATGTAATTAAAGATGATTTCGAGAAATAACGTGGTTTCCCAGCAATCAACAACAGCGGAATTTCACCACATAGAAGTTCATCATGGGAACCTGTATGACCTCGAGGTATGTTTGTGTGGTTCTGAAGTTTTAGATAACAACAAGATAATAAATAGTGTTCGATTATATTCTATGATAATTGCACAGACTGAGATAGCCTTCCTTCTCTTAGCCTTCATGCTTGTACTCATGTATGTATGTGGTATGTACAAAGATTGATCGTAAAAGTAAAACTATTAAGCTGATAATAAAATATTATATTTTGCGAAACCTCAGATTAGGAAGAAAAACACTTTATTCCGGGACATTATCCCCTAAGAAGAACTAAAAGATACAAATAAATATTTCTAGCTGACAAAAAATAATAAAACATTCAACATTACACTGATGTGATTAGCTTATAAATAAGAAAGGGCCCTTTCCCTTAAGATTTCCTAAGATTTTCCGAAATTTACCACCTGTAATTTTAATTTTGATTAATTCAAAATTCCGAACACGTGACCTCTCCTTTGGTCAAGAAGAGTGAGCCTTGTGGCGTTGAAGAGGACGTACTTCAAGTTACTTATTTTCAAATTATTAAAAAATAATTATAATACGAAATAAAGAAAATTTCCACTATTAACATAGTGGTGCAAAATAGGAAATTAGGTATGTTGAAACGAATGTATCGACAGCATTAGATTGAAACAAAAAACATAAATGAGTGGAGGCGAATGACATTCACTGGAAATTTCAACGAAGGACATAATAAAAATATAGGAAGTGATTAAAAGGGGGAAAAGGCCGCAGAAGGATGGATTAAAATATAAAATGTGTAAAATCGTTAAAAAGAATAATAATGGCCAATTATGAATCCTTAGAATGGATGTAGTTGAGCAATTGATAAAGTCTAGGTTTAAAGATTGGAAGAGTTGATGAACGTTGAATATTGATGGGAATGTATTCCAAAGGTTCGTGGCACGGATTAGAAAGAGCGGTCGAAGGAAGCAGATCTGTGAGTTGGGAAATACAAGTGGGATGGGAGGGATCTAGTAATCTAGTAATGTATCTAGTAAATCTAGAAGTTTGTAAAGGTAAGGAGGCTTTTTAGTCATAATATCACCGAAGAGGAGGGACCCAAATGGCGATGGGGATATTGGTACATCCCATACCGGAGAGGTGCACCTTTGTCATAGCTCCGAGGTACTGTGAAAAGAGGCCAATTTTGATTAGACGTTGGTTTAAGTATAATGACAGAATATCCCTAAAGAAAAACACCCATAGCCAAGTCTAGTCCACCAACACTATGTTCATTGATGCCATTATCCAATAGCGAACTGAATGAAACTCGTCTTTCCAGCGTGGTTTTGGGTGTGAATCTGCTGTATCATTCCCTTTATTTGGATTTATGCACCCCTTTCTAGTATCAGTCTAGCACATTTAAGCTTTTTTTTTTTACTGCGGCTGGCTCCACATTTCATGTTAGGGCTGTCTTCTCTTCATTACCAGAAAGTTCTGTTCCCCCTTCTTGGAAATGACGGAGGACCCTGAGCCAAAGGTCAACATAGCCGAAAGCGGGTCTTTTAGAGGCATACATAGCTTTGTGCTTCCCAAAATAACATTTTTTTTTTTAGATATTTTAATTCATTTAATTAAAACAGACCATTCCACGAAATACCAAGATTTTTTTCGTTCTTAAATTCTCAAAGGAAAGAAATGTTTGCTGGCCGTTTAAAGGGGATGAAACCCCTAATACTTTTTTATGCTAATTATGACATGCCAATGTTTGCGGAATATTCTAATATAAAGTCGGAATTCGTCTCTTATAATTAAAATATCTTCATGACATGCTTTAGAAATGTAGGTAGGTAGTGTAAGTGATAGAAATATTTGGAATTTTAATATGTTTACAAGAACACCGCTGCTTTACCTGTTGAAAAATTTTGAGCTACTGTGCATTCATATATTAATGGATATAGTAAGAAAATGTTACCCTGTGAAAAATTAATTGGTGATGGATCGATGTTTATAATGAAGCAATTTATGTCTCTAAAAGTTCTTTATTTAAAAGCAAACACATTTGACACAGATCCATGAAGACATCTTCAGGCTTATTCATTGAAAACTACGTTATGAAGTTGAATTTCCTATTTTTCATTTGTTTTGTAGTTTTAGTAGAATAAGTCAGATTATAGATAAAGTTTATTTACGTTCGATATTGGACGTGTTCCATATTAATTCATTTTAGTTAGTTAATTGAAACAGATAAACTATTACGCCAAATGCCAAAACTCTGCGCCAATTGAGGGTTGAGCAGTTGTGAATATGATTTTAACGTTTTAAACTTGAAGTTTAAAGTTCAACGTTTTAAGACATATATCATTTGGTCACAAAATGTCATCTGCAAGTGTTTACTTAAGTGAAAGTATGGAATGAAAAAAAACTATTGTATTCGTTATTAAATACTCAGAATAATGTATGGGAAACTAAACCTTAGTGAAAACTGATTGTCACATAATAAAAACGAATAGTAAACTCTATAGGTCAAAATATGGGTCACGTTAGGAGTTATTTTTGTTTTGCCTAATCATCTATGATGAATTTAAAACCTGACGAACAAATTTGAATTGACGTTTTATTGGCCGTTTAATATTGATGACTTGAAGTCTAGTGGATCGCATGGTGGCTAACACGCATGCCTTGAACTGGTTCACACTTGCAATCACGGTCAAGAGAGGTTTGGGGATGTTATGTGTGATGTACATGAGAAAAATGTGTTATACCCATGTTTTTTCCATCACCCATTTTTTGTTCTTATCGACGACATTTTTTCAAGTTGAACCGAAAGTAGTTTATGGTATTTAAATACTAATTTGAATTCCACAAAAGGGGTAAAAGTTTGAATATTCTAGCTTTTTTTTTATTTGATATTTTAACACCTTTTCCCCCAGTGGCATGTAATCTCCGTTCTTCTTAAAACATGTAATTACATATTTTTAAATCTTACACCTAAGGCGGATATTGACATCATACAAGTAAAGAACATTTTCCTTATCATCATTATCAAGAGGATAGACTCACACTAGGTGGTTTTGGTCAAAATCTACTTGATTGACAGGGCCTTGATCGCCCGTGGACAGATCGAGAATTATACTCACAGTAACGTGACTTGATGAGACCTCCAAGTCTGAATTCGTCCAACGGTTTGCATGCTGTCGATGTTGATTTGACAGTGAGCTGACTTGACCGTAACCATCGGGTGAAACGCGCTTGATCACTTGTGAATCAAAAGTGATTAAAATTGTAAAAAGTTTTAGCAGTTTCCTGTCTCACTGAGAGGGATGATACACATCATGGAAGTTTTACTTAATGGTCCAAAGGGGCTAAAAATAAGAGCTATCTTATGAAAAATAATGAACAGTTAAGAATTAATCAAATACTCGTAATTGAACAATTAATATTTTTGTTTCGTATCGTAAAATTTACAATATCGACATTTTGATCGATAGTTATATAATGCTAAACGTAAAAACAAGCCCCTTATACTGTTTACCCGCCTCGTGTCTTCATGGAAGTCACTGATGGTTCCTGTTATTTTTAAGTAAGCAACCGCATCTCTCCAAGACCTCCCTCCCTACTTTCCAGAATCTTATCCTTTTCTTATACATATATGTCTCAGCTTTAGCCCCAGACCACAATTGTGGCTAGCCATTCTACCTAGTATGTAGTAACGTAACTCATAATATTTTTATATACCAGAGCCTTGCTTGTACTTCATAATAAAGCTTTTCTTTCTTTTTTTTTAAAAGACTCTCCTCTACAAAGATTATTTAACTGTGCAACGTGTTACGGGCTGAGTGGAATATTTTTATAAAATTTGATTACTTGATCGTTTCAGCAACTGTAACTGGGAAGTTCAAAAAAAAAAAAACAACCAAAAAACCTGACCATGCTACTATTGAGCGTGTGTAAATATAGTATCTTTCCAGATGACTATTAACCCTGCTTCAGCGACACCTTGACCTTGCGATTTATTGATTGTCATCGTTTAGAATCTCCTTGCTTATCCATTTTTATTAGCGGATTTGTAAAATATTCCTTTTTTTTAAGACGTTTAATATCATTCGATGTTTTCGATATGACAATCAAACGAGTTTCAATACACAGGTCTTTACAACAATAATTTAAAAAATGTGAATTCACATACCACGACTAAATATTTTCAAATTTATACACAATAGTGCCGTTAAAAGAAAATTAGCTTTCGGAAGATTGATAGAAACTGCATTGTAGTCCCAAAATATCGTTGGGATGGTATGTTCAAAGTTTAGACAGGACCAGCTAAAAATAATGGATGCTTAAGCGGCTGCTGACCGATATTGTGTAGCTCAGAAGGCAGAGCGCCTGTTTAGGGATCAGGACGATCCGCGTTATAATCCTACAAATTTCACTGTGTATGTTTTATTTGGCATGTAATTGACAATTTGTTTCAGTGGAAACGTTTGTGGTAATATTTGCTAGTCCTTCTAAGTAAGTTACATTGTTGGAGTTTATTGTACTTCACTCTTTTGTTTTTCTTTAAAAAAAAATTAATTTAAACTTTCCCTGTTCGGGCTGAGAGAATGCGAGAGCCTCAAAATGCTCCAGAAGGGTGGGGAGTTTCAGGACTCCCTAATACGTTATGATGCTAATTATACGCGATCTCGAGGCCGCTTTAATCCCCAAGGAGGATCGTAGGGATTTGTGGAGCTAAATAGTGTTCTTGTATTTGGATTAGGATTTGCAGATAATTTTGCTTGTAAATATAAATATTTGGAGGAAAGATGGTAAAGGATATTGGTTACATTAAGGTCAGTATGGAGAGTTTTATTGGTGATGTAGAACCCATTCTACAGTAGCACTTACTACTGTGCTAAGGACATTGGATTTTTGTACACCAGCCATGTTTTTGTTCATTTGTTTCAGTGGCTATTATTATCAAGAAATGGACCCCCACTGCCACTTTTGATTAAAATCACATTAAAGTACCCAAAAATATCCAGAATCATCCGAGTAGCCTAAGCTCTACTGTCGTGTGTCAATAGTTGGCATTCTTGAGTCTCTCAAGGCTTTCACAAGGTCTTCTCCTTGTCATAAGCCTTTTCAAGAAATGAAAGTTTTACTAAGTCCTGCTTGAACTACAACCATACATTCCTCATCTATTTTGAGGATTAGCTTATTTATGATGCTCCCCATTGAAGAGTACTATCACTTAACAGTTCTAGATTTGGGAACCAATTAATGCATGATGTTCCTTTATCTAAAATTGGGCAAAGTTTGAAAACCATACCAAGGTACATAATAAACAACTTAGCGAGCTTAGTTTTGGCACAAAAAAAGTCATGAAATGATTCCAGTAGCACGTTAATGAAGGTACAACGTATAATGATTTTTGTTTTGTTTGAGTTTATTAAGGTTATTTCTCGATATTTCGTTCTTTTTGTGATTACTAATACCGGTAAAATACAAGCTTCTACTGGGTATTTCAAGAGGACTATGTGCGGGGGCGGGGGGGTTATATATATAGCATTTCTTAGCTATTCAAATGATGAACGAATAGATTGAAATAATAATAACATGACTGTTTACGCCTGTAATTCGTTTATTTTGTTTATTGAAAAAAAAAAAATTATCATTCATTGTTTAAGCCCGAATAAGGGGTCTTGCGCTGACAAGTAATTATCTAACAAAGTACCCTCGTAAAATTTATTATAAAAAAAAAAAAGTGTAAATTAGAGATATATATATATATATATATTTTTTTGTATTTGTTTAGTTTTATATAAAGAATTAATAATTACTGATAATATTATAAATGTTCTAAGAATAACTTTGTGTTTCGAATGTGAGTGTATTGATTTTGTTTTAAGTGAAATATGTTGGAAAGTAAACAAAACGAATAACGGTATGGGACGCCTCCGAGGCCCCGTAAGACACATCCTTTATAGAGGATTAAAAGGACGGAGCATCGGGATAAGTCGCTCGCAGTCAGTGTGGATCCAGTCCTGAGTTGTCCAACACCCACCAGAGTGCCCCCCTTCATCTCACCGCCTTCTCGGCCTGTTGTTGACTTATCGCCGCCTTATCGACCTATGGTTTATGGGGAGCACCTCTGGTTGGAAATTCGACTTGGAACAAGTATGGATATGGGCATATCGATCATCGACTCACCGATTCCATCCACCTGGAACTTCACAGCTGATTGACTAATCCACTATCTAGCTACGACAGGTAACCTCGATGGACGTAGCTTTCACGTACCGAGGGTTTATGTTGTTTGTTTACGTCGTTCATCAGTTTACACCAAATAACACCAAACTATTCATGCGTATAGATAAACACGGACAGTGCTGTATTTATTTCGTTCTAATTCTTCGATCAGCAGACTTGAAGTTAATAAAACTCTAGTTTACAAGTTTCAAGTTTAGTAAAATTTAAGTATTTTTTCTGTCCAATAGTTTAAGTATTTTTTTTTGTATCAAATAGTCTAATTATTTTTTCTATCAAATAGTTTAATTATTTTTTCTATCAAATAGTTTAATTATTTTTTTCTATCAAATAGTTTAATTTTTTTTATCAAATAGTTTAAGTATTTTTTTTTTCTTTTAATCAAATGCTATTTGTTTATTATCATCCAATAAATGTCAGTAATCTAAATCTGTCTTTCCAAAGTACTTGCACCCCGCTCTGTAAAGGTGCCCTTATCGGGCTTATTGCAATTTCGTTCTTCTTTATTTTTTTTATTTCATTTCCCTGCATTAATGTTTCCGTGGGTTGTTTGAACCCCCCGCAGTTGATATCTCGTTACCTTCTTTCATGATCACACAAGACCGGCATAATTGACACGGGGTTGGAGAATTACACCTTTCCATTTGGTTCTTGATGGTGTCACTCTCCCCAACAATGACAATTGAAAGTTAAAATAAAGACTAATAAAAAAACTAATAAAGAATAACAAATACAACGAAACTAAAACAATCATCAACATTATAATGCATTAACCTTTGGTAATAAAAAAATCTCTGGTTTTGCATAAATTGCGTAAATATAAACCTTTATACCACACGTAGACAAAGTAAACATCCATATAAAAAAATACTACATAAAGCCAAAGATAATGTTGAGGTATGCAAATATAATCAATATATTTAAGAATTTAAGAAAGCAAAGTATACTTCTAAAGATTGCCAGTGAAATAATGAACACATCAATTTTTGCAGGTCCGAAAGGATTATCAAGAGGAACAGTTAGAAAAACCAGAAAACAAAATTAATGGACATCCCATGTAAATTGTATGATAACTTAAAGTGTCGCTTCCTTTAGGCTGGGTTGAGGAACTGGTTTTGGTTTTTCTTTAAATCTCAGAAAAGGTGAAATAAATTACCTTCTTAAGGAACATTACTATTCATCATCAAGTATTGAAAATGTCACGAGGCTTACATTGTGCTGGTAATATGGAGAGCCAATGGAGAAAATGCTGAGTGTTGACATGCATTTACATACAAATTTATAATCACGAAGATACGGACTAAACTCTAACGAGCTCCCAGACCTATTGAGGCTCATAAAACTTTATTGGATAATTAAAGGAATGGTGAATTAGCGTGATTAGGTAATTGCTGTGAGAACAGTTCCTATTGGCCCTCAGCTGTTAAGCTAACTCATCATTGAATAGAATAATTAATAAAATAGGAAAAAATGTTTTTAAATGAATTGGGATTTGTTTCGGGCTAGGGAGTCCCAACCTATCACATTCTAGAATATGGGTCTAGGCAAGGGCACCCCTTTTTTTGTTTAAGATAAATTTATAGTTTGACCTAATTAATGATACGCATAATGTACACAAAATATATAATTCCAAGAATATAATTTTAACAGATAAAAATTATTGTTTATATTTATAATCAAAACAAATAATTATTTGATAATACAAACGTAGTTTAGACGGTAAAACATTTTTTAATAAAAAATATAAATCTCAATCTCAATGCGATCCTGCTCGTAATGAATCATCAATCTCTCATCTGTACTTCGAGATCTGTACTTTGATTTTATAATATGAAAGATTCATGAGCATATGACATGGAACTGAAAAACTTTTTTATCGCGTTTCTTGCTTTTTTCAAGGATGGGAATTTGTTTCTGTCAACTATATTCCAGAAGTTCTCATTTGGCGCATTGGAGTTTATGACAATGTCCTTCTGAAGATAAAAAATGTCTAGCTCCATTTATTCTGCCATGTATCCAGCCATTTTGATTATATCTAGTTGGCAAGTAAAAGGATTACTAAAAAAAAATAAATTGTCGTTAAAGGTTGACAGCAAACGATAAATATTATTTAAAAACAAATATGCGTTTCTCTTGTTATATTTAAAACTTAAATTTTTTGTATATATTGTGGTGGTACAGCGGCACACATGAAACGGTTGCCGGGTCGCATGGTGTCCTGTTTTAGGCTAACAAACTTTTTTAAAATTCCCTCCCACATGTTACCTATCTAGAACCATTATTATGCTTTAGATATTTATTTATTTCACACTTGTTTGTACAACATTAACCTAATGTACCCACAGTCATAAAATAATGATCTGCTTGGTTTTTCTTATATTTTCAGTTTGAGTGAATCGTTCGTGTCACTTCTAATTTTGTATTCAAGAGCACATCTTTAATAACCCAAATATTCCATCTACAAACGCTGAAGAGTGGTGCCTTTGGAAGGAGTACTGTTATTGCAGTCACAGTGCTACCTGGAGTATTCACCAAAACCTAAAGAAATTACCTTTTCAAATTAACGAACTAAACTTTAATATCTTTTTTTTAAGGAATGCTTTAATTTTCAATTTCAATTTTTTATGTTCCAATTCATTTACTGCACGTTTTTCTTTATAGGTTAATCTGAAATTCATCAAATCAATATTTAATATATCCAATTTGTGTTTCAAAGGTATTAAAAAGTCTTTTCTTAGCGGGTTTGTTCTTTGACGATTACATTTTAGGGTATTGGTCTGTAATTTGGCCTTTTGGCGCGGTATATGGTTTATTCAATGGTCACTGTGCCAGGTATTTATAAAATGACTAGTCTTTCGTCAGTTTCTGCGTTTCTTACAAGGTTTCACATGGTATAAAAAGAGAGGTTAAAGGCTGATAACGGAATAAATGCCCCTGTCCGCTTCGGTTCGATATACAAACTACTATCGCTTTTTTTTTCCCTTAGCTCTCAAATTTTTAAGATTATAGATAAGGGAAAAATAAAGGAATTTATTGGGGGTTAGCGGATCCTTTTACTAGGAGTACCTGTTTGAAGGTGGAGTGAGGGAATTAAGGAGTGTGGGAAGCCTCGGTAGAGGTAATAATGTGGCGGTGCAGAGGTGAGAGTCCACTGAAGGCTGAGCCTAGAGTCTCTCTAGGCATGTAGTGCAAGCTCATTCAGTTGGAAAGCAGTGATGGGTGCCCGTCAGAGGCTTGTTGTTGGTTGCCCAAGGGCCGTAATGTCCACCATTTGGTCTGCTTTCCCAGATCTAGAGATTTGCCATCTTGCCGGTAGTGGTGGGGGTGTCAGGTCTTGGAATAGGAGGTTTTGAAAATATTTCATCGAGTCGAAGAATTTTATAGTCTTCTTCTGATGGCTTAGTGACTTTTTTCAATCCCTCATAATACATCTAAAATTAAGAGATGTGGCAGGAAGGAAATTGATTATTTATATTAGGCATAAATATAATTTATTGGAGTAAAGTTAAGGTTAGTAAGTGGTTCCCCTGACAACGGAGGTTCGTATTTGTTATTCCCAGGGACTGAGCAAAATTCAGCGAAATATACTGAAATTGAAACAATAAAAGAAACCAAACAAAATAAGAAGACGAAATAAAACTAAAAATGACTGATAACCATGAATAAATAAATACAAGATTTCCCATCATGCTAAAATATTGAACAGGGACAAGGGTAAATATTTAACGGCTATCATTAAAACAGCATTCAAATCATGAAAGTGTATAGTTTTTGCCGGGATTCAAACCTCAGCATGTCACTACCATTTTGATTTTGATGATTAATAGTAAAACAGTAGGATTGCCGACCGAGACTAGTAAAAAGCGTGCCCCCCCCCCAAAAGAGCAGCAAGTCGTTATCGATAATAAAAACATGAATGATTATAGCGTTTCCCCGATACAATCAAAGCAGCCAGGGCTAAAATTATAATGAAATCTAATATAAGTAGATAATGGAAAGAAATTATCGCAACTATATCAATTTAGCTCTTCCGGAAATGAATTATAGAAAACCACCCCACGCGATATCTCTTTCGAGTTAATAAAGGCAGGTCCACCAGAATCAAAATCGCTTTTATGTCGCGTCATATCATCAAAGCGATTATATGACCGGATGTTCAATTGAACAAATACTCGTAGATTGGAGAATATACAATACCAATGTTCAAAAAATGAAAGATACAGTCCTTCTGTTTAAGATATTGGAAGCTCTGGAAGGCACTGACAGTATTATATACCTAATCAGGATAATTGAAGGGCTGCAATGGAGCAAGCCGTCTTGAATATCTTAATATTCAAAGATAAAATACTGATTTCCTGCCAAATTCGACAATGGTTAGCTTGTGTAGTGACCGCTAACTACATAAGATAAATCATCCTATACTCTATTGTATATATATTGTAAATTAATTTAAACAAATGCAAATAACATAAATAAGTCATTTTAAATGTGTAAACAATAAAGATGTCACTGCTGCAAGCCGGGTGGGTAACCCTACAGCAGAAAGAAACGACCCTGCTGGGTCTGCCTTTGGCTACCTACAAAGCCCATACTTAGATCTTATTGGTTACAACAACGAGGGAAATGATTGGGCCTTACGAGCCACCACTGACTATAAATAGGGGCAGATCTCGGGCTGTAATTCATTCTCCTCCTAGCGAAGCTACTCGACTTGCAGCTGCGACGGTATTCAAGAATTTGGTCTTCTTCCTTATGAAAAATCACTGCATCTCTTCTCTCCTAGCCTCGCTATGTTTTAGTCCGGCGTTGTCAGATCCCACACCTTCCTAGTGGGAATCTCTGCCTTCGTCTCGCTAAATCTAGCACCTCCTTGGGAGAGACCTCTCCCTAGTTGACACGGTTGTCACGGCCCTGCAAACTTACCCAGCAGTGTCCCCCGTGACAATACAGTCTACCTCTCTCCGGTTCACACTCGCCTTTGGGAACCGGACGGATTTCGCTTACCCTCAGATACCGAGCGTGAATTCGTGCCATTCCAAGACCACACAAACTACCTACACTACCTGCCTCATACCTCTTCTCCTGTGTGCATTGTCGGAGCACATACCTATCAATAAATGGAGTCAGATAGTAAAGCCGTCATGAAACGCTTGTCCAGGTTATAAACTCAAACAACCCTCACTTGTCACCAGGGCTAGGGTAACCAGGCACCCCCCTCGTGACGACCCGACAGCTTGTTATAAAACTTAACTGTAAAAGTATAGCGGGACATATGCCTCTCTCCGATAAAACCATCTAGAGCTAGCGTATGGTATCAGATTTTGAGTGTCTATAACAAAGAAGTAACCCCGAAGCAGCCCCTGACCATGAAGGAGACTATAAACAACCAGTCACATACACGGTAGGAGTAAGTAGCTGATTGAAACAGGTCTTAAAAACCTATATCCAGAGTGGACCACCAAAGAATATGATAGTGTAACTTCTAATATAATCTAGACATAACAATGGGGAATCTCTGTAATCTGAAGGTGAGCCGCCTGATTTTTAATAATAAGTTTCTAACACCTACTTAAAATGTGGTTCTGATGGAGTACTAGGAACCCATTAAAACCAATGAATGTTTTTTATACATTATTATTTAAATTAATAAATGAACATGGGTTCAGAAATAAATGAATCTCTCTCTTTCTTACCCTGTTTCTGCCTGTCAGATCCTAGGAAGGACTCTTCCTCAGTTCTCTCAGAGGAAAGTAGACGCAGAAACATAGGCAACAGAAGGGATCGATAATAACCAATTATTAGGTAAATAATATTTTGAGCTCATGTAATGACTAAACCATTACTGCAATTTATTATTGTATGGAATTACTATTTATTCCATTAACTATTATGTTTATTATTTATGAAGTTGTTTTGACGCAAATGCATTACTTAATTGAATTGGCTCATTATTTAAAAGCCAGATATTCTATGAAAGATAAACATTTTTATAATTTGATACAGAGCATAGGTGCTAGACCAATTTAACTTCCTCAAATGGGAATTTAAAGAGCTTACATTAAATTTGGTGTTTGAAGAGGGGATTTAAAAACAGTAAGTATTCCACAATATGCAAAAGTTAGCGCAATAATACAGTGAGATAGGAGGACATCAGATAGCTTCTCGTTAATAAATGGGCGAAGAAATCTGCTGCCTTAAACACATGGACTTATGGATAGTGTCTTTTTTAATGGGAGCACTCATACGTTCGTGTGGCGTTTGAGTCGCTGATATATTGAGTTATGATAAGTCGATGATGAGATGGATACTGTATCTTATTCCGATAGCAAAAGCTACGTGATGAGGAAATTAGAGTGTAGTTCTAATTATACTCTAAATGTAGTCCCATGGCAAAAGCTACGTGATTAAGAAACTAGAGTCTATTTCTAATTATAGTCTAGATGTGATCTGATCTTGAACAAGATGAAAGCCGTAAGCTTTTCCTATAATGATCCAGACTAACTGCTCGAAATAGATGACTTGTAGATAGACATAACAAATAGTTCAACTACCTTGGTTACTGAATATCATCCAAATGAGCAGAAAATCCTGTGCAAAATTAACAATACCAGAAAGATAATTTATATCATAAACTGAACCCTCAGAATAATTTAATGTTCACGAAAAAGAGGATCTACTAATCCCCTTTGTAGAAAATGTGGCCACATTCTCGAAATGGTGCCGGGATTGTTGGTTAATGATTGCCAAGACCGAAGGAATAAGTTATTGCTTATAATAATTATAACATTAATGCTATGAATAATATATATATATATATATAGTTCTCTATATATAGTCTCTTTCTCTCTCTCTCTCTCTATATATATATATATACGATTTATTGTATATTATACTCATTGGCCCACTTTAATGCTGTTTTTTTTGTTATCTGACAAAAAGAGGAATTATTATTGTAAGATAATGTAAACCTTTAAATGGTTGATAGAGCACTTATAACTAACCTTTTTACTGTATTTGTGGTGGTTATTGTATATTTTAGTGTAACTTGATAGTAAACTATATTGAAAGACCCATCTATTTATAAAACCTAGTGTCGGATGTTGTACGTTTAATTATTCCTTAATAAAAGAACCACTCTTCAGCCACCATCAACTGGATATAAAAAAAGGACAGACACCATAAAAAAAATACATTATTTGAGTACCTTTGTAGAGACTTGATGTCAGATTTTCTCAGAAACAAAAAAAAAACGTACGGAAAATCAACAAAGAAAATCGTATTGTCCAATAACTCTGGGAGACGTTAATTATTTACATAAACATTAATCATGTTTCTTTGTTTTTCTAGAGACCACTTGCATTTTCAATGTCTAAGACACATTTCTTCCAACCAGTAAATCTGATTGCTTAATTTATTGAGTAGGTTGTAGCGAATGACCGATTATTTATTTGCTGTGTATTTTAGGGGAAGTCCTCGATAGGAATGGAGTTACAGAAATAGAGTTGACAATATGTGAATAAAATTAAACTATTATGGTTTTGCATTTCAAATGTAATGAGTAATATATAATTTAATTTTGGTTTATAATATATTACATAATTTCTAGTCCTTGAGTATTTTTAAATGTTTTGGCATTGTCTGTATTAGTGGTAGTTTATTCAGAAACTTATGTAATCATTATCAAAAAATGTTCATTGTAGCTGCGTGTACATAAATGAGTTGAAGAGATTGTGGGGAGAACTAGGCTAATGAAAGAGTGTTGTTTGGTTTTCATTAAGTTTATTAATGGGCAACGTTTCGACATATTGTGTTTACCTGATTCAAGTCCTGATAGCAATAACAGACTGTAGCTGTTGAACATGATCGGTAACCGTAAGTAATAACGTTTAGCTAATAAAAATAAATATAAAACCGCACTTCACTTATATCGACCTCATTTCATTTTGTATTCTTTTTGACCTAACTGTTGTTAATAGTTATTACCAATCATGTTTAACACTATGTTTTTTTCTTATTGTCAGGACCTGATGCAGATGTTGGAATGTTGTCCATTAATAAAGTGATGAAACCCTCAACACTCCCTTAGATCAAATTAAGACGGATCTCCCGACAAACTCTAGTACTGATATAAATCATAATTGATATATTAATTTTTTTTTATGGATGTTGTATTTTGATTTGATCTATTCGTTTAGTATAAGGTTTAATTTTAAATGGTGTTTTTACTATTATTGCATATATATATATATATCTTATTGCTCCCAGTTGTAGTCTTATTAGTGAAACTTGATTATTTGTATTAACGAAATGTGCTTGTTATGTAACAATAAAGCATAATCCAGCGGGTTGTAATAATAACTTTATGTTATAACGATTACCAACAGATTGGTAAATTTTGTTTCCTATTGCTAACAATTCCGTTAAGAAATATCTTAGTAGTAAAAAAATATAATGTTAAAGGCATATTTTATGCGCTACAAGAAAATGAGAAAAAAAATTAAAGAAAATATCTCAAACCAATAGAATTTTCCTATTATAAGTTATAACTATTTAAGTAACCTAACGGTTACTTGCTATCAACTGGATAAATAATTTCAATGTTTTAGTGTTCATAAACTAATTAGATGACTGAGCCCCATCCACCAGCTTCAAAGTATTTAGAGGTTGCTGAACTCCCAAACAGAAGTTTCTAATTATTTTGTTTTATTTTTTTATGGTGTTTTAAAGTAATCTCAATTTGTTTTGGCTCAAAGGATGGAAGATATACATCTAGATGGTTTTCCATTAAGATGAATTTTTTTATTTATAAGAAGGTTTATTATTTTCGTTATTTATACTACCTAAGAAATATATATATTACTCATTCACTTAAAATACTGAGCAAAGTAACGAACCAATGAGAGAAGAATAATAGGCCAACAATGTAACGTGGAGTCAAGGTTTCCTAGTATATTACTTTATAAGTCGCAAATCATCCCTCTAATTGATCCAAGTCCATCATTAAACAGAAAAGGTTTCTGTTGGTTGGAGAGGGAATTAACTACGGGTTATCTATATTTATCAACTATATCATAACCCCTGAGAACAATAGTAAATGCCCCTTATTACTTTAGCAACAAAACCCTTCATAAAGATCTTAATATACCTTACATTCTAGAACTCATCCCTTCCAAGCCCATAAAATTCCATAGTAACCTATCCAACCACTCTAATTCTATGGACCCACCCTAGCATAGTCATTGCACTGCACCACTCATCCCTATAAAGTGGACCCTTGGAGACTGAAACGACAGTGGCCTCGTGACCTGCTATAAATACGTAACAGTGGGAGTCCTTGCAATGGCAATGGTTTCTCCAATCATGTCCTGAGCATATGTGGCTCTCGCACTCTTCGTCAGCCTCCACTGGCTCGTACCTGGTGACGCGGGTGACGGAGGAGCGTGGGTGACTTCCCGAGACTCCGCTTCCTCTTTCGCATGCGAGGGAGGTGACAACCATGTGGACTTGGGGGGCCTCTGGGCTGTTTGTATATATAGTATGAATGAGCGAGTGAATGAAAATTGTAAATCCGGAATGAATAAGAACATTTATCACAATTACTTATTGCTTTGTGCAATTATTATAGTGCAATTATTATAGATTGTGCTTTTAGCTCAATAAAGAAGTTTCAATAATAATAATAATATAACCAGAGATGCTGGAAGATTATGCCGAATGCATACCATCGAGGCTCTGCGAAAAATAATCTAGTTCTTCCAGACAAGGGATTTGTCATGGGATTAGACTTTAGCAATTGGCTTGTTATTAAATTGCTTTCAAACAATAAGAAATTTTCCCATGCCACAATTTTGAATAGAATTAAGCGTGGACATTGTCATGGAAAAAATACAAGCTAAGAGGTCTTGTGAAATAAAGATCGACAACCTTAAAATTATTCTTAAACATGACTGAGAGTTTAAGGATTTTAAGAATTAATTAAAATCTACAAACACACCGCTCTGGAGTAGAAGGACAATTTAGTAAAATTGTTTTTGATATATCTGAAAGGAAGGTTTTTTTTTGGTTGTTGATGATCCTTGAATGTTTCGTGACGAAGACAATCGAGCCAATCCAGTTGCAAAGGGGTAATTAATAGATTAAACACTTTTTCATTTAGGTTGAATATTTGCTGATTTTAGTATTAACTGACAGGTTTGCCTGTCCTATACCGATTGTAGTCGTATATAGTTTATTAGTTTAAAATTTGCTTTTACAATCTTTATTTTTTTTTTATGTATTTGATTGAGCAACTTACTTATATTTTCGTACTTCCTAGCGCTAGGTTATGCCAGTACAAGTATATGTTTGTGGTTTTAAACAAATTTGTATTTTATCAGAAATATATAGCTCAATTTGTATAAAAGCCTAAAATGAACAAAGCTAAGAAAAAAGTGTAATTAAAACACGGTTTAGATTCTTTTTAGTAAGGTACCATCATATAATTAAATAAAAATTGCTTGTTAGTGTGTTAGGGGCAAATGACTATATTGCATTTCCTTTACAATTTCTTCATTTAGTTTATTTTTCCTTCGTGGCCAGAAAACACAGGAACCTTCTCTCTCACACTCCCTTTTCCGAAATCGGCTCATCTTTAAGTCCTATACTTTTGGAGCTTATTATCACTTGAGAGACATCTGTGCTCAGATGGGAAAATGTTATAAGTCACTTTTCCTAACAAAGAGATTGGTAGAATCATTGGTAATAAGTTCATTCGTTGTACAAAGTTGTAAAACAACTTTACATTTTGTATTTACAATCAGCCCAGAGATCTACCAAATCCACATAATTGTCACCTCCCTCACACGCGTAAGAGGAAGTGAGTCTTAGGGAAGGAAGGAAGGTTCTTGGGCGTCAAGGGTAGAACTGTACACGAGATTCCGCTCAAGCAGGACGGGGTGAGTTATGTAAAGGAGTGCAGGTACCCACAGGCTCTGAGACACCACATTCGTGAGGAGTTGGACAACCTGAAGAAGCACGGGATTATCGTGGACAATACGTCGCCATACAACAGCCCCTTGGGGTGGTCAAGAAAACGAATGAGGAAGGTGGAGGTCCTATAGGAAACTCAACGAAAATACAGTGGACGGAAAATATCCAATCCCCGGGTTCAACGACACTTTGGACAAGCTGAGTGGGGCGAAGATATTGAGCACGCTGGATCTTCAAGCGAATTATCAACAGATCCAAATGCACCCCAAAGACCGACACAAGGCGGCCTTCACGCTAGAGAGAGGCCACTATGAGTTTACAAGGATGCCATTTGACCTAAAGAATGCTCCCATTACATTTCAACGGCCCATGGATGAGTTTTTACGAGGCATTGATACGAAGGATTTGACCGTATGTCAAATCTATATGGATGACCTTTTGGTATTCAGGAGGAACGATCCGGCGCTTGGTGGGAACGCTGAAATATTACCAGCTATTTGTCCCCGACACGGCGGCTCGTATATCCCCTGAACAAACTCCTTATGAAGGGGTTGAAGGTGGTCATCACCCCCGACATCGAGGCGAATTTTTGGAAGTGCATGGCTCGTCTCCAGGAACACCCGGTGCTGGCATTTCCCGACTTCACGAAGCAGTTCACCATCACGACGGATTCCAGGGAATATGCGCTGGGAGTGGTTCTGTCGCAGGAGGGGGACAGAGGAGAACGTGGCGTACGCCTGTCTGGGCGATAGACCATTTCCGGTCCTATGTTGCGAGGGTCACTCCATGGAAGGTGTGTGCCTCAGCCAATACAACTTTGAAGTAATCTATAGCCCGATAAGAAAAACGTCGTGGTGGACTGGCTGTCCCGGGCAATGGTTATCAACGCGGTCGAACAAGATCAAGGGGAATCCTCCAGGGACGTACGGCAGTTCTTGCGAGAATAGACACCGGAGAGGGAAGGAGACCAGCTGGAACCAGGATCTACGGATGAGGTACGGTTGGGAGGAGGAGGGAGCTCGACGGATGACAGGCCTACGGACATGGAAGAGCGCGAAAAGATCAATGATAAGTGCCAGCAGATAGTCTGGAAGACGATGACCTCCGGCCTCATGACGACAGCATATAGTAGTTCTCGATCATCCACCACCACAACCATACGGTCGTGGGCACGCCAGGGGTGAGCAATGACCAAATTTGTCGTGCCCTCAAAGTTGCTTCTAAACCAGGGAAGACCCACTTTATTGATGTAGGCAACGCGACCATCTGGGACAATATTAAGTGGCTTTGGAGAGCGGAGCAAATTGGGGTGGACCGAACGTTTGTAAAATGTACCATGATGGTAGAAAACATCTCACACGAGCCGACGAAAAAGGAAGTAACGCTGGGGTGTAGCACGATAACCCCCACTCCGTTCCCTTTTCGATGGCAGGATGCAGTCGAGGCAGGAACGCTTTGGTCTTAGGTTCTAGTTTTTAAGTTTTTATTTCGTAAGTTTCCCTTTTTTGTAATCCGAAGGTGAGCCATCCCTCAGTCCTGTCTATTTTGATACTGTACTTTTAACTTCAAAAAGAAATGTTGTTTTCGTAATTCTACCCTCCTTTAAATGCATCTGAGTATGCAGCAAGAGGAGAAATTCTGTAAATATTTTCACATATTGTAAAATTGTTAAATTAAAAAAGTTTTGAAAAAAAAAAGGTAATGTGAACCGAAGGTGAGCCTGAAACCGAAGGTGGTGTTATTTTATTTTTAACTGCAAAAAGAAACGTTACTGTAATTCTACCTTTCTTCAAATGAATCTATGTATGCAGCAAGAGGAGCATTTTTTTTGTAAATCTTGTTCATTGTATTGTGATCATATGCTTGTAAAAAATGTTAATAAAAGGGGTTTTGGGGAAAAAAAAAAGAAAAAAAAAAGTAATGAAAACACTGGACGTAGAGTGGCATGTCAATACCCCAGGACATCCTAAGTGTAGAGGGGGAATAGAGCATCTTCACAGGCACCTTGACCTCGAGTCTACCATGCCAATAAAGGGTTAGATCCGGAGGCAGCAATGCCAATGGTGGTAATGGCATACAACCACTCCATCCACACGGTCGATGGGTTCTCACCCATCGAAGTCCTTTTTGGCCTTCGCGGCCGTCACCGAGACGCCAATGGAACGGCGGCCGGAGACGAAATGTCCTCACAGCTCGTTACCAACCGCATGGCGTTGGGGAAACTTTGGGAGAAGGTTTATCAGCGAAATACACTAAGAGGGTAGTGAGAGAGAATGTGGGTGTTACACCGCTATGAAAATTTGCAGGGCCACGGCAACCGTCGTCCACGAGGGAGAGGTCTCTCCCAAGGAGTTTTAGCGAGACGAAGGCAGCGATTCCCACTAGGAAGGTGTGGGGTCTGACGACGCCGGACTAAAACATAGCGAGGTTAGGAGAGAGATGCAGAGGTATTTGAATGAGAAGATCATGGTTTTGAGTAGAGCAGCAAGCGCCAGTGCAGAGAGAGAGAGAAGTGTTCAAGGTGCCGGTTGGTTTCTGTCTGTCTGAGGGGATGGCCCCCCACCTCACCCCCACATCTCTAGGTGGCTAGAGATGAAGTGGGGTTGGGCCCCCACTCTACTGACTCCTCCCCCTACTCTCACTGACGTCATAATCTTCATTAACATAATGAAAAATAGATACATATTTTCTGACATTCATTTGTTGATATAGATACAAGGTCTGTTTCGAGAAGAGGGGAACTTATAATTATTTGTGATTAAGAGGTGGCCACAACAGTACTGTGTAATTGTTTCCTGTGAGTACGGAATCATTAAGTTCTATGAGCTGTGTAAACTCATTCTAGTTATAAGTTGTATGTTATCATTATGATGGTCGTACGATCATGGGATGTGAACAACCCATGATCCTATGTATGTAGGATTATCGGAATAATAAAATAGTCTTTCTCTTGAGCCAGTGTGTCAGTTCATTTCCCTCTTTCCCTTTTTATCAAATCTTAACCGCCGGAGATTAACTTGAATATGTATATATATTTACATGTCATATATCAATAGCTCTTCAGAGGGAATTACCATCTAAGTACATAAATAGGAGAGGTGATAAGAATTAAACGTATGAAATGGAAGGGTTGCCAATGCCTCTTTACTAATTAACAGCATTGATTGTAACACTGGCAAACAACAAGGTAGGTCAAAAATATTGAAAATATTTGTGCCAGTTACGAATTGTTTATTGTTTTATGACGGTGGTAGATGTCATGTACGTTGGAGGAATTGAATTAGACAGATGAGAATTGAACTCGGGGTGTTTCAGCAATGCTCCAGTGTCTCTTCCACTTGGGCTGCGAATACAAATTGAAATGCCTTCATTAATCTTTCTGACACAGGACGGATACAGCTGCTGAATGTTTAATGTGACTGTACTGTCGAACCATCAACGGAGTCTTATTAAATAATCATTCAGCCTTTTTATTTTTTAAACTTTGTTGTACCCTCTTCTTATCTTAGAAATATGTTCTTGTCCCCTCAAATCATCGTAGAGATTTTTTTCTTCTAAAATTAAATAAATAAACAAACCATGCTACTGAATATGCACAAATCGTATTATCTAGTTATAAATAATTCTGAATAGATTAAAAGATATAGTGTTACAACAAAAGTTCATTTAAAGAAAATCGATTTTAACGATTAACTGACTGCCGATAGCAGCTATTGCGAACTCTATGTAAGAGAATTCTCGTATCTTATTCAAAATTATAAACATCCGTTTCAAGATATTATTTCATTATGTGTTCATTCGTTTTCAGGTAGGAAGGCCTAAGTTCTAAAACAAATAAATTACTTCGTCCAAAGATTCATGACCAAAGATTGCCAAAATCTAACGGTATACCGGAGGAGGAGTTACAATTTCGAAAACTCACAGTATTTACGTGAAGGACTGAAGTCTTGGTACACATATCCATATTTTTATGTTACTTTGTTTCTGCTTAGTAAACTGTTAGTACCTTAGCATTTATACATGCTAGCCAATACATTCACTTTGGCGTGTATAAAATGGAATGAGGACATTGCAAGGTATTTTATGGAGGTAGGTCATTGAGAAAATATAGGTACAAAGATTTACCCCAGAAGGATAACCCATTTTATCTCCATATGTTTGTAGAATATCACAAAGAACCATACACTGCCTTCCTACTAATAAATAAAACAAAACACAGGAGGACAAGTTAATAGCCTCACCCGAAGGGAGAGGCTCTACTTTCATTTAGGTATGCCTTTCCGCCCGTTTTTATATTCGACAATAGAGGTTATAAAAATGATTTAATTGATCTGATATTTTAAGGGTTCATTTCTCAACTCATGGCGTTTTAGTTTTTGGTTGAAATAAAATAACGACAAGTATGAAACAAAAAAACGTGTAAAACGTCCAGACCCGTTAAGATTAAAATTGGTGATTTTGCCTCATTAATAAGGACACATTAATTACAGTAAACTAAAAAGAATCTCTAAGATATTTGATTGCCTTCAAGTGGGTTCTTATATCTCTTCTTTATGTTTAATATTAGATGATTGACTTTTATTTCTTGCCAATCTTTTTACCTGCTTTTATTCATTGCGCACATCAAACAATGTTTTCATGTTTATTTATTATTTACTTGCTTTAACAGTAAATTTTTAGAAACATTCACAAGAGAAAAAATACATTTTTGTTTTCAGGTAATTACAAGAATTTAATGAGGATGGTTTTGAAACTAAAATTGAATTTATTTCTCGTTAGGGCCATTTTCAGTGACCGAGATGGTTCATCAAACAAAATTTCTTGTCACAAATACTGAGTGGTTTTTAACAATAATTTAATTGCAATTATTTAAGAAACTGAAGGTCCAAACTCGGACATTTATCAATTTTGTTTCTTAATTTTTATGTTCCATAGTAAGGTTAATATATGTTTCCATAAATACAATTTAGACGACGCTTGTTGGAAACAAATTTCGGAAAAGTAATCTGTGAACTTTAAGGGAAGTGTAGGCAACTCATCCCCGGATAAACTAGTTTATACTTAGGCATACACTGTTTGGTATATATGACAATGCTGATCTTCTATAGACTAGTCCATAAATAGCCCGTTATTTGTAAACATGGCAGTTGCGTGGCGAAGCAACCTTGTGCAACAACCATTCCATAGAGTCTGTTTACTTCTCCGTATATGGTGTTGCGTCATTGAGAAGCAAACGTCTTGACCTACGGACTGTTGAAAGTAAATCACTATTATAAAAGTAGGCACTTCTCTCCACAGTAAGATGGAAATTCATGAACTTTAAAAGGCCTTTCCTTAAGAAGTGATAGGAAGTGCTAAATCTGATTTTTCTTAAATGTATCGCGAATAAATAAACTTATATTATAGCTCATACTTTTCAAAAGCGATTTAGCATCTAGCTATATACTATATAGGTAGTAGCCTACTCACATAATCTATGTGGATGCTGTGGATCCGAGCTTACAGTCAAACATCATCCAAACATACAAAAAAAAAAGGTAGAGTGGGGATCATATGTCATCTCTTCTTGGCATTCTGAATACCTTGCCAATTCAGAAGACACAATATCGGCAGGTATAACCTTCTAGAGTCCCAAAGAATACTTCAACATATTCAAGCATTGTTCCGTGCTCTTTAACAGTTTTCTTTGTCACCATTGTAATTTTTAAATTATAAAGTGAAGCTTCTGTTTATTTATTGTATTTATTCGTGTTTTTATTTGAAATAATTTTTCTTATTTCTAGATAAGAGATTCATAAAAGCACAGTGAATTCTACCGATGTGAACCTGGGAGAGAACTTGAGGGTTGAAGTCCTTGACATCGTGGGGGCCGGTACACACTGGATGCTTTGGATAACACTTCACGTCTTTCAGAGCACGTTTGACTCCGAGGACTTGGGGGGGGGGGCTTTGTCATGGGTATAACAACTGTGTGAACATCAGTGGACTGTGCTGATAGGCAACATGGTTTTTACTTACATCCTCGGAACAGTTCTCGTGTCCTTAAAATAAAAATACTTGTCCTCCCAGACAAGTATATTAGGGACTGGAGTGCCGGCTGTGTCCTCGATTTGTGGGGTTTGTTCTCACCATCAAAATTGAAAATGACTTTTCTAACTCTTAGAATACTCCCAACTTCCTTACAGGTAAATAAATAGCTTTCTTAAATAATACACCAGGCTTGATAATGTTTTGAAAGTATGATTAACGGAAAATAGTAATGATAATAATGAAAGTTAAAGGATCATTATTATCACTGCCCCAATCCCTGGAAGCATTTCGGTGACCTCTGTGGCATTCTAGACCGTATTGCCGGGTTAGATGGAAACACCTGGTCGATTTGTGTGAGCCCAAATCATAAATGGGTCATAAAAAAGCGAAAGTAAGATTAGACAAAACAGTGACTGATGCAATACATGGATTTTATCTGATGAACGTACCCATGAATAGATGAAAAAAGGCCATCGTGTAATTCTTTGTTTTGTTTCAATATCATGTTATATGATTGAAGGGCTCAGTAAGAAAACAACTAATGTGATAAAAAGAAACAAGTCATCATTTACTAAGGAAACAGACTCGCAATTTATTTTTAGAAAAACAACCTTTTCTGAACCCTTTCGTCTAAAAAAAAAAAAACTCGGCCTTATGTAACTGATGATAGTAACTTCTAGATTTTCTACTGTTAGCTATGAAAACAATATGAAGCAATCCAAATCCACATGCCAAGAGAAAGCGGAGTCTTGGGAAGTCCCCCACGCTCCTCCGTCAGCCGCGTCACTGGATACTAGCCAGTGGAGGCCGACAAAGAGCGCGAGAGCCACAGACGCTCAGGACATGATTGGAGAAACTGGCCATTGCCAGGACTCCCACTGTCACGCGTTTATAGCAGGTCACGAGGCCACTGCCGTTTCAGTCTCCAAGGAGGATTATAGGGATGAGTGGCGCAGTGCAATGACTGTGCTACAGGATTAGGGTGGTTGGGAAGGCTACTGTGGAATTTCATAAACTTGGAAGGGATGAGTTCTAGAATGTAGGGTATATTAAGGTCGTTATGAAGGGTTTTGTTGCTGACATAATAAGGGGCATTTACTATTGTTCTCAGGACCTTTGATTGAAAGGATTGGATACGCTTGATGTTCGACTTTTTTGCTGTCCCCCATAGCTCTATCCCGTATGTCCAGATTGGTTTAAGTATAACTTTGTAGATTAGTAGTTTATTTTCTATTGAGAGATGGGATGTCCTTTGAAGTAGTCTGTACAGTTGTCCAAAGCGTCTGTTTAGTACTTGTCTTTTTAGTCTCGTATGTGGGTTCCAGGTCAGTCGTTTGTCAAGATGGAAGCCTAAGTACCGTACTGTCTCGGATACAGGGAGAGGAATAGAATTAAAATAAACTAGTGGACAAGACTTGCGACAAAGGGTGTAGGTAATGTGGGTGCATTTTGCTTCATTAACTTTGATCCGCCATTGATTGCACCAATACTCGATCTCGTCAAGGTGTTTTTGAAGGTTATGGGATGCTATGTCGGGGTCTGGGTGGGATGACAAGACTGCAGTGTCATCTGCAAATGTGGTCAAGAAGGTATTGAGAGTAGAGGGGACATCAGCGGTGTATATGTTATAGAGGATGGGGCCCAGGACACTGCCCTGTGGAACTCCTGCATTTATGGGATAGTAGTTAGAGTATTCTAAACCACAGCGGACTTGAAAGAAGCGGTTTGAAAGGCAGGACTGTAGGATTAGGAAAAGTGTAAGTTCAAAGTCTATGATAAATAAGGGGACCATCACTTTTAAAAATGTTTAGTAAATTAATGTATAATGTACATCATTATACTTTTGTACAAGCACAGATCACAATGTATAATAATCAGAAATTGTATAAAATGTAGTCAAGCTACAGGAAATAAAATGGACTATTGTAAATAGATTCATTTGTAGAATCTATATTAAATACTGCAATAATTTTTTTACAAGGGGGTATGAAAAAAAAAAATTAGGATTCAAGTACCTAATTGGAAAGTTATTTTAGTATTCATACATCGATGTGTTTGACAACCAATAGGATAGGGCCCTGTTCTACTGTCATGGATTATTAAAGAAGGGACTAAAATAAAAATGTCATTAAAGTGACTACAATTGACAACGGTTATTTCTATTGTGAACCTGTCGTGAATTGTTATAGGGTTAAGATTGTAGAATATATAGGATCATATATATTTAGGAGCACCTTCATAATGAAATCAAAAAAATTAACTTTTAGTTTTTTTTATAATCCTTCTTTAACGTTGGATCAGTATCAGTGACTATTAGCGTCGAAGTTATATATTTAAATCTGTTGGAAGGAGATAATTCGTCCAGACAATTTTCAACGAATTTCTCTTGATTTATTCTTTCTAGTCGTTCCCGTAGTCAGGTTCTCAGCCAAGCAGTTTGAAATTTAACGATTATGCGATAAACAGTTAATGATGCATTTATCACATTTGAGCTTCAGGATAAAAAAAAATTATCTACGTCTATCCTGTTTATATAGGATTTTGATCCCTGAATTTAAATATGGGATTAGTTGTTACCTAAGACCTAAAATTTCTAAGATATAACATGTTAGTGAAATGTACGTTACACTATTTTAAGTTAAATCCATGGATCGGATAAAAAACTAAACACAAAAATTATTTTGTTACACAAATATTATTATAAACAAAGATAGAGGGAAAAGTGATCGTTGAAACCAACTTGTCACCGATCACTTCGGAAGCTTCTTTTCCGTGACATTATTGAATGCATTATGGAACAGTCACTGTTAAAATACCGGCAGTAATCTGCCATGTGCGTATCCCACCGTCCTTGGTAGTGGCCCTCTGTAGTTTAAATATCCTGGTGAAATCTTTCAGCTCGTTCTTCACTGTCGTCTCCTAAATTTTCAGAAAAACGATGTAAATGGCTGAGTAAATAGTGCACC
The DNA here is from genome assembly GCA_930367205.1 of Acanthosoma haemorrhoidale. Classification (NCBI taxonomy): domain Eukaryota; kingdom Metazoa; phylum Arthropoda; class Insecta; order Hemiptera; family Acanthosomatidae; genus Acanthosoma; species Acanthosoma haemorrhoidale. The sequence goes on from OV884014.1 coordinate 25,225,878, forward strand.
TTAATACTCAAACGAAAATTTCCGACAACTGCAACAAATGAAGTCCAGGCTTTTCGCTCAGTACCATTCATCAAATTCGTGAAGACAGAGCCCTTAATGAGCCGTCAAATATTCCTGCTTTAATTTTTTCCTTACTCAACTGAGGCATTTCCCCACTATAAATGCAAAGCATGATCCATTCTTATCAAGAGTGTTTACAAACTGTTTTATAAGGCCCAGCTTTATATCCAGTGGAGGAAAGATGATGAATGGACTAAGGGGTCGTTAAATACATTATTTTCCCCACCTTGTTTTATTCCTTTATTCGTTTATTCCAGTAGTGTTGTGTTTTTTTCTCTGATATCCCAGAGGCACAAGAAGCAAGGATATTTGGTTTGGCCACTTAGCTGTACAAGGAGAAAGTTAACCATTTTTAAGTACACACAAATCACCCATTGTTCATGATACTTTAGCTTCTCCTACACCAAAGCTATGGTCTTATATTTTAGTTGGCAGCAGACTGACAATAGAGCAAACATGCAGAAACCAGTCCTTGTATATGTGATTTAGAACTGGACAAAATGGAGTTAGTACTGCACATTTAATGTAGACTGCACGTTAAAAAAATTTAGATTTTTTTCCTGTAGGCTTGTGTTATCATACTGGTAATTACTTGCGTTTCTTTTGTCAACTGTTTGTTGACCGAACTACTTTCCATCGCCGTACCACTTCTTTACTTCTGTCAGTATGTCGGTGTACGTACGGAAACTCACACATGGTTTGCGAGTTAAAAGCAGCTATTTAGCCACTCTTTATCATCTATATCGTTGGCATATATATTCTCGTAAGGGATGGAAGACACTAGTATTTCACCGACTTTATATTTACTACGTATGTAAGTCCAAAAGGGTTTGAGATATATATATATATATATATATATATATATATATATATATATATATATATATATATATATATATATATATATATATATGTGATATATTTAGTATGTTTAAAAGATGTGCATAATATCACTTTTATTAATCAGGCTTTGTGCCAAAATGAAAAAGAAACGTAGATTAACAAAAATGACGATTTCCTGGCCAGGATTTATTTTAATGACTCATTCCATTTATTTTTGCGCTTCGTTTTTATGTTGATTGATACAACAAATATTGTCTAATAATAGATAATAAACATAATATATTTTTCTTATTATGATATAACTTATTAATATATTTATTAGTATGATTTTCTGTACATCAAGTATTATCCACTACAACCCTTTTTGCACCTTGCATGGATTCACCTGAGGGTCTATAATTGTATAAAATTGTCTGTAAGTTTAAAGGGGCTAAGAAGAAAAAAAACAAAAAACCAAAAACAAAACCTTTTTTGCCCTTTTAATTTCAATTTTAATTCGTCCCTGAGTTTTAAAATTCTTGATATTAATTTTTTTAAACTTAATAAAAAAAATATCATTATATCAACAGTTATTAGTTGTGGTCTAATAGGCTCATGGCAGTGAGGTGTGATTACTAATGAAAGTTTACCATTATGCACTTCCTGTCCTTCGTTCTTTCCTTGCGTTTCAAGGCAGGTGCTCGGTAAACTCGGGATTTCCCCAGGTTTAGGTGAAGGCCAAAAAACCAATTGTTTGTTGTTTAAACAAAAAAAAATGAGCGTGTGGGAAACACATGGTCAATAAAAACATGAAATAAATCAAACTCGTTTGTATTAAATTCATATAAATAGGAAATATGTACAATAATAAATAATATAATAAATAATATCAATTCGTGCGTAGTTACGTCTCTCCATAAATTAACATCGGTCGAATACTGTTCAGTTCTTGAAGAAGAGGGCTTAAAGTCTAATGAAGGCAATCTGTAAAAGAGAAGAGAGAGGGTTTGTTATTGAATGTTGGACGCTCGAAGCTCAATAATGATAATCGTTTTTAAATATGTTATTCTGCCGTATTATTATTATCAATGAATAGATAATTACCATGCATGATGTAGCCTCTCGTCGTTCACTTCACATAGTTCCACCATCGTAATATACTTCGAATACCTGGAATAAAGCAAATGGGAGAAAATTAATAAAGACAAAGTAATGGAATTATTAAATATTATAAGGCTAATAATAAATGAGATTTTTTTCAATGGATTGAATTGTAATGATGAAATCCGATTGTTTCGCTAGGTATACTTGTGCTAACTGCCCGACAGCTGAAACCTTCCGGACAGCTGTTGGAATACGGGTCCTGTACAGGCGCCAAAGACCAAGGACGAGTAAAAATTTCGCAAGATTCGATCTCTCCGTGTCATGTGGAGACAAATGGGGCGTGAAACAGATGCTAATAAAAAAAAAAAGGAAACTAAATTCAACAAGCTAATGCAATATGATATGACAAAAAACCTTGCTGCCATGGTGACCATGAAAGGGGACGGCTGATTTTTTTTCACCTTTCTTGCTGGGAGTTGGGTTTTTCCACTCCTTCCTTGAATTAAAATGTTTTTTTTGTTTCGCGAAATATATTTGACTTATATATGTCATAAAGGAAGCAATTAGCTGGCGGTAAGACGAGAAGAACCTTCCAATGTCCTCGATGATGGTGAAAGGTAAATAAAAATTCTTCGCATGACAAACCATGCACACTTGGCTCAAAGTCGGAACTGCCGAGATAGCCAGTGCCAACCATGAAACACTAAGCTCATACGAGAACGGGAAGGAAACGTTTAGTTTAATTACTGGTTGTGGGTGTCTGCGATCTTCTTTCGTCTGTCTTTTTGGATGTATGTAGTGGTTGTAATAAAAACTTATTATTTAAAGCTCTGATTTTAAATTGTTGTTCACTAATAGGTATAGACAGCCGATAAGGCAAAAAGAATTTCAAAAAAATAAAATTTAGGGATCTAACAATTCAAGTAGTATTCTAAAAATTTCAACCCGGAATACGTTTAATCAATATTTTTCAAAAATTATTTATTATTATTATTATTTATTAAAAATGCATTAAATAAGTTAATCAGTTGTAAAACTTCATGTTCTATATAAAATGTAGCATAGCCAGAGAAAATACCAAAGCACCAGGTGAAATTCCTTATAGGTTCCAAATATTGTAAAACAAAATATGTTAGAATAAACGATTTAAAAAAAAAATAATGTTGAAAAAACAATTTTTAGTGAGTAACGTGATCACCAAAAATGATTTTTTTTTTTTTGAAATATGGTGTATTTTTTTAAACGTTTTACGAACAATTGACACGGTCACTTCGAGCTCCGACGTCCTCTATATTGCCCCTTCATTTTTTATGTCATTATTCCTTTTGTTTATATTAACAAAAATATAATTCAGTTAATGCCACTGAATGCCACCACACAGTATGATCTAATAGGGAAAAATGGCAAGGAAACTGATCCTCAGATCAACTAATAATAATAGTATTACTAATAACACAAAAACGATAAATGTAGAAAGAAAATGCTGAGATGATAAGGTGGTTGTTATCATGGGAAAGCTTAATATAAAACAAAAAACATGTAGACGATCAAGGTTCTAGAAACTTCAATTTAACTTCAATTATCGTTCTAAATTACGGCGTATAATGTTCACCTTGAATATTAAAAGTCGTAGATATTAATTCGACTATCTAGTATCAGGGTCAAGTATGTATTCACAACAAAAACTGCAGTTTGTACCAATGACTACTTCGTCCCATTGACAACAATACCACGAGAACTCGATGTATATTATAATAATTAAGACTCAAAGACAGATTATTGTAATACTTTTGAACACGGAAAACAAACACTATTATATTGTGTAGATAAAAGCCATGGGAGTGCTAAACAATGAGCGGAGGTCGAAATATGATAAGATGAAGAGAATGTTATTTCATCATACATATTGATTAATTAAAAGGATCTGGATCAAGAAAATAAACTAAACGATAAAATATTTTACTTTTTTACACAAAATAAAGTTCTTTTAACAGTTTAAAACCTGGCTTTAAGTTACTTAAATTTGTATTAGTTGTTTAAATTAACCAAAGCCTGTGAGATAGGTACTGTTTAAATTTGTATACCCACTGATGTTTGCATTGGATGGAGGTCTTCTTCTAATCACTAAGTTAAGTATAGAACTAAACGATTCATAACTGTTCTGAAAATGTTATATTATTTCTGGGAATAGGCGCACTAAAATTACTAAAATATTTTAGTTCGGCGCAATGGAATTGGACATTGATCGACTAGGGGAAGCCATCCGTCTCTTGGAGCCAGGGGAAATTCACCTTTTTGATATTATTAAATTTAATTTATTATTAAAGTAAATAGTAATTACTCGTAGCGGGCTATATATCAACACTGGAGGCTCCAGGGGTCGTTTCAGGGGCCTCATTAACATTGGGGCCGTCTAGTGACGTCAATAGACCGGTCTGTCTTTGACGCCCTTCCGTTGGACCGGATGTTAATGGAGTCCAATAATTCCTCGAGATATTCTGGATTTTGCTGCTTTCATTTTGGCAAATTAACAAAGAACAAACGATATGTTTGCTTGAAGGGCCGTAAACTTGGACTAAGACCAATTTGGTGTCAAGTTTAAAAGTAGAGTTGAACGCTTTTGAAGCACTGAAAGTTTCAATTTTTCTGTAGACGAAGGTTGTTGTTGTTTGTGCGGAATTAGAAAAGTACACCTTGATAATATTTCCGAGTATCCTTCCTTTTCACTACCATGTCACCCAAAAAACATACAAATGAAAACTAATGCTTATACAACCTAGAATCCGACCTAAACCAACTGACCCTTGTTTTGAAAGCCATTCCCAGTCCACGCTACAAATGAACGGAGCTTCATTCCCGTCAATAGTGGACGCTCTCTTTCAATTCCATCTCCCACATCTAGACTCTTCCAGTTATTTTTCTTCTCTCAAGAAAGACTATAGATAACATATTATTTTAGCTATTACATCTTATGCAATTATTATTCCAACACTATAGAAATACATGAACATGTTTCTATTTTCTCTATTTTCATTTGGTAATGGTTGTAGAGAATAAATGAATGAAGTAGGAATTACAGCTACTAAATTTTCATGAACGTAAACTGCTATAGACATTTTGAAAATATTTACTTTATTCTAGGGAAAACATGCTCCATGTTATCTTTCAATTTTAAAAGATAATAATTTTCTAAACGCGAAACTTGTTCTGACGAATTCGGACTCTACTGTTTTTGAATTTAATTTTAAAACTCATTAACTTGACAAAGATTAAATGTGTAGTTACTACCCTAATAAAAATTACTCATTGAGCTTAAACTTTTAAAAGATTATTACAAACTATGTTATTTGTGTTTTAAACTATGATCGCGAAAAAGTCATTATCATCGTGTTCGCAGCTTTAATTTAAAAAGTGTTTATTTAGAAAGCTAGATACTATGCATGATAGTTCCATTGGATTAATGTTTCTTTAATAAATGCATAAGATAATTAGTTTGATTGAAACAAGGGGAAAACGTACTAGGATGAATGAAGCGAGAAAATATCCGGTGGTAAATAAATACGATTTAAAAGATCAGGAAAAGGTGAATGGCCAAGAGTTAGCGAGCAGATAGCGTTGGCCATCTCAGAAATGACATGTCTAATGTCGGACCTTCCGGAAGGAAGGTCATTCGGCATTGACCCAGGCTGGCCAATTTATAAATCTCACTTCCTCTTCCTCCAAACGGGTAATTACCTGCCTTGGACCGTGCTGTCTGGAGCCCCAGGGGAAGTTGGCAGTATCGGACACAGTCGTAATACGACGGGAGCATTGTGTCATCAATTTGTAAAAGATCTAGTCGATACGACAACTGGGTAAGGAAAGACAAGTGAGTGCCCTTCGTATTTTCTCCCGTCAGATCCAAATTTGCTAACATCAGTTATAAATTAAATCATATTTTAATTGGACTGTTAAGGTAATATATAGGCCAAGTTAGAATTGTACACGGTCATAACCCTGGTTCTAAAAACTCATTTTTTGCTCCTAAAAATTATTTTGCTTTGTCACTTTTAGGCTGCGAAGTGCATCTTCAGTTTAAATCGACTTTAAGAGGTCTAATAATGGTCAAACTTAAAAAAAAATATATCAGATACGGTCATGGAAGTTTTGGCCGGATGTTGCATAACCGCAACTGTATTAGTAAATAGTTAGTTAATAGTCTTCATGGGTGGTTTCTATGGAGAAATTAACAAATGGTATCCGAGCTATGCATACCTCATGTTTTGCCTCTTTTAGTGTTTGTTGTTGCCTAGTCGAACCTACTTTATTTTTTTTTTTTTTATTTTTGATAGGTTTTTCTGCTTTTACTACATACTATTTCTACATAATTTTGTTATTACTATCATAGTTATTTAATAGCAATGTTAGTTTATTTAGTTTCTATTTGGTATGTACTTTATTATTTATACTTTATAATTAAACAACTTTACCTATACAAATACGAGAATAGTTTAGATTTATAATCATTGATCGTTTATGTATATAGTCTGTTTAATTCTAAATTCGTATCTGGGAACTGTTGAAGACCATAGTTAATATCCAAAATATGAATACGTGCTTACATCTGGTATGTAAAATAACAGCGAAAGAACGATATCCGTGGACCTGGAGTCAGTTTCTCAAAGACCTATTTAAGGATCGAAGAAAACCTACGTGGTATTTTCAAAATAATTAAATTTCTTGTTTCGAAAAAAAAATTTCGATGAAATATTAAAAAAAAAATTACAGATGGATCCAATTTACGATTACTATAATACATGCAGGCAGGTTTGCTCCTTAATTATTTGTGAGTAGAGGATTTGCCTTTCAGTTCGTCAATAGTATGATTATAGCTATCAAATGTACAATTTAAATATTCTTTTAAATTAATTAAGGCTAATAATAAGATAAGAACAAGACAGTAGGAGATTGTTTAGCGCCACCCTGTATCTCACATAATCCCCGTCTTCTTTAGATAACAAATTATCAAATATTTTCTATAAAGACAATGTTCCAATTAACAGTAGATGTGTGGATTGATGGCGCATATGTCGGCCCAGCATCAATTAGGATCCTCGTTTGAGCGATAACACAGTTTAAATTTACTATTTCTTAAGACATCATTCTACCCCGTTTCGGTACTGTGAGCGATAACTTTTCATAAGATCAACACGAACCTGCCAGTAGCGATAACATAAACATCCGATGCCTAAACTGGGACGAGACGCACCGTCTTGCTTTAGTTTTGACTTCGACTTATATTTGTAGTAATCATTACAATATATTTCGAGTGGAGAACCGTTGTCATAAAGGCATAAATTAAAAGCATTACGGTTTTTTTTAAGCACCCTGGATTCTATTTCGTTTTGACTAAGATGGCAGACAGGTATCCCACACTCTTGGGCTAACAGTCTGTGTCTAATGCGTACATTAGTCTATTACGAGTCCTTCTCTCAATGAAAGTCTCCATGATTTTGATCAATAATGTATGCTTCAATATTAAGTTTAAATACAAAAATTATTGGGTAACTATGTAAGTTAAAAAAAAAATTAACTGGGAACATCATTTTTATAAATGGTAGACATTTTTTTTTTCAATATTTATATTCATGGTATTTAAAGGGAATGTTTTTGCTCTGGAAATCACACATTTCAAAAGGTTTTAAAGTGTTTGAAAAAAATTATTGCTAACAAAACTTTTCGTATCTCATAAAGGAAAGTTAAAAAACTATTACGCATTCTTAGTTACGATAGAAGAATAGTGGTTTAAATTGTCAGTAGTCTAATTTTTTAACTTATTTACGATGCAAAATATTAACTTATTGATAATTTTGTATAAATTTCTAATGCATTTTTTTTTGGGGGGGGGGGGCTTAAGTATTAGGAATAAAAACACACTGAGACTCACCGATTCTAGCAGATGCAGTCTTATCTCTCGGAGAAATCTCTTCTCGCACACCCCAAAATTGTCCAAAACACCTTACGCCCTCACCTGGTGCTTTACCGGGGGAGTTTTCACGCCTGACTTCTTGTTGTAGTGAGAGTCCGGCCTGAAGATCCTGTCGAAGACTTGCCTGATCGTTGAGTGCTTCCTCTCGAACGGGTTCGGGTACATGTTGATGCGTCTGTATGTTGATGCTTGTATCACTGACTGATCTGACTCTGGGTCTATGCCGGCTCGAGGGCCTGGCCAGCAATATATACCAAGCGCTCTAATGACGTCAAACCACCAGCCCCACTCCTTAGCATGTCGTCTATTTTGTTTATTTACCGGCTCGTGTTTTCTCATTTCCAAGTCCCCCCCTCACCTAACCGCTAATTGCTTACAGTTTATTGCTAGCTTGAATAATTTTTCGATAAACGTTAGCAGTGTTTGACGCAAACTTTCTTGCCTACTTATTGCAATTGACACTTTACCAACTTGTAACGAGCAGCTGATGAAGACTTCATTACTATGTGGAGAGAAGTGGTTGCTAATCTGCTTCATTTTGGCGTGGAATGTTCGAAAATGTACTTTCACCCAAATAAATTTTCCAGGCCCAACAACAAAACTTGTAAATAGAAATTAAAATTATGTAGTTTTAGGATATATACCCCCTCTGGAGTGATATACTAACAGAAACATACCTAACTTCGATTTTATATGCGCATTTAGTTACATTGACCACATCAGAGCCTGAACACACCATAACATATTTACTATAAACTAGTAAAATTCACTTGTGAAAGTTTCTCTTGCCATTACGTACCTCACCTCAGTACCTGAGAGGGGCTTAGATGTAAAAAAAAATTTTTTTTCTGCATGAAGCTAAATTTTTCGTTTAGATGTTGTTGTAATTATAAAGCAAATTTGCATAGCTTGTAAGTTTAAATTAGCTCTTCAATAATTGTGACATGTTTGGTACTCCCCAACACTGGCCGTATCCACGTGCACTCGAAATTTTCAGCTTTTTTTATAATTTTTTTTCTCAAAGCACCAGCACATCTTAGCTGAAGCTTTTCTTCTTTTAGGAACTTAAGCGTGGTGGTACAACCATACATTGTATTGTATGATTAGTCCAGTGTGGATGATAATTAAGTAGAATTAAAACGTTTCTATAAAGAAACGTTGGTTTAAAGGTTTAAACGAGAATTTCAGTGATTGCAGACGTTAAAAAATAAGATGTTTCGAGAAACTGCTAAACCGAAATATGTTAAATAAACTCATTAAATATATTTATTTAATTTAATTTATTTATTTAATTAATTAATTTAATATATTAATTAAATAGCAAAAATAACTTTTTGCACCTCTGTAAATACAGATCAGATCCCCCCAATAATTCAAATATTACCTAAGAAACAGTACTTACTAATATAGAACTGACGAGATACATCATAAATTTAAATTTATGCTGTGAATATGATTGAACGTCAATATTGTAAAAATAAGCCAATTGAATTGATCGATACGACAAGCGATCGTTGATCTTAAAACAATGAGAAGTAAGGATACTGTAATGTTTTGGCGCTTATTGGTTTAATAATTATACAGTTAAAATATTTTATTGTTTTAGTATGAAATTAAAAATTGCCTAAGATTTCGCTTAGTTTGATGCATATAAAATGAGCGATAGACATCAACAAAAATAACATGTACAAAACAGGGAAAAATATTGTTGTTGATTCTATTGTTTGGATTTTACACTACGCAGTGCTTATATAATTTTCTATGACACATAAAATGTTCAATGTTCTAGAATCAATCAAATAAACAAATCAAACATGGATGAACGGAATGGCGTGTTTTTCACGTAGAACGACGTCTATCTGCTCCTGTGTGTTTTTCATTTAATTTCAAACAGACAATAACACTATTTATTTACTATCCCTTCGCTATTTACATAGATTGGCTTGTTGGATGTAATCGGATTATTTTGGTCCACGAGTACATTTCCAAGAAGAAAGGAATGTGATATTTGTTTTTCAGTTTTTGGTAAAATCAGCTGTACGCTGTAGGAGAGAAATTGTATTAGAATTTTTAAATAGTACCTGTGTACCGTCAAACGGGGTGGCTCTTGCACATGGAGCGAGAATTCTCAAAATTTGGAAAAATTTAAATTTGGCGCTTAGGTTTTATAAATAAGATTGTTTGAAAAATTTCCATTCTAAAAATATTACGGCAGTTTGGGGCCTATTTTACCATTTTTGTTTTGTTGGTACAACTTCTGATGCCACGGTTATCTAAGGTTTTGTTGTCATTCTTCCAGTTGCTCAACTCCATCCGAAGTTTTAGGTAAGCCAATATTTACAGAAATGTGACTCAATTATAAAGTAATTTTCTGAATAGCTGCCCTAACCATTTTTGTAACTGGGGTGAGAATCGTCAGGCTAGTTTCCGGACAACGAGGCAACTTATGGACCCCAACCATGTTCCTGGATTGTTTGGGAAGAAAAAAATATGTACAAGAGTGCGTTCTTTTCTTTTTTATTGGTTTTTAACTTGTGTTCTGATTCTATTATTTTCCTGTTTTTCTATTTTATTACTGCAATTTTATAGCGCCTACAACTTTTATGTGCATTTTTTATTCTCTGAATTGCGATTTTCAACTTTTTTAGATAGGTTTTAACATTTTAAATGGTATTTGATTTGATCTGATTTCTCGTGAAAATTAAAATTAAAAAAAAAAGTTACAAAGACACTGGATTTTTATGTTTGAATCATTCTCTTTGCGACACTAATACGAGTGTGTATGTTGTGCTATGAATAGAGGTGAGATAAGTTTTACCCCGTTTGATGGTATCAATATATTCTAAAGAAAAGAAATTCAAAGGTGATTTCAGTATTCAAAGCAAACTAATTTTTAAAGACTTCTCAAGCTGAATTTCGTATCGTACCTTCAATTTCTTAAAAAAATTATTAATTAATTATTATTTATAATTAAAGACTGAAAAAATATAAGTATTGACCGATGTAATTTGTTTAAATGCTTTTTATTAAAACATTACTAAGACAGACTGACTGCGTAATTTTCTCTTTCCAAAAAGGAAAACGTCCGCTGCCTACTACTTACACTGTAGGAACGCAGCAAAATTCACCAGCAAACAACCTAGTATATCTGGTCATTAAAATGGACCAACAACACCTCAGCTTTAGTACCCATTTTGTGAGGAAGTTGAAGCAGACACGCACGAAGTCTTACAGGCTTACACATTTATTGACTTCCCCCAATCTATCACTGTGGCTAAAGCTCATGATATATAAGAGTGTACTCAGACCTGCTCTGCTGTATGGTGCACCGCTTTTTCGTCATCTGACGTATACGACAGCTCGGCGACTCCAACAATTCCAAAACGGTATACTGATGAAAGTGGTCAGACATACTTCATTCGAGCAATGGAGCAACAGTGAACTTCACGAGATCTTTGATTTGCCAGCGGTGGATGAATTCGTTCAACGTAGACATATCAAAATTGTCGAGTACTTGACAAACTCGGTGTTTAACACTATAACCCCCGCTCCGTTCCCCCATCGATGGCAGGACGCAGTCTAGGCAGAAACGCTTTAGTCTTAGGTTCTAGTTTTAGGTTCCAATGCATCTGCGCATGCAGCACGAGGAGAACGTTGTAAATATTGTTCATTGAATTTTTATCATAAATTGTACAAATGTTGTTGAATAAAGAGGTTTTGAAATAAAAAAAAAATTATTAAGACAATCATCTTCCCTTCCCAAGAAATAGCATTGTGATGGTGTGATGATGTTCATCCACACGGCATTATGTAAACTGATATATAACATGAATTATAGTCTTGCTACAGCACATAAGCAATGTACAGAAAGTACCTTTCTAATATTAAGCTTCTTAAATTACAAGGTATTATTAATGCTGGATAAGTAAAACGAAATTTTGCAAATAAAGGACTGAAATAGTACTATCCACAATCGGCGTTTGATTCCCTTTTGAAATATCACATGTAAGCAAAAAATAAATAAAGGAGTTTCGAAAAAAAACAAGCAACATAGTTGTATTCTGTTTGATTTAAAAATTCAATGAGCTCAAAAATGTAAGAAAATATTATCTTCTTATGCTTATACGAGTATACTTAACGATTTCATCATTTTTAGAGCATAATATGCATACAAAAGGTAAACGTTTTATTGCTTTCTTACGTTAAATTGCAATCAAATAGTTTTGTCACAGTGATTGTCTGAAGTTATAAACAAACGGATAAAATAGAGCAATAATATTAATAATAATAAATAAATATAATAATAAAATAGACTGAAAAAATAAAAACAAATAAACTTTATAAATAACACACGCTTTATAGGTTCGTAAATTCATACAGCAGAGCAATAAAAGGTGCGTAATTATTCTACATGTAATACGTGCCCAAACGAAGGCACGTGTGCCACAATGTGACCAGTAGGGTTTTTCTTAATTTTGTTATTTAAAAAAAATAAAGTTAAAAAAAAGTTCTCTTCCTGAGATAGAATGGATAAAAAACATTTCCCTTACAGGGGCTAAAATGGTTGCAATAATATCAATTTTCTGGAACGCTTAAATAACTTCGATTAGCAAGTAGTTTTTACATGGTTACTCCTACATGTTTACTGCATAAATAGTAGTTATTAACTGCTTTCATTATGTAGCTATATTCTTAAAATTTACAAAAAGGGGAAAATATGTTAAAATACAAGTGCCTATAATATCTAGAAATAATTATTGCAAAGGTGGCAAGGTATAGAGGAGGTGGGGGACGGTTGTGGCACGCGTTAGAATTAAGATTGGGCACCCCTGTACTATATTCGAGGGTGGTCTGAAAAGTTTCCGACCTAACAAAGATACAAGACGTTTTTTCAGAATTTTTTTTTTATTTTTCAACATAGTCTCCTTGCAATTCCACACACTTCTCCCAGCGATGCTCCCATCTCTGTAACCCGTCCAAATAGTACTCGGTGTTTTTCTCTGCAAAATAATCGTTCACGAAGGTGATTGCCTCTTCATTTGACGAAAATCTCTGTCCTCCGAGCGCAATTTTTAGATGAGGGAACAAAAAGAAGTCGCTTGGGGCTAGATCTGGTGAGTAAGGTGGATGGTCAAGCAGTTCAAACCGTAATTCATGGATTTTCGCCATGGCAACCGCTGAGGTGTGAGACGGTGCGTTGTCTTGGTGAAACAGGAATTTCTTTTTCTGCAAATGTGGTGGTTTTTCCGCAAGTTCTGCCTTCAGCTTGTCAAGTAATCATGCGTAGTATGCTCCTGTAATGTTTTTTTCTTTTTGAAGATAATCGATTAAAATAACTTCATGACTATCCCAAAAAACAGTCGTCATCACTTTCCCAGCCGAAAAAACTGTTTTATTTTTTGGAGCCGGTTCCCTCTTTGCAGTCCACTGTTTGGACTGTATTTTTGTTTCGGGCGTATAATGGTGTATCCAAGATTCATCCACAGTAATTAATCAGCGCCAAAACTCGGATTTATTGCGCCTAAACTGCGCCAACAGAGCGTTGGAAATTTTCATTCGAGCACGTTTTTGGTCTAACGTGAGCAAACGCGGCACCCAAAACACGGACAGCTTTCTCATTTCTAAATGTTGATTTAATATGTGACAAACACGTTATTTTGATATGTTAATAACATCTGTTATCTCTCTCACTTTAATTCGGCGGTCGTCTAGCACCATTTGGTGAACTTTGGCGATGTTTTGCAGTTTTTGGACGTCCCGAAGGTTCATCGTCTCCCAAGCTCTTACGACCACGTTTAAATCCAGCTGCCCAAAATTTCACTGTGGTAAATGATGGTGCAGAGTCCCCATACACAGAATCCAACTCATCTTTGATTTGTGTAGGCATATTGCCTTTCAAAAACAAATATTTAATCACAGCTTGATACTCGATTTTGTCCATTTTCATAAAAACACTCACATCGACTCACTCAAACGACTGTTACACAACAACTGCGCGTCCAAAATGGCTGAAACTTTGGTAAGTATCTGTCAACAGATGAACAAAGAAATTCACTAGCTTTTATTTACGACTGCTGCTATCTTCATGTTGAGGTCGGAAACTTTTCAGGCCACCCTTGTACCATACTTGAGAATCTTCTAGTTGGCTGCGTTAAAAAATGGCCTATTCTGTATAATCGGTCACAGGTCCACTTTGCTATCAAACAAACCTCATAGGATTCTTAGTTTCCAGGCCGTTGGAGCGCAATTACGACCTCTTCTCACCCCCTAGACTGATGCCATTGGTCAAGACTCTCCCTCCCACACTTCCTCCCCTTCTCTCTTTAACATATATATATATATATATATATATATATATATATATATATGGAGGGAATGAGTTATCTGAAAGTCGAGGTCACACCATGTAGCTATAATTATCTTTTACCAATCGTGATAAGGATGTATAATGCAATGCAAATAATACAGGATTGATGAGGTTCGTAATACTCGAAGAAAACAAACTCGAAGAACAAAACCGAGAACAGTAATTCAAATATGAGTATTTATTTTTATAAAATTTTTTTTAATGTTTTCTCGTTTGGTATATTATCACCATGGTATATTTAATAATGTAATTTAATGTTAATCGTCACCTAACATTTGGATGTGATTTTTTGTGTTTAAAAATCAACAAAATGTTTTCTATTAGGTTTTTGTTTGTAAGGTGACTCCTATTTTGGGTGAGTGGCTAAACGTAAAAACATGGTTAATGCAACAAAACAAAGGTTTAAAGATGAAGATATGGAAGTCAAAGTAATATTAAGTACCAGTTCAAGCGTGGTGGAGCGGAAAATTTTCCCATATAAAGTCTGTTGGAAAGTACATTGAATTTGAAGAATTTCGATTATTTATGGTTTGATATACCGGGTTGTTGTAGCAACCGCTTACTACATAAGATAAATAAATCACCCTCTACTCATTAGTTATCATATGTCGTAAATTAAATTAAACAAATATAAATAATATTACCAAACCACAAAGTCATATCAGTGTAAATATTATAAACAATAAAGGACGTAGATGCAGACGCGTTCAGAGGCAGCCAGGTATCCAGCCCAGGTTTCCTGGGCCCTGGTCGGGCCCCTCCTTCCAAGCCTTGCCGGGTATCCAGCAGCCAGGCCTGCAATGCGATTGGCCAAAATGAAACCCCTGCTCATTGGCTGCCTAGTTTCCCCTAGTTTCCCTATATACTCTACGTATATATTTTACCTATATACTCTACGTATATATTTTACCTATATACTCTACGTATATATTTTACCTATATACTCTACGTATATATTTTACCTATATACCCCCCCCCCCCCTGGATTTCAATCCAGTCTGAGTACAGAACACCACCTTATGAAACGACAGACAGAAGCTAGCAAAAATTTGAACAGAAACATAGCCACGGCTATGATTTCGCTAGACTGCACGGAGGCCTTCGACTCAGTGTCCCACTGGACGCTGTGTCGAATGCTCTTCGACCGGGAATGCCCGGAGCAGCTCTATTCAATTTTGGCTAGTTTCTTGAAAAACTGATCGCTGCGGGTGAGGGTAGGTGGCAGCTTTTCCGAAGTTGTACCACTGACCTGTGGAGTCCCACAAGGACCCGTGCTTTTCCCAGTACTCTTCAAAGTGTACACGTCTGAAATTGTAGAAGCCCGGTATAAAAACACAACAGTTGCTGCTTTCGCCGACGACATCGCGATGAACAATAGCAGCATGAGCGCCAAGTTAGCCAGGTCACTGAGAAATTGGGAAAACTCAATATCTCTGTAAAACGTAAAACGTGGGTAAGACAGATTGCGTAATTGTCTCATTCCAAAAGGGAAAAAGTCCACTGCCTGCTACATACACTGTAGGAACGAAACAAAACACTCCAGCAATAAGCCTGATATATTTAAGCATTAAAATGTACCGTCACCTCCGTTCCAGTGGCCATTTTACCAGGAAGTTGAAACAAACACCTACGAAGTCTTACCGGCGTACGGATTTATTGACTTCCCCCAATTTATCACTGCGCCTCAAGCTCCGTCTACTCAAGCCTGCTCTGCTGTACGGTGCACCGCGTTTTAGTCATTTGACTGAAGCGACAACAATTTCAAAACGGCATACTTATGAAAGTGGTCAGACATACTACGTTCCAGCAGCGGAGAAACAGTGAGCTCCACGAGGATTTTGAGCTGCCTGCGGTGGATGAATCCATTTACCGCAGACATATCAAATTCTTCGATTCGTTACAATACATTACAAATCCCGTGTTCAACACGATTACCCCCGCTCCGTTATCCCATCGATAGCAGGACTTGGGAGGCCCCTGGGCTGTTTGTAAATATTGTATGAATGTGCGAGTGAATGATGAATTGTAAATATGTTATGAATGAGAACATTTATCTCAATTACTTATTGCCTATTAAGTATTAAGGCAGATTGTAATTTTATCATAAGTTGTTTAAAAAAAAAAGTCCTTTATTGTAACCCGAAGATGAGCTCCACCACCTTGTCCTTTTTGCATTTGTATAAATTTTGACCATTAACAGATAATGTGAGTTTTTAAGATAAGAACTCCTTAAAATGCATATTATGGAGTAGAAGGACCAACAGCTAATTTATATTGCTACATATAATTATTAATTTATAAAACACACACATATATGCATAAGGGTTAAGGGGAAAAAAAAAATATGGTGGGCCAAAATAAAACCTCAGCTCATTGGCTGTTTTTGGCTATATATACTCCCTAGTTTTAGCCGACTATTCATTCAAGCAACGGCTTCCTTCTGGACTGGAACTTGCTGCACTGATGTTTGAACATATTGCCTTTTCATTTATGAAAACCTCTACACTTCTATCTTAGCATTGCTATGCTTTAGTCCGGCGTTGTCAGACCCCACACCTTCCTAGTGAGATTCTTCGTCTCGATAAAACTAGCACATCCTTGGATGGAATCCCTTCCGTGCGGACGACGGTCTCTAACGAAACATGCAAGTTGAAAAAAAATAATCCAGTTCAGTTCTATTAACATTTTAAGACATTTGAGAAGTAATAAGAGTTTAGTAGGTGATTTGTCTAGGTTTCTCTATTAAGGTTGATTTGAACGCTGTTTTCTTTTTTAGAATTAATCTAGTTTAATTTAGTTTTTAGCGAGGCTGATTTTTACAACAAATATCTAAGACTTGCCTTCTCTCTTTAGGATGTGTTTATAGGGTAGTACTTATATTATATATTTTTTTACTCTCTATTATTATTATTTAGTATTTAGCTTGGAAGTAATCGAGAAATGAGTTAATGAGTTATAATGAGTAAGGATATTAAAAATAGTATCAATCACAACATGTTTGCTAAAGAGGAAAAAAAAAGTTGCTTGTTCAGCTGATTCCAGTGATGAAATTATTTAATCTATTCAAAATGAATAACATTCGCAGTACACACGAAAATAGAACATGCTACGTTGTCTCGAAGTGATAATTACAGAGAAACAATTTCACGCGGTCTGGCCTTAAAATATTTTTTCGTTTAAAAAACATGCTTATTCAACTGTTGCTGAGTTGTGAACTATGAACAATTAATGATGGAATTTGAGGATAAGTTCAGGATACGGACTGAAAAACATATGCTTTACTTTGGTACATTTCCCAGTTGGTTTGGGAGTAGGTGAGCACTTTTATCTCCCTATTAATAGATACGAGTGCATACGTAAAACAAAATATTACACTAAACCCCGGAACTCTTACAGCGTACTTTTTATTAGTTTGTACATTTTATGAAGTGTTAAAGAGTTGTGAAATTTATGATACACCATGTACACCTCTGTCTACTGTAATAAATGTTACAACACCGGATTCGAACCCAAGCTCACCGTCCTATGTCTCAGGTCTAACTGCATAAGAATAGGAAACATTCTTTTTTCGTTTCCTATTCTATCCATTTAATTACAAGATAGTTGAAAATGGTGTTGTAGCAGCCGAAAGCTCTTTTTCCAGTGTTAAGTAAATAGAAAATATATGTTTTCTAGGCTAGAATATTTAATCTTCTGACGACAGGGTTGTAAAGCGGAGTCCACCCACAACTATTTGTTTGCGCAAAGCAGATCGTTGCCGGCAAGTCGTTGCGTGTGGACGGGTCAGTTTAAACATCGCCACAAATCACAGTTCAAATTGTGCGGTTTTCGTGTATCAAACTATCGCTAAACTATAACAGAACTAAAGTGTACAAGTGTGTTTCTTTAGGAGTTAATTGATTTAAATTTTCGCGCTTGTTGTGCTTTAAATTAAAAGAACATAGGGACCGGGTGAAAAAGCATGAGGTTTAAGCCGCTTTGGTAAAAAAAGCTATAAAGAAATTGATGAAACAGCACACAAAGAAACGGCCACAAAAAAAAAAAAATTCTCTCAGGACTGTCTAAAAGATTTGGGAAAATTAAATAAGTCCATTTTTTTAGGCACTGGAGACGATAATTAATTTTAACTTTAAATCGCATTTTCATAGCGACAAACTGTAAAAATTAACCAGAGTAAAAGATCATCCATAGATACTTCCAGAACACTGGATTGTAAAATTGGTGCTGAAAACTGTGACTCACGGACGTATTTGGTTCGCATTGTCACGTTTGCGACGAACGATCTGATTTGCGAGAACAAAGCGTTGCGTGCGGCCTTTGCTTAAAGCTCAAAATCATTGTAAAATATATACTTAAGATTGTTGGGTTTCAACTGTTTCTTGATCGGTCTGTCTGTCTTCTTCGACCACTTGCTCAAAATTTTTGGTATGATCAAAATTTAAATAATAATGAAGTAGTATTTTTAATGATTTATCATCTTGTACTTTCCATAATTTATTTGTAATATGTCTATTATTTTCTTTACTTATAAAGGGTTTTAATTTGTACCATTGACTATTATTATGTTTTTTTTTCTGTTGTTTTTTATGTCTACCATGAGCTGGGGACACTATGTTTTTTTTCTGTTGTTTTTTGATTTATAGTTACTATATTTTGTATCCCTGTCTCATTTATTTTATTGTTCGTTCTTTACTGACCAGGTATAATATGGCTGGGGCCTATTGGTGGATAATTGGTGACGGATAAACTTGTCTGGTTAAGTGTTATTAATTGCTTGTTGAGTTAATGGTCTAGCAGGAATCATTATCGCAGTTTTTTTACCACGTTTGCACGCAGATAAAAGAAATGAGAGACTGGAACACAATTGAAAAGGAGCAATTAGCATTCAAAGAAAATGAGTGGTGCAGTGCAATGACTGTGCTAGGGGATTAGGGTGGTTGGATAGGTAACTATCGAATTTCATGAACTTGAAAGGGATGAGTTCGAGAATGTAAGGTATGTTAAAATCGTTATCGTAATAAGGGGGATTTACTATTGTGCTCAAGACTTTTGATTGAAAGAATTGGATACGTTTGATGTTCGACTTTTTTGCTGTCCCCTATAGCTCTATTCCGTATGTCCAGATTGGCTTAAGCTTTGTAAATTAGTAATTTGTTTTCTACTGAGAGATGGGATGTCCTTTGAAGTAGTCTGTACAGGTGTCCAAAGCATCTGTTTAGTTCTTGTCTTTTTAGTCTCGTATGTGGGTTCCAGGTCAGCCGTTTGTCGAGATGGAAGCCTAAGTACAATACTAAATCGGATACAGGGAGAGGAATGGAAGTAAAAGAAACTAGTGGACAAGACTTGCGGCGGAGGGTGAAGGTGATGTGGGAACTTTGTACATATAAAGAAAAATATTAATGAGCAATATATTTAAGAAATAATCGTCATATTAGTCAATACTTGTAAGCTTTACATTTTACGACAGTAATAGACATAAGAAGGTCCTTTTAGGATCTCAGTCCTGGGGTATGAGTAATTTGGTCGATTTTTTATTTTGGCTTGGGACTAATAAATATACTCTACTTATTCAAGGACGAGGGAGGTCATCTTTCGCTATGTCTTTAGCTCCAAATGATTTGGTTATCTTGAAATTTTCAAATGTTCATAACGTACCCACACATGCTGATTATGTTTTAGCAAGAATTAAATAATAGGAAGTTTGGGAAGACAATTAATCGTGAAAATAGTGTGGTGCACTATGTAAAATTTTCGAGTTGTTAAAGAAGCGATTCAAAATTCTGCCCCCCTCTCTTCTATGTTTAAGAACTCAGTACCGACCGTAATGCAAAAAGAATATCTAAGATATACCAACCAGAAATTCTACGCAAACGCCAGCTCCCTTCTACATTCAACAATTATACCCTTCATGGTAATCTCTCCATTCCACTCCAATTCCCACCACCCTGGCCATCCTAATCTATATGCTCTGTACTCCCCAGCTCATCCCCGGCAACCCTAAGTGACGTCTAAGGTGGAGATGGCCTCGTGACCTCATCCTTTTTTAAGCATTTTGATTTGACTATAAAAGGAAGACATTGTCAAACTAAGTACAGTTCAGCACTGTTAATTTGAATATAAGGTGAGCCCCATCACCTTTATTAGTCAGTTCAGTCCAATCACGTATAATGTGTATCATTATACTTGTTTATTCATTATATAATAATATATAATAACAGCATCTCATAACAAGCCCGGCTATATCCTTGAGGCTGAAACTGCTCATATATCAGAGCGTCCTGAGGCCAGCACTACTTTTTGGAACTCCGCTTTTCCGTTTTCTCCACACGAGCACCATAACCAGACTCCAGAGCTTCCAGAACAACATCCTTCGTACGGCACTATGGTATACCCCTTTTCGTGAAATGAAGGCTCCTGACATCCACGAAAAGTTCGAGGTCCCCACCATCACCGAAGCCATCAGAAGACACATCAAATTCTTCAACTCGATGAAACATTGCCAAAACCCCCTATTCCAAGACCGGACACCCCCACCACTACCGGCAAGATGGCAACTCTCTAGATCTGGGAAAGCAGACCAAATGGTGGACGTTACGGCCCTTGGCCAACCAACAACAAGCCTCTGACGGGCACCCATCACTGCTATCCAACTGACTGAGCTTCCACTACATGCCTAGACAGACTCTAGACTCAGCCTTCAGTGGACTCTCACCACTGCACCGCAACATTTCCACCTCTACCAAGGCTTCCCACACTCCTTAATTCCCTCACTCTACCTTCAAACAGGTACTCCTAGTAAAAGGATCCGCTCCACCTAAATAAATTCCCTTATCTATAATCTTAAAAATTTGAGAGCTAAGGGGAAAAAAAAAATTTGTAAATACTTTAGATTTACCTGAGGATCTATAATTGTATATAATTATCAGTAAATTTAAAGAGGCTATGGAAAAAAAAAATTTTGAATATATTTTACTTAGTGACTGTTGCCGTTGTATAACAATAGAATTTAGTTTTTCTCCGTATGCACAGTTAAGATTTTTATCATTTGAATTTTTATTTAAGATAACTGAAGTTAACAGTTTAGAGCTGTTGAAAGCGGTTTTTGAAAAAACTAAAACTAAATAACGGTTGGGGAAAGACAACTATTATTGTACCCTTCCATAATGCAGAATTAATGATTCAACTAACATTTTGTTTATAAGTGAGATGAATACGGACTACTAAAGTGATAAAAAGGGGTCTTGGCTAATTAATAATACCCTTTTCCCAATAATACTCCAATAAAAATAATAAAATAAATTCACTAACGGCCCCTTACCTTTACAGTACCGTTATTAGTTACTTTTTTTTCATTACGTCTCGTTATTGTGCCCATAAAAGAGAGTTGATAAAATACGGATTGTTTTGAAATGCTCAATTAAAATAAGTATAAAGAAAAAATACTGTCAGAAAAATAACGTTTACAATTATTAAACCTTAAAAATTAAAGGCTTTCCATTCGGCAAACTATGTGCAACTTAAATTTATTTAACCATGGATCAGAGTCACCGCCATTTTATTGGCATTATTCAAAAAATTGTTTTCATTAATTATAAAATGAATTGAATTTTCTAAATGTATTTAATACAAACAAAACAAAGGGCATATAAAATGAAGAGACAATAATGGGGAAGTTCAGGCTTTATTCCTGACAGTTTATTAAAAATGCAAATGTAAAGGTATTTTTGGCCTCAAGCACTTGAGTATTGAACAAAGCCACTGAAAATTACATTTTAAAGAGATGAAAAATTCTATTGATGTCTCACAAAACTTATTTTTCGGATATCATTGAAATTATTTTTTAATTTTCTGTTTTGTTTAATGAGTACTTTATCATGAGGGCAAAAGAGTATTAAACCTTCTGCCTCTCCACAGCTTTGTTGATTTATAACCAAACGTTTTCGACAAACTAGACCAGACGTCAACGAACCCCACAAGGACCATCAGATTGAACCCTCGAGAAGCAAGGCATTGTCTGTCAAAAACGTTAGGGTAGAAACCAATAAAGCTTTGGAGAGGCAGAAGCTCTTCTATTTCTTAATGTATACACTCCACGCCGGCAATACTCCATCAATTATCAACAGTATATCTTTAGAGTAGGAGATTCAATTATCTCCATGATGGCTTTTAAAGTAAGGCCTCTGTTTTTGGGCTCGTCAAAAACTAAACGACTAAGATTATTTCTATTAAAGATGATACTTTCCGAAGATCATTGTGCTTATGCCACTCCCTTTGGCCCAATAGGTAAACAGGCAAAGTTTCTATAAGCCTGCATAGTACTTTGTAGAAGCTATATCTGCATGCATAGTTTCCTATCGGGGGAATCACATAACTGTTTTAGCTTTCGCTTAAGGTCAAGGACTTTTGCTTGCCACTTCCTAAGATCAGGAGTATCCTTGGGTAGTATCTGGTCTGGATCAACGAACTCTTCGAGGATAACAGGTGAAGTATTCATCTCTACGACCGGACATTCTGCACCTAAGTGTGTATTCAGTTAAATAATCTTTGTAGGGGAGAGTTTTTTAAAAGAAAAGAAAAGAAAGAAAAGCTTTATTATGAAGTACAAGCAAAACACTGGTACATACAAATATTAAGAGTTATGTTACTACATACTAGGTGGGATGTTGGGGAACGAGTGTCTGGGAAACAAGTGGGGACTGGGGCTAAAGCTGAGACAGATGTGTATAAGAAAAGGGCAGTTCCGGGAATAGGGAGGGATGAGGTCGTTTACTTAAAAAATAACAGGAAACTTCCATGAAGTCACGAGGCAGGTATACACTAGAAGGGGCTTGCTTCTACTTTTAGCATTATGTTTTTTTTTTTTTTGTTTTTTTTTTTTCCCTTAGCTCTTTAATTATAAGATTAAGGATGAGGGAAAAATAAAGGGATATTTGGGTTGAGCGGATCCTTGTACTAGGAGTACCTGCTTGAAGGTGGTGTGAGGGAATTAAGGAGTGTGGAAAGCCTCGGTAGAGGTTGATAGTTGCGGTACAGTGGTAAGAGTCCACTGGTGGCTGTTAGCATTATGCATAATATTACCATTACAATATTCTTAGCATTATATTACTTTCGACGAGTGGATCAGATAAACGGAAAGGGGGAAAACGTTTGATTTTCGTTGTTTGTGACACGGGGATACCACTTCATTCAAACAATTACAGCTAACAATTATCAATTAAAAAAGACAAAGGAACTAAACGTGATTCCAAATGGGAGAACTAAAGGTGATTCAAAATTATGAAGTCATAAGAGAGAAGATTGTCATTCAGAAGTATTTCGTCGTTTAAGTCTTTTAAAGGAATATTACACAAAACCGCGAAACATTCTGATTAGGTTGTAGTTAAAATAGAATTAAAGGAAGTATCGTCGGGCATATTTTTACTTTTATATTTTCCTGAGTTCAAGCTCAGAAGCAATCAAAGATCTAATGTTTTTATTTATCCCAATTTAACTAATTTAAAGACGTTCCAAAAATACTTTCAATGATACTAAACAAAATATAGTTATGAGGAAGGTATAAATTTAATATGACGCAATCCGGTCTTAATCGCTTCTTATACTGATGTTTCAGTTATTTATAATTTTTAATAGATTTATAATCACGGACTTAGTTTATTTTTTTATTTTTCGTTTCAAGTCTTTTTTGTTGTGTCATATTTTTCTTTAAAAATATAAGAATTCGTAAGGAACTAAATAAACTAAAATTGCACCTAGTTCTTCAATATTTTCTGTTGCTACGCTACATTTTATACAGTATATGACATGAGAAAACTGATTAACTTATTTAATGAGATGATGCAATAAATAACGTGACTTTTCTTTGTTTCTATTCTATCACTAATACCAATAACGTATTTGCATTTATTTTCAAGAAACTCAAGACGAGTCCCGCGAGTATCTCTGGAGACCTTTTCTTCACTTAACACATCTTTTATATCTCATTAAAAAAATCAAATTAATCATAAAATAACAAGGCATCTCAATCAAGGTAAATAAAAAAACAAATCAAGAGGTTAATACAATTTCCTTTGGTCTAAAAGCAGTAAGAACAAATATTATTAGCGATCATTATAACTAATAATTAGGTAATAAGTATGTACCTTCACCTAAGCCTGGGTGTCCTTATAAACCATTAAATGTAACTAAAAAACCAAGGTTCTTAAAAAAAATAATCGTTCTAAAAATAGTTAGATTTCATTTACAGAGAGATGATTATTGGAACTACTTGATGATAAAAAAAAACCGCCCCCGGGTGGGCTCGAACCACCAACCTTTCGGTTAACAGCCGAACGCGCTAGCCATTGCGCCACGGAGGCTTACGGTCAATGTCGCCAAATATTACTATACCTATTACACTAACCCCTTTTTAGCTATGACAAAGGATTTTAAAATCATGTTTGTAGCTAGAAAGATATCTTTTTTCATTATCATTATTATCATAGGTATTTCGAATGTAAAAATATTGGGCATACTATCATGTTATCAAAAGATAACACCTGACAAAATAACCTGAACTAAAAAAACTATAAAAGCTAACATACACATATGAAATGTGTCTGTGAAACTACTAATGGTACATTGCTGACAATTTTACTAAAAAATAAAAGACTGGTATGTAAACTTAATCAGAGAAATAATCGAAAAAACGGTTCACAGCGTCATAAACAACAAGAAATCAGGATAAACAGTGACAATAACTTATAAATGGATAACACCCCCCTCCAAATAAAAAGTAATTTCAGTGGACCAGACAACAAAAACTAAACTAAAAAACTTGGACTATCACTGTCCTCGTTGTAATTTTTATTTAGTCTTAGAATGTTTTAAAATATTTTATGTTATTTTGTTATCACTAGAAGCTTTATATATTTATATCGAAAATCGTTATCACTCAGTTCTCGATAAAAAATACATCAATTAACCAATCAGCCTATTTACTGTATCCAATTAAAAAATGAAACAAGTTTCCATTTTCATTAATTAAGCCTCTACTCAGAAACATGCACTGGTTACTGGGAGATCGTATTTCGTCTGTCCGTTAAATCCTCGTTGACACTCAGAATAAATTCAAGTCAAGTATGTATCACATAATTAATTGTTTCGTTACTGATCGCGAAATTTTTTTTTTCCTTGCTCAGGGCGAACCTCATACGGGGTTTCCCCACAAGCACGTGAGCGTCGCCTGTGGCGCGCGTATTCCGGTGCAATGGGATCGTTGCACCGGCCAACCTACCTTATGTTACGCTGTTTAGTATCTTTAATTCAAAATAAATCAATAATCAAAATCAAATACAAACATTTCCTTTGCTATTTACAATTTTTTCCTAACTAGCTAGTTTTTTTTTTTTTTTTTTTTTTTTTAAATAATTAGTGAAGGAACTCTTACTAACTTAACCTATATTTACAATCTTATTCTAACGTATGAATATTTACAATAAGCTTAAATCTATGTTTACAAGGGGTGTAGTTCCGCTTCCATTTTAAGAAAAGTTTTAACGATTTGTTGTAATGAAAGAAAAAATACATGGAGTAACACCTCATGGAGAGGTTAGGGCCGACAGATGGTTGCCGACATAGTCGGTGGTGCTGAAGTCAAGTTACTTCTCTACTTTGAGTTGGTTTTCTTCCACCTTAAATTGGTCCGGATCGCTACTTTTTTTATCCTCAAGACGGTGAAGCCCGACAACAAATGTAAAAATCCTGGGGTGAGCAGGGGTGTATAATAATTGATCCTTCATTCTAATTATCCTATTTAATAATCCTATTTGGTTATTTTTGATCAGGTTACTTTTATAACGTATTTGCGGCATAAAGTAAAACATCGGTGCAAAAAATCATCCCTCTACATGAGGTGGGATTGCTAAAAAAAAAAAGAAAAAAAGAAAAGGTACTACTATTTTACGTGATTGTAGTTCACTTAGACTTAACCACATTTTATATATTATCAATCCGAGATATTTTATTTTATACCCTACTGATAATGTTTGAAAAATATTTATTTTTTAATAACTTTTCAGGGGTTGGTTTTATTTTCTTAATCATCGAAGATCCAATGGGAGCTACCATGGAAAATAGCATGGTTGGGGTGCCGTATGTCCATCTTACGGTCGTTTTTCTAATCATTTTCAATCAATGGATCTAGCCAGTATCGTATATTTTGTTTTAAAATATGTTTTTGTTCACTAGGCAAGTAAATACAACTCGTTCTAGCGTTAATTCTTCGTCATGTGTGTACTGAAATGCTAGGGTTCCGCAGTGGCACCGTACGTTTTTTTTTTTGTTTTTTTTTGGAGTTTCAATCAATTTTATTAAGATAAAATTACAATCTGCCTTTTATTAGGCAATGAGTAATTGAGATAAATGTCATCATTCATACTATATTTACAATTCATCATTCACTCGCTCATTCATACAATATTTACAAACAGCCCAGAGGCCCCCCAAGTCCACAAGGTTGTCACCTCCCTCGCATGCGAAGGAGGAAGTGGAGTCTTGGGGAGTCCCCCACGCTCCTACGTCAGCCACGTCACTGGATAAGAGCCATCGGAGACTGACCAAGAGCGCGAGAGCCACAGACGCTCAGGACATGATTAGAGAAACTGGCCATTGCCAGAACTCCCACTATCACTTAGTTATAGCAGGTCACGAGACCATTGCCGTTTTAATCTCCGAAGAAGATTATAGGGGTGAGTGGTGCAGTGCATTGAATGTGCTATGGAATTGTATCTCTAACAACTTTATTATGATGAAATTACAATCTGCCTTTACTTAATAGGCAATAAATAATTGAGATAAGTGTTTTCATTCATACCATATTTACAAGTCATCATTCGTTCGCACATTCATACAATATTTACAAACAGCCCAGGGGCCCCCCAAGTCCACGGTTGTTGCCTCCCTCGCAAGCGAAAGAGAAAGCGGAGTCTCGGGAAGTCCCCCACGCTCCCCACCAGCCACGTCACCGGATACGAGCCAGCGGAGGCTGACGAAGAGCGCGAGAGCCACATACGCTCAGGACATGATTGGAGAAACTGGCCATTGCCAGGACTCCCACTGTGCGCATTTATAGTAGGTCATGAGGCCACTGCCGTTTCAATCTCCGGGGAGGATTATAGGGATGAGTGGAGCAGTGCAATGACTGTGCTACGGGATTAGGGTGGTTTGATAGGTTACTATGGAATTTCATGAATTTGGAAGGGATGAGTTCAAGAATGTAGGGTATATTAAGATCATTATGAAGGGTTTTGTTGGTGACGTAATAGGGGGCATTTACTATTGTTCTCAGGACTTTTGATTGAAAGGATTGGATGCGCTTGATGTTCGACTTTTTTGCTGTCCCCCATAGCTCTATTCCGTATGTCCAGATTGGCTTAAGTGTAACTTTGTAAATAAGTAGTTTATTTTCTATTGAGAGATGGGATGTCCTTCGAAGTAGTCTGTACAGTAGTCCAAAGCGTCTGTTTAGTTCTTGTCTTTTTAGCCTCGTGTGTGGGTTCCATGTAAGTCTTTTGTCGAGATGGAAGCCTAAATACCGTACTGTCTCAGACACAGGGAGAGGAATTGAATTTAAAAAGACTGGTGGACAGGACTTGCGGCAAAGCGTAAAGGTTATGTGGGAACATTTTCCTTCATTGACTTTGATTCGCTATTGGTTGCACCAATACTCGATCTCGTCGAGGTGTTTTGGGATGCTATATCAGGGTCTGGATGGGTTGACAGGACTGCAGTGTCGTCTGCGAATGTTGCCAAGAAGGTATTGGTGGTTGAGGGGACATCAGCGGTGTATAGATTATAGAGGGTGGGACCCAGGACGCTGCCCTGTGGAACTCCTGCTTTAATGGGATAGTAGTTAGAATATTCTAAACCACAGCGGACTTGGAAGAAACGGTTTAAAAGGTAGGATTGTAGGATTAGGAATAGGGTTTACACCGTACGTTTAAAAAAAACAAAAAAACTATATGTGTGCACCGGGCCAAACCACGATATAAGTTTTAATAACTTATTTAAATTATAGTTATATTTTACAGCATTAATCAGGACGTCCACATCTTCAATTTCTTTCCCTACTACATAAAATTATAGATTTTTATAAAACCAAAACGATTTAATTAGTGACACTTACCCGTTTAGTTGAGCCAGGCACATGGTGAAAGCATAAGGGTTTCCGATTTTTAAGTTTTAACGAAACCCTGGAAACGATCCAATCGATCATATGAAAGTATTTTTTTTTATTTTTTTTTTTTTCCCTTAGCTCTCAAATTTTTATGATTATAGATAAGGGAAAAATAAAGGGAATTTATTTGGGGTGAGTGGATCCTTTTACTAGGAGTACCTGTTTGAAGGTGGAGTGAGGGAATTAAGGATTGTGGGAAGCCTCGGTAGAGGTGAAAATGTTGCGTTGCAGTGGTGAGAGTCCACTGAAGACTGAGCCTAGAGTCTCTTTAGGCATGTAGTGGAAGCTCATTCAGTTGGAAAGCAGTGATGGGATGGGTGCCCGTCAGAGGCTTGTTGTTAATGTTAATTGTTGGTAATGTCCACCATTTGGTCTGCTTTCCCAGATCTAGAGAGTTGCCATCTTGCCGGTAGTGGTGGGGGTGCCGGGTCTTGGAATAGGGGGTTTTGGCAATGTTTCATCGAGTCGAAGAATTTGATGTGTCTTCTTCTGATGGCTTCGGTGATGGTGGGGACCTCGAACTTTTCGTGGTTGTCAGGAGCCTTCATTTCACGAAAAGGGGTACGCCACAGTGCCGTGCGAAGGATGTTCTGAAAGCTCTTGAGTCTAGTTATGGTGCTCGTGTGGGGAAAACGGAAAAGTGGAGTTCCAAACAGTAGTGCTGGCTGGCCTCAGGACGCTCTGATATATGAGCAGTTTCAGCCTCAAGGATAAAGCTGGGCTTGTGATGAGATGATGGTGGGAGTAGTAAGTCGTATTCACTAATTTAACTATTCACGATATATTAGGTTTTTGTTAAGAAATAAAGACGGGAAGGATAGGAAAAAAATCAATATGAAATAAGTTGATTCTCTATATATTATAAAACCCTCTGAAAATACTCTGAAACTATTACAGATTGATAATTCCGATTTTTCCAAAAAAGTAAAGTTTTGAACTGAAATTGCCGAGTAGTTTTGTTTATTATTTTTTTTGGATACTATGGCCTCTATTCTTCTAGGTCATTCAAATTTGTTGGCATAATTCTTTCGCTTCAACGACTTTGAGTGTGCCTTGTAAATCTGGTTCACGGCCGCCGAGGACTTTTTCCCGAATGAAAGCAGAGCCATTCGGGCTCGGGAATAATGGTAATACCCAATTGACCTTAAACGCTGGTAGATTGGGTAGTGGTTGTCCAATGATGGGGACAATTGCTTCCTGCCCAGTAGGCAGGCTGTAGACATCGGAATATTTCACAGTTCGTCGAGGCCACTGCTCCCGCCACGCCAAGTCACGTTTCCATCTGTGTGAATATGTCCCCACTCTCGTACATTTTTTTAACTGTCTTCAAGCTGAGCAATATTGACTATCAACACTGTTCGTCCGTTGTATATTTGGTTTTCGAAATCCTTTATTAGGGTTTGGGGAAGCTATACCAGATAATTACCTCTCGATCACTATAATTCAACAAATTCATCGTTAATCATAAAATATATACCTCTTATATCTCATCAAATAAAACTTTATATAACTTTCTTGGGCCTGAAAAATGTTCTGGAGTTCGATAAAAGTACTTAAGTCGAAACGTAGTTATTGACTTTTTATAACTTTTCAACAGTCATACTGTAAAAGTAAATCTGTGATCACACTAAATAAATGTACGTCCTGCCATGGTTGCCAACTGTTCGGGGAAGCTTTACAAATGATTAACACACTAAATGTACTTCCTCAAATAACAGCTGTTCTTTGTTAGATCATAGGTTACATTTATTTGTTAGTTACATGCACAATAGCACTGGCGTACCTAGAGCTTTTGACTACCTAATTTGATGCCCTTTCTAAGTCAATAAAAAGAAAGAGTGGTTAATACAAATTACTGAACATAAACAAATAGTTCTAATTTATTACCGATTTAGCGTAAAAATGTCGACGTCGGGCAGATATGCAGAGATAAATGTTGCTTCACGACTATTTTTTGGCAGGGTACGAATACACAAAAAAAACTAATGAACTCAAACAATATCTTTTAGGGTTTTATGGGTACCCTACAAATAAACTCCACGATAAAAACACATACCCTTATGTTTTCACCTGTGTGAGTGCCTGTCCAGGAAATTTGAATCACCTGTTTGACCATAAAACAGGAAATTTTAGGTCGAGATTCGTTATGACCATGCAAATATTTTTAACTCCATAAAACATGATTAAGAGTTGTTAATTGATTAGTACTTGCTAATTAAAAACATTTTATCACAGTAATAGGGTATCATTACTGTAGTCTAGAGGTCTGTTAGTAGGCATTTACCAAATAAAAAGATTTCTATGGAGTCACAAAGAGCATTTGAGTGGGAAACACCTTATCAAAATGTACATTTCGTCTAGCTCAATTTTTGATAACAGAACAAAAAAAATTGAACTATAGGGCATTTCTCATAACTAATTTCTCAATGATTATTTTACAAAACAAAGGAGTAGAAGAGCTTGAAATTTATCCTTAATTGCACCAAAACCTATTCTTCAACTCCAAGCGAAAATTCCCCTTTTGAGGAGAAACCATTTGTAAAATCATTTTTGACCATCATTGATTCTAAAGTTGGCTAATGACGTAAATGAAATTAGAAACTTGGAAAGAAAAGTTATTTGCCGGACCTGTCCTAGTGTTTTTTTGAAAGCCGTGCTGATTTCATTTTACATTCGAATCGTTGCGTTTTATTCGTTGAATTGAGCTTTTGAATTTTGAAATAGAACAAGCACCAGTCCAAAAATAAAAATAATAACACAAAAACAAATTGTTTTTGTTGTCATCAAAAGAAACTGTGTTTGTCCTTTAAGTGTACGGCATTCCAAGTTGTTTACTGTGAACGCTTTTAAAAATAATACAAGGTATAAATAAGATAATTTCCAAAAATCACACCATATTATAAAACACGTTTTTTATTCCGTCGTCATGTTTAAAAGCAGCTGTGGTTTGAGGTTGTTTTTAACATTGATATTCCTCTCAGAGAGGTTTTTTTTTTTTTTTTTATTTCAAATTGCAGGTAGATATTTGAGTCTTCGCAATTCGATTTTTTAGTTTGTTTCAGAAGGCAGCTATTGACTTGTGACGACCATAGAGTGGCTAAAATGAAGACAATTCTCCCTACTCCAAACTGAGCTAGCGAACTCCACATGTTTATAATGAACATTCAAGGGCGTAAATATCGCGTCCGATTTGGCTGGTTTTATTTACAGATAGTAATTATTTATAATTTGTCCGAAGGCTCATTAAAAAGTAAGTGTGGTAAGAAATGTCTTCGATTTGTTTTCAAGATACCGAAAGACTCTATACCGTAGTTTCTCTTCTAATCCTTATCCGTGAAACCATTCCCATCATACATAAATAACATCCTCAAACCCAGCTCTTTGCCTAAGCAGTTGTCAGAGTTTTGAATTTTAAGATATGCGAGGAGCGGAAAAGAGGCCTTTGTAGAAGATATGGATGTATGCTCAGAAGGAATGAAAGTGAAGTTATTCCTGTAAAGTTATGATCCTAAGAAATATATACATATATATAGGGCATTTCTAATAACTAATTCATCAATGATTATTTTACAAAACAAAGGAGTAGAAGGGCTTGAAATTTATCCTATACGATGTATTATATATATATATATATACTGTACTCTCATAACGCCTTTTTCATCCGTACTCCTTTGTTTACCTTCTTCTACAGTGCTTCTGGACCTTTAATTTCTCCTTAATGTTTATATCAGTAGCCACAATTCCATTATCGAACCACGTAGATTTTCGCGGGGGCTGCGGTAGTGTTCCAAAGTTTTGAAAATGGACCATCCCAGTTGTTCTGGATTTCATCGGTCACAATTGTTCTTAAAGTAACTGCATAAATTGAACTTTGGAGCGTAGTTTTGCTAATAATTGGTACGAACATTGGGGTCCTTTAGTTTATTTATGACCCAGTGTTTTGACCTTGGTAATTTCTTGGAAATTCGATATCCTGCCACTCATTGAGGCTATGAAAAGGTCAATAGTTATTTGCAGTAATGTATGAATGAGCGAGTGAATGAAAATTGTAAATATGGTATGAACGAGATCATTTATCACAATTGCTTATTGCCTAATGAGGCAGATTGTAATTTCATCATAATAAAGTTGTTTTTACAAGATAAAAAAAAGTTATTTGCAGTGATAGGGTCTGCACAACTACGGACAATTGAAAAAACAAAACTTCTCTGGTCCATTGGGGGATAAATGACGAGGAAAGCGATCTTCCGATCAAATGGGAACAAAATGGGGGGCCACGCTACAAGGCTATTGTTGCAGATACATTGAAAATGCTCAACAATCTTCGACTAAAAGCTTAAAAGTTAATTTTCCCCGTTCACATTTGAAATAAATACTTTCCTATAATTATTGCAGTAAAACGGGTCTGAGCCATTTATTATATTATGGATGTGTATATCTATCCCTATAGTCAATCCCTGATGCCAAATAGAATATCTAATGGCAGGGGCTGTGAACCACAAGCCGGTTTGACCGCCGGTTTGACCGCCGGGTTTCCCCGAAGGCCTCAGATGTTTCTTGTTTACTTCGACTCGACCCTCAAGTTGGTTAAGTAGCACAGGATTCCCGTGAATTCCAAAAGTGGGATGGAAATCTTTCTGTGAGATAGCATTTAGTGGAAATTCCAATCGTTTTCATTCAAGAAAATAATTAATAAACAACTTTTTCATTTGAGAATAACACGGAATATCCCAGAATGAAGGTCAAGCTATAGATGAGTCCACACATGCCTTGTTAGAATATATATTACATATATTGTGTATAATGAAAGTTCACTAAGGAGGTTCGTTCAAGGATATTCCTTGTCACGCTCAATGGCTCAATCATAAACTGTAAATGAAGCATACTTAAGATTAAGATTAAGTGTGCCAAATATGGTAGGGTAAACATTATTTTGTGAACAGTAAAACATACAATAATTTACTAGAGAAATATATTGTTTATAAAAAAGATAAATAACTTCAATATTACTCACCGAAGGGTTTGTTGAAAAAGTTTGTAACAAAAAGCCTGGGGTATCTTTAGTAAAATGATTCACTTCCCGCTTAAATTCAGGGGTCCTCAGGACTTCACTGTCACAAATTCTTCAGTAAAATCACTAACTTTGTCAATCATTAACATTCCAAAATTGGTATCTGTCAGTATAACCTAACATTTTAATGAGAATTCTTCTGAAACGGCTCAATGCCTAATTTGTTAATTAATTTAGCAGCTTGGGATTCCAGTGTTATAGAATACAGCGGAACT
Source organism: Acanthosoma haemorrhoidale (assembly GCA_930367205.1). Lineage (NCBI taxonomy): Eukaryota > Metazoa > Arthropoda > Insecta > Hemiptera > Acanthosomatidae > Acanthosoma > Acanthosoma haemorrhoidale. The sequence continues at coordinate 25,259,697 of OV884014.1, forward strand.
TTTAAGCAAGCAGACTTAAAACGTACAACCTTCGTGTCGTACGAAAGTTTTCTTTCTTATAGGTAGGTCTATTTTTGACCAGCGGTGCACGCTGGGTACTATTTTGGAAATAATACACGAATATAAAATGTCCAACTCAATTTTAAATGTGCCTTCCATATTAATAGTTTTAAGCTTTATGAGATAATGGAATCGTTCCAAATCCCTCAGGTTATTCACTTGGTTAAGATGATCATGAAGGAATATTTTATAAGATACAAATTATAACACTGATGCCCTGAATTCAGTGTATATACGAAATCAATCAGAGCGATATAATGGGCCTTCTAAAATGAATATAATAGGAAGAAAATGGTATTAGAGACTCAAGGGTGTAGACAGGTTCAATGTTTGATAAGCTGGTAAAGTTGGAGGCCTCCCAAAAAACAAAATTGGTTTTTTGAACCTACAAACAGCAGCTTCGTCAATGCGACTCTGAGGTGTCAGAAGGTTATGGTGTATTGGGAGCAGAGGTAATATCAGCGGTGTATAGGTTGCAAAGGATAAGACACATGACACTGCCCTGTGGAACTCCTTCATCTACGGGATAGCAATCGGAATATTTTAAGCCACTTGGACGGCGTTTATTATTTAACGATTTTCTCACCTACCAAAATTGGTTATTATCAATTATCAGCACCAGGTAAAAACAAAAAGTAAATTTACGCTTGTGTCACACAACGAGACACCAGAATGCCCCCTCACATTATGACAGTTATAAATGAGAGAAAAATCATTATATTGGACAACACAGATATAACAACTCTACGCATCTGAACTAGCAAGATGAAGCTCTGAAAACAAAAATACGGTGGATGTTACGGGTGGATTATCATTACCAGAACACCTTCACAGATTCAGAAAAAAATTCATCAAAGAATTTGAGTTATAGAGGTTTGAGTTATCGATAGTTGACTGTATTTAAACTATTTTAATCTATATTTTATATAAAAACTATATTTTTAAAATCTTTATTGGTTTCAACTATTCAATTTGAACTATTTTAATCTATATTTTATAAAAAAAAGCAAAGTATATTTTAAACTAGTTGTTCTTGTGCTATTTAATCAGTAATTTTTATAGAAGACTAACTGAAATCTGATTATTTATTCTTGAATTTTTATTTACATATTGTGTGAATAAATTTGTATTTATGTGCTGTATGAGTTTGGTATATTATTTCAACATGTTGACAATGTATCAAATAAATATTTTCCCGACGTTATGTTTCATCCTTTGAGAATAACAGTTATATTTTGAAAGCTTTCGGGTTGAAAAACAATAATTCGAGGGTATACAAACAGTTCATCTATCGATCATAACCATTCGTATTTCCAAAAAACTCTTTCAGCTGACTGTCAACAGCTAAACCTCATTTAACGAAGAATTCATTTCTGTAGTTAGGGTCTACTTGCTCGTTCAGACGAGAACCCGAAGTTCATTTTGATTCTTGTGACGCTATGGATAGTGTCGAAAAAAAAAGGAAGCACGTTGACTGTCGTTAAATCGACTGCGCAGGTGAATTCAATAATGGGACGTCATTTTGTTGGTCATTAATCGAAAGTCGCCCGGTCGTCAATAGGCAATTAAATCTACATAGCGGCTGCATCATAAATATTAATGCTTAAGTACGTCATACCCGGTAGCCACTGATTTGCTGTGCATTAATTGAACTACTTTCTGTCCTATTGGCGCATAGCTAAAGGTCTACGTATAGATTAATTGTACATCTGACCTTGATACAAGGAATGCATACATTTTTTTTATAGGCTCTATGAATTGTCGTAAATGAACGTGGAAATTGACTGGCAGTCAAGTCAAAGTGTTGCAATATAATTGAAAGCATTGCTTATGTAAGAGCATCAAGTCATACAAGGTTGCTAAACATCTTATATCTAAATTCATAAGATCTAAATATCTTGTTATGAAAACAATTTTAATGACTTAGTCATTATGCGTAGTCAGTATTATTAATCAGGTCGAGACTTTTAGTTTTAAAACCTACATAATATGCTAGGAAAATATTTTTAAATAATAAGCACTTGCTTAATGTGGTAGCTATAATAAATAGAATCTTTGTGGAGTTAGCTAAAACTTTCATGTAAAATACCATCCCTCTTTCACCATTCTAAAACAAATATACGAAAACAAATTTGATGATAGTTTGAATGACTTTATGTAATTATAGCTCACTTTAGCCCTAGGTACACTTAATCAGGACGCAGAGATTTTCAATTTTACGCCAAAAATGGCCCCCAATATTATTTTATACAGCTAATTTTTTAATGGCACTCATGTTTTAAGGTAGCATTACAATTATTATTTTGTTATTCTAACTATAATTCCAATATGTCAATTAAAGTCATATTTACTACTTCAGCTAAAGCAGCGGTTTTTTAAATATTTTTCTCTTTATTTCTCAGTTTTTTAATATCATTCGTCTATTCAACATGACAGTGAAATAATGAAATGCTCATTTCATATTTTATTTTGTGTGATTTTAAGATTTTCATTTTATGTTTGTGAACATTCTATTTGTTGTAGCTCTAATTTAGAGGCAGCGGTAATAGCTAGAGGATTCTTTGCTTCTAAGTAAGCTTTGGGAACTCTATTTACTTATTTACTATTTACCAACAGAACAATATGTTATTCACACGAAACGTCTCTAAATAAATAAGTTATTTATACCTAAAAAGAGCTGTTCTGAGATTTATGTAACAAGTAAAAATGACAGAGCAAAGAAAAATTATTATCATATTAATCAATGTATTCAAACATTGCAAAAAAAAAACTATATTACATGATTATTATATGTGTACTAAAATGTTCACACATTACCATCACCCTCTGCTGCAAGTCTTGTCCACTAGTTTCTCTTAATTCCATTCCTCCCCCTGTAACCGAGTTATTACGGTACTTAGGCTTCCATCTCGACAAACGACTGACCTGCTTTTGCTGACCCACACAGGCTAAAAAGACAAGAACTCAGCCGACGCTTTGGACAACTGTACAGACTACTTCAAGGGACATCCCATCCCTCAATAGAAAACAAATTACTAATTTACAAAGTTATACTTAAGATAATTTGGACATAGGGAATAGAGCTAACGGGGACAGCAAAAAAGTCGAACATCAAGCGTATCCAATCCTTTCAATCAAAAGTCCTGACACAATAGTAAATGCCCCTTATTACGCCATCAACAAAACCCTTAACATACTTTACATTCTCGAACTCATCCCTTCCAAGTTCATGAAATTTTTATAGTAACCAATCAAACCACCCTTATCCCCTAGCACAGTCATTGCACTGCACCAGTCATCCCTATAATCCTCCTCGGAGACTCGTGACCTGCTATAAATGCGTAACAGCTTATCCAATCATCCAATCATATCCTTAGCATATGTGGCTCTCGCGCTCTTGGTCAGCGAGAAATATCGAATATTTCTATAATAAAATCTAATAATACCGCTATAATGTAACCAATCGTAGTGACTGAATACCTTTTTTTTTTTTTTTTTTTTCCCCTTTCTGAGGCTGAGCCTCAAACGGGCTTACCTCACGAGCCCGTGAAGCGAACTCATGGGGTTACGTAGCCTGTGGTGCGCGTATTCCGGTGCAATGGGATTGTTGCACCGGTCAGCGCACCTTGAGTAATACTGTTTTCGTTCTTTATTTTCCAAAATAAACACAAACCTTCTAAAGAAAACAAAATAAAATAAAATTTTTTCCTTAAATCTACTTTGTACAATCCTTACTAGCTTTTTTTTTTTTTTTTTTTTTAACTATACTAATATCTTACTACTATACTTAAGTGCTATATTTACAAGGGGTGTGCATCCTCAATCCCCCTATAACTAAACTTATATCTAACCATAGGCTACTCAGTCCTACCTTATATCTATATGTACATATTTACAGTGACTCCTCTGGAACCGTCGATACATCGTTGGCTTCGGGTGAGCCTTCCCGAAGACTCGGCTGCTCACCCCGCGCCACCCCCCTGGATATATTGAAGTGCCCGGAGCCTTGTACCCTTCTCCACTCCCTACCTCAATCTTAACCACTTCTTGATTTAATCTCACCATGCCAATAGAAAATGATGATGAGAATCGTCTAAATCCGCAGTTGAGCTTGGGCCGCTGAACTTACCTTGTGAAACCGCTATGCCTAGAATCGTGGAATTCGATGTTTACTACTCCCAATCATCAGCTCGTGATTGGATGATAATGAGAGTAGTCAGTCTGACTGCGATGATCGAATAAATGAACAGGTCAACAGTTTGTAATGGCAATTTCCTGACCATGAAGGTTCGTCGTAGATCCTGTGAATTCCTATGCTTACGGTGAATTCTGATCGTTACCTGTAGCCGACTTAAGTAGCATGCATATTGTTATGGTAAATTCACCAATTCCAAACAATGAAAAACTCACGCCTTTTTTTTTAAAAATATATTTATTGATAAAATTCGAAAATACGATCTTACAGTGTAAAGAAAGACGGGACTCGTTCACAATCGCGACACTGCGATCCTGGCACCTAGATTTCAGTCAGACTTAGCACAGAACATTTCCTTGAGATACTACAGTCGGAAACCGCAAAAGAAACTTAGCAACGGCTATGATTTCGGTAGACCTTCGACTCGGTGGCAAGTACTTTGTGACCGAGAATGCACTGAGCAGCTCTACACATGCATGTTGCTGTATGTCGATAGCATGCTGATCGATGCGGGCACGGGTAGGTAATAACCTCTCCAAAGCTTAGCCTCTGACCTGCGGTGTGTACACGCCTGAAATTGTTAGAGCCAGATATAAGAATACATTTGTTGCTTTAGCTGACGACATTGCGGTGTACAATAGCAGCAGAAACACCAAGAGTGTTCTTCTCAGACGAATCAGCTTTCAACGGGATCAGCTATAGATTGGGGATGCTCGATGTCGGGTAGTTATCAGATGTGTGTGCTCAAGGTGGGGAGGAGACCCCCGCCGCGGGCTAGGGTCGCTTCAACGTCTAGCCACCGTTTGGTGAGCCCCTAGAAAGAGATAAAACGTGTGGACCTATGGTCTACCACCTTTGCTGGTGGCCTAGTCGTAGGGCAGCTTAATTCGTTTTGATCTGACTCCATAAGATCTTAGAAGGTGTGCCCGACAAAGCACTATGTTCAGGAGAAGAGGGACAGGGTAGGTATATAGGTAGTTTATGTGACCTTGGAATGACCACGAATTCACACTCGGTGTCTAAGGGTAGGTGAAAACCGTCCGGATCCCAATGGCGACCTTCCCGCTGAGAAGGTGTGGGGCCTGACAACGCCGGACTAAACATAACGAGGTTAGGAGAGAGAGAGATGCAGAGGTAGTGAGGTGTGTGAACCGGATAGAAGCAGACTGGATTGCCGTGGGAGACGCTACTAGGTAAACTTTGTAGGGCCACGGCAAAGAGCCACGTCGTCCGCGAGGTAGAGGTCTCTCCCAAGGTGGTGCTGGTTTTTGCGAGACGAAGACATATTCCCACTAGGAAGGTGTGGGGTCTGACAACGTCGGACTAAAACATAGCGAGGCTAGGAGATAGAGATGCAGAGGTAGTTGAATAAGAAGGCCATGGTTTGAGTAGAGCAGCAAGCGCCAGTGGGGAGAGAGAGGGAGAGGGAGAGGGAGTTGTAGAGGGAGGGAGAGCGAGAGAGAGTGAAGTGTTCCAAGTGCTGGTTCTGTATGTTCTGGCGTCTTCCCCAAGACGGCCCGGTTATATAGGCAGGCCAGCCGTGGTGGGGGGTTCCCCCACCAGCGGCTGTTTCCCCCACTAGCTTCTCCCTCTCTTACTGACGTCATAATCGCTTTATTATTAAAATATGGAAACATAAGCAGATATTATCTGGTAGCGTATTCTCATTCTAGAAGTGAAATAATCCGCTGTCTATTTTCTAGACTGCAGGAACGCAGATTTCCCACCGACAGTATCGTATACTAGGACATAAAAATGAACTGTCATCTGCGTTTTTGTGGCCATTTTGTGAAGAAACTGAATAAGTACGCTTGTCTCACCAGCTCAGACACTTGCTGACATCTCCTAACTTATCAGTATACCTCAAGCTATGTATGATGCACCGCTTTTTACTCATGTAATGGAAGTGACTCCAGCGATTTCAAAAGGGGACACTCATGAAATCGGTACAAAATAGTTCCAGCAGTGGAGAATAAGTGGTGATTGAGTCTCTGCTTATCTTTCCCCCTATTCCTTCAACTCCACTGCTAGTATTTTCGCCCGTGCTTTGTTGTCAGGGCTCATCTTTTAATGGATGAAGCCATTGTAGCTAGATGATAGCTGTTCTTATAAACTACTTTTATGGTTCTCGTCGCTCTCTATTTTTTATTTATGAAGTGGTTTCTTGGCGAGTTGTTTACTATCAGAATTTATTCTTTCATTCAATTACATGTAAGAGCTGTAATGTCCACTCATAGCTATATGATTTTTCGACAGATTCAGACTACATCTACGGGTATAAGTGAAATTTACAAACCAGAAAACAGTTAAACTCGAATCGAAATATTATCAAATAGGGCGGGAGATATGATATTTACGGAGATAAACAAAAAAAACATCGTTTTTTGACCACTTGTTTATTTTTGTCACGGCCATATTTCTATAATGCTCGACATATCTTAAGGAGTGACGGAGTTGTGTGCCTATTTATAGACAGAATTAATTCTTCCTTCATCATTGTGCATCCTTGGAAACGGCATTAGAAGAACGTACACATACAGTCTGCTCCATGGCTGACTGATGCAACCTCCTGCGCTCTGCCGATATTGATGTGATTTCTCTGTGCCAGCACTGACCCATGATAGTGCGGTATCTCCTGTGCCCCCAATCCCATGAACCCAGATAGCCCCCATTACCATCTCCAAGAGGACAATCGTGGGACAGCCGACCGAAGGCAGAGCTGGTGGGGCACGTGTGGAGAATCGTGAGAGCGAATGATCATGGCTCAACGGATAACAAACAAACAGCAGCATTGACGGAAAATAACTTTACTTATGATTGCAATTGTAGTTATCTGCCTTGCCTTCTATAACATACGATGCACATGACTTAAGTCTCGTTTAAACGGCGCGTCTATTCGTGCATCAAGGAGCATGACTTAGTGCGCAAGGAAGATACATGCAACGGGACATGCTCCACAACCAAGACACTGCAAGTTGCAAGTAGGTGCAAGTGCCCCCATCATTTTTTTGAATAGGGTGGGACTATGAATTCGAACTTTTTCGTTCAAGAAAATTTGTTCGCAAGATAAATACTTTCTACCAAAACTAAAACCACTCATTGTATGGAAAATAAAATATTTATCGAAACCTTGTAAACGTTTTAGAATCATAGTTACTTCAAATATACAAGGGAAATTATGAATTATGAGGAAAACGAAGAAAATTCACTTAATAAAGCATATAAAATACGAGATCTAAAATAATAAACAAATACTGAACATTAATACAACAAAAATCCAATAATTATGTAACTTTTTAACACATGTATGTATAGTCTATGTTATGTGTATGTATGTACCTAGGTTGTGATGACTAGTACTGCATTTTAAACAAATGTTTATAAGAAATGAATATTTAAAAATGGTATAATAATTTAGTTCATAATTAATACAAATTTGAGTTTGAAGTTAGCTAAATTGTGTTTAATATTCCACACATGAAGTAGCTAGTACATTTATCCTTCTAGGTCTCTCTGTGCATCCACTGCATTTTCCATTCAAGATAGAAATGACTGCTACTTCACTTTATACTGGAAGCGACCCACTCCTGGCACTAGGACTATTCACATTACATCTATCTAGTCATTTAAAATAAGACATAAAATATACTAAAGCCATACAAAGAACCAATTATCAATGCTTTTGCTTGACGAAATATTTATCTTTATAAAATCAAATCACGCAAAAGAATCTTGAAAAGGATGGTCACGAGATAATTTATGCTTTTATGCAACTTTAGGGGGTTTTGCAGTGTGGGGGTTGTTTCTCAACACCAGGATTTGCCAGGGGCAAATAGGATTTGCCGGTGCGCATACTGTTAATTTGATGTTATGCGACACACCCAGATGAACCGTAACTAAACTTCGCGAGACCATGGAACTATGAAGGAATTTCAAAGTTCGATAATTTTTTTTATTGTTGCTCTTACATAACCGAATCCTGTATTTATTTAACCTCGTAAAATTAGAAAGCAGGGCTATCATTGGGCAATTATTTAACAGCTGGGCAGGTTCCAAAAATATATATTTCAACAATCATTGCAAGGACACACAGAATTATTCAACTTTTTTTAGAAACATCTCTTATTTATGCAAGGGGAGAAGAGGAGTGTCGGGTTGCCACTAGGGGAGTGCCTAATCACTCTAGCCCTGGTGACACGTGCGGATTGTTGTAGTTTATAACATGGAACATGTTCCATGTCAGCGTTAATATCTGACTCCATTTTATGATAGGGATATGTCCGGACAATACACTGTGTTCAGGAGAAGAGGTTCAGAGGTTTCATAAAGAATAAGACCAGTTTTCTGAGTTCAGGCGGGAGACCGGCAGCGTAATAAATACAAGTCGTCAGAGGGTCTGCTAGGAGGCTGAGTGACAGGGTGTCAGGCTCATAGGTGCCGCAGCGAGAGTAGACTAGTAGAAGACTGAGTGGACTTACTTCCAGGGCCCCGTGGCCCTGGCGTAAAGCGACCAAATGATAGCGGCTGTGGAGATGAGGAGACTGAGAAAGAGTAGTCCTACAGGGCGAAACCCCCTGGTTTAAATATTACTTCCCCTGCCTACCGGAAGGCGGAGCCTCGCTTGAAAGGGGCATGTTTATGATGTCACACCTGCCCCGTGGTAATTTTATGATTTTATGACCGCCGAAAGGTGACCCTAGGTCTACCGGGTCGGTTTTATTACGGCCGTGTAGCTTACCCTCTCAGGTTTATTGCTGACGCCCTTCGACCCTCTTGACTTGTTTTACGACTGCCGGTCCCGCATGTTTATTACTAGAAAAAGGTTTTACATCTAATTACAATACATTATATATGCACCAGAGTATAGGGTGATTTAACACTTATGTAGTTAGGGTCACTGCAAGGAGTATCAACTTATTATTTATTTTTTTCTGAATCGCTTAAGAACTGAACGAAGCGAAGTTTATGACCTGGACAATTGTTTCATGACGGTCTTACTATCTGACTCCATATTTGATAGGCATGTGCCCCAACAATGCACTATGTTCAGGAGAAGTGCTATAGGGTAGGTAGTGTAGGTAGTTTGTGTGGTCTTGGAATGACCACGAATTCACACTCGGTATCTGAGGGTAGGCGAAATTCGTCCGGATCCCAAAGGCGATTGTGGACCGGAGAGAGGCAGACTGAATCGCCGTGGGGAACACTGCTTGGTAAGTTTGCAAGGCCACGACAACTGTTGTTCACTAGGGAGAGGTCTCTCCCAAGGAGGTGCTAGATTTAGTGAGACGAAGGCAGAGATTCCCACTAGGAAGGTGTGGGGTCTGACAACGCCGGACTAAAACGTAGCGAGGTGAGGAGAGAGAGATGCAGAGGGTTTCATAAAAGAGGAAGCTATAAGTTTTTAAACATCAGAGCAGCCACAAGCCATCAGTCATCCAGTTGTCAGGAGAATGAATTACAGGCCCAAACCACCGGTCTTAAATACCCAGCTGGCTTCGTCAGTAACCAATCATCTTCGGTTTTATTGTACCCAATGCCAGTTGAGTATTGTGGTGGCCTTTGTCTTCTGACAGTTGTGGCCTTAGCGTCCCTGATACCTGACCCACGTAAGGGTCTCCGGGCTTCTCGGTGGTTTGGTATCTGGTACTGGTAGCGGGTGCCCCAGCTCATATAACTAATTGGCTAGCAGCTGCATTTTTATTGTTTACAACATTTACAATGATTTATGGTTTGGTAATGTTATTTACATGTGTTTAAATTGATTTACAATATATATACAAAAAGTATAAGGTGATTTATCTTATGTAGTTAGTGGTCGCTACAAGGTACAAACCAAACTGAACTTTATTTTAGTTCAGCATAAATAATCAGAGGTTTTTGATTTCTGATATAATAGCAATATATCTATTTTATCTTACTAAATATTTGCAGCCATTACAAGGTCTTGAAAAAATTCCTGGCTGAGAATAAAATCCATTTTCTGAGGCCATCAGTCAAATGGAGGGGTTGCTAAGGACACAGTTTGCGGACACAATTAACACAATTAAAATCATTATTCTCATTATTTATTTCAGAAATAATGTCTTTTTTTCTCAAAAAAAAAATCAGTACATCAGACCAATCAAACGGTCGAGACAAGTCTGGAAGAATTCTTGGAAAGAAATGCATCTTAATTGTTTGATTATTAATTTTAAATCGATATCCATTTTGACCGCTTTGATTATATTTAACGTTGCTCCAACTGCAGTGGTTATTGGCGACGACTCCTGGGTTTAGAAGTTGGATCATTTTGACATCTTTCAGGTACTGGATGGCGATCGTTTCTTGGCTTGTTTGAGTAAATGGGGTTCGAAATTTTGATGATGTTATTACTCCACCCCTTTATTCATTTGTGGGGATGTGACACATGTTCAACGGTGAGTGAGAACACTCGGTGACCCGCACGGTTCACATGGACGGTCGAGTCCTATAGAAGATGTAGATGCTTCAGCTTGCTGAGTCTAATCCTCAGTATCTTTAATCGCTGCTGCCTCTTCTCAAGGTGTGACGCGGGAGGTGTCCATGGCGTATTGCGTTCCTTGAAGTTCCTTAAATGATTTAAACTCAGTTATTCGTCACATTTCGACTGAGCGGATGAATTTATTTGGATATCAGCTTAGGTCGGTGGTAGAGAGATGTTAGATTTTCATTAAATTTATTAATGGGAGTAGTTTATCTACGCACGAGTTACTGCTGACTGTCTAATAAATATTGGAGAATCCTTAAAAGTTCACTCAGGCCCAATTACAGCGACGGGAGGTCAAATCGATAAAATTAAACAATTTTAAATTCGATTACCAAGAGCTCCATTTATTTGTACCTGTATATATTATAAAAAAACGAAACCTGCGCCCTTTATAGAAATGTTAGATATTTTAATGCTAAAACAACGAATCCAGTTGCATAACCTAAAACATCGTAAATTACGTAACGGATCGGTTCGTTTTAATTAATGCTTTTGAAAATGTCTTGAAACGTTCTTGGCACCGCAAGGTTTCTTGATATAACTTGATAAAACAACTATCCAATAACATTGTCACTACGACTTAGATCTTATCGAGGAAGGTTACAGTTCATTGTGATTGATAACTGAATGTTTTGACGCTATAGAGGCCGCACAACATACTGTGAAGGAAACTCATATTATTTTTTCTACGGGAATGTTCATTTTGATAAAACAGAATTGTGAATAGGGGTGGAGGTTGATCACCTCCAGTTGCATTATACTATCCAGTCTCACATCCATTTTCTTACTTATATTACTCTCATTCAAGACAGGTGTACTTTCGTGAAACCACATACTTCTTTTCACTGAAGTGATTAAATATACAGATGAGAAATGTGTTTTACTAAAAATGCTATAAGCAAATTTGTAATCTGCCAGTTTAAGAAATGGTTAGGTATATATTTATTATATATGGAGTCTTTTAGTCTGTATTCAAATATATCAAAATTTTATTTTTTGTTCCAAAGAAAAAATTGACAATTAGTCTAGATAAAGGTCCGTAGGTGTACGTACACCTGTATATTTATACACTTATATTTTGCAGCAGAAATTTAATTTAGCGAATTACTCGAACAATTGCTGTATTATTGATCAAGTACTGAGGTGCAACATAAATGTTTACCAAGAAATCTTGATATTCTGCGGTTTCATAATTTTTTTTTTATTGAAAATACAAATTTTTTTTGGAAAAAAAGTACATCAATTAATTTAAATAAAATTTAGCAAAACTTAAGGTTGTTAAGATCAAATATTTTTGTTTTTCTTTTAAATCAGTCTATCTTAAACGTCTATCTACAAGTTTTCCTATACCAGTCAAAATTATCAAAAACTTCTAAAAAAATAATATCGATATAAATTTGACGCAGTGTTAAAATTACCCGGTCCCGTTCTCAACGAACGCCAAGGACAAGTGTCACAAAACATGATAAAAGATACAAATTGTCTCCAATTACATATGTTTAGTAATGTCACGGGATCATCTCGTTATTAAATTGTGGCATGTCTTCTTGAAAAAATTGTTATTGATAACCTGCCTAATTAGTCGCATGGAAGAGTTATCTTCAGAGAGAGGCTTATCAGCGGCAGTCAGTCGACAATAATTACTGTATTTTACAATAATTCTTTTTTGTATTTCATTTTTTGTGTCGGATCAGAGCCGTATAATTGTAGCCTAGGGTTCAATAGACCGAACCGTTATAAAAATCGAAAATCATGATAGTCTGTCATCATCTACATGGCTGTGATTGCATCAAAGTGTTCGTGGACACATTATATGATATATAATCTTATTACATTCATAAAAAAAGAAACGTCTTCAACACATGAGCTATAAGAACTAAAAGATCTAGCAGAAAAAAAAGAAGACGCTTGACAGCCAATAATTCTCCCGTTAAAAATATTTAAAAAGTAAATTAAAATACCTTTATTATAAGTAATAAATATAAATAGACTCAGTGAAAAAAACGTTTTTAGTGCTTGTTATTAAAAATGATTTGTCTGCACAATTCAAATTCTAAGATTTATATCACACTTCTCATGTATTATTTTGAAACCACCACTGTTCAGCTGATTGTCCACTCGTTAACTTCGGGATGTGAACTGTTAGAGGGGGTTCCACTTGATAAATAAAATAAATTATCGAAACAGTAATTAGACATCCAGTGATTAATTATGTTCTTCAATTGCTTGATTGAAAGCCTTCAAATGTGTAATTTTTGCATTTCAAATTTAATCAGTTAAAAGTAATTAATTATCCATTTTCGAAACTTTTATTGGAACAGTAATATTAGATCACTTTTCCTTTGTATTAATTAAATTGATGTGAAAGGTACTTCAATTATTTTTTAAGTATGCTCCTACTCCATTTAATGAAATCTAAGTGAATCTAACTTACCTATTGAGAAAGTTCTTATAAAAAATTATCCCTAATTGGAAACTTGAGAAAGTTAGTTTTCTAGTCAACCTCTGGGATGCTACCCTTTCCTGATCATTATATGTATATTTATTTATTACTAAACGTATTTTTATGTATCTAGATTAGGCCGGTTTGGGCTAGCTGTTTTCCCACAACGAATGTATAAAAAATATCGTTTAATAGGTTTATGTTTCATTCTCAATACTAAAATATAGAATCTGAACAATTATACATATTTAACAACCATCGATACACTCAAAAGCGAAAGATTTATTCGCTTTGAAGATTGGAAGGGAGACCTCCAAAAGGGGAAAAAATCCTTGCCAAAATCGAATAGCATAGGAGGGCAAGAGAACTCACCAGCTTTCTCAATGCACTATTTGGGTATAAAAATGGATAGGCATCTCCATTTCTCTACTCATTTTAGTAATAAAATAGAAAAAGTACGACAAAGGTCTTACGGGCTATCGCACTTGCTAACTTCACCTAACCTGTCGCTTCGTCTCAAATTGATGATATATAAATGTGTCCTCCGGCCAGCTCTGCTGTAAGGTGCCCCGCTATTTACCCACTTGACTGACAATACAGCCAAATGTCTCCAACACTTCCAGAATGGAATCATGCGAAAAGTGGTCCGACATACCTCTTTCGAGAGGTTGAAGAACGCTGACCTGCACCCGTTGCGTGGTGTCCCGTCGGTGGGTGAGTTCATCCGCTGAGACACATTAAGTTTTTTGACACGCTGCAGCACCTGACAAACCCCGTGTTTAACGCTATGACCCCACCACCCCTCCCGCATCGATGGCAACAGACTGTCGGGGAAAAATTAGGTTAAGAATTAGTATGTAAGTTAGTTTTAAGGTTGATAAAAAAGGTGAGCCCCAGCGGTGCTATAGGAAATACAGAAATAATTTGTAAATAGATTCGCCTGAGGATCTATAATTATATATGTAATTTTCTGTAAATTTAAAGGGGCTATGAAGGAAAAAAAAATACACTCAAAGAATGGCGTAAACGTTAAAATTCAGTTAAATTTCATGGATATTGACCTCTTCCTGGCACTGGCTTGGTGAAAGTGGTCTGGGAGCAGTTGAATTTCCACTTTAATAGTTAATTCAGTAGAGTCATTTGCTCCAAGGTTTATTTTAATTCTTTTCGATTTATTAATAACTATTTGGTTCCAAGTGAAGTAATAGATCGTGGCCCTTGTGTAGTAATAGTGTAGTAATAGATCGCTTGGGTGCATCCTTGTGTTTATTTTCTTATTTACTTATTGGAGGAGCCTACTACCTCTTCTGATGAAATTGGAAAGAAAAACAAAATAAAAATGCATAGGAAGATCAAAGGGAAATAGAGAGAAAATAATATAAATAAACCAGGTTTAGAAATAAAAAAATAATATTATATTTGAGGATAAAAATAGAAAATAAATAAATAAGTATTATAGATACTTTTTTTTTATATTGAAGCTTCTTTATTGCGACAAAATCACAATTTCCCTTGTTGGGCAATAAGTAATTGTGATAAATGTTCTCATTCATACCATATTTACCGTTTTCATTCAATCACTCATTCATACAGCATTGAAGATATTCCTAGAAAATCAATTTTATTAAGATAAAATTACAATCTGCCTATTATTAGGCAATGAGTAATTGAGATAAATGTCATCATTCATACTATATTTACAATTCATCATTCACTCGCTCATTCATACAATATTTACAAACAGCCCAGAGGCCCCCCAAGTCCACAAGGGTCACCTCCCTCACATGCGAAGGAGGAAGCGGAGTCTTGGGGAGTCCCCCACGCTCCTACGTCAGCCGCGTCACTGGATAAGCCAGCGGAGGCTGACCAAGAGCGCGAGAGCCACAGACGCTCAGGACATGATTAGAGGAACTGGCCATTGCCAGAACTCCCACTATCACTTAGTTATAGCAGGTCACGAGGCCACTGCCGTTTTAATCTCCGAAGAGGATTATAGGGGTGAGTGGTGCAGTGCAATGACTGTGCTAGGGAATTAGGGTGGTTGGATAGGTTACTATGGAATTTTATGAACTTGGAAGGGATGAGTTCAAGAATATAGGGTATATTCAGATCATTGTGAAGGGTTTTGTTGCTGACGTAATAAGGGGCATTTACTATTGTTCTTAGGACTTTTGATTGAAAGGATTGGATGCGCTTGATGTTCGACTTTTTTGCTGTCCCCCATAGCTCTATTCCGTATGTCCAGATTGGCTTAAGTATAACCTTGTAAATAAGTAGTTTGTTTTCTATTGGGAGGTGGGATGTCCTTCGAAGTAGTCTGTACAGTTGTCCAAAGCGTCTGTTTAGTTCTTGTCTTTTTAGCCTCGTGTGTGGGTTCCATGTCAGTCTTTTGTCGAGATGGAAGCCTAAATACCGTACTGTCTCAGACACAGGGAGAGGAATTGAATTTAAAAAGACTGGTGGACAGGACTTGCGGCACAGGGTAAAGGTTATGTGGGAACATTTTCCTTCATTGACTTTGATTCGCCATTGGTTGCACCAATACTCGATCTCGTCGAGGTGTTTTTGAAGGTTTTGGGATGCTATATTAGGGTCTGGATGGGTTGACAGGACTGCAGTGTCGTCTGCGAATGTTGCCAAGAAGGTATTGGTGGTAGAGGGGACATCAGCGGTGTATAGATTATAGAGGGTGGGACCCAGGACGCTGCCCTGTGGAACTCCTGCTTTAATGGGATAGTAGTTAGAATATTCTAAACCACAGCGGACTTGGAAGAAACGGTTTGAAAGGTAGGATTGTAGGATTAGGAATAGGGTTTGCGGTAAATATCCTTTGAGCTTGTAAAGCAAGCCTGCGTGCCAGACCCTGTCAAAAGCTTGAGCTATGTCCAGAAAGGCAGCAGTGCAATACTGTTTGGTTTCAAGGGCTGAGGATATGTGATCAACAACGCGAAGGCCTTGTTGAGCTGTGGAATGTCGTTGGCGGAAACCAAACTGATGAGTAGGGTAAAGGTTTTTGGATTCAACAATTGGAAGTAGGCGTTTTAATAGGAGTTTTTCAAATATTTTTGAGAGGATAGGGAGTAGGCTAATTGGACGGTAAGATGAGGCGTCATTGGGTGGTTTACCGGGTTTGGCGAATAAGACAATAATGGAATGTTTCCAGAGGAGAGGAAAGTGCGTCGTTCGGATAATGCAATTATATATATAGGTTAGGAAGATTATGGCTTTAGGAGGAAGTTGTGGGAGGATTCGAGGAGTAAGGAGATCATATCCTGGAGATTTTCGGTAAGGTAATTTTTTCAGAAGATATTTAACCTCGGAGGGGTTAACGGCTTTTGGTGGTAGTGAGAGAGGGATAGGTGAAGTGAGGAAATCTTCAACAGTTGGACGGTGATTATTGTTTTGAGGAGTAAGATGAGGAGTGAAAGTATGGGAAAGATGCAGTGCAAATTCCTCCGTCCTCTCGCCATCCGAAGCCGCCCAGGACCCATCATCACGACGGAGTGGGTGTGAAACAGGATGGTATTTTAGGATTTTCTTAGTTAGATTCCATAAGGAGTTGTCCCTGGTAGACAGGGAGGAGAGATAGGAATTGAAAGAATCGGAACGGAAGGATGCCAATCGCCGCTTTACCAGCCTGCAGTACTGATTGTATGAGCGACGATCAGCAGGATGTCGGGATCTTTGCCACACTGTTCTTGAGTGGCGTTTGGATTTGATTAGGTCTTTGAGATACTGAGGTAAAGGATTTTGATTGTGAATTTTTAGGTGACGGTGGGGTGACGATGCCTCCCAGGCCGACCTCTGGATCAGAGTAGTGAAGGAATGCACTGCATCGTCTAGGTCTTGGGATGTTTTCAGAGGTACTTTGAGGTCTACAGAGTCTGTAAGAATCTGGCGGAAGTGGTCCCAGTCAACTGGGCCCCTAATAAATGAAGGAGGAGGCAGTTTGTGAATTGGATTTAGGGAAATGGTTAATAATAAGGGGCTATGGTCGGAGGAGAGGTCATCGAGGCGCTTGAGTGAATAGTTTAGTGTTCCTAAACTATTGTAGAAAAAGAAGTCAAGGAGATCAGGATTTCGGTTGGGATCAGATGGCCAATAGGTGGCTGTGTCAGGAGAGATAGTGGAGCAATGTCTCCGTGTGAGTGCAGACAGCAAAGCACGTCCTCGTGTATTTGTGGATCTTGAGCCCCAGTGCTGGTGCTTTGCGTTAAAGTCCCCACCCACAAGGAAACGATGCCCGATGGAGTCTAGAAAGGAGATGAATTGGGAATCGGTAATGGATTTATTGGGAGGGCAGTACACTGATGCTAGAGTAAGGGGAAAAGTGAGGGTGGTGATTGACACTGCAGTGGATTGAAGGAAATCATGTGCTACCAAAGGAACTATGTGGTGGGATATGGAGTTATGGACAATGACAGCGGTACCTGCATGAGCTCTTCCATCAGGGTGATCAGTTCGATAAGTCTGGTACTGTCGAACGGTAAATGGTCGTTTACTTGTAAGTCTTGTTTCAGTAATTAGAGCTACGTCGATGTTTTTGTCATGGAGTAATGCTGTCAGTTCGTTAGTGTGGGTGCGAACACCATTCGCATTCCAAAGGAGAATGGATAAGGAGTCAGAAGGATCCACTTATGGATTTTGTTTAACGGGGATAAGGTAGGAGACAAGATTTGTAAGAAGGGAAATGAGAGGGGTAATTAGGGTTCTGAACTCTGTAAGGAATGAGGTTAAAAGGCTGGTGAGATCTGAAGAGCTTGAAGGTGGTGGGATATGCGAGATGTGTGGTTGAGGATGGGATTGAGTTTGCTGGTTGACGGGAAGAACGGAGTGCTGGGGAAGAAGAACTTGCGGAGGAGGAGTGGGCAATGCCTGTGACTGCTCTCTGTTCCGAACAGCGTCAGCAAAAGATACTGAAGGCCTCAAACTTCTGGTGGGGGCGCTTCTTGGGTTGCCTGTGGCTGGCGTTTCTTCTTCAGGACGACTACGTTGTTCGCTTCTGGACTTCAGAATTCTATATGCCGCACAGCCTTTATAGTTTGCCGGGTGGCCTTGTTGACAGAGCACGCATACAGCAGGTGATTTTAGGGGCTTCTTGCACAATTCGCTTTTGTGCTGCCCACTGCACTTTACACACCTGGGAGGGTGGTAGCAGTATGATTTTGTATGCCCATATGCTTGACAATTATGACATTGAACTATATCGCGTTTCGGGTAAGGCTTGACGACATTGCGGTTTAAAGCAGCAGCATGAGTGCACAAAAAGCTACTAAACCACTGCATAACGTTTTCGTATCGCTCTATAAACCAACTGTTTTGTTACCGTTCATAGGAAGTGTCCAGTTCGTCAAACCGTCTCAACCGACTACTGGGTGAACGGTCCCCGGAGGAGCTATCTACAGGTGAGTGGATAGTGGAGTTGTGGACTAGATTGCCAATAGCAAGATTCACCTCACATAACACAGCAAAGGCGGCCATATTGAAGATATTAGTGGTCAAAACAGCACCTAACAATTACTATAATTATGACAGAAACCACAGAAAATACAAAGCTCGCCAGTGCTGTAGTATCGGCTATAAAAAGGATCCCACTTGGAATCTGCTATTGTTGATTAACATAAAATTAAGAGAAAAAAATTAAGCTGGGATGCTTGGTTCCGTTTCGCTTATACTCAACCTTAAGGGTCCATGGATACTTGGAAACACAAAAAACTTGTACAACATTGTACGATAAAAAATCGAGGGACTTGTAAGGTTCCACAAATAAATTATTTTCGGTGGAATAAAGATAGTTTTTTAAACTGATTTAATTAATAATTAAGATACTCACATACTCACTCGGGACCCCATCTGTGGATATTGTTTTTTTCATTTCAATCCAACAAAAATTAATTGAATTTTTTTTTATGTCTTTGTATGCGACAACCACCAAGGTCATTGATATCCCTGAGAATCATGTTGAATTATTTTCCTTTAATTAGGAAATTTCAATTTGTTAATACCGAAATTTTTGATATAATAGAAATAAATTGTTCGATTTCCTAATGCTATTCCGTTCCTATACTAATTGATAATTACTATAATATTCACACCGGGCATGGTGTATCCAAAATAAGAAGAATCGAGGAACTGGCCGAAGTGGATACCCAGTTCCTGTTACCTCCATGTTCCAATTGACATCCCAAGGCCGGTAGGTTGCTTTAGTCCCAGTCGAAGGTTGATAGCCTTAGTTGCAAAGTGGTGCCTCATTGGTTGATTCCTACTGGGGCACGCTTCGCCGAGGAGAGCAATTATCTGTCGGATTAATGGGACAGAAATATTTTTTTTTTGTCTGACCTTCCAAGCTGTAAACAAACTTAACTTGACACTTCCTGAGGGGGAATCGAACTGTAAAGAAGGGGGCCTAACGAACAAATTCTTCTGCTTTTTAAAATACCTGCTTATTAAGCATTCGTCACTGAACGGAGTAACGGAAGTTCGATCCGGTTCAAGTTCGATTTCCCCAGGGAGAATTAACTGAATGTTTTTATTAATTAATCTCACCGAATCAAAGATCTTTCTGACTTCCGTGTGTACGGTAGGGTGTGTGCGGTATAGCGTGTTGTATCTTAACAATGAAACGAAGCAGTTGCCAACGTAAGTTCTCAATGTATTGTGGGCTCAAGAACTCGATAGATTTAAGCAAAAAGGATACTATACTTAATGAGGAGTATAAACAAACATTTATAAGTCTAATTATCTATGGTTGTAGGTGTCTAATGATTCCGGACAACGAAAGATTTAATCCACCAAGCAGCCATGATACTTCTAAATTCTAGGTATGAATTTTAAAGATACGTTAAAAAGTGGTAATATTAGACCTAGAACGAAGAAAACGTACAAAAAGGGCGACTTCGTAATCCCAAATATAACCTGAACTTTTGCTATTCGCTTGATTGCATTTGTTTTAACGATATAGTCCAGTTGTTATCCGGACATTTTTTTTTTCTCTATAAAAACTTTATTATGATAAAATTACAATCTGCCTGATTGGGCTATAAGTTATTGTGCTATATGATCTCGTTCGTGCCAATTTACAATTTTCATTCATACTATATATACAAACAACCCAGAGGCCCCCCAAGTCTACATGTTTGTCACCTCCCTTGCGTGCGAAGGAGGAAGCGGAGTCTTTGGAAGTCCCTCACGCTCCTACGTCAGCCGCTTCACTGAATAAAAGCCAGTGGAGGCTGACCAAGAGCGCGAGAGTCACAGACGATCAGGATATGATTAGAGAAACTGGCCATTGCCAGGACTCCCACTGTCACTTATTTATAGAAGGTCACGAGGCCACTGCCGTTTTAGTCTCCGAGGAGGATTATAGGGATGAGTGGTGCAGTGCAATGACTGTGCTAGGGAATTTAGGTGGCTGGATAGGTTACTATGGAGTTTTATGAACTTGGAAGGGATGAGTTCAAGAATGTAGGGTATATTCAGATCATTATGAAGGGTTTTGTTGCTGACATAATAAGGGGCCTTTACTATTGTTCTCAGGACTTTTGATTGAAAGGATTGGATGTGCTGATCCGAACAATTAACTCGGAGTTATAATATTCGGTGAACAGACAGTACACAGTTTCCCGCGCACTCATTGACACAATAGTTATTATTTGTAATTATCGTACGGTGAAATCACTGATACAAATTCGTACAACAAATATTAACCTACTAATATTAAGAATAATATATCAAACTATAGCCTGTAATATTATACATGTTTCCCATGATGCTATTGAATTAATAAAACTATACCAATTTTTTTTTTCTTAGCTCTCTAATTATAAAATTAAGGATGAGGGAAAAATAAAGGGATACTTGGGTTGAGCGGATACTTGTACTAGGAGTGTAGGAAGCCTCGGTAGAGGTTGATTGTTGCGGTACAGTGGTGAGAATCCACTGGTGGCTGGGCCTAGTGTCCCTCTAGGCATGTAGTGCAGTCTTATTTAGTCGGATAGCAGTGATGGGTGCCCGTTAGAGGCTTGTTGTTAGTGGGCCAAGCGCCGTGATGTCCACCATTTGGTCTGCTTTACCAGATCTTGAGAGTTGCCATCTTGCCGGTAGCGGTGGGGTACTATACCAAATGAGGAGTATAAACATACACGTATAATTTTCTATATAATGGGAAGCTGCGGACTTCTAAGATCACTCACTTGCTAATTATCTTAATGTAAGTTTGGCGGACAGTCTGTTGCCATCGATGCGGGAAGGGTGATAAGCATATTCTTAAATACCCGGTTGTTTTTATTCCAATTGTTATTGCAACTTATGGGTTTTGTACTGATAGAAAGTCACCGAAAAAGTCAATTTTCTTAGGAAATTAGTTTGTTTTCCACTCCATGCAAAACCAGCACTCTAAATGAATGACTGAGGCGTGTTTCCTATTTGTCCACGCTCGTGGTTACTATTACAGTAGTATATCCTTAAGGGAATCAATCTCGACTGTCGACTCAATGTAAACCTCGGTTCATCAACCTGTAGAGTTCACATCACTTGTAAAGAAAGTGTTCCTAGTCTTTCTTTTGCTAACCTTAAAAACCCTAGTTTTTTAAGATACCTTATGGCAAAACTCGTATGCTCGAGAGGTATCAGAAAAATGAACTTTTAATTAGAATGGTACTACACCCCGTGACATTTTCAGTTACATTATTTGAATGCTTCTTAGTTTAGTTTAGACCATTTTCTTAATTGAAAATATTAGTTAACCTTTTGGTTTGTGCGTTTCAATAACTACTCATTCTGACCAATTTTAGTAAATGATTTGTGCCGAAAGCTTACTTAAAATTCCTATCAATCCAAAATTCCTCAACAATACCGGCAGACATATCCCTCCACAATTGCCGCCAACCCAATAAACATTTTTATTTGATTTCCACAAATAAATAAAGAGCCTAACGTAATTATATAATAATTAATTAAAAAAAAAAACTATAAAGTTAAAGCAGGCACCTCTATGGTTTGAACGTTGCTTGCATATCGGTGTGTGAAATGCCCCCATAAATTGGCCTTTGTCGCCCTGATTGTCCCGAATCAAAGGGACTGGCAAATATTTCAGTGTTCCATCAACCAATCATCGAATAAATTAACTTGAAAGCAGCCTTCGTATCAATACCATTAGTACTACTAACACATGGTAAAATAACAGGTTTCGCAAGAAATTAAGTGAAATCTGCATTACATTAGACAAATAATGCAATTAATTTTTACGATTTATCTTTGCTATTATTGCGATTTTTTAAAAAAATAAATCATATCTACCTCGCTGGGTCATTAGCGTATCTTCATTATCTAAGTGCGTTGGTACAATTTGGTTTTTTCAAAATATCCTGGATATGTAGGTGGTATTTCTTGTTTCTTTGTACAATAGGAAGGATATCAGAAAGTGTTGTACAGTCGATTAACTATTTAACTAAAACTATTAATAAATAATTAAATTAAGTATTAAAAAATAAATATTTTTATAAATAATAAGTTGTATATATCAAACTAAAGGTGACGGTTTAAAACGATCATTATTAATTTATTTTCGTCAACTAAATCATTTTGACCACAATAATATATGTACGAAACGAAATAATGTACGTTAAAAGTGAAAAGAAATAATATCAGAAGATACTTAAGGGATGATTGGGAAAATCCTACATGGTATTCACGACCAAAAACATATTATTGTATTGCAAAATATACCTTTATAATTGCAGCTCGATTAAATAAATTTTTATGACCACTATTGAAGAACCGAGTCACATAAATAAGAACAGGCAAAGAGGCGAAAGACGATCTCTCCGAACCTGGGGTGAAAGTGAAAGAAGGGAGACCCCTTCTGGTTCTGCAATTATATACACATTATCATCTTATGTGATATAAATTATATTTTATCTTGCTTATTTGTATATATTTATACTAATTAAAACTGCTATACTTATTTTTTAATTTCGTTTAACCGTCTACCCGTGACAGGACCTTTAGGATTAGAGTTAAGAGGAAAAGTTGGATAATATCTCTCTGTGGGTTTGCTTATAAAAAAATGTCTGTTTTCTTTAGCGAATCAAATGAGGTTCCATCTGATTACACAAAGGCATAAAACATTTTACCAAGTCCAAAAAAATAAATTACTTAATTCTTGATAAACATTTCTCTGTTACATTTAATAGGGGGTCAGATTAATGAACTTCCTGCTCTGATCAATAATATATAATTATTTAGTTTTGAATTGTAATTATACAAAAGCACTTCATTAAAATCGTGATTACTCGACCGGCGCTTGACAAACAGAGATATATATTTTATATGTTAGCATCCAGAAGGTCCAAAAATTGTGCCCCCAAGGGAAATTACAATAAATTAATTACTTGGTAATTGACAAAAAAATCTTATTGAGTAAGGTAGCAAATTATAGATCGTTACCGTGAAGGGTCATGACACATCACACAAGTACAAAAAGTTGGCTACTTAGAGCTACGATCTGCCCTAAAAATCTGCTACGATAATTCAATTTAGCGAAGTTAGAAGATTGAGCGGAGTGATTGATAACCTACTCAAAATTTCAGAAAATTAGAAAGAAATCGATTTGACTATGTCTTTGATGTGTCCCGTCGTCCAGTTATAGAGCCTCATCTAAGATTTATTGACTCAACCAATATCAAGATGATCCAGTAGTCACAGTTATGGAAACCTGTAGTTTCTGGTTTTGGTAAAACAAATGGAACCCTAAAAAAGACAAAAATGTCGAGACCACTGATTCTTATATTGACAAAATAGTACATCAACATCGAAACGACAGACTAAGAGCCACAACGGAATCCAAGAAGTATACAAACACATGGAATCTGACCAACGGAATTGGCGAGACTGAAGAAGACCTTGGCAGCTGTGAGGGGGCTCACCCCAGCAGCGCTAAATACGAGTAGAAGATATTTCACTTGACTAGATGATGACATAGGGTCAACAGCGCTATATCCGGATATGTTTAACTGGGTTCAAGGGCGATGGTCTGCAATGAATCCAGGCGCTATTTGAGTGATCGCTTACAGATATTTACATCTGATTTGTGTTGTAGAACCAAAGGCTGTTCAAAAGGTTCTTACCAAGCTTACCCTTGCAGGGTACCCAAGTACAGGTAATTTTATTCATTTATTTTAGCTACAGATCATCTGACCTATAGGTTCTACGGCAGCGGCCGTAGAAATTATTTATTAGATCGGAAATTAAAAAGTATTATCTACAAAATTTCGGGATATGCTGAATAGTTTTTGGAAATTTTTCGTTGATTGTTTTCCAAATCCGACACCCTTATGTTATCATCCGTGCTTCTGCCTGTCCTGGTCTAAGGGAGTGTCCTGTTCGAACTGGACCAAATTGACATTGGGAGCGTTTAGCCATCTTTATAAAACATTAGAAAATTAAATTATTTAATTAATTATATAGTATTTTTTTTTATCTTTCAAAATCTTTATTGTGATAAAGAGACTTTAGACTCCGAGGAGGATGTGTAGTGCTGTGTAATGACTTTGCTAGGGATTAGGGTGGTTGGATAGATTTCTATGCCATTTCATGACGTGGAAGGGATAAGTTCAAGAATGTAAGTTATGAAGGGTTTTGTTGCTGACGTAATAAGGGGGATTAATTGTTGTTCTCAGGACATTTGATTGAAAGGGTTGGATACGATTGATGTTCGGCTTTTTTTGCTGTCCCCTCCATAGCTCTATTGCGTATGTCCAGATTGGCTTAAGTATAACTTTGTAAATAAGTAGTTTATTTTCTATTGAGCGATGGGATGTCCTTTGAAGTAGTCTGTACAGTTGTCCAAAGCGTCTGTTTAGTTCTCGTCTTTGTAGCCTCGTGTGTGGATTCCATGACATTCTTTTGTCGAGATGGAACCTTAAATACCGTACTGTCTTGGACGCAGGAAGTGGAATGGAATTAAAAAAGTGAACAGGACTTGCTGCAAGGGTAAAGGTAATGTAGAGAAAAGACTGTATTCTAAAAATAAAAACTGTGCAGTTATGAATTGAGTTTCAAATTAAAGAGCTGATTTATCGATTAAGGAACTATAATCAGTATATCGTTCTTTGTACAATAATTGCGTAAAGATATTAAAACTGCCAGTGAAATCGTGTTAGCATTTATTGCAGTGATTTTTTTAGAGACATATGATATTATGCATTTCATTTCCGTTTGATGACCCCACAAAGCTAAAACTTAATGAACCTCAAGAAACATATTGAAAGGTTCTAAATAAATTAATTTGTGATACAAATATCAGTTTTCTAGCATGTTGAGTAGAAGATCCTGACAGAAGCAAAGGAATTCGTTTTTATTAGGATCCAATTGTTCGAAACAAACTAACAGTTGACATTTAATCAATCTCTTGGATGACTAAATACAAAAGTGTCAGATGCCTAAGGCCACACATTGACAGAAAATTGACATAGTTACACACCCAGTTCATACAGTCATATCCATTCATAAAAAATGAAATAGTGGTCATGCAACTGATTAAGGAATCAACTAGTATATTTGAGAGTGTTGTTGTTTGAATAAAAAAATATGTTTAGTCTTGTTTACTGTACAAATGTATTTATATTTGTTACATGCAGTTGTTATGCTGTGAAGGGACCGTTATAAGATGACAGAGCATTCTTGCATGTGGTTAATACTGAACTGAATACGATATAAATTTTTACAATGTTTCTACAGAGTTTCTCGTCTTAAGATCTATTTTGTGGAATCTATTTATATAAATGAAAACTATTTTTACTATTCATAGTAAAGTCCTTGGGATATATCTCAATGATTTCATTCATAGCAAATATATCTGTGAATAGAAGGACTAGAGCAGATAAAGCTTATCAGTTACACATTGGACGGCTGGGCAACTCTGACCCGACCCATCCTGTACGGGTTATTTTTTGTAAAAAGTATTTGTAACTTTTTATATAATTTTAAAATAAGGGCCACGATTTTGTAAACATGGTAGATATCCACTGACTTTTAAAGATAGCGCATAAGGTTATCAATATTCATATTGATGGTTATTCATTATTAAAGGCGGTTTAAAGAGAGGAATTAACTAGCGAAAAAAGATACTGCCGAAGAAATCTTTTTATCTATATATGTAAGGAAGTTAGTGGTGTGATTAAATCTGATTTATAGTTTTTTAGCTGACTGTGGGTTGGAGGTTTCTTGTTTTAGAACATCCCAGAAGCTTACCAGCAGGAACTGAGTTCCGGACCACCAGAATATTGCGATATTTATTTTGTCAGCTTTTCTTAGAAGAAGTCGAAGTGCGTTTAGATTTAAATATTGCGAAGTATTTAACGCACGCTACCAAACAGAAACTCAAAAACAGACTTCACATTTACAAACAGTTACCAATTTGAACTTACGGAATAGAACTATAGTGGGCATCCAAACCTTGGAACATGAAACGAATCCAAACATTGCACTCCTAAGTCTGGAGAACTGTAGCCATAGAGAGGCCACAGAGATCCCCGTGTGCTAACTGTCCTTGACAACATTACCACAAGATTTTCCAAATTTTCCAAAAACCTATGCGCTCGTCGAAATCCTCTTGTCAACACCGTATCCAGTAACAATCGTCCTTTTTGTCGTCTAAAACAGCACTTGACATTATCCCTACCAATGTCCTGAGCGTCTGTGGGTCTCACCCTCTCTCTGGTCTTCGCCTCACGTCACGATTGAATTCTTACACCTCAATTAATAATGCTTAGCAAGAAAATTGTAATTGTAATAAATAATATAATAATAATAACATTGTAATAAAAAAACAACACATTTGTTTGTCAGTATTAGTTTTAGTAAAATATCACAAGCTAAAACAAATTAACTTATTTTTTATATAATATTAAATTTCACCAATATTCCGGGGATGTATATCTAATAATAAGCTGAAAAGGAATTTAAAGATATGTATAATTGTAATCAATTTTTTATTTTGGGGGGGGGCTTTGTTGTCAGTCAGGCGCTTTAGAAAATGCACGATAAAAGAACCACTGACTTTACGTTTGAGGTCGACACAAAAAAATCCACCACTCTTGAGATTTTAATCCAGAACCCCTATGCCAGATAGCTCAAATAACAGCTTCAACAGAAACCACCCTAAACCACCCGTATGGCTCACTTTGTCTGAGGAATTCTGTACGGTAGAATGTTATAAACTTCGGTTGGAAAAAACCTATTATTTATCGAGATTCAACCCTCAAACGGAAAACTTTCAAAATAAAACCTTTCTAGGGCTTCTTTATTAAAACTTAAGTTCTTACGTTTTTTACCGTGTGGCTGTTTTGGTCTTTGGGGGATATTGCCTCATTTCATCCCGACTTGAAAAATATAAATCAATTGGCATTAAAAAATATGTCTATATTATTGAGTATGGTATCAAATTAAAGATCTGGATGACCTGAACGACAATACGCATTTTTTTTTTACTATAATTATAAAAAAATCATTAAAATTGTCATTAAATTGTCTCCGCAACTATAATCCAACCAGTGTTATTTTTTTTGGGGGGGGGGGCATGATATTTAGCAAGTCTCATTTGGTGACCCGGTGATGCTCGAAGTATAAGCTAGGTTCCTTAATAAATTATTTAGAAATTTGGAAACTATTTTTCAAACGGTAGTAAAACTCTTCAAGTCCTAATTAGTGATATGTAATAGATGTTGGGGGAAAAGTCATTGAAACGATCAGTAAAATCCTCTCAAAACCAAAATAAAAAGTAAGAGGCAATGCTCCTTTTAAGAAAAATGTACAGGTGAGTAAAACCTTTAGCAGTGAATTGATCTTAATCTTTCATTCAATTAATCTGAAAGTTTTTTGGCTCTCAGGATTTCATGAATGGATAATATTCCAATAACAGCAGTATATATCCTTGTTTGAATTGGAGGAAAACCTTTAAAGAATCCTTGCTCTCAAGCTCAAAGCGATACTTTTTTAATATAACTTTTTTTTGAAAAAAAGGCTTGAATGAATCGTTTTTCTATCCACAAACAGAATTGTTAGTAAGGAAAAGGAGGTTGTAATAGGAATGGAATATTTTTTATGTTATTAAAAATAAAAAAAAAAGATCAATGTAACTGGCGTTTATTTAAAAAAAAAAAAAAAGCATTATTTTTAGTTCTATAATCCAGTGCTTGGAACCATTATTAAGCATTGTTACGCTAATTTTAAAATTACATATAACCATTTAGAAACAGTAATTTTCTCGGATCTGGTTTTTGTCTTTCGCCTTTTTAATGACAAAGGCGCTCTCTGGCGTACTAGATGTGAACTGTTATGATTAAGACGTTATTTCTATGCATTAACCGTATTGTTTCTATGCATGTTCACCCCAATATCACCAAATTCGAGTAACGTCATCGGTCCATTGTTTGCGAAATATGATTGTACTTTATTAAAGTAAATGTGTATAAAATAGCATTGCAACACGGCGTTGTGTGAATGACATGATGTAAGTAAATGCTGGGAAACATTATAAAGGAATGGAGGGAAACTGTGATGGACAGAATGATGATACAAGATTATAGCTCTTTTTTAAATATATTTATTGTTATATATACATAATTTTATATTGATTGTATATTATCATTATATATATATATATATATAAGTTAATCGTCGGCGGTTAAGTGTGATAAAAATATAATAATGACAGAGGAAAAAACACCGACACACTGTGACTCCAGTAAAAGACTACTTTATTCTCCTTAGTAATCCGACCTACATAGGATCATGGGTTGTTTACCTCCCATGATCGTATTAGTTTACAACATAACTTGCCTCTGGCTTTAACTCCCCCCTGCCAGTTCCTGACCATCCGTCGGGAACTGAAACTTAACACTTATGCTAATTATATACAGTTCTGACATAATAATTTCCTGCTCGCCTAGAGCAGCACAACACTGTCTTATAATCATAAAAACAGAACATAACTTTATCCAATGTGGTACAAGGTTAAAACAGTAAAATAAAAAAACATGTATCTGGCAAATGCCACCAAAAACCAAAAGAGATGTGTGCAGGAGTGAGAAAATTAGAGACAATTTCCTATTTGGATGGCTTCCCCACTGGAAGCTTTAACTGCTCGAGATGGACAGTTCTCCTCTTCGCGGGTTCATGAACACTCTGGATGGTCACCAAATTGTGTTCACGAATCGTGATCACCCGGAAGGGACCCTCATAACGGGACACCTCCTTACTCCTATTGGAACCGATCTTACGATATACCGTAGTGCCTATCGCAACGCACCCTTCTAGTGGTTTGACGCCCGCGTTCTCCCTCAACACCCTCCTGGATTTTTCCCCGGTAATTCTCGCGTACACCTTCCCCCATACTTTCCCCAGTTCCACGCGGTTGGTGGTGAGTTGTGCGGACGTCTCGTCTCCCACCACCGTTCTACTCGTGTCTCGGCGACGCCCACGAAGTCCGAAAAGGATTTCAAAGGGTGAAAACCCGGTGGTCGTGTGGACAGAATGGTTATACGCAATGACCGCCCTAGGCATTGCCTCTGCCGGCTCCAACCCTTTGTCGGCATTGTAGACGCGGAGATGATCGCCCAAGGTACTGTGGAGACGCTCAATTCCTCCTCGGCTCTTTGGATGCCCTGGGGTATTGACGTGCCACATCACGTCCAGAGCCTTCATCTCTTTCCGCACGTCGGCGTTATCGAACTCCTTTCCACCGTCCGACGCTATCCGATCTGGGACGCCGTAGAATTGGAACCAACGCCTCAGCGCGCCTAGCACTGCTTCCGATGACTTTTCCCGAATAGGGTATGCCATAGCCATTTTGCTAAAGAGGTCAACCACGGTGACCCACTTGTGTCCCCGCCAAGTGAAAGTATCAACTTGAAGGTCAGTGAGTGGTGTTTGCACCGTGGGAGTCTCGACTTGTTGCCCGGTAGGTGGGTGCCTGTCGTATTTGGTACGATGACAAACTTCGCACGCAGCTAGTGTTTCCTGGATTGTCTTTCGCATCCCCCACCAGAAATACTTCCGCCTCAACGCCTGAGCCGTCTCTTGTTCTCCCCTGTGGTTGGTTTTGCCCTGATGGTACGCTAGCGTGATCTCCTTCTGCGTTGGCTCATCCGGGATGGTCTCTACCATCATGGTACACCGTACAAATGTTCGGTCAACCCCAACCTGCTCCGCCCTCCAAAGGCGCTTAATTTTCTCCCATATGGTTGCGTTCCCGACATAAAGAAAATGGGTCTTCCTTGGTGTGGAAGCATCATTAAGGGCACGACTAATTTGGTCATTGTTCACCCCTGGAGCCGACCATATGGTCGTGGTGGAGAACTATCATGTGCTATTTTCATGGGGCCGAAGGTCTTCGTCTTCCAGACTATCTGGCGGCGCTTATCGTTTATAATTTCTTCCCGCTCTTCCATGTCCGCAGGCCTGTCGTCCGTTGAGCTCCCTCCTCCTGCCGACGGTACCAAATCCGTAGACCCTGGTTCCTGTTGGTCTTCTTCTCTCTCCGGCGTCCATTCTCGCAAGAACTGCCTTCCGTCTCGGGAGGATTCCCCCTGCTCTTGTTCGAGTGCGTTGACCACCATCGCCCGGGACAGCCAGTCCGCCACGACGTTTTCCTTACCGGGCTTGTATATCACCTCCAAGTTGTATTGGCTGAGGAACTCCTTCCAACGCATGACCCTCGCCGACGACTCTTTTAATTTACCAACCCACTGTAACGGTTTGTGGTCGGTGTGCACCCGGAACCTTCTCCCGAACACGTAGGGCCGGAAATGGTCTATTGCCCAGACTATCCCTAATAATTCCCGCTCTAGCGCGCTATACCGACTTTCCGCCTCTGTGAGGCGCCTACTGGCGTACGCTACTGGACGGTCCCCTTTGCCCCCCGCCTGTGACAGAACTGCTCCCAAGGCATATTCACTGGCATCCGTCGTTATTGTGAATTGCTTTGTGAAATCCGGAAAAGCCAGTACAGGATGTTCTTGTAGTCGTGCCCTGCACTTGCGCATGTTCGCCTCTATGTCGGGGGTGATGGCTACTTTTTCCCCCTTTTTGAGGAGGTTGTTAAGAGGTACTAGGTATGCTGCCATTTCTGGGACGAATCGCCTGTAGTAGTTCAGTGTTCCCATCAACCGCCGTATCCCTTTTACGTCCGACGGAACCGCCATCTTCTGGATTGCTGCTACCTTCCCGGCATCTGGTCGGACTCCTTCTTTGGATATCGTGTGCCCCAAAAAACTGATGACCTCCTGACCCAGATGGGACTTTTCCTCCGACAATTTCAGGCCGAATTGTCGCACTCGGTCAAAAACTGTCCTCAGGTGATCTACATGTTGGGCCTCGGTCGCGCTGAATACTAAGAGGTCGTCCATGTATATCTGGCAAACGGACTCATCTACTCCACGTAGCAACTCATCCATGAGCCTTTGGAACGTGATGGGTGCATTTTTCAATCCAAATGGCATCCTGGTGTACTCGTAGTGACCTCTCTCAAAAGTGAAGGCTGTCTTATGTCGGTCCCTAGGATGCATCTGTATCTGATGATACCCCGCTTTGAGATCCAGGGTGCTGAAGATCCTGGCCCCGCTCAGCCTGTCCAGAATGTCATCGAACCGTGGAATTGGGTACTTCTCGTCCACTGTATTCTCATTGAGCTTCCGGTAGTCTACTACCACTCTATACTTATCTGGGACCCCGCCTTCCACGCTCTTTTTCTTAACAGCCCATAAGGGGCTATATGGTGACGTGCTATCTTCGATGATCCCCTGTTTTTTCAAGTTGTCCAGCTCCTCCCTAATATGGTGTCTCAGAGCCTGTGGTTATCTGCGCTCCTTCACGTAGCTTACTCGGTCCTGCTTGAGCGGAATCTCATGTACTGTTTTTCCTGTGGCCCCCAATCTCTCCCCTTCCTTAAAGAAAATGTCCGTATATTCTCTCTTGAGCTCCACTCTCCAATCCCCCGCTCGCCTAATCGCCCCTACTCGCGCCCTACCGTCTCTCCCTACGTCCCTCCCTTGTCTCAGGCACCTATATGTTTTCTTACCTAAGCGAATGTCCCATTTCCCTTCCCTGTTCCTTATCCTTGCTCCAACTTTCCCCAACAGATTACACCCTATGATCCCTCCGTATTCCCGGGGCATCTTTTCCACCACATGGACCCGTAATTTCTCCTCGCTACGATCCCATCTTTCCAACCCTATTATCGCTTCCCCTTCGACCCTGCAGGGGCCCCCCAGGGTGACCAAGCTACAAGAACATACCTGCATTTGAGGCATCCTCCCTCCTCCACACATGCTCTCTAGTGTCTCCCGACTCATTATTGTGTTGGTACTCCCCGTATCCACTAAGCACTGCACTCCACTCGCGACTCTAATTATAGGCAGACCGCCATGTGTGCCTTTTACAATATTATTTATTAACGTGCGGTCGCCTCTCCGCTGCCACTCTTCTCAGATCTCGCGTTCTCCCCTCTCCTCCGTCGCCTGTCGTCGGCCGCTCCTCCGGGCACTGCCGCTTCCACAGCCCACTCCGCTTCCTGGCTCTTCCCTTTCGTTGTCCGTTTCGGAGATTTCCGAAGTTTCTGAAGCCTCTGACTGATGTATCTCCCTCCTCCACACTCTCTGAGCATTGATTTCCATTGGCTCGGGACGGTTCACGTTTCTGCGTGGGCTCATATATGGGCACTGTCTTGCTACGTGACCCTCCGTGCCACACTCAAAGCACCTAGTGCGTGGGCACTTAGCTACCAGGTGTCCTGTCTTCCCTTCTCCTGGGGCGTCCCGCGTTTCCTCGGCTCCTTTCTCCCACTGCCGCCCCTCTCTTCTACCGTACTCTACCTCCTTCTTCCTCCATGTGACCGGCGCGATTTTGGGCCTTTTATATACTACTTTCCTCCAGTCCATTTCTTCCTCGCCAACTGTAATTTCCTCCTCTCTGGCGCTGGTGTCCACCATTTCTTGAGCGCATTCTAGAAACGTGCGCTCTCTAGGTAACGCCTCCTTTCTTCCTGTTTCCTTCGCTAGCTGCACCTTCAGTATTGTAGACAAAAACGCCATCCTGCCCTCTACTTCTGCCGCGTTCAATGTCTCCCGCATCTTCTCCGTGATGCCATTGTATTGAGCCAGCAGTGTTCCGGCGAACTGCCCGTTTGTTTGTCGGTGCCTCTTCGTCTCCCGGAACATTTTAAAAATATCCTCTTCCGGGGTCCATCTTCCCCCGCCGAATGCTTCCTTCACTATGGTCCATGAGGTCTCCTCGTCAGCCTGGATCATATTCAGAATGCTCTGCTTAACTCTGCACACCAGAGCTGCTCTCAGTGAATCGGCATCTCCTTCAGTTATTAAATCCTCCGTCCGTTTTCCTTCTATCCGCATCATCAGCCGGTCACCCCCCTTAAGGAAATGATTCAGTTCCCCGGTCTCACCTGCGAATCTCTCCAGATCGGAAATGGACTTCCTCATATCCTGAGCCGTGATCGCCTGAATCTCCATCCACGCTAATGTAGTCGCGTGAGCCGCTGCCATCGTCGTTTGAGGCAACTGAGGTATATCTGAAGCTCCACTTAGCACCGTGGGTCGTAACACTCCCTCTGGCATGTTATTAAAAACGTAAAAGAGAGGAGACGGTTAAGAAAAAAAAATTAGAGAGAAAGAAAAAAAAACAATTACTTTCTACGCCGCCGTACGAGGTTCCCGTAATCTCCCGGGTTTCGGCACCAGTTAATCGTCGGCGGTTAAGTGTGATAAAAATATAATAATGACAGAGGAAAAAACACCGACACACTGTGACTCCAGTAAAAGACTATGTACTTTATTCTCCTTAGTAATCCGACCTACATAGGATCATGGGTTGTTTACCTCCAATGATCGTATTAGTTTACAACATAACTTGCCTCTGGCTTTAACTTATATATATATAAGTTAATGTTTATTGAATTACAAGCTAAGAAAGGTTGGTAATAAGAACACGTAGAACGTTATAACAAGACTGCTTTATTTAGACCACGATACCTCTATCTATAGGTATTACCCGTAAACATATACAGATAACATATGTTTGGGGATTAAGGCTGGGCACTAGCGGCGCCTGGACTTAACTCCCCCCCACCAGTTTACGAACACCCATTCGCAAACTTTGAAGTCCAACACTCGGACGTCTTAGTCCATTCAAATAATGCTCCGCTAATGTTACAAAGGAGCAAAGGCCAGCCCCGCCCGTACACAGCCTGTAATCCCTCACATTAAGCTCTAATCCTATAAAACGTAAAAACCAACTGTCACTTGTAAACAAAAAACATAAAAGAAAACTTTGACTTTTAAAAAAAAACAATACTTCTGTGGGAAAAATCACATAACTATAACTATTTACAATGTTCCTTGCGTGTATGCTGCGAGGACACTCCAGCTCATTCCTGATCTACAACCTCCCCCCCTGGTGGAAGCTTTAACTGTTCTATGTGGACATTTCGCCGCTTCTTAGGGGGTCGTATACTCTCAATTGTCACGACGTTGTGTTCCCTAATCACGACCACTTTAAATGGGCCCTCATATCGCACCAGCTCTTTGCTCCTATTTGACCCTAGTTTTTTATAGACGATAGTCCCGATTTTAAGTTCCCCCATTCGATCCCGGACTTTGAGGTTTTCCCGTTCCACTCGTCTCGCTTTGTTTCTCGTTATCCTTTCTCTGACTTTGTCGCATATTTTCCTCAAACCGACAGTATTACTCGCCATTTTCTCCACCATTCCCTTGTCTGCTACCGTCTCTGCCCCATTTCTCCGTCTTTCGCGCAGCCCAAAGAGGATCTCGAATGGGGAGAACCCCGTCGCGGTGTGGATCGAATGATTGTAAGCGGCCACCGCCTTCGGCATTGCCTCATTCGCCGGCAGACCCTTTTCCGCGTGATATACCCGCAGGTGGTCACTCAGGGTGCTGTGCAATCTTTCTATCCCTCCTCTACTCTTAGGGTGCCCTGGGGTATTAAGATGCCAAGAGACATCGAGAGTCTTCATTTCTTTTCGGATGTTGGCATTGTCAAATTCTCTGCCCCCATCCGACGAGATCCGGTCTGGTACTCCGTAAAACTGGAACCAGGTATTTAATGCCAGCATTACCGCGTCTGATGACCGATCTTGCACCGGGTGCGCCATGGCCACTTTGCTAAAGCTGTCGATTGTGGTAACCCACTTATACCCCCTCCAAGTGAAGGTATCCACTTGTAAGTCACTCAACGGTGTCTCGGCGGTGGGCGATTCTTCTTGTCGCCCCCGTGGCGGATGTCTGTCATACTTCGTAGTGAGACAAACTGCACATGCCCCTATCATTTCTTGTATGCTCTTTTTCATTCCCCACCAAAAGTACCTCCGCCGCAACGCTTGCAACGTTTCCTGAACTCCACGGTGGTTCGTTTTTCCTTGGTG
Organism: Acanthosoma haemorrhoidale; assembly: GCA_930367205.1. NCBI lineage: Eukaryota > Metazoa > Arthropoda > Insecta > Hemiptera > Acanthosomatidae > Acanthosoma > Acanthosoma haemorrhoidale. The sequence goes on from OV884014.1 coordinate 25,295,353, forward strand.
ATAGGCCAGCGTCACTTCCAGCTGCTGTTCTCTGTCTTTGAGTGTCTCCACCATCGACGTGCACCGAATAAATATCCTATCCACTCCAAGTTGTTCCGTTCGCCAGAGTCTACGAATTTTCTCCCAAATAGTGGCATTCCCTACAAAAATACATGATGGGTCTTTCCGGGTTCCGAGGCATCTTTCAATGCACGGCAAATTTGGTCGTTCCTAACCCCTGGTGGCGACCAAATCGTCGCGATTTTACTTCTCCCATAACTGTCATATGCGATCTGCAGCCGCCCTGAGGTCTTGGATTTCCAAATGATCTGCCGTCTTTTGTCGTTCACGATCCCTTCTGTTACTTCCATTTCAACAGGTCTTTTGGCGGCGGAACCTTCCTCTTCAAGCGTTTCCTCACCTTCGCTATCTCCTCGCGTACCGAGGCTTCCATCCTCCCCGGGTGTCCATTCCCGGAGAAACTGTTGGATTTCCCCGGATGGTTCCCCTTCTTCCAATGCATTCACAGTAATGGCTCTGGACAGCCAGTCTGCCACTACGTTCTCTTTCCCGGGTTTATATATGATCTCCATATTGTACTGGGACAAAAACTCTTTCCACCTCGTGACCCGCGCCGAGGACTCCTTTAACTTTCCTACCCATTGTAGGGGTCTGTGGTCGGTGTGAACACGGAATTTTCTGCCGAAGACATATGGGCGGAAATGGTCTATAGCCCAGACGATACCTAGGAGCTCTCTCTCTAGAGCACTATACCGCGCTTCCGTTTCTGTGAGCCGTCGACTAGCGTACGCCACCGGGCGCTCCCCACCGTCTCTCTCCTGCGACAACACTGCCCCCAGTGCGTATTCGCTGGCATCAGTGGTGATTGTGAAGGGATGTTGGAAATCGGGAAATGCTAATATTGGTTCCTCTTGTAAGCTAGAAATACATTTCCGGATGTTCTGCTCCATGATTGGGGTAATTAACACCCTCGCTCCCTTTCGCAGTAAATTATTAATAGGCACCAGGTATGCCGCCATGTCCGGCACAAATCTTCTGTAATAATTAAGCGTCCCCAGAAGTCGACGGATCCCCTTTACATCTGTGGGCACCACCATCCTTCTAATCGCCTCGACCTTCGTAGAGTCTGGCTTAACCCCCTCCTGTGAGATGGTGTGGCCCAAAAAATTGATTTTTTTCTTCCCCAACAGAGACTTCTCCATGGACAATTTTAATCCAAATTCGCGGACTCTTTGAAATACACTTCTTAGGTGCTCAACGTGCTCTGCCTCCGTTCTGCTGAAAACTAACAGATCGTCCATGTAGACCTGGCATACCGCTTCGTCTATTCCCCTCAAAAATTCATCCATTAGGCGTTGAAAGGTAATCGGGGCGTTTTTCAGTCCAAATGGCATCCTGGTAAATTGATAATGCCCCCTCTCAAATGTAAAGGCCGTTTTGTCTTGGTCGTTCGCACTCATCTTGATCTGGTGATAGCCTGCCTTTAGATCTAGGGTACTAAATATTGTCGCCCCGTTCAATCTGTCTAATATGTCCTCAAATCGGGGAATAGGATACTTCTCGTCCGTCGTGTTCTCGTTTAACTTCCGATAATCGATAACTACCCTGTATTTCTCCGTCTCGTCCCCAGGTCTATTTTTCTTCCTCACTGCCCATAGAGGACTGTTATATGGCGAAGTGCTATCAATTATAATCCCTTGCCGTTTGAGACTCTCTAGCTCCTCTCTAATATGCCTACGTAGTGCCTGCGGATATCGTCTCTCTTTCACGTATGTGACGCGTTCTTTCTTTAACTGGATCTCGTGGACCGTCTTCCCAGTCGCTCCTAGAGTGTCTCCCTCTACGTAAAAAATATCCTCAAACTCCCTCTGTAGGCCTTCCCTCCAGCCCTCTATTTTATTAACCGCCCCTATCCGCGCTCTTCCGTCCCATATAGTCCCTTGACATTTATATTCCACTTTCCCCAACTTAATGTTCCATTTTTCCCCGATATTCTCCACACGCGCACCTACCTTCCCCAACATGTCGCACCCAACTATCACCTGGTACTCCCGCGGCATGTTTCCTACGATATGTATCTTTAGATCTCCCCCTTTCTTCGCCCACCTATTTAGCCCTATGACTAACTCTCCCACTACCTCGCAAGGGCCTCCCAGGGTGATTAAACTACAATTACATACCTGAATCTGGAGTGCCCTCTCTCCGCCATACAGCCTCTCCAGCGCTCCGCGGGACATGATGGTGTTGGTGCTTCCCGTGTCCACCAGACACATCTCTCCTACTTTGACCCTAATTATTGGCAACGCACACATCCTCTCCCGAATTGCATTACATCTCAGGATGCGGTCGCCTCTCTGCCAACACGCTCCTCAGGCTTCATCACGTTGCTCCCATCTACGTGACTCGACCTTCTGCCCTGTCTGTCTCCTGTTTCTGCTGCGCCTCGCTTCTTCTCCTTCAGTTCCCGAAGTCCCTGATGACTCATCTTCTGATGATCCACTCTCCCCATGTGTCATGCTCCGTCTCTCTCTTACTAGTTGAGTGTTTACCTCCATTGGTTCTGGTCGTTGGTATTCTCTCCTCCGGAAGATATACGGGCAATGCTTCGCGATGTGTCCTTCCTCGCCACACTCAAAACATTTTGTTCGAGGACACTGTGCCACTAAATGTCCTGCCTTCCTACATCCGTGGCATTTTCTTTCTTCCCTGGGCGGGGCATACCTCGGTCTCGTTCCTCTAAATCTTCTTTCTCCTGTCGTTCCCTTGTCTCTGCCAATAACGGGCGTTTCTGGTCTCCTCCAGGTTGGTTTCAGGGTCCGGGTTCTTTTGTATGCAACTCGGCTCCACTCATTGTCGACGTCTTGCACCCTCACTTCTTCCTCCTTGGCACTAGTGTCGATCATTGATTGTGCACAATCCAAGAACGAGCGCTCATCAGAGAATCCTTCCTTTCTTCCTGTCTCCTTGGCCAGTTGCACTTTTAGAATTGTGGATAAGAATCCCATTCTACCCTCCACCTCTTCTACGCTAATCGACTCTCTCATCTTCTCCGTTATCTTATTGAAACGGACTACTAACCCCGCAGCATATTGCCCGTTACTTTGTCTTGGGGACTTTGTCTCCCTAAACATTTGGAATATGTCCTCCTCGGGAGTCCATCGTCCTCCTCCGTACGCCTTCTTCAATCTCATCTTAATTAATTCCCACGGGGTTTCTTCATCTGCCTGAATTTGATTCAGTATACTTCTCTTGATCCGACATATCAGGGCCGCCTTCAACGATTCCGCGTCTCTGGGATCTATTAAATTTTCTTCTGCTTTAGCTACAATTAAAGCTGTGAGACGGTCTCCTCCTTTTAGGAAATGGTTCAGCTCACCCAGTTCCCCAGTGAATCTCTCCAGCTCCGCAACAGCCTTCCTCAGATCCTGGGTATTCATCGCTTTTACCCTCATCAGCGCGAGCGCCGTGGCATGAACTTCTGGCATAGTTCCCACTCTTCTAATATCTGCTCCCTCTACGAGATTCAAGACGGGCTGTCTCAAAACTCCTCCTTTAGTCATCTTCTCTCTTTCGCGTATAGAAGAAAAAAAAACAAAAAAAAATTACGCTCGCACTCGATAACTCTCTTTCTGCACGGTTCCCGGGTTTCGGCACCAGTTAATGTTTATTGAATTACAAGCTAAGAAAGGTTGGTAATAAGAGCACGTAGAACGTTATAACAAGACTGCTTTATTTAGACCACGATACCTCTATCTATAGGTATTACCCGTAAACATATACAGATAACATATGTTTGGGGATTAAGGCTGGGCACTAGCGGCGCCTGGACTTAACTTATATAATCAAGTATATCGAATAAATGTAAGGGAAGATTCATCTCTGTACAATAGAATTGGCGTTGACGGAGATTTTCACTGATGTAAAGTAAATGTAGCAGATACAGTTGTCACGTAAAATGCTTCAATAATGTAGATTAAAATTTAACATAGGTTTCTACCCATTAGCTATTCTATGAACATGAAAACCTGGAAGTGGTCTGGACTTGAGGCCAGCGAAGGCTTTGGCTTGAGGCGAGACTCAGCTGCTTGGTGGAACCTATGGTGACTTATCTGCACCTTGTACTCCACAGAAACAAAGAGAACATCGCACCGTACGTATTATTCCTAGGTGAAGTAAAATGCTGAGCTCATATAAGTTTTAATGTTTTCATGTTATATAACAATAAGACTCATAGACATTTTTTGTAATTTCAACTATATATGTGTATCTAACTATACTTCATTACCTCAAATTTTCCGAGTATGATTACTTTATCTTTTAAATATCCAGCTAATCATCCATTGGTCAACATGAAATGCCTTTATGAGTGAGATGAAAAAGTTATACTAGTGTTAAATAATTAATTGATTAGAATTGAGCAGTTACAAATTCCTTTAACTGTTAAGGGTTCATATTATCAACCCTGTTTCCGAATTGTCCATTTGCCACTTTTTTATAATATTTATTTTTTTAACTTTTGACTTGGTATGGTAGCTTACCATTAAGTAGAGAATTATTTGGATATGGGGTTGTAATTGTACTTAACCATTGTGGGGTACGCCTCGACCACGAGGTCCATAAACAGATGATTGAAATCAGCCCCCTGTGATACTCTTTATTATGTATGAGTCTTCATAACCAAAAAAAGAAAGGTGGCAACTAAAATCATGACTATAATCCTCCATTCAGATGACCTCCATTAGAATCAATATGTACTAACACATAATACACCTTATAAAATATGAATAACGCTTCTGATTAGTAGGTGGAAATCAAATATTTTTTATCTTAATAGAAAAGCCTCCATGCTATGATCTAATATGTAATAAGATAATGTAATGTCTCTAGGCATGTAGTGCAGTCTTATTTAGTTGGATAGCAGTGTTTGGTGCCCGTTAGAGGCTTGTTGTTGGTGGGCCAAGCGCCGTGATGTCCACCATTTGGTCTACTTTACCAGACCTTGAGAGTTGCCATCTTGCCGGTAGTGGTGGGAGTGCCATGTTTCGGAGCAGAGGGTTTTGGCTATGTTTCATCGAGTCAAAGAACTTGATGTCTTCTTTGGATGGCTTCGATGATGGTGGGGTGAGCCCCACACCTAGTCTTGTATATATGTTATTTGACCTTTTAACTTAAAAAAGATATTGTGTTGTAATTCTACCCTCCTTCGAATGCATCCGCGCATGAAGTAAGAGGAGAAATCTGTAAATCTTGTACATTGAATTTTGTTTATCTATTTGTAAATATGTTAATAAATAAAGAGGTTATGGGAAAAAAAAAAAAGATTCACCGGAGGATCTATAATTACATACACTGACAGGCAAAAAATTCCACCCACTTGTAAAAAAATTGTATTTGTATATAATACATGGCAATTGTATATAATACTTATTATTTATTGAATTTATAAAATCTTTTTTACCTTTAATAAGGTTTTTAACGTTTATTAAATGAGTCTTTGTTTAAAAATTTAAAATCAAAATGTGAACTGCTGAGAAACATGAAAAAAAATTGAAAAATAACCATTTTTATCCTAAAAGAAATTAATGGCAGGATCATTTAATAACGCGTATTTCCTCCTCTTGCCTTTATTACTTCATGAAGACGCCTCGGCATATTTTCCACCAGTCGAGAAATGTCCCTTTGCTGGAGGTTAGCCCATTATTCCCGAAGAGCCCTTTCAAGGTCCTGCAGCGTATCAGGAAGTGCTGAACGCGCTCTTATTCGTCTTCCGTGGTTATCCCATAAATGCTCGACACGGTTCAAATCTGGAGAACGTGCTGGCCAGGCCAAGACTTCAATGTTGTGCTGATGAAGGGACGTCTGTACTATGCGAGTGACATGTGGACGTGCATTATCGTACATTAGAAATGAATGATAGCTGATTTCGATGAGGATAGGCAACACATGAGGTTCCAAAATCTCATCTACATAGCGAGTGGCCGTCCACGAACAACAACCAATTCTGTGCGGCACTCCATTGAAATCCCAGCCCACACCATTAAGGAACCACGTTGAAATTACAGGCTGCATACCTTTCATTTCTTCTTCTCCTCACCCTTTCACGCCCGTCTGGAGATCGTAGAGCAAATCTAGATTCATCTGTAAAAAGTACAGCACACCATTCGTCCCTAGTCCAATGACTGTATTCTTGAGCAAAAGCCAGCCGTGTAACTCTGTGAGTTCTGATCCTCCTACTGGGCGAAAAGCCATTAGTCCATACTCATTCAATCATCTCCGAGCAGTACGCTCAGAAATTTGCACACCTCGAACTTCTGAGCTTCGGAGCTGATGAATTACTTGAACAACGGTAAGGTGCCGGTATCGTGAAATTCTTAAAGTAAGAAACCGGTCATCCTGTGGTTCTGTTGCCCTAGGCCGTCCAGAACCGGCGTTTCTTTGGTAAGACCCAGTTTCTCGAAAACGCTTGACGGCGTCTCGTAGAGTTTCATAGGGAACTCCGATGGCATTAGCTGCATATCTAATGAAACGTCCATCATCAATAAGTGCCATACTACGTGGAACATCCTCAGCACGAAGAGGCATTTTTAAACTTAAAATTGAGAAAATTAAAATATCGAAGCCGAAAACTAAGAAATTCGCTGCACCAGAACGCAAATGACACTGAATATACATTTTAATTCCATGGAAAGTAAACAATGGGAACGACAGTCCTTTAATTGAATTAAGGATTATGGGTCACTATCCTCTATATTGACATTTCTAATTGAAAACGAATAAAGAAAAAAACATATTTTTTCATAAAAACAATTGACCAATCCAAAGCAGAAATATTTTTAAAAACTGAAAAAAACAGGTGGGTGGAATTTTTTGCCTGTCAGTATATAATTATCTATTAATTTAAAGGGGTTATGAATGAAAACAAAAAAAAGTTTTTTTCTTTAGGGGACTGAGAAAACAAAAGTTAAACTTAAGTATGAAGAATCACTCAATGGTTTTGGTTCAACATCGAACAGCTATCCATCCCATTCAGGTGGTAGTTTTGTACCCTTTTGTTAGTCGGCTTGTACCAATCAGAGTGGAACGTTTGATTAATTGAGTATTAAGTTGAGATATAAGTCATAATTGTGGGTTTCGAAATGATAATGATAAATTTACGACCGAAAATAATAGCAACCTGAAGAAAAGAATATGATATAAAATAGAAAAATGAAATGTTCTCATGTAAGCTGGGGTTGTGGAACTATTCCGAAGGTGATCCTGTCATCATTTATGTATGATTGGTTTATGGCCAACCTATTAAACTCTCCACTTGCGTTGTAACACACAATTAAGCGTTAATGATCTTATTAATTACTCCCTCTTAATTGATTTACAATATTTTATTAAATTAGTTTTATTATCATATACATTGAAAAGCAGTTTCTCTATCATGCCATGCGGTGAATCTATTTAATCAGAGTGTAATTATTCAATAAAACAACAAATTATTATTTATTATAACCAGAACAATCAAGTCGTAGAGTAAAATGTTTTTGACTACCTAAATTGGGACTTTCACTTGCTGTGCGCCACATTTATTGGTATTTACCACGGTTATATTTACAGCTGTTAAATTAAAACGATAAAAAAAATTTTAATCAATCTGATAGTGACGACGGCACCAATTGTTTTTTACAGGTTTAATTTTATCTTTAGCTCCATCAGGTATCAAATTGAACTATATTGAAATATCATGTCTCTAAAGAATCCCTGATTGAGATAAAGTTACGAACACGATTTTATTGACAGTTTTAATTTCTTATAGTATGGTTAAATACAGTAGAGTTACAACACAAAAATAAAAACAAAAATAACAAGTTTTTAAGCAGGGTGAGGATATATTTAAATTTATTTTCTATTCAAATGTTGTTGTTTTTTTATTAGCGATTAAGTAATTAAAAAAATCAATGGCGTTATACATTATAGGGCCTACCAATCCCTCAACCTTAAATTTAATTTATTCAAGTGACCTATTCTGGATCCAACTTTTGTTTTACTATTATTATATAATCTTCCTAACCTACATATATAATTGCATTATACGAACGACGCATTTTCCTCTCCTCTGGAAACATTCCATAATTGTCCTATTGGGTAAACCACCCAATGACACCTCATCTTACCGTCCAATTAACCTACTCCCTATCCTCTCAAAAATATGAGAAACTCCTATTAAAACGTCTACTTCTAATTGTTGAATCCAAAAACCATTTTCCTACACTCCAGTTTAGTTTCCGTCAACGACATTTCACAGCTCAACAAGGCCTTTTCGCGATGTTGATCACATCTCCTCATCCCTTCAAACCATACAGTATTGCACTGCTGCCTTTCTTTGCATAGCACAAGCTTTTGAGAGGGTCTGGCACGCAGGTTTGCTTTACAAGGTCAATAGATATTGACCACAGACCCTTTTCCTAATCCTACAGTCCTATCTTTCAAACCACTTCTTCCATCCACCGTGGCTTAGAATATTCTAACTACTATCCCATAAAAGCAGGAGTTCCAATACCTTCTTGGGCACATTTGCTGATGATAATGTAGTCTTGTCATCCCACCCAGACCCCGATATAGCATCCCATAACCTTCAAATATAACCTTGATGAGATCGAGTATTGGTGCAACCAATGGTGGATCAGAGTTAATGAAAAAAAATGTTCCCACATTACCTTTACCCTCTGTCGCAAGTCTTGTCCACTAGTTTATTTTAATTCCATTCCTCTCCCTGTATCCAAGACAGTACGGTACTTAGGCTTCCATCTCGACAAACGGCTGACCTGGAACCCACATACGAGGCTAAAAAGACAAGAACTAAACAGTCCCTTTGAACAACTGTACAGACTACTTCGAAGGACATCCCATCTCTCAATATAAAATAAATTACTGATCTACAAAGTTATACTTAAGTCAATCTGGACATACGGAATAGAGCTATCCTCCTTGGAGAATGAAACGGCAGTGGGCTCGTTACCTGATATAAATGCGTGCCAGTCCTGGCATTGACCAGTTTCTCCAATCATGTCCTGAGCGTATGTGGCTCCCGCGCTCTTGGTCAGCCTCTACTGGCTCGTATCTAGTAACGTGGCTGACGGAGGAGCGTGGAGGACTTCCTCTTTCGCATGCGAGGGAGGTGACAACCATGTAGATTTGGGAGGCCTCTGGGCTGTTTGTAAATATTTTATGAATGAGCAAGAGAATGATGAACTATTATTATGTGCGAAACATATCCTACTGTATATACATACATACCTAATGTAAGGTTCAAGGCATTGTTTTTATGATTAATATTGTCATATTGATATCATGATAGACTATGATAGCCATTTAAGAAGTGATAAAAGTTTTAAAGGTAATGTAGTTAATGATAAATGTGGTAGGTCACTTAGCCACAACTCAGTCTTTTAAATTCAAGAATGTTCCTTTTCCTTCAAATCAATAAGATTTCTCTGCGTTATAATAGTGTGTAATAGTGTGTCGGAAGCTATCAGATGCGAGGATCCCCGAGGTGGGGAGGAGACGCCCGCCACGGGCTAGGGTCACTACAACCTCTAGCCACCGTCCAGCGAGCGCCAAGAAAGAGATAAGGTGGGTGGACCTGTGGTCTTTCATCCTAGCTGCCGGCCTAGTCGGCGGGCAGCCTAATTTGTTTTGATCTGACTCCATAAGATCTAGAAGGTGTGCCCCGACAGTGCACTATGTTCAGGAGAAGAACAGGATAGGTTTATAGGTAGTTTATGTGGTCTTGGAATGACCACGAATTCACACTCGGTGTCTAAGGGTAGGTGAAAACCGTCCGGATCCAAAAGGCGACCTTCCCGCTAGGAAGGTGTGGGGCCTGACAACGCCGGACTATACATAACGAGGTTAGGAGAGAGAGATGCATAGGTAGTTAAATGAGAAGACCATGGTTTTGGGTAGAGCAGCAAGCGCCAGTGCAGAGAGAGAGAGAAGTGTTCAAGGTGCCGGTTTGGTAAGTTCTACTGTCCGTCTTAGGACGCGCGATTTATATAGGCAGGCCAGCCGTGGTGAGATGGCTCCCCACCTGCGGCTGTTTCCCCCACTAGCTTCTCTCCCCTCTCCACCTGATGTCATAAGCTTTATTTGTACAAATATGGAAACATATCTGGGCCGAGAAGAGGGGAACTTCTAATTATTCGTAATTAAGAGGTGGCCACAACAGTGTTTTTTTTCTTTTTTTTACGAACGTCTTAGAAAGAAACCAATTAACCGGTCCTAATAAACACCTAGAAATAAGTTTTTGATAATTACTGAATTTGAATTATTCGTATAGAAATATGGTTCAAATAATATTGGAATATATATGTACCACCCTGACTATAAGCGAAACGTGTGTAGGGAGTATATGAGAATTTTATATGGATTGGAGTAATCAATTTTTTTTTTCAGAAAAAAACTCGCCGTATTGTTCTATTTTAATTCCACCCTTATGAAATCAAAACTTTCATTTTTTGTGGCTAAAACAATTTGAGTTCATATGAAAAAAAAATCATGGTAACCACCCTTACTGACAGCATTGCTAGTTATTCTGATAATAAATTTTCTTCTATAGAAAATTCTCAATAAATAGGAACTATTAGTCTTCATAATTTATCTAAATGTTAAATTTTGCTTTTGAATGGATGCATTCGTTGGATAGACAGCAGTGGATACATATAATAGATAAAAGTAATATATAGTATAATAATAAAGTATTTTATATCTGATTAAGTAAATATATAGTATATAGTATATAGTTTAATGAACAGTTATCAACAAGAATATTAATAATGTCAGTGTCAATATGTATAAATTATCACGTACTATGACAAAATAGTTATTCGAAATGGCACTCATATATAAATGCGATGAACGTGTAACATATTTTATTTATCAACTTATACATTCGTATAAATTAAAATTTATATCGATATTAACTATGAACTGCTAGTTTATTAATTTTATAATCTCTGTATAATTTTCATCCTTTATTATTTGTTTTATATTGTTTATATGTTTCTATATATTTCAGTTGTCTTCTTTCAATTAGATTATCTGTTTACCATATACTATACTACTAAGGCCTAGTGTAGGGGTACTGCAGAAAGGTAGTTAATAAATAAATAAGTCAATATTAACAATAGGCCTATATAGCGTCATATTTTAAAGTTTATTTAAATTTTTTAATATATAAGTACATACAAACGGTGTTTATTTTTTGTAATGCCAACATTTTTCGCTCTTTTTGATGGTGAAAGTGTTACACATTCTCAGTTTGGATTTGAGATAAAATGTCAGGAAACGTATATGTACATTTAAATAAATTATGAAAATTATTTAAAGCTTCCAATGAAACTTTGTATGATATATACAATACCTACCTACTAGTTGAACAATAACGAATACAATATAATGAATAGTGGACATCTGGTATGACCAGCTCCCGGAAATAACGTTACGCTATGAAGAGTTGTAAAAATTGTAATGAAAATCCCAGTAACCTTTCACACCACTAAAACAACAACATTGTGGTCATAAAACTCGAGATTATTTATCTCAGCAGTATAAAGAGAGGAAGAAGTATAAAAAGTAGAATTTATTCCTTATCATTTCTGTCAAAGAAGTAACATAAAAAAAAAACAATCTCCGTTGAAAGAGATAGAAAAAAAAGTTATATTTATTCCTGGATTCTTAAAGGGGGGGGTACTTTTTTTTAACGCCACGATAGTAAAGGCAGGTAAATAGAACAAAACAGGTATGACAATGTTGCAGTTATAAAAATAAAACTGTAGTAAACATCTAAACAATACATGAAAACAAACCGATAGCAGGTAGAAAGAAAAATATGCTACGCTTGAAAAAAAAAAAAAAATTTATTACTTAGTCAAAGCAAAATTTATTTATTTTTTCGCTTTTTGCTATTTGAATATAAACAGTTTTTTCAGGAAATTGAAATGTTTACTTAAAGGAAATATTTATATAAGAATTGTTATAAAATCCTTTATTGTGCTAATATTACAATCTGCCTTACTAGGCAATAAGTAATTAAGATAAATGCTATCATTCATACCATATTTACAATTCATCATTCACTCGCTCATTCATACAATATTTACAGACAGCCCACAGGCCTCCCAAGTCCACATGCGAAGAGAAAGCGGAGTCTTGGGAAGTCCCCCACGCTCCTCCGTCAGCCGCGTCACCGGATACTAACCAGTGGAGACTGACCATGAGCGCGAGAGCCACAGACGCTCAGGACATAATTGGAGAAACTGGCCATTGCCAGGACTCCCACTGTCACGCGATTATAGCAGGTCACGAGGCCACTGCCGTTTCAGTCTCCGAGGAGGATTATAGGGATGAGTGGCGCAGTGCAATGACTGTGCTACAGGATTAGGGTGGTTGGAAAGGTTACTGTGGAATTTCATAAACTTGGAAGGGATGAGCTCTAGAATGTAGGGTATAATAAGGTCGTTATGAAGGGTTTTGTTGCTGACATAATAAGGGGCATTTACTATTGTTCTCAGGACTTTTGATTGAAAGGATTGGATACGCTTGATGTTCGACTTTTTTTTAAAGGAAATATTTAAAGGATTATAATTACTAGACACTTGTATTATAATTACTAGACAAATGAAAATCTTAGAGACAGACCGGGATTAGATTGAATTAGGCCGTCCCGGGTTATAATTGGGGTGGGCCCTGACCCCACCCTTGCTCTTTGGTCAACAATTTTAAAACCAGTGGGACATCAGACCATAACAACTAATCAATATAGTCACTATATATTAAATATTTGATACATAAAATGCTGTAAAAAACAAATCAGCTTTCATGTATCTGCTAAATTCCACAGAGCAAATGGAAATAGTTGTTTTTTTCTTCACAAATCTGAGTAGGCATTTGCGAGTAAAGTATTCAATTGCTTTCAAAATATAATGAAGGTTGCTGCAACTTTTTTTCCCGATCTCATTTGACGTGTATGGTACGTTATACGCTCAAAGTTCCCTATTTTTAACAATTTCCTAAGCCTCTGACATAAACATCTCAAAATTACTTATTATTAATTATTACATACTTATTAATTAATTGTTATTACCATGAAAAATATAAATATTTCAATTAATCTCATTAATAATATAAACAGATAAATTTAATATTTTTATGATGAAATCAAAATGAAATATTACGCAAGTAGTATCCAGCAATTTTATTCTTTTCTGAAATAATTAAAATGAAACTATCTTCTAATTTAAGAAAACGACAAAAAGGCACTTTCTGGGTGATCCTCTGCACAAAATCAGTCACATAAATAACAACAAAGTTATTTTTTAGTTTCTACAACTAGTAATAATCAGACCAGTCTATCTACTTATATCTACCAGGGCCATTACTGCAGTCAAGCCCGATGTTATAACTGAGCACACTGGCCACGTGCCAAGGGACGCAAGGGGTGAGCTAACGAAAGTAGCAAAAACGTAAAAAACAAAACGTAAACTTTGAACCATCAAAAGTTTAATACCAAATTCTAATATAAATAAAGTTAAGAGATCTATGTACTTGTTCGTAATTTCATCTCTGTGTTAGCCTTTAAATTTTGTTTTAAAAAAAATTAACATTGTGTATTGTACATACATTGTTGTGTTTATGAAATGATCAACATAAGATTTACAGTAATTAAATTTACGTTTTTACATATTTCTGTGAAAATAAATACATATATGCACATATTTTTTTATTTATAAACCACAGCCCTACTTATCACTAATACTTCAAGAACATACTAGATAGAAAATTCACAAGTATCACCGATATCCTCAAATGCCATCTTGCTAACTAGTGATCAAGACAAAGATGAAGCTTTTGTCGACAGTTGAATAATCTTTGTAGAGGAGAGTATTTTAAAAGTTTTATTATGAAGTACAAGCAAAACACTGGAATATACAAATATTAACAGATCAGTTAGAACATCTGGGTGGAATGTCTAGGCACAAGTGTGGTCTGAGGCTAAAGCTGAGACATATATGTATAAGAAAAGGATAAGATTCTGGAAAGTAGGGAGGGAGGTCTTGGAGGGATGGGATTGCTTACTTAAAAATTACAAAAATTATAATAAATATTATATATAAAGCAAGCATTATAAAACTGACTCTATCTGTAACTGGCATTATAAAGATGCACTCTAGTTCAATAGAAAATTAATTAATTTTGAAGAAAATGTACAGTTATCGGTCCGATCTGTTTAGCTTCTAATGTACTTTCTTTCACAAAAGGAGTTGACGCCAAATACAGCTTCTCAAAATTGTATATAAGAAAATACCTAGTTATGAGTTCTTGCTGTTGAGACCATTTCCCATTACGTTTTGTTTTTATTCAATGCTATTGTATCTATGTGTGGGGTTGTCAAGACTGGCTGGTAATAATATGTTGTACATTGTTTTGTTTTTTTTAAGTACTTGGAAGATACATCTCCTCCCAAATGTCGAATATTTCATTACGTATCTCTGACATGGTATATGCCCTAGTTACATTTGTGGTTTGGGTAACATCACACTATAATTGAAACAACGGGTTTTAGAAATAATTTCTTTGTCTTTCTGTCTTATCTTGGTCTTACTCTCTTTCTGGGAAATACAATTTAATAATTACGATTCGTAAACCAATTGCACAAATTGATGTTGAGTTTGCTTTGTCAATCAAAATTATGAATTATTATTCCTAGAGCAAATTATCTATCATCAGGATCTGCTTGTTTTAAGTTAACTTAAGTGATCGTTAATGGAATGTTTAATGGTAATCAAGTCATTAGGCGTACGCGTCGTTAGGATAAGAATGTTCCAGAAAACATTAATTAACAAAATACGTCAGACATGTTGATACGCCTTTGACGTTTACCTTGAGATTTTTTTTATGCACAAATGAATGGTATTAAGCCTGAAACGATTACAAAAATTGCAGCTTTTTGCATTTATTATGCTTTCCATGTAGTTATGGTTTTATAAAATAAAAATGAGTGCAAACATAAATAAGGCCATGCACATGAAGCAATAAAGAATATAGATCAGTCTAAGGAAAATATTATGTTAAATACAAAATAATAAAATAAAGAAAAAGATGTGGATATTATTAGCAAATAACGAATAAAAAATAATTATTTGTTATCAAAATATTTATTAATTGTAATGACATTATCAGAAATAAATTTTTATTCAACAAGATAATTACTTCATTTTTTTAAATATTTGTTTCACAAATAAACGGTAATAATGATCTGACTTAATAATTATAATTCACCAATGATTTTTCTCGTTTTTCATTTTGCGCGTGTACCATCAGTTTTTATTGATTCTTCCAATCATAGGATCGGTTTATTAGATTTCAAGAAGATGCTGATTTAAAGTTAATAAAGTTTCTCTGAAATTTATTCGAAATTATTTGAAAAAAAATTACAAAATAACCAATAAATTTTTATCTAAATTTTATTAAAATAATGCCCAACTCAGATTCCAATTTACTATTTAACGCGGAGATCTTAATTCCGAGGAAAATGCGTATTGATAATAAGTTCAAGACAATAATTTCTTTTGTGGTATTATATAAACAAGAAATAAACCGAAACACTATTGAGGCGGGAGCTGCCGGGATATGGTGGATGCTACTGATTGGGGTACATCGGGGGTGCTATGAGCATTTGGACTTTTTCGATGAACACAAAATTGTAAACAGCACTGCTGGGTGTTCGATTAAGCACTCAAGATTACTGGATTACGTATACCAAAGCGTAGATGATCAATCGGTTTTACGGATACAAACAATAAGAACAAACTATCAAACTCCAATACAATTTTATCACAAGCTGCCCAGTACGTAATTATGCACATACAGCTATAAAATGGTATTGCCAAAACATTGATGTTAATTATACATAAAGTTGTAGCAGTAGATGGTGTGAGCGTATATGTATTTGAAGGATATGTGAATCTTAAATACAAAATATAAATAAATTAATGAAAATGTTTAGGATAACTTAATTATTATTAGTTATAATAATTTACGATGCCGCAGAATGAGGTTCTACTTTCATTCTGGTAAGGTCTGCCCATCTGATTGTAAAATTGACTGATTCAACCTGAAATGTTAAAGGTGTATTGCACAAAAACTCCGAAATATGATTAAAATAAAATAAAATGTAGTGTTAACAAAAATAATTAAGAGTTACAAATTCTCGATTTCTCCTGTCAAAGATGATTTAAGATTTAAAATTTTTATATTTTCCCTTCGGTGGAATGCTCATTAAAGGCAGCAACCAAAAAAAAAGAATTTAAATGATATTTCCAAAAATTAAGATAGGGGAAAACAATTGAGAAATGCAATATAAATATTGTAAAGGTAAATATTTTAGCTATTAACAAATTTTATATTTCAACAAAAGGTGATTTTTCAGCGATCAAGATTGTTCAAAAAAATAATTGTGGTAAAAAGATACCTCGTAAGTTAATTAATAGTAAGTTAATTATAAATTAAGGCCCTTAAGTATCAGTATACAATTTACATTATGTATAATAATTATGTAATAAAAATAAAATAAATATTTATATAAAGACAGATGGCGAGGCTGCTGTTCCTTGGATCCATTAGTAAATTCTTAAATTACTAAACGTCATATCAATGTACATAGTTTTTTAATGGGAGGAATTTGAAGGAGGGAAAGGAGTGAACATGCTATAATGACTAAGAAAATCACAGAGTTGTGGAGCGGTTAGAAATATTCTTGAAATCTGCAGTACTGTCAAAAGAAGTGCTAAGTCCAGATATATCTTGTGTTTTGGGGATACATTTAAGAAGATTGTAAATGTAGGGAGGGTGATGACAACTAATGGTTTGGCCTGAAACAAATAACTATTATCTGCCGAAGAAGGGAAATTTATCACAGAGCCACGAAGACAAATCGCTTTATCTCGTTCCTGTGAGAGAGAAATCCACACACCTTTCACAGAGAGGAAATAGTGAGGACTTATTATTATTAGGATTATTGTTATTATTACTATAAGAAAATCAGCTGGGATAAACCTAATAGAGCGATGTAATAATTTAAGGGCACCCATTGACCTCGAATTATTAATTAATAATGACCTATAATAAACTATTAAACTCTAATTACCTAATAGTCGGGAAGATTTCAATAGTGGGTTTTGTCAACAGCGATCCCTAGATTTTCGTCGGTAAAGCAGAAATTGATAGGAGGAACACTTAAGGTTATGGGATGTAAACCGTTACGTTATCTGACGAGGGTACTGGGACCTATAAAAATAGCCTGAGTTTTATCTCGGTTCCACATCAAATTATTATCGTTTGCCCTTCTATTTTATGTCACCTCAAAACATATGTTTTGGAGAACCGTTTATTATAATTAATTGAATAATTATTTACTCAGAGAATGTTTACTAACTTTCAGGCTTTTAACAGTTTTGATATAACTATTGGGTATCATTAGCAAAACGTTACAAAAAAAATTTGAAAAAATCTCATGTGTATGAATAACTTCGAACAACTGATTTTGAATGTGTTGATTACACAGCTGATTTCATATGAATTTTAAGCCCTGAATTCCAATATGACATTAGTTTTTGCGCAGGAGCTCAAATTTCTAAGAAATAACATTTCAGAGAAATGTGTATTACACTATTTTATTTTAAATCCATGGATCAAATAAAAAAAAACAAGGAATTTTTATTAGTATATTATATAAATATTATTATATACAAAGATAAAGGAAAAAGCCCTCGCAGAAACCAATTAGTCACTGAACACATCAGAAGCATCTCTGCCTTCGTCTTGCTAAAACTAGCACCGCCTTGAGAGAGACCTCTCCCTCGCGGACGACGGTTGCCGTGGCCCTACAACTTTTACCTAGTAGCATCTCCCACGGCAATCCAGTTTGCTTCTCTCCGGTTCACACTCGCCTTTCGGACGGCGGCGTCTCCTCCCCACTTTGCGGATACTCAGTTATCTGAGCCCGACAGACACATTTCAAACTTCGCTTTGAGGTGAGAATAAATATCATCTGTAAAATAGTCAGGAAAGCCCATTTTGTTCCAGGAGTCATCCAATGTCGTGGTAGAATACAGGATTGCCTTCTTGATAAAAAGGGTATCAGACACTTTTCTCTTGTATGGTAAGAGGTAATTTTGGTTCCTTTTTCTAGGAAATGTTTGCCCTTCAAACTGGAAGTCAGTAATTCAGAAGTACCTTTTGACAGGTTGAGATCACTGGTAAGGTCATTAAACTTATCCTGGTTCAAATGTTGATGAATTGATGACATCTCCTCATAATCAATGTCACCTTTATAGTAATATAAGGGTGATAAGAGACAATACTCGTCCTCACAAAGCTCTGTAGCTGGTTATTATATTAATAACCACAGGTACCGGTGTTCAAAAGGCACATTTTAAACATACTTGCACGGATTTGAAATCAGGAGGAAAACCGGCGTGTGGTGGAAAACCGCCTTATAGAAATCAAGGCTGTAGCTCAGAAACGATTATGTATGGCGCGCACGCTCTATCATCGACAGCGGACGACATCAGTCACCAACAGGGCTATCGACGGGGGCTGTATGTCTAGTGGCAATCTCAAGAAATTTTCACACTATTATCCGGATTTTGAACAATGATTTTGGAAGTGCGATGGCAGAGGGGGTACTAAAGTGAAAATGCCAGATGGTGACAGAACAACAGTTGGTGATGTGCTTAAAGTCTCAGGAATTGCAGTCAGATTATTGACTGTGTTAAAACTGAATGAGAGAAATTATATTATCGTTTATGATAACAACTACTGCAAGTTTTATAGCAGGATGAGTGTTCAGTCAGTGGCAAACCTGACATATTGTTCCCTAAGAACTCAGGTTTTTATGTAATGGAGACATGGAACCACTGTCTTTCAGCTGTTTTGCATCCTGCGGTTAGCCAAATCTTCAGGGGAGAGTAGCTCACTTTAATTTCGAAAACATGGAGCAGTTAAAAGAGCTTTCTTTGGATTTGATTTTTTCTTTTATTTTTATTTTAGGATTTTATGAAGTGAGAAACTTGTATTTGAGGTAAACAAACAAGTTTGCAAGGCGCCCGGAAGAGGAAAGGGACTAGAGCTACTTGTAAATTAGGACTTATTTATTCTGATATCTGTGAGTGAGCCAACACAGGGTGGTTCCCCAGATACCTTTTGATGTTCACAGATGACTCCACTTTAATCACTCGGAAGTCTTTTAGATATTTACTCCAATCCGAGGCAGAAATCAAGGCTCTTGTCGCAAATGGAAACTGACTTTTAACTTTTTATATTTAAATAAAGAATGACGCGAGGATTATAATTTTTGATTCAGTTTAAACGGTCTCGGTTGCCTTAATTCTTTGCTTGACAGTAGAAATAACCATACATCAATATTACAGTATATCAATAACAGAGCTTCCTCGTCATAATTTACAAATAATGGATAAAAATAAACAACACATGTAATTATGGTCAATGGCTAATAACTGGTCTGAACAAATCCTTACCTTGGAATGTGGGTTATATTATTGAGTATAGCTGGTATGGAAAGTTTATTAGAAAATTACTGGCATAATGGAATTGGCTGCTTATCAAACAGTTGTGACTGGATCCATATACCAGAGTTCTTCCACGTGTGACGAATTAATTCATACACAATCACACAGGAATATAAATCGGTCCGATCTAGAACTAAATAAAGAACTCATACGCTACCCTGCCTAATTAAACTGTAAGGATGGTCTTACAGTACTCCTCCAGGTAGTAAGACTGTAAAACCTAAATTACGTACTAAAGGCGAATAATAATTAATGTGCTTTAACTGCTCAAAAATCCAATCCTGCAAAGTAGAGACGGGTATGCGAAATAGACGATGGAAAGTACAATAGTGAAAAAAGTATCATATGAACTCTAAAATGTACATAATGAAGAGATCTAAAATTCCGAACAAGTATAAATATTTCAGTTTAACTCACTGTTGTACATATTAAAGTGAAAGAAAAATGTTTTTCTGAGAAAAATACGAAATATTTAAAATTTTTACAAATGAAAACTCCCTTGAAAATTGGATACAAGACAAAGGGAACCAATTTAGTAAGACTGAGCTTTTACACTCAAGCTTACGCTTATTGTCTAAGTATTACATCCCAAGGAATTTGGAAGGAAATTACTTAATGATCGACAAAGGAATCTTATAAGCTTACCATCTTTAAAACCAAGTCTTATAGGTCTTTTTGTTGTAATATCGTGGAACGATATAATTAAAGGCAACACTCTTATTTACTTTGTGCGGTCTTTCATGGGGGGGGGGGTATGTTCCTGATCGATTCTTTGACCTTTTTAAAATATTCACAATAAACCTTTTATATTGTACACACTTGCTTGTATACCTTAAGGATAAACAGGCAAGATTGTATTATACAGGTTCATAGCGATTCGGCACTATAGGACTTAATGCTTATACGTCTCATGCTATTTTTTTTTTTTTTATTGCTCCTTTAAATTTACAGATAATTGTATATGATTATAGAACCTCAGGCGAACCTATAATTATTAATTAACAAATTATTTTTGTATTTCCTGTAGCACCGCTACATTATATACAGGTTTTGGTATTTTATAAAAATTATAATGATACACATTATACGGGACCGGACTGAACTGACTAATAAAGGTGATGGGGCTCACCTTTTTGATCAACCTTAAAACTAACTTACATTACTAATTCTCAACCTGATTTTTCCCCTACAGTCTGTTGCCATCGATGTGGGTGGGGGGGTCATAATGTTAAACTCTTGGTTGGTTAGGTGCTGCAGCGAGTCAAAAAACTTGATGTGTCTCCGGCGGATGAACTCACCCACCGATGGCAAACCAAGTAACGGGTGCAGGTCAGCGTTCTTTAACCCCTCGAGAGAGGACTGTCGGGCCACTATGATCCCATTCTGGAATTGTTGGAAACTTTTAGCTGGAATGTCAGTCAAGTGAGTATATAGCAGACATTTATGTATCATTAGTTCGAGACGCATTTTTACTAAAGAGTTCCAACGCTTTGTGGCATGGATAAGAAAAGAACGGTCAAATCAATCAAACAAGGAATCAAATTTGTGAGAAGGGAAATACAGTTTGGAAGAGAGGGTATTTAGCATTGCAGGATTTGATAGCTGATTTAAATTTGTATGAGGTTATAAAGCTAAATAGGCTTCTTAGCCACTGCAGTACTAAGGGGGGTGGAAGGAAGGATTGACAGAAAGGTTTAGCAATCCAAGTCGGAATAGTGCTGCGGAAAGGAACAGTCTCTAGTTATCCCGAATATAAATCCAAGGTAACAGTTCATCAACCACATTAACCGAGCCTCGAGATCCTCAAAGAGGCCACCTTATACTCGGGAAAGACTGAAGATGCATCAATAAAATATATATTTCTCCTCTCCAATTCTATGAATAAGAAGAGGATGGCTCCCGATTTAAAGTGGCTTGTTAGTTGTTGTACAGGTAGGAGGTTATGAAGTACAGTTACGATTTGGAATGAGGAGCTATGATGTGAATATAATAATAATAACATATATTATAATAAGGTATTAATATAGTATGACACATATAAAAGTATATAATACAAATAAAATATCTATATAAATATAACGTATGGAGTGTGAGGCACTATAATTTGTTTATTTTTTCAATTGTTATCCAATAAATCGTTCGTGATGTGGATTTCGTGCAAGAGCCGCATAAAGTTATAATTGTATTGCAGATATTATGATCCATCTCATAATGGAACAAAAAGTTAGTAGAATCAAGATATGCTAAGAGTGAAATGTCATGCTTACTAATTACTATCGACGGTAAAAGGGTTTGTGGGTATACAGGCCAACTACCGTTGGAAACGGATCCATTCATAAATACTTCGGTTCAGTCTATCCTATGCTAACTTCTGGAAAAAGGAAAAGAATTGAAATTCTCAATGAAAAGGTGTGAACATGAGTGCATAGAACGCATAAATTAAGAGTCGTGCAGGAATTTGTTTTGCGGTTATTTATAAGACCAGCTAAATGTCCTATTAGATCATTATCATGATCAATAATCGCCTTAGGTGTTAAAGAATGTTTCTATGATTTCTTAATGCACAAAGCGCCTTTATCGAGGAAGGATATCCCGTTTTACCAGCACAAACAATCGTATTAGTCACGAAGTTGCACACATACACAGTACTACACAATGATGAATCAGTATATAACATTTATTAATTTATGGATATGTTTTAAAGATTTAATTTAGGTGTATAGATAGATAGATAGATAGATATAGACGTTTCGGACTTCTTGTAAATTTTTAAGCAGCATGTTTACTGATGTATCAATATATTTAAAATTTGCCAATAAAACTGGTCCCAGGTAAGAATTAAAATAACTTCTTCAAAAGACATCTGAAAACTAAATAACAATAATCAATCTGCCACCATCAACACTGCACAGCCATGTGTTCATAAATGGTACGATGTCAACCAGGAAATTTTCAAAACTAATATTTATATGTTTTAATAGCTATTTATTTTTTTTCATTATTAACTCTTGTATTACTTTAATGGATTGAGTTTTTTTTTTTTTTTTTTTAATGTTACGTATTTTAACATGCTATATGAGTATTACATAATATTTTAGCCTGTTAACATTGTTAAATCATCCCGCACGACATTGTTTAATTTAGCCTCTGATAATGAAAAATAAATGAATATCGCTTCATTCTACAATTTAAGCCCCTGTTAGTGAAGTTTATTTAGGGCTATAGTCTATGAAAATGTTGAAAACGTTTTTTTAATCATAGAGACTATAAGAACGGTACATATCACGTATAATCAATTAGACCGTCAGAATATTTATTTGATGCAATATACAGCATACAATGGGATAATAGCAATTGTTCAATTTCCCAGTAACTGATTGATTGAGCTGACATTTAGTTTTACGGATTGATTTTATTGTTAAAACTTCCATGAAAAATATCACGACTATGCATCGAACTGGGCTGTGAAAATTGGTTCTTGCTCGCTTCACTACACCAGGACTTCTCACCTTCTTCAAATCCTCCATGTTTCTGTCTTACGTACCTTCAATAACCCTCTATTCTAACCCCTCCTCGCCATCCAAACATACACTTGCTAAATTGTGCCTTATTTACTTATCATTATTGTAACTCTATACATTTATAACTCCAGATATTATTTAGTTCATATTTTTATTTATTATCTGTTGTGTTTAAATTTCACTATTATTTTCGCAAATAGATTCATTCTCAACCTATAATTGCAACGTTAAAGGTAAGTTACAACTAGTGGATACTTTGTGCGATAGTTTAATGTTTTATTTTTTATTTTTTTTTTTTTCCCTAAGCTCTCTAGTTAGAAATTCAGGATGAGGGAAAAATATAGAATATTTAGGTTAATCGGATCCTTATACTAGGAGTACCTGCTTGAAGGTGGTGTGAGAGGATTAAGGGGTGTGGGAAGCCTCGGTGGAGGTTGGTTGTTTCGGTACAGTGGTGAGAGTCCACTGGTGGCTGGGCCTAGAGTCTCTCTAGGCATGTAGTGTATTCTTATTTAGTCTGATTTCAGTGATGGGTGCCCCTTAGAGGCTTGTTGTTGGCGAGCCTAGTGCCTTGATGTCCACCATTTCCTCTGCTTTACTCGATCTCATGAGTTGCCATCGTGCCGGTAGCGGTGGTGGTGTCATAATGTTTTATTATACACAAAGTTTCTTTATAATAGTTCATGTACATAACTATTCACTGGAATGCTCGTAAATATTCCGTTTTTAACAGATGAATTATGTTTATTGATGTGATAACTGTTATTTCAATTCAATAACTATTATTCATAGGAGATCCCAGAATAAACATTCTATACTGACAGGGAAATACTTATATTTGAATCGTAATACATTAATTAAAGACACCGCATCATATTTCATTAATTTTGTTTTCACGTTGGGACGTGAAAGTCATCAAATGCCACCTTGACATAGATTCTATTTGCCCTAGGAGATTTAAAAAAAATAATAACCACTAATTTAAGTAATAATAACAGACGGAACGCTAAAAATTAGCCATTCTACAATGTTATGAGCAAACTGTCTCAAATGCTGACTCAGAAGCCATTAAACATAAAAAAATCCTACTATTTCCCTCAGAGACTGAAAACTAATTAAAAACGGTAACCAAATAGAAATTGGTTGTCTGTGGGTGGGGGGGCTTTTGATTGAACGAAACCTGGCAGGGGTGGGGCCCTTCCTCGACCTCTAAATTAAACGACGACGCCTCCTGAATCTTGATTCTACTAAGCTAGACTGATCCAAGACTGTGCAATAAATCATATTATTCAATGCAGGTGGTGGTGTATTATTCATTCTCATATTCATGTAAATGTGACACTATTTCGTGTAATGTCGATGACTATACTTAAAGCATCACGAGATACCCATAACGCACCGTCCTATGACGTGTCAAGCGGAAATTACGCATACGATATGTCATAGAACTTTTCTATGATGAATGATTTTACACTTCATTCCTTTTTCTCTTCCTTGTAGTTGATATTGTTCGTTTTCCGGCTCAGATATAGAATAACGTTATAAACCATAAAAAAAACATAGATAATTTAAAACTTAAATATTTCCTGTTATTGCATATTTTAACGGTCGAAATACAGAAAAAAGTATGGAGGTATGGAAGATGGTGGCCCATATCGGTTCGAAACTAGAAGTTGTTGTATGGTTTATAAATTAGGTCTCCTCTCATTAATACAACTTTATTAAATATAACTTTTTTTTTTTTTTCCCTTTCTTCTTTTTTTTTTTGCCCTACCTGAGGCTGAGCCTCAAACTATAACTAAGTTTACAAGCGTAACAACACTGTCACTTGTTTATTATTCCTGGAGGTTCAACCGCTGTTACAAACAGTGTTACCACATCTCCCTCCTTTTATTTAAATTCCGGATTAACAATCATGTGCAACAAAATAAAATAAATTTTCAAAATAATACCAATTTAACTATTAAAGTTCATTCTTCCACTAATCTTCTAGGTTTAATAATTCGACTTCCATATCTAAACATAGCGGAAGGTAGAGCTGGCTTATGGGTTTCAGAGGTTACCTCAGGACTTTCTTGTGGATGTTGAGGTGATTGAGCTGGGACCAGTTGAGTCTCAGTATGCAATTAATTATTTTCAATTAATTAAAGTGGCATAATTATTTTGTTCTCCATTAATCCTAAATTGAAATCTTGTCCAGATTTGTAGCATTTTCTCATGAGGATTTTGCAAATACCAACTGCTTTCTCCACCATTCCATTTGATTGTGGATAGTATGGGCTGGTGTTAGTTAATTTTATTTCCCATCCTTGACAAAATTGCTTGAACTCAAAGGATGAGAAAGGGATATTATCAGCCACAATTTCAACAGGAATTCCATGTGTTCCAAATATTGGTTTAATAGCCTTGGTTGTTTCTGATGCTGTCTTATATGGCATCTGTACTACATCAAACCAGGCTGATAAATAATCCACAATTATTAAGTAGCAATAGTTTCCTAATTGGAAGAAATCAATACCGATACGTTGATAAGGTCTTGATGGTACCGGGTAAGGGTAAGACTCCTAAATGCGGACTATGAAGCTTCTCTAACATTTCTTTTCTCAAGGAAATAGGCACCAACAGCTTTTGGCCAACAAATACTAAGTTTTCACTAACACAAACTTCATCTTTAAATTTGTGATATACTTTTATTTCTTCAGGCACATCTTTACTATTGGTAGGTCATCCCTTCATGTAGTACTGCACTAGACACTGTAATGTCTTATCCTTGGCGGTTTCTTCTTCGAGAATCTTTTTTCTTCTAGGTGAACTGCAATTGATAATTATTAGATGCTAATTCATTAACTATCTCACTAATCCAATCTTCTTCAGAATTGACGTTCTCCTCATTTTCACAACCTCTTGACAACAAATCAGCAATATATAATTCCTTACCAGGCACATATCTCAAATCTAAATCATATATTAATTAATTAAAGAATCATCCGCTGCAATCCGGGTGATGGTATTTCTCCAATATTCTTTTTAATTAGAGACACAAGAGGTTTGTGGTCTGTTCTGACACAAGTTTTACGCCCATAGATGTAAAAATGAAATTTAGATGTTGCAATAAGAAGACTTAATAATTCCTTTTCCTTAACGCATAGGGTACGACCTTAGATGCATCACATTCAATAGTAATTTCCTTAGATGTATCAAAATGTGTTAATACTGGAATTTTTGTAATTAATTCTTTTATATTTTTTAGAAGCATTGAATAAGCTTCTGTCCATATAAATCCCACATTACATTTCAAAAGGGTACATAAATTAGAAGTTAAGTCAGCAAAATTTGGAATAAAATTTCTTATGTAATTAAGCATGCCAAAAATGATCTATAATTCCTTCTTATTACTAGGGTTCTCTAAACTTTTAATAGCTTCTATTCTCTGTAGGTCAATTTTCATCCCTTTTTTTAAAACTCGAACCCCAAAAAAGTAACTTTATTGGTTTTATATTGAAATTTACTAGGATTAAAATTTAAATTACTTGACCTGGCCCTTTCTAATACTTTATTTAGCACTTCATCATGTTATTTTTCTGTCTCAGTTGCAATTAAATTGCCATCAAAATATATTATAAGTCCAGGAATACCTGAAAATATGGAAGTGTTTGCTCTTTGGAACTCCTCCGGGGCGTTGTATATACCGAATGGGAGTCTGAGGAATTTATAGCACCCAAAAAGGTGTTGAAAACGCAAACAAGTTTGACGATTGTTTGTCCAGTTTAATATTATAAAAGCCCTCCTTAAGATCAAGTAAAGAAAACCAACATTTACCTGCTAACTGAGAAGTTACTTCTTGCAAGGTAGGTATTAATGCAGGTGTTTTAATGATGGCTTTGTTCAGATCAGTTGGGTCCAAACATACTCGAAGACCTCCATCTAATTTTTCGATTACCACAAGATTGCTGAGTCATGTCACTGGACAATCCACTTTTTCAATAATTCTTTCTCTCTCCAAAAGATTTAACTTTTCTTGCAACCTGTCCCTAATAGCTAAAGGTACTGTTTACGCCATTTGCGTAAACTTAATTTCATTTTAATTTGAATTTGCTATTCAATAAGTAATTACCCGAAACCATTCGGTAGTTCTGTGAATCACAGACGCTGGCGCTGCCTGCCGGCTCGATCAGCGTTTTTCCCCACGCTTTTCTCTCAGGTGGTAATTTTCATTTTCATTATTATAGCGTCTCTTTTAGTCTTCAACAGTTATCATTTTTCACACTGTTTTTCAAGCGTATTTTCAACGCCATTATCTTTGTTTAGTCATTATTCAAATCACTAGTACGCAGTCTTGGAGAAGCGACATTTCAGATTAAACGCAGACAGCTATTGGATGAATCGGGACTTGGATAAATCTGGAGTTTGGGCCCAAATCTCTAGGTTATCGGAGTTCAAAAAGGGAGATTCGCACGCTGTCGTCACATCGAAGCAGGTAGGAATTTACATTACTGTGTTTACATTTGATATTGTCATTTCTCTAACGAGACTCTCAAATAATTACAGTCCACTTAAAACTCAAACGTATAGCTAATTATCCCCAGGCTAATTAGTTTCTCGAATCAGTCGCCTCGTTTGCCGGTTGCGATTTCAACTGGTGAAATTCCAAACAGGTACTCTTCTAGGAGGTCTGATAACTGGTGCTACATATTTATCTACTTTAATGTGACACTCATAATTTTTTATCAGTCCAGTTCCATGAAATATGTCTTCATTTCTCTTCAAAATTTCCACTTTTGTTTGATTATCAACTGTAAGATCATTTATTCTTTTAATTAAGTTTAATTTAACACAACCCTCCAACCCCAGTAAGGGTTTAATTTTATTATTGTTTGCATCATTCACTACAACAAAACTAAGTTGGCAATTCCTCACATTATTGGCACTACATTTCAATTTAATAACTCCTAAAGATTTTAACTGATTGCCTCCAAATACCTCCAGCATTATTTGTCTATTATTACACATATTGTCAGTACATACTCCCAATAAGAACAGACAGCTTATTGGCATTACATTAATCCCAGCTTGAACTCCAATTCCTTGTTATTAATATTTAAATTTTGTGACCACTGTAAACTATTAATTTTACAACTTTTCTTTGAGCTCTCAACTAATTCACAAGATTCAATAAGGGAATCTGCATAATCCTGTTCACTTTCATACTTATTTTGCTGTACTAAACTTATATTTTTCTTGTTTTTAAGACATGCAACTGCAAAATGATTTGGCTTATTGCATAACCTGCAATACTTTCCATATGCTGGACAATTATTGGCTCTATGTTTATTTCCACACTTCCGACACTGATAGTATACCGCATCAATATTGATGTCCACACCACTGTGATTCCCGTATTTAGGCCTAAGATTATTATTAAGTTTCCTGCCTTCGTCATTAGCTGTCTTATAATTAGATTTATTATTACCTCTTTTTAATCCATGTA
This sequence comes from Acanthosoma haemorrhoidale, assembly GCA_930367205.1. Classification (NCBI taxonomy): domain Eukaryota; kingdom Metazoa; phylum Arthropoda; class Insecta; order Hemiptera; family Acanthosomatidae; genus Acanthosoma; species Acanthosoma haemorrhoidale. The sequence goes on from OV884014.1 coordinate 25,323,999, forward strand.
CTTCTACAGATTTCTCTTGTATTACTCTCACTTGTTCCTTTGTAGTTTCGGATGCTTTTACAAAATCAACCACTTTAAGTAACTCTAGTTCACTTTCTCTTAAAATTCTTTCCTGTAGCCTTGATCTGTTAATTGTAACACAATTTGATCCCTTATTAAAGATTCTAACCGATCACCGAATTCACAGTTTGCTCCAATAGTAGGAAGCACTGTCACATAATTGTCAATAGTCTGGCCATTAATTCTCAATATTTTAAAAAATTTATGCCGCTCAAATAACACATTCTTCTTTTCTTTGCAGTAGTTTTCATATTTAGCAATTACAGCGTCATATGTCGACGTTTCAGTAGATAGTCCAAACGTATTAAAAATAGCCAAACCTTTATCACCAATCAAGTCGAGTAAAATTGTTATTTTAACTTTATCTGCTTTTTTATCCTTTTCAGTTGCTAAAAGGTAGTATTCCAATTTCTGCTTACAATTTTTCCAGTTTTCTGCAATACTACCCGAAAACGTTAATTCAGCGGGTGGTCTAAACTCACTTATTTACTATATACTTTATTAAATAACTAGGATTTCACCTGGCACCATGTTGTATGTTTTATAAATTAAGTCTACTCTCATTGATATAACTTTATTAAATATAACTGAGTTTACAAGCATAACAACACTGCCACTTGTTTATTCGTGTCACTTCGTCACTCTGGTTCGTAGGGGATCAAATAGGAGCATAGAGGATTATCATACTGATTATCATACGGATTGGTTATTGCCAGGGAGACTGGAATGGAAGTTGTGGTCGTGGGAGGGATGAAAGGGATATTGAGATCAGTGTGAAGGGTATGTTTGTTGACATAGAAGGGAGTATTGTGGATTGCAGGGTTCAGATGCGAAGAATATTGGAGGCCTTGGCAATCATTATTATATTATATGAATCATAAAATTAAATTGCTATATTGATGCTTTTGATTAGGGATTCTTAACCTCGTGTCCTTAGGAAGATTAAAATCAACGGAAAAAGAAAGGATCAAAATAGACTAGAAAAGAAATTAACGAATGTTCCTGGACATAGTCCCCTATGAATAACAACCTTCAGATGACCAGTTCACATCTGTCATATTCTAAGACATATTGGACGATAAAAGAAATGACAATGAAAAATAAAGTGTAAACCTCCATAGCAAAAATTGTGATACTAATTATAAAATAAAATGAAAAATTGTTCAACATCATTTAGTAAATAAAGCCATAGATGGATATACATATAACAAACGAAATACATTATGCAGAAGTCTATACGATAAGACATCAAATAAAAGCCATTAAATTAATACAAAAAAAGTCATACACAAGCTAAATATACAGTAGTAAAAACAAGGAAGGTGACAGCATATTTAAAATATCGAATATATAGTTTATCTAAAATAAATTTTTTTTTTTTACATCATATCAGTCGTAGAGTAGACCTGCTCTATCGCACGTGAGAGAAGTCTAAATAAAATTTTTAAGAGATCCATAGGAGCAGGAAAATATAGATACTTATTTTAATACTGGACCAAAATAAGGCACCATTACTCGTTCCAGATTACAGATCTCACCTAGTGTTATGGATAGCGTATTTGCCTCAAGAGGTTAAGGTTCTGGATTCAATTCCCTAAAATTATTTTGGTTCCGTGAATAGAAGTGGGTTCTTCCCGACAGGATAGACCCTTTAAGTAAAGAATTTTAAGAGGACTTTTATCTATCGGTATAAATTTACCTAGAAGCAATTAAGAAAAAGGAAGACAGAAGGAAACAATTCTGTAACAAAGTTATTTTATTAAATTAAGCTTAATTTTGAGACTCTCAAATTATGTTCTGAAATTTAATATCTGCGAAAATATTTTTAATTCTTTTAGTCTAGGTGGATTTGTTGACCTTTACCGTGGAAAATAAAATGCAAAGGGAATCGTGACCAATCTCACCGGGGAAAAGGGGAGGTTAAAAGCCCCCCCCCCCCCCCAGTGGGGGAGAACCCACTGAAGCTTGAAGAGAGGCAATGGTAATAGAACTGCGAGAATTCCGTTCTCATCGTGTTATGTGTTCTTGCTTTCTGAGGTCACGAAAAATATCCTCATAGCATCCAACATAGAGAAAAGCGTGTAGTGACCAAATAAAAAAACTAAAAGCGGTAGCTCAAAAATTAAAAAATATCATTTAAGAATTTGTACAATTTGCGAATACAAAATAATAAAAAATAACACCCATATTAAAGTAAAAGGAAATACAAATAAAAGTAAGATTAAATTCATAAATATAAATGGTTATTCTTTGCTGAATGTTGTGAGTGAGAAGGGTGAAGCTATGGGTTTATCAACCATACAGTTAAAGAGAAGTGATCGCTAACAGTTTTAAAAAAAATAATAAGATAATTATAATAGTAAAAATGAATACGAAGATTCTAGGTTAGCAAGCATCTGCCCAAGTGGTTGGGATAGGAGTGGTTCAAATGCACGTAAGGACGAATCATGATATTGAGAGGGAGGAAATTCGAGAGAGTGGTGAACAAGCAAGAAAGCTGGGGTTATGTGGATTAGGGTGCAAAGGTCTGGATCTTCTGATCCGAGAGTAGACAATGGATTTGAACTGCAGGATATTGTAAATATAAGGGGGGTCCTGGGTCTGAATAGTTTGTTGAAGCAAGGAAGTACTATCTACGGAGGGAAAGTAAGAGGCACCTTAACTCGGCGTAGAGATGTCATACTCGGGAACACCGCGGAAGGTCTTTTAAAATAAAAGAAAGAAAAGCTTTATTATGAAGTACAAGCAAAACACTGGTATATACAAATATTAAGAGTTAAGTTACTACATATTGATTGGAATGTGTGGGAACAAGTGGGATCTGGGGCTAAAAGCTGAGACATATGTGTTTAAGAAAAGGCTTACTTAAAAATAACAGGAATCATCAGTGACTTCCATGAAGTCACGAGACAGGTATACAGTTCTGAACAACCCCCTTCTACTTGTCCTTAACATTATCTTAGCATTATAAAACTGACGGCTCTAACAAAACAGTTTATGGCTCACTTAAACCTGTCTCATAGCCCTACCCAAACACCCCAGTATACTGTATAGCCACCGATCTCAAATAAACATTGTCTATTCGATAGCTGAGGTAAGCCCATAAGCTTAGATTAGTGCTTGACAACGCATCTTATCAAAGTGATGGCATATGATTGCAAGAATACGGATACCTGAAATCGAACCTATAAAACCTTTGAAGAAATTGACCCTTTGTAAACCTATACCTTAGGTTTTTAATCTTAAACCCTTAGACCAAAATTACCAAAAACACGAAACAACAATGATCAAATACAAGGGACCTGAAGAAATTCAGAGATATAGATAAAAAAGATTATAAAGTTTGCATGAATTTCGAGCTATATTGTCGTTTTTACTTACTGGTATCTTAGGAACCTTTCAGTATTTTAGATGTGTCTGAAAAGTAAGCTATACTGAAAATAATAGTAAGCTTTTTCCTTGGTGCATTAAATAAAGCTTGTGCCCCATATCTGTATGGGCTCAAATCCCATACACTACAAAGGATATAGCCACGCAATGGTATTATACTGGTATTATAGTAAGTCTCTTTGTACAAAGTCAAATTACTCTACACAAAGTCTGTGTCACTTGGTCTACCAACGCGTTACTATACCTGATTGAGGGTTATGGTTAATCAATGCGCTCCTAACGACATTTTAAAAGACTTTTCATAATAGTTGTCAACTAAATCTCAAATAATGCACATTATTAATCATGATGATAATAATTATAGATAACTAGTTTTTTCAACAAAAGCCAATAAATTCGACTTTGTGTTTTGTGACTATTTAAACTTAAGGAGGTGGGGGGCATAAAAGACCAGAACTAGTGAAAATATCAGCTTATAACGAAATTGAAACAAACTCCGATTGTAGGTGTCAATTTTCACCTATTGTTTCAAAACAATAATATAATAAGATGAAGACATAATTTAATAATATAAACGACACCCTTTAGAAGATAAACCAATAGTGGAGGTGGGTATCAAACCCAGTTATTGCTCTTAAGTATCTGAAATGAAACTATGGTGATATTATGACTTCCACTGCTCTCCCATAAGTAAACTGGCAAAGGTTTCATCGTATTTATTCAGTGAGATTGAATTGTCAAATCAAGAGAATAAAACGATGAATTTTGTATTTTTATCCTTTAAATTCTTCACAATTCCTAAAGTGTCTTCACAACTATGATTATGTATCAGTGACCTACCATAACTGTGATAAACCGTTTCCTGTCTTTAGTTATCACGACTCTTACAATCGTAAATTCCATTCTCCCCATTTGATAAGCTAAGTAATCATTTTCTGAGGTAATGGGCCTTTACTAAAGAGACTTTTGTAAACGTAGAGTACACGAAAGTAGAGACGAGAAAGAGAGTATTTTTTTTAGGTCACTAACAGCATTCGCTAAACAGCATGAATAATACAAAATTTCAAAATAAAGTGCTACGGATGATTCTGAATACTTCAAGGCTCGTTAACAACCGAAAAATTCAGGAACAAATCCTGCCGCTGAATGAGATCTTCAAAGATCAAGTGACCAAATACAACTCATATTATATAAAATAATGGATTATGAAGAGAGAGCGAGAGAGAGAGAGAGAGAGAGAGAGAGAGAGAGAGAGAGAGAGAGAGAGAGGGAGAGAGAGAGAGAGAGAGAGAGAAAGCCGTGTTTACTTCAGATGGCGGGTTGCGAATGAATGAAAAAAACTCCGAATTTCGGTGTTATGCAGGCACAACAGAGGCCGGGCTACACCCGCACCCTCTAGTGAGCTTCCCGTGTCCAGAGATCCAGAGGAAATACATGTAATACATATACAATCGACTTTGGGCAATGTTTCTTTTTTGGGGATTTACAAGCAGTGAATCTCATTCCTAAATCTAGTTTAACTAATATTTACTCGCAATTCTAAGTTATTATATATTTACATTGAATCTACACCATACCGTGCAACGATACCTTCTTGATGAGCCTTCCCGAAATCAGGGCTGCTCAGCCTTCACCGCTCTCCTCGAGATGGTGAAGTGGACAAGTCCCTGAAGCTCCCTCTGCTTCTGGATGAAGAGAAGAAATACCCCGAAGTTCTCTTCTGCATTGGCCAGCGCCGGAAGATCGGATTCTTCCATATCCCTTCCAGTTTAAATAACTAATGATCTCCGTCCAGAGACAGTTTTTCTATTCATACAAGTCCTTTTTATATGGCAAGTAATTCAGCCTGTCTTTTCCTATTAAAGCCCAACTTTAAATTGTCCTGCATGAAATGCTGGTAGCACATTTATATAGGTGATCATAGTGCATCCTAAATTATAGTTTGTCTTGCTGTCATCTGTGAGTATTTTAAAAAGTAGGCTTTGTAATGAATTCTGCAAAGTTGCTGTAAAGTTGTAGAAATGTATCTACCTATCCAGGTAGGCTTATTCAAGGTTCTTCAAACTAGATTCTGATTCGGTGCTTGTTTAGTGAACTGGCATCTCCGTCAAATTTATTCCCAGTGATTCTGCATTGAGCCAGTATCCTCACCACTTCAGACATTGCCGAAATCTTATCTACTACTTTCAGTTGCCAGCAGCCCGGTGAGCTAAGAGCAATAAGGCTTTCGGCCCCCATTCTATTGTTTGCTTTACCTTAATCATTCCAAAATACTGCTCGTTAATGTTGCCATTTCTTCTATTGCTGTGCAACTTTCGGCTGAGATCATCCTTGAATATTATCACCTCGGTATCAAAAGTAATACACTTAAAATTATAATTCTCTGTACACCCTCTTATCTAAAAAAAATAATCAAATGGTAACTAGTCGCAGCCTGCACCTGGGTATGTGTGAGTTTGTTGTATGTGTTCCTTCAATGAGAAATGGTTCCTGGTACTAACATCAGGAGAAGTGTCTATGTATCTTTACGAACGTTCTTCCAAGGGAAGTATGGACTACTAATGAACATTCATTATCCCATTGCAAAGTCGGTGACCCGTGGACCTCGGTCACTATTAACTCAGGTTGGCCAAAAAGTCCGTTCGGTTTTTGTCATCACTTTAAGCAGTCTAATATGTAACTAACTTCAGTCCGTCTCTTGCGAGTGCACTCTCGTCAGATACTAGACAGTTCAACGTAGTTTGACGCGAAATTCCGACGAGACTGATTGTATTTTGTGTGTTTAGGATCATCCTGAAAATGAAAAACCAAAACGACACCTCATGCTTTTTTATTTTAAAAATGGCAAGAAAGCAGTGGAAACTTGCAGGAAGATATGCGCTGTATACGGAGAGGATGCTGTTACAGAACGTGTGTGCCAGAAGTGGATTTCAAGATTTCGACCGGGAAATTTTTTGGTTCAAGATGCACCTCGCTCTGGCGAAGTGAGATTAACAGCGACAAAGTGAAGGAATTAGTCGACACCAATCCCCGTTATACAACTAGGGAAATCGCAGTTGTCCTCAAAATATCCAAATCGAATGTTGAAAGCCATGTGCATCAACTTGGCTACGTGAGCAGGCTCGATGTTTGAGTTCCCCATCAACGTAGTGAGACTAACCTCGCCCAAAAGATTTCTATCTACGATTCTTTGCGGAAAGGTGAAGAAAACGATCCTTTTTTGAAGAGAATGATGAAAGGGGGTGAAAAGTCGATCGTCTATAACAATGTGGAGCGGAAACGCTCATGGGGGAAGCGTGGCGAATTACCACAAACAAGCCCCAAAGCAGGACTTCACCCAAAGAAGGCTATGCTCTCGATTTGGTGGGATTAGAGGGGTGTTGTATTTTACGAACTCCTTCCCACGAACAGGACCATCAATTCGGATGTGAACTGTGACCAGCTGGACAAATTAAATTCAGCGATCCACTAGAAGCGTGCAGAACTAGCCAACCGTAAGGGGATTGTCTTCCATCACGACAATGCCAGACTGCACACTTTTTGCAGACGCGGCAGAAGTTACTGGAGCTTGGCTGTTACGTTTTGGCGCACCCTCAATATTCGCCCGACCTTGCACCTTGCGATTTCCACCTGTTTCGGTCTCTTCAAAATTCATTGAATGGACAGACCTTCAACTGTGAAGAAGATGTCAAAATCCACTTGCAAAATTTTTTTTCCAGTAAAGAGCGGATACTCTTTGAGCATGGAATTATGAATCAGCCCATGAGATGGTAGAAGATCCTGGAACAAAACGGCAATTATATCATTGATTAAATAAATCGCTTTGTGTTTAAAAGTTGTGTCTTATTTTCGCTTCAAAACCGAACGGACTTTTTGGCCAACCATTCAAGTCTATTAAATCCATCCCACTTTTAGCTTTCATCCTCTTCATTTAATGAAGTTTTATTCGTAATATCCGTTTCCAGAGTCCTAAACCTTTGATATTTAATAATTTAACTTATTAGGAAGTAGCAATTTCTTTTGTCTTCGTGATGGGTTCGTGGTCACCGGCCAATATCCTCAATCAGAATCTCAGTAGCAAGTCCTCCTCGTACGTGAAAGAAGTGCACGGCAGACGTGTGAACAGTGAGAAGTGAGGATCCTCGTCCATGAAGGAAGTGGCTGTGACATGTGACAAGCAATCTCCTGGCTCACGCCGTTCCCTTGTATAGTATCCGATGTCTGATAATCAGGGAAGCCCGGAGGAAGTCAGTTTTTAGCTCTCCCTACTCCATAGAGGGTGCGCAGAGATCTAATCTGTATGTTCCAGCCTCAGTGGGTACCGTCGATGGTCAGATTGCCAGACGGTTGTTAAATGTCGCTACTCCGTAGAGGGTGCGCAGGGACCTATTCTGTCTGCTCTCACCTCAGCGGATTAATATATAAATAAATAATAATAATAAATTCTCTCTCATCCCTCATTATATTTTCAGTGATAATAAAATTCATTATTTTTGATTGAAAAGAAACGTGTAGTTTTTAAAGACCATTTAATAACTATCTGAAAATCGCTTGAGAGTTTTTCTTCACATTCTTATCGATTATTTCAAACTCGGGACGACGTGGGTATCGGCAAGAGTGGTGGGGAGCCCATGTGGCCCTTGAACCCCTCCAGTATTTTGAGGCAGTTATCACAGGAATGAATGACGTCTAGATGTCTAGGCATTGGCATCAAGTAACAGGTGGGACGAGAAGAGGGTGAGGAGACGTAGGAGAGTAGAGGGCAACGGTTTATGTCGATACTCTGGGCCACTAAATCTTAGGGTCTGAGCAGAAGCGACAATAAATTTGATGAAAACCTAACAGCTCACTCTCATCAACGTAAGCCGGTTTCTCCAAAAACTTATCCACTCATGTATGTACTCACGCATCAAACATAACTCACAGAAAAAAAAATCTTACTTAAAGTCGCTATTAATGCAATAAAATTTGCAAATCCCGTAGTGAACCGGCATTCTGTATCTCTCGATACTGTTCCTTTACTTTTTATGTTATTTATTTCGCATATATAAACTATTTATTTATTATATCATTTTCCAGAATATTAGTACTCATAAAGAGACATTCATGTATGTATTTTTATATTTAAATTAGAAAGCTTCGGTATCTACGAATCTTCTACAATTAACGATTCTGCTATTCAGGCATCATCAGGACTAGAATTTAGAACCATAGATATAAAATATTTATTTTTTGTTTAAAAGCAATAAAAACATAATACAAGAAATTGAAAGTGATAAGATTTAATTTAATAATTAAAAAGGTTGGAAAAACAAATACAAAACAACAAACCCGTGAAAGATATTATCTATTTCAATATATGTTGATACATTTTAGTTTTTTTCGAATCGGCAACTTTACTATAGAACAATTTAAATTTTAAGATATAATCAAAACTTTTTATGAATCTTAAATACGTAAACTTAGATTATTCAGATTGCAAATTTGAGTAAACAATTTTTTTATGAGTAACAAACCATTAGTGTTGGGGGAGGTTATGCATCTAGGTAAGAAATATTAATCTTAGCTATCTCAAAATAGACGATTAATAATACTTTTTTTTATAAACATAATAGCAAAAATCAAAAACGTCCACTAATTTCTTTAAATCGCTCCTTAGGGGAAGAAACGTATAATAAATTATTATTAAATATAAATTTCAATAAATATTTTAATTTTTTAATACTGCAGGCTCAGCCTTCAGTGGAGTCTCGCCACTGCACTGCAACATTTCCACCTCTACCGAGGCTTCCCACACTCGTTAATTCCCTCACTCCACCTTCAAACAGGTGCTCCTAGTAAAAGGATCCGCTTTCCTCAAATAAATTCCTTTATTTTTCCCTTATCCATAATCTTAAAAATTTGAGAGCTAAGAAAAATATAAAATAACAAAACTTGTATATAATGTAGCGATGCTACAGGGAATACAAAAATAATTTGTAAGTAGATTCGCCTGAGGATCTATAATTATATATAATTATCTGTAAATTTAAAGGGGCTATAAAAGAAGGAAAAAAAAAAAAGGTGCTGACATGGTACAGGTGCTGACATGGTTGGGACAAACTACAAGAAAGCTACAGTGATATTTTGTAACAAGGACCCCCTTGGGTATGGAAAAAGAAAAAAAAAATTACTTACACTAAACTTAAATTATATTAGTTAAATCTAAGAAAAACTAATATAATGTTCCTAATTTTACAAAATAATTATCCTAAAATGAAATTTCCAATAGCAAAATTTAAGGAGACGCGGGAGAAGAAACTGTTTGAGGCAATTAAGGAGGACAATAAACAAGAATCATAATAATATCCCGAGATAACAGAATAAGGATTCCGTCACAAAGTTATATTCATATGACATATTATAGACTGTAATACTTTGACTTTAAGGTATGCTTATCTAGTTATAACTGACACTTGGTCACATCGTTCAAGGAAGGATGTCTGATGCCATTCTGACCATTCAATTTCGGGGTGTCCGGGTATTCTGCCATGACATTATTATATATAAAATCCTTTGTTGTGCTAAAATTACAATCTGCCTTACTAGGCAATAAGTAATTAAGATAAATGCTCTCATTCATACCATATTTACAATTCGTCATTCACTCGCTCATTCATACAATATTTACAGACAGCCCAGAGGCCTCCCAAGTCCACATACGAAGAGAAAGTGGAGTCTTGGGAAGTCCCCCACGCTCCTCCGTCAGCTGCGTCACCGGATACTAGCCAGTGGAGACTGACCGAGAGCCACAGACGCTCAGGACATGATTGGAGAAACTGGTCATTGCCAGGACTCCCACTGTCACGCGATTATAGCAGGTCACGAGGCCACTGCCGTTTTAGTCTCCGAGGAGGATTATAAGGATGAGTGGCGCAGTGCAATGACTGTGCTACAGGATTAGGGTGGTTGGAAAGGCTACTGTGGAATTTCATAAACTTGGAAGGGATGAGTTCTAGAATGTAGGGTATATTAAGGTCGTTGTTGCTGACATAATAAGGGCATTTACTATTGTTCTCAGGACCTTTGATTGAAAGGATTGGATACGCTTGATGTTCGACTTTTTTGCTGTCCCCCATAGCTCTATTCTGCCATGTAATGAATAATATTTATGTTTCATTTTTTCTTGTACGAATTTCTAAACTAGTATGTTTTGTCTGATTCAAAACATAGTGGAATATATTTGTATTGTGTTTGTATTATTTAAACTTCTTTGTATCTTGGATCTAGAGGATGATCCCCACTGCTCAATTTCGTATGTCAAAACATTAATATTTAGTTTTCTGTTCTATCTTAATATATACACTGTATGCGTACATGTGGTATGCGTGCATGTGAATATCTAATGCAAGTTTGAAGGCCACCAGGGCAGAAATATGACGTCCGGAGTTAATTGAATGATTGCACGTGGTCGTTATAATGATCTTAAGGAGCAGATAGATTACGTCCTGCAGTGATTTTTTTGTGATCAAAATCTCTAATCGGTTTAAGATCCAAACAGATTTGCCCAATCCGACGCGCAACATAATTTTGTGACAAGCCTGTTCTGATCACTAGCCATGCATGTAGTACACCGAGACCAAATCGATTCGGATAAATTGTTTTATAGATAGTTCATTGGCTGAGTATTTTGTTTTAATTTCACTAACTAGTTGACAAAAAGATCGCTAGTGTTCTCATGTTGTTTTTGTCAGTGTATCAAGGATTTTTTGGTTTCCTCGGGGATTTGGGTGGAACTTCAGGTTTCAGAGAGCACTCTTGGACCCGGGGATTTGGGGCATTTGAGCTTTATTATAAAAATTCACAAAAAAGTATGGAAACGACAGTGGGCTGTGTTGATGAATGAAATATTGGTAGTCATCGTTTACCGACGACCTCCGACAGCCTACCAGAGGGTTGCATGTGGCTTACTCTCGGCAGTCGTGATCACTCAGATCGAGTAAGTATATAACAGGCTCCTATTAGTAATTACGGACAAACTATTTACAGTATTTGGCTAAAAATGTTTTGCTTAGTCAGATACTGAAAATGGTTTAATTATAAGTGGGGCTGGTTTGACTCCTGGGGTCTCGACATCTCCTGACCAGTTCTGCTCTCTTCCTGGTACTCTCTCGTGCCCGCAGCAGCGGTCTACCAAGTGTTGAGTTCAAATAAACTAAACAACGGGATCATTCACGCCTACCAGTGGACTCTCACCAATGTACCAAAACAACCAACCTCCACCGAGACTTCCCACACCCCTTAATCCTCTCACACTACCTTCAAGCAGGTACTCCTAGTATAAGGATCCGATTAACCTAAATATTCTATATTTTTCCCTCATCCTGAATTTCTAACTAGAGAGCTTAGGAAAAAAAAAAAAAAAAAAAATCATTTACGCCCATTCGGCACGAATCTGCAGAAGAAACTGAAAAGACGACTTACTACTCTCTCCAGCACCTCATAACAAGCCCGGCTATATCCTTGAGGCTGAAACTGCTCATATATCAGAGCGTCCTGAGGCCAGCACTGCTTTTTGGAAGATTCTGCACTAGGCACTGTGCCACACCCCTTTCCGAGAGATGAAGGCTCCAGACATCTATAAAAAGTTTGAGGTCCCCACTATTACAGAAGCCATAAAAATACGACACATCAAGTTCTTTGACTCGATGAGGCACTGCCTGAATCCTCTCTTCCTTGACCTGCAACCCCCACCACTACCAGCTAGCTGGCAACTCAGTAGGTCTGGGAAAGCAGACCTATACGGTACACCACTGAACGCTACCCAACCCTTACCGAGTCAGAACTACAGGCTTAGACTCTAGGCTCAACCTTCAGTGGACTCTCACCGCTGTACCGAGATATCTACACCTATGTCGAGGTCTACCACACTCCTCAATTCAATACCTCATTCTTCTTTTCAAATTTTGAGAGCTTTGAAAAAAAAAAAAAAAAATCATTTACGCCAAAGTTAATCTAATCAACCGACCATTGTTTACATATGATTAAATAGGGGATTTATGTTATAGCATCGACAATTACTAAATTACTTAAGTTCAATGTACTAGTTCTTTTGAACATACTTATGAAGGAAATACAATACTTAATTCTAAATGTTAACAAGTTTTATTTTTTATCATAAACTAATCATATTTTGGTTGGTGTAATAAGAATCTGTTCATTTCGATATTCTCTATTGGAAGAGAATAATGATTAAATCTACCACGCATATTCATAATTGTTGGTTTGGTCATTTTCTTTTTAATTAATAAAATCCCATTGTTCATCGTTCTTCACATTTCGTGTTTTCATTTATTTCTCAAACACATCTATTTATATTAATGTTCTATCAGACCAAATAAAATGAAGTAGTATATTAATTATTAATTGAGGATATTTAATAAATACTAAATGATAACAAATGCTAGACATAATAAGAGATATTAATTGAGGACATCGAATAAATGTTTTTATATCTATCTGTCACGATATATCTTAGGTAAACGAAAAGTGGACCGAATTATCGATCCCTATTAGACACATTATCTTCTTGTTTTTTATTTATTGTAAAATATTATCAAGATTTAAAAAAGGGCTGAATCTATTATGATGTTAGTGGCTGGAAATCCCGTCATCATTGTCAGCCGGCATCATGACGCCCTTCGGAGTGTAAGCACTTATACAACGGTATAGCCTAGGCCCATATCGCAATTCTGATACGTACAAAGTAGTTATATACAGTTCAATAATTATTATAAATAAAAAGACTGGAAACTGTCCAAAGAATAAAACGACACACCTGTGACGATATTATACTGAAATTGTAAACTTTCTGTAAAAATTAATAAATTTTAATATGATAATTCAATACTAAATCAAAAATGAATTCAATAGTTAGAACAATAACCATTTGCAAACTTATCGTATATGAAAAACGTACTTAAATGGAAAATATTTGTATAATTCATAAGAGAAATAAACCCTACTGTTGGGGGAGGTAATATATATGTAATCTTAAGAAGAAATTACATTAGACAAAAAACTACACTTATAACTAAAATCGTAACTAGCAAAAATATGAAACTATAAAGAATTTTCTTCGGTTGTTTTTTTTATAAAAAACATCAGTCTTTAAAAAAATATTTCAAAAATCCTCCGTATTCATACTACAAAATAAACTAAAGAAATCTAAAAGAAATGACTGAGGGAAGTTACAATTACGGAAAATTTGGATTTATTGGGGGTAAGATTGTAGGTACTGCATGTATGACCACTGTTTTGTACCAGTTTTGAAATTAACTTTTCTCCCTTCTGCCATTGGGCATAACAAACACTAAAACGTTACAATACAACTGTATTCTCATTTCAAGTTGACTTATCAAATGTGATAGCCCTGTGACGCTTAACACAACAATAATAATAAAGGTTCATTTTAGTTTGATTCAAGGGATATGTTATCCATTAAATCTTAACCGTAAAAAAAATATCAAGATTAGATATAATGTCACGTTTTTATACCACGCCATTTATCTAGGTTACGACGAACGCTGTGAACACGCACTTGGCCCTCCATTGCAAAAGTGATCGTTGCTAGACAGCTATTTACTTCAACTTTTAAACTAAAGTATGTCTCCTTCTTGTCGAACCAGAGAAAGGTCTCGAGTCGTAAGGTGGCTACAACAAATACGATAGAGGGGGAGGTTGTTTGGTTTAGGAGGAGCTAGACTTTATGGGACAGCAATGGTTCTCTGAATACGTTTACTCACTAGTCATCATGCTAGGTGGGTTACAAAGAAGTACAATGTTAAGGGGAGACATTTAGGTACAAGAAGGACACATCTCCAGTACAAAATCAACTGTGAAAAAGTAGATTGTTTCCAATACATGCAAACACAAACGATAGAAGGGGGGGGCAGTTTGATTTTTGATTTCGGAGAAGATAGACTGTTCCATAATAAACCCAATATGTGATCACGCTTGGATGAGTCATAGATTATTATAGAGATGAAATAAATGTACTTATTTACTTTAAAGTCACATTCCATTCTCTAACCATCTCGCGCAATGATCTGACGCACACTCGTAGCATGCCGAAACAATTTCTTTCATCAACCAAAGCAAATGTTTAAATAAATAATTCATCCGTATCCAAATTACTGCTGCCTATGAACTCTCGGCGAAATGGGAAATAAGAAATAAGACACTTTTTGTCTCCCTACAGATTTATTTATTTTCCCTCCATACGTTATTCCCAAGGGTTCCAGCGTATCTGCCAAAACATCGTTGTGAATGCCAAGCCGGCAAGTCCTATATAGTTATAAAATATTTCAGGTTCAATACGTTCTGAGTGAATATGAATAAAGCGTGTTCTGAGCGGGAGAAGGTGTTTTATTTCTTGATACATACACTTCACACGGCACTAAACTTTCAAAAAATAGACTTTATTCTGGGACTTTGGACCCATATGAATAGCAATAATGGTGAAAAATATACGAATCCCGTATATGCACTGTATGCGCAAAATTCTGTCCTGAATCCAAAAACAGCAATGGTTCTCTTGGTCGCTGAATACGTTTACTCACTAGTCATCATGCAAGGTGGGTTTCAAAGAAGCACAATGTGGGAAGACATTTGGGTACAAGAAGGACACATCTTCAGTGCTCGGTAGGTACAAAATCAACTGTGAAAAAGTGCATTGTTTTCAAGACATGCAAACACAAACGTTTCCTGGACGATAATGCATCACAGGGGTAGGATAAATGAAGGGTGTACAATATAGCAAAGGAGAATTTCTCTCCCAACTCCAAACCCGCTACAGGTCCACACAGCTGCACAGGACTTTGAAATGAGATTCCTATTGAAATAATCCATAGCTCAATCGATAACGTTGAACATAAGTAATGTATCACGGGACCCACACAGTGCAATATGGTGCTAAGTTGTGTGGCAGTGCCGTATTAACTTTTTTTTTTATCCAAAGGCCATCTGTAACCAAAATTAATGTTTAAAGTAATTAGCATTGTTAAGATCTCAGGATATTAATGATTTAGATGATTTTACGAATTACCCGCTCCTGATCGATCTATATTTTATCAGATTATTTCTGTTAATATTATTGTAAAGATTCAAAATCAGTTTCTCCAAATACGCAGAATTTAATAAAGACTTCTGATTTTTGTAAAAAAATAACTATCAATAACATGTAGATCTGGTACTATGTTCATCAAACCACGCACCAAAGAATGCTATAAAGATGTAGACATTTACGTTTTATTTAAGGATATAGAAGTGTTCACACAATGAGATACTTCATGTTTATATATTATTTTACATTTATGTTTATGTCTGCATACTCTAGCTTTCCAATGCATTACTGATTATTGGATGTTAGAGGATCAGATCTCCTTTAAATAATAAAATCCCTTTTCTTGTCCATACGATTTCCATCCCCGAACTCGTGGCTATTCTCCGAAAATCCTCCACTGAGAGGGTCATTTTTTCTCTGCTCTATTCCGCGTCGTACAACGATAAACTGTAGTTTACTTGAAATCAACATTTTTGGTCGGTCCCTACATAATTTCAGTTCAGAGCCTAGACCATCTCACTAATCTCCTCCTAATACCTACAAATATATTTGGTTTTATGGTAGTTCGTTAGCCTCTAACGGAAATACGAGTGAAAAAAATAATATTGGTTCCACAAAAATTCAGTTTTAAAAGTCAGTAGTAAACTCTCTGGTTCGGACGTTATATGTCGTAATTTTTTTTGTTTTAACAGCAAACAGTTTTAAATAACTTGGCTCGAGTTCTAAACATATCCACAAAACTACGAAACCTTTGGCTCATTAAAAAAAAAAGAAATTAGCTCCTCCGGATTAAATTATATTAATTACTTCTTTTTTACATCTTTGTTATTCTCACATCAAAAGGTTGGGTTCCGCCTGGAACGTAAAATGAAATAATCTCATAATTCGTGAACGGTGGGTCTGATGTTATAATCAACCAGTTCAAAAACAAGGAAAACAGTCGGATGAAAACAAAGAAAAACATAATTGGAGTAAAACGAAAAAGATAAAGCATGTGATCCTAATGACGTGGGTGATGACCGTCAGGAATACTAATGATACTTGTCTTGAGTAGGGTCGTAGTGAGGCACAAACGATTTTATTAACACTTTATGAAAATGTTTAAAAACTATAGCGTTATAATAAGTAATATATGGTACAACTGGCATTAAGAATATACTGCAAAAATGTTTCTGTTCCTCTGCCCCACGAAAAATTCCTGGGGCTCATCGGGGCCTTCACTGTAAATAGTCAAGGGTCTAGACCACTAGGATACAAGGCTGGATCGAACTCCTTTTGTTGATCTTGAATCTATGCACTGGTATCGGGTACCCTTGAAATTTTTGTTTGATTTACCCAATATTCGAACCCTAAGCTTCGCTGTGCTCCTTGAGCTTGGCAAAGGTTCCTGGCCTTTAAATGAATTAGTGGGAGTCCTGGCAATGGCCAGTTTCTCCAATCATGCCCTGAGCGCCTGTGGCTCTTGCGCTCTTCGTCAGCCTCCACAGGCTCGTATCCGGTGACGCAGCTAACGGAGGAGCGTGGGGGATTTCCCAAGACTCCGCTTCCTCCTTCGCACGTGAGGGAGGTGACAACCATATGGACTTGGGAGGTCTCTGGGCTGTTTGTATATATAGTATGAATGAGCGAGTGAATGAAAATTGTAAATATGGTATGAGTGGGGGGGGGGGCAGTGACGGGATCAAGACAAGATCTTTAAATTATTTTTTGTTTCTAATTATATAAAAAATAAAAAATATATTTAACTCTATAACAATTTGTTTTATACTAATTTTATCTATATCTGAAGAGTAACAGCACCATAAACAATTGTTTAAGAACCTAGACTAAAAAATGAATGCCCAGTAATTGACTTAATCTTTACTTCGGATCTTACAGTTCCTCCATGACGAAATGAAAACCTTATATTATAAATTTCAAATTCCCTATTTTCGGGTTTTTAATGGTTAATGCGCAAATGTGAAATTTCAAGATAGTTGAATTGATAATGTTACATTTTCCCAATAATATAATTGAAGTCAACTGAGTAATCTATGAGTAAAATTTACCATTCATTTGGTTCAATGAGCCTGATAGTGACCAAAATTAAGAAGAATGAGATAATGTTCTATTTAACTTGAGCTAACATTTTAAAGATATTCTTGGGCATGAACCTCACCCTAGCTCTGCGTAATGACCCCAAATCTAATATGGACAATCTCTAAATATTTTTTGTGCGACAATCTCTTCCTTATCCCGTCCAATGAGTTGAACACCCTATTCACGTCTGCAACTTAATGATGTTTACCTTCAATAATGTAATAAATTATTATCACGGTAAATTATATTTTGATTAATAGATAGATAGAAAAAAATTATACCGGGACAAAGTCCCTTATGAATAACAATGAGGTACAAAATTCATTTCTGCCAAATAACTGGAACAATTGAGTTAAATAAATATTGAGAAAAATAACAAAGTACTATATGACTTCTAAAAGAGGATAACATAAAAGAACGTTTGACTGCATTAAGTAAATAAAGTCATAGATAGATCCGCAAAAATAATATGAAAAGGTCAGTGAAATACAATATGACGTTAAATGAAAACCTTTTAATTAATACATACAAAATAATATAAAAGTTAACTATACAGTAATAAAAACCAAAGCAGATGCCGGTCCGACAACTAGATATATGTACATAGAAAACAATGAAATAAAATAGAAATCGTTCCCAAACCACCAAGCGTCTGCCTGGATGCTGAGAAAGTGTTGGAATAGGAGGGGTTTTGAAGGCTCTTAATAATGATGCATGGAGGATATTTGGAAGGATGGAGTTCCAGAGGGTAGCGACTGGAGCGAGGAAGGAACGATCGTGTGCTTTGTGGGCAGGAGTATAAAGGTCAGAGAGGCAGGATATTGTGTTCCGGGGGTTTATTTCATGTTTTCAAAAAGGAATGAATCGAGGAAACATTGTGCACGGAAGGAGGGGTAGAGCCACACTAACTCTGTTTAGAGATGGGAGGTACAGGAGCACCGCGGAGCCCTAAAGACTAATCTAACGAAGAATTTCACGCCTCAAGTTCTATACTAGTCCCACCGAGAGACCACCATATACCAGAGCAAATAGGGGAGGATACGAGGAATTGGTGTATAAGATGGTAGAGGAAATGGCGGGAGTGATGAAATAGTTCAAGGGTACCTATTGACCGATTTGAAATTTCGGAGATATGTTAGTTACATGTAGTGAAGTATAAACAGTACATCATAATGGTATTGTGATATAATTTTTGCAAACAAGTAGGACTGTTGGGGAAAATTTCCTGGATTCATTATTGACAGGTAGTTTATTTTTCTTAAGCTTATACATGTTTCACTCCCGTTACAAATTATTATATTATAACACACTAGTTATAAATGTACACTTTAACAAATGAAAACTACTCGCAAGCGCGAATATTATTAAAATTAATGAACATTAACTTGTGACAATTTCAAAAAGTACTTACACTACTTCCTTATTAAAAACGTATATCTCAATGCTATCTGTTAGACAATGGTTTGACTTTTAAAATGGGTGTAGCGACCGCTAACTACATAAGATAAATCACCCTATACTCTATTGTATATATATTGTAAACAAATGTAAATAACATTACCAAAATATAAATCATTGTAAATATGTTAAACAATAAAACATGCTGCCAGGGCCAATTAGTTACATGAGATGGGACACCAGCTGTCAGCCAGGTATATGTGGACCCGACCGCCGACCCTTCCAGGCTCTGCCAGGGAACAAAGGAAAGTTACATCATTGGCCACAACAACGGCGATCCTTATTGGCTGCGGGCAAACCCAGCTGGGTATATAAGTCGGTGATTTGGGTCCTGTACATCATTCTCCTGTCAACTACCGGCCCGTGGCTCCAGCTTGAAACTCTGAAACTTGACTGCTTCTTTATGAAAAACCTCTGCATCTCTTCTCTCCTAACCTCGTTATGTGTTAGTCCGGCGTTGTCAGACCTCACACCTTCCTAGTGGAAATCTCTGCCTTCGTCTCGCTAAATCTAGCACCTCCTTGGGAGAGACCTCTCCCTCGCGGATGACAGTTGGCTTGGCCCCTGCAAATAAGACCAGCAATGACTCCCATGGCAATCCAGTCTGTCTCTCTCCGGTTCACACTCGCCTTTGGGAGCCGGACGGATTTTGCCTACCCTTAGATACCGAGTGTGAATTCGTGGCCATTCCAAGACCACACAAACTACCTACCTACCCTATACCTCTTCTCCTGAACATAGTGCATTGTCGGGGCACATACCTATCAAAAATGGAGTCAGATAGTAAGACCGCCATGTCGATTGTCCAGGTAATAAAGTTAATAAACCCTCACTTCGTCACCAGAGATAGGGTAGCTAGGCACCCCTCGTGACGACCCGACAACGTGATTCTTGTCAACAGTTATAAAGATGAGAGTTGCTTTGTTCATCTAGCCCATCGACCTGTGCTCCACTATTCCATAATTTATAATCAATTACTCTATTCCGATTGCTTTCGACCACACAAACTACCTACCTACCTACCCTATACCTCTTCTCCTGACCATAGTGCATTGTCGAGGATATACCTATCAAAAAATGGAGTCAGATAGTAAAGCCGTCATGAAACGATTGTCCAGGTTATAAACTCAAACAACCCTCACTTGTCACCAGGGGTAGGGTAACCAGGCACCCCCCTTGTGACGACCCGACAATGGGGTTTTAATTAATTAATGCACAAAGAACTTTAAGATGGTATAATTTACATATTTATGGAAGGCATAATTATTGCGATTACCAGGTTTATTAAATAGTCAATTAGTACGTACGCTAGATACGTAAGTCAGGAAAACAACCGTTGTTACAAAAAAACAAGAATCAAGTCACGTAAGGGATCTGTATGTCCATTACCATAAATTACTTAAAATTAACATACATAGATCTTTTTTTTATCTTTAAGATATTAAAAAATTTCCCTGAGGGCCTTGAAAATGAGCATAATATAAATTGAAACCTTGCACGATTCAGAATGAAGACAAAATTATTGTAAAAACATTTGTAAACTCCAGCTGATGATCTAGCTAGCTGTGTTTTGTGTGTAAAGGATACTTTCAAGATAAGACTTATTTTTTATGGTTTGCTTATGTGTTGCGACTATCCACTAGAATACCTGGTAAATACCGTGTAATTTTATTAAGCTATACAGGTTTATTTATTTCGTATATATTGTTTAATCGTTTGATACTTTTAATTCTAATGCCATTGTAAATCTTTACAGATTAATAAAATTAGTTATTGAACTATAAAAACCAACTTACAAATTAAATTACAAGTTATTGATTGAAAAATGAATCAGAAAACAAGGGAATCCAAATTATTTGTACATATCATAAAAACAGACGAATGTGATTATAAACTAGTGGAAATTTCTGAAGATGAACAAATTAAATTTAATGTTGGGAAAACCCCAAAGGATGTGCCCTGTCATAAAAATGATGGATTTTACTGTAAGGCAGCTATTAATCAAAGTTGTTTTGATTTAGCTGGCTCGAAAAGTTAAACAGTCACAACAGCCTTTTTTCAACAAGTTCATAATCAATTTCAGAACTAATAGGTCTGTTAAGTTTCCCTGGTAATGTCTGGCGAGAAATATAGAACCAGCTTTATAACACCTTAAAAAGAAAACAAACCATCACTAACAAAACATATTAAATAAAATAATGACAATTAGCTCTTCGGTCGACTTTATCTCATCCCGTGATAAAGCGTCGTGGTTTCATTAATTTGAATGATCATCCTCAAGAAGAAGCTAGTCAAAAACAAAATACTACAAATTTGTAGGGTAAGAATGATGAACTTTTTTGTCGACTGCAAATTGTCGAAAAAGTATTGGCTGTTGGGTAAACAAAGACATTGGAGCTTAATTACATTTAATTCAAGGTCAAATCTTGGTATTTGATTGTAAATGTTTTTATGAAGGTTTATTTTGTACACACAAATATTGTATTAAAAGGATTGAGTCTATTGTTTGTCATGAGAATACCCACCCTAAAATTGTTGTTGGGTATTGTCAACTTTTGGCATCACCTCTTACTATGTTTTCAATTGTAGCTCATAGCTTGGTGGATTCTGAGTGGCATAAAATGAGAATCTTTCTTTATTATTTTCCATCCATTTGTTGTAGCTGTCCTTGGAGTTCAGTTATCGTTTAGGGAAATGACATAGCTCAGTATAGTACAGATCTCAAAGTCGAGACTGTGTCCTTACTCAATTGTCGTCACTGAGTTCGTGCTAGGAGCTCCACTGGGTTGACTCAATCAGCCCCTGTGACCAGTGGTTTTCTTTGCTGTAGTTCTTTATTATAAATGGTCAAATAATATGGAGATTCATTGGAGATGCAATTGCAATGTTTGCACACCACAAGATTTGAGTATCTTCCATAATGGTCGATCATTGAAGTAACATTTCCCATGTATATTCTGAATACAAGTATGTGGGATCCTGATACATACAAGCTAGCCTCCACTTCCTGTCTTGTTACGTATTGCGTATGCTGTCATAAGGTAAATAAAAAGGCCTTTATTAATAAAGACAGTTTTAGCTTCACCTGTTCTCGCCAGATCTCCGCACTTATGGATTCAACTTGTTTTGTTTAAAATAATTTGTCGTATGCTTTAGGCAACGTGTTAATGATCGGTTATCTTGTTTATATTTGATATGCGTACTTTTATTTCACGTACACAATTAAATAAATAACACAAATATATAAATAACTTCCGTCTATTTATATGTGTTTGAATAAGTATCCGGCATTACTGGTAGGACTGGGAATCAACATAGACGTATAGCGCTTACTATTAGATTTTGTATTATTATTTTCAGGACGTATTTAAATGTACCCCCCCACCAAAAAAAAATCATTGCTTTCTCCACAATTTTAAATATCCCCATAACCCCTCCATCCAAACGGCCATAGTTGGAGTGTCAAAGATTCGAGATTTTTTTGGTGTTTACCACCAGTGCCTAATGGATATAAGGCGAGTCTTTTCACATATCTGCCATTTGTTGTTACTTCATGTGTAGAATCCATTTTTTTAACCGATATTACAATTGTAAGCTTTGTAACTATTCATCACTATGTTTATGTTTAAATTTTGTTTTTGTAATTTGTTTCGGGAAGTTGGACCGGCAGTGACTCGTGTTTGAAAAATGGCTATTTGTTGTCCAATGACATATGGGACAGAGCTACAGCGAACCCTTTATCTGTAATAAAAGGATATAAAGAGAGTAGTAAATAAAGAAAGATCAATGAAGGATACTCAATAAAAAAAACCCTGACGTTTGTTGACGATTCACAAAGACAGATGTTTTTTTGACTGCTGGGATATGTTTGTTCTGAAAGAGAAAATAAAAACCAAATCCTTTCCACAGCAATTTTTTTAAAATAATTTTATTATTGTTCTTATTACTAACACTGATTGTTAACTGATCACAAATATTTTTACTAGGAAATATTAAAAATAAGTATTTTCAGGCTAAAAATTCTTCTTCCCAGTTTCCTGTTTACCCAACTGTATAACAACAAATAACTTGGCTATTGCCCAGTCCTTGCTGTTTACCGCCAAATTAATTCCTATGGTCTGTAATTCTGTTTGTATTAATATTCATTCAAAATCAAGGTCTGAATTTTTGAAATGATTTGAATTTAGGTAATGGCTTATTAATGTATGTAATTATAATCCAAGGGGTATAAGGGTGGGGTGGCACTTAGAAAAACGTTTGATTAATTTTTCTATGTCATTATTGTAGAAGAGTGCTTATGCTCAATTACCTTTATATTGTTGATCGTTTATTTTACATTACGTATTCATTACACATTATATACACAATACATAGACTGTTTATTTTAAATTTTGGAAACAACAACCAATAATCAAAACTGATTAGCCACCCCACAGGGAGTTGAACCCGTATCATTAACAAGTTATCATAATCACCGCTATAATATCAGTGTCCTAGAACTATTTTTAGATTCAAGTTTAGGTTCATTGGCTTAGCATCGTACGCCATCTGACATGAGATGGTGCTTGGGTATGAAATATTACAATAAGATCAAATTTGAACTTTCGACAAAAAAAATTATTAGTAAAAGATTACTTAAAATTAAATTGCTTGTTAGACATTCTAATTTACGTAGATAGAAATGTTAGATGGAATAAAAAAGAATCCTTGAAATTTCAATCAGTCAATGTTTATTGCCGTATAAAAAGAATTAGTTTTTAACTTCAATAAAGAATTTGGTTTCGTTTGGTATCCTTATGCTCATAGATATGTAGTATTACTTATAAACTAATACATGTACTACAATGAATTTAAGAGATACACAAACATATAACTTATTCTGCAGTTGTATGTTGTTGGAATAAATGAAAAATGATCTATCCTGGTGAAAAATAGATTTGGCGACAAACATGCACGACAAAATAAAAGAAACAAATCAGTAACCTAAGACAGCGATTTTATTTGAACTCTGTTTGTTCAGTTGTTTTGTTTTCAATGGATACTTTTTATATTTAATTTAAATATAAGTTGTTATGTTATATCCATTTTCTATCATATCTATACTTTTAATGGCTTACAGTAAAATCATCATGTTACATCCCAATTACTGGTTCTCTACGAAAACTCTCCAGACGATAAATTATCACACAGTATTGATAGGCATAATCTATGTTAAATTATGAAACATATTGAAAATCACGACTTAATGCTTAAATGTCTCTAGTGGCAATCCAAGACTGAAATGAAAATCATGCTATTAGAAACCTATGTTTTCATCTATACAAAAAACACGAAATCTTCGCACAAGACTTAAGAGACCAAAATTTAACAGGCCGTTTTGACAGTATACAGACTACTTAACAGAACCTGTACCCTCACGCTAGAAAAAAAACTTTACTCATACTAACGGACTATAACTAGGTGGAGGGAGCCTTAGAACATAAAACAAATCCAAACATTTAAAAACGAAGGCATATATCATCATAATCCTCTAGTCAAATAACACTCATCCTGACAGCTCTCCTCGTCACCTAATACGGCGGTGGCCTCGCGATCTATTGTACACAGAAAGGGCAGTTAAATAATACTTATTATATCTTACATTTTTAGTAGAAACGTGTACCTCAGTTGAGACTTATGGCCCCCTTGTTTTTGTAAGTAACCATTTCCTCCCCTAAAATCCTACCATTTTCTGACCTGCTTAGGGGGGTGCTGAACGGGCCATCATGCCCACTCCAGTACTAAGCGTCTGTTTTGACGGCTCTCAGGTCTTGGCTTATGGCGGAACGGTCGGAAAAGACGGCGGGGGGCTCTGCTGCTTCCGGCCCTCAGCCAGCTTGCTAGAGTAATCGCCTTAGGTTAGGACGTGAACTGCATTTAAGCACGAATGAATTCTTTCATCCTAATAAATAAATGTGTATAAGCAAATTGTAACTTTTCAACGATATATTTAAAAGATATTTAGATTATATTATACTGAATGTAAACAAAATGTCTGTTAAAATAAAAGTAAAAAACTTCAGTGGACTTACTGGTTGAGCTTTTTTTCGCATAGCTCTGAACGTCTTCATTAGAGGTTTTTCATCCTAATAACTCTTAGAATAATAATTAAAACAGCGATATAATTATGAATTGGCGCAGAAAACCCGAAGAAAGTTCATACAAAATAGAAATCAAATGTTGATATCGCGTGTACATAAAATTTATATGATGCTCGTGCCTCTAATGATACATTATTTTAGCATAAGAATCTGCCAGTGGCTGAAGCTGATGTTCCCACGGCCGGGGATCATTAGCAGAGGTGCGACTGAACCATTGACGTCAATGGACGGGTCCACCAGAGGTCAAGTTCTTAGCCGGGCTGCCAAGTGTCTGCCATTCTGTTCCCAAACAGTTTAGCTATCGTATTCTTCCTAACGGTACTTCTAAGGGTGGGGCTGTACTTATGGCAATCGGTCACAGATTTACTTTATCTTGCATGTTCAAAGCTTGGCACGAAAGTACATAAAACTTATTCGAGTTAAAACAATGATCAGGACACCTGAAATTTAACAAACATTAATATATATATTTATATTATATATATATTTTTTTTTTTTCTAAGCTCTCTAGTTAGAATTTTCGGATGAGGGATAAATATAAAATATCTATATATTTATGTATGTAATATATGCATATATAGGCGTATATATGTAAGTGATATATATGTAAGTGATATATATGTATTATTATTATTATTTGTTCCGACATTTGTGCACCGCGGCCTCACTGAGACCTATTGTGCGCCGTCCATGTCCCTGTCCTATGTGACAGGCCCACGGCCTTTGCAAATCTGAGGATACTGAATGGATCGATCAGTTCACATAGTTTGGGGTCTACAATGCGATCACTACCAAAGTGAAGGTATCGCCTTCTAGCTAAGTTATCACAGTCACATATTATATGACGTGCCGTTTCTCCCTCTTTCTTGCAGAATCTGCAGATTGGTGATCCCACTATCCCCAAATTAAAGAGGTAAATCGAGAATATATATGTAACTTACTTTTATCAAATTGTGACGGTAGTGATAATCAATATTGTTGTATGATAATTATTTAATATAACTAATAAGAATGAAATGTTTAACTGCTGAATAATTATTCTTAACATTTATCAAACATAAAGAAAGAAAAAAAAATATCTTGATGAAGTAGTTATGTAAAGGATATCAAATAGAAAAAAATATAGAGTTCATGCGGTAGTTACGAAACTAAAAATCATATCCGCATTAAATAAGTCCTAATTAAAAAAAAAAATAATAAGTTACATGAAAAATTCTTTTTGAAGAATAAATAATAAAAACAATGGTCGTTTAATGAATAATGTTGTACAAAAATAATGTCTTTATGTTTCACACTCTTCTCTCTAGGTGAAGATGAAATGAAATAAAAGGATCATTATTCAAGGTAAGAAGCTTAAGCATAGAAACATTTTATAAGAGGTTTCTTGATTACGAGACCTTATCGCCAACAAGGTGATGAATGGCAATAAGTGAGGGTGGCTATTTGCCGAAAGACGTGGCTGAAAAAGATCGGAAAATTCAGGAGTCACTTTTACCCTTCTAGACCAAGAGGCATGCACTCTTAGATCTTATGTAGATACGACCAACTACAAGTGCCTAGGCCTGCAGTAGCTTAAGTCGACCTTACACAGTGCTATGATCGATTAATTTAATACTAATTAATGTTAATTAAGTCTACCTTTTATCTGGTTATAAAATAATATAAATACCAATTAGCCGTAATCATTTATTAGTTGAAAAATTAAATGATTTTTATGTGAAATGATATTGAAATACAGTTAATAACTAATGAATTGACATCATATAACGCTATACTGCATTTCAATTGTCTTCGGCAGGGCTGCTGAGCCAATAGATGTCGATGAGTACTCAGACGGGACAGTAACCATAGATCGATACTGGTCTTTTTTCAAAAAAACTACTTTCAAAGAAATGTTTTTGCCTTTAATAAATCTTTAATCTGACCAGAGCGTATGTGGCTCTAGCGCTCTTGGTCCGCCTCCACTGGCTCGTATCCGGCGACGCGGCTGACGGAGGAGCGTGGGGGACGTCCCAAGATTCCGCTTTCTCTTTCGCATGCGAGGGAGGTGACAACCATGTGGATTTGGGATGAAAATTGTAAATATGGCATGAATGAAAACATTTATCACAATTACTTACTGACCAATGAGGCAGATTGTAGTTTATGATTAATTGCAATAATTCATTATTGTTTTATTATTAATAAGTCTTTAATCGATAGGGAAGATCAGATATTTAAATCGTAAATTATAATATCTGATATATATAATTATAATAAGATATTTAAATAAAAAACTTGAAATCTTGAAAATCTCGAGTGAGATACGGGAGTCAATTTTATCTCGTCGATTTTTATCGTGGTTGATTCACGTTATTTTACCTTACACATAACATGTACAGCAATATTCAGAGTGTTGATCGTTTGCCATTAACACTTCAGCTCTTGGTTAGTGTTAACGATCAATGTCGTAAAAGGGAAAGATAGACAATCAGCCACGCTGAGATAATGACAGATTCATCTAAACATGTTTGAAAGATTAGTCCCTCCTTTATGCCTTGGTAATAAAATCGTAATTAACAATCAATAAAAAAAATGTATTACTTTATCCTTTCTGGTTGACCCAAGGATCAGTGCCCTGGCCATTTTTTTCATCGCATTTAATCACAGCTCAGATTAAAAAAATAATACCGTCATATATATCTGTATCTAGGAAAAGTTTAAATCTTTAATAGTTCCTCAGCTTTGTCTTGTGATCTTTCATCCATAATTCAGAAGAGAGGCGATTGCCCCTTTACATCTTCATAGCTTCACTTTTCAAGATAAACAATTGAATTCCACTGCTAGTATTTGTAACTCATTATGTGGTACATACAAATGATCTTCTTATTACAATTCAGTTAACTAACTTAAGTGAGTGTTTTATTGTGTACGAGTAATATTATTCAATATTATCCTATAGATGTTGTTCACATTTATTAGTTCCCCGCAACATATCCTTTGTGAATACTAAACGATTTGTGATGATGCTTGTCACTAGCTACGGTATAGGATAACTACTAATTCAAGTATGATGCATCACACAATTACGAATTACTTTTTAATTAAGATGCGATCAATTCATTGACTCTTTATAGGTGTTGTTATTATTTTAATGCATCATATTTGAGGAACTAAATGAAATAGGTTATAACTAGGTGAGAAATTGCGATGATGATTTCATCATAGTGACTTTTAATAGACTTAATGCAGTTTGTATAAAGCTTTTGAATAATTATCGAGTTTATTAAGTTAGTTGATTTTCAAATTGGCAGATAGCCGAACGAAAATAAAAATACAGGAAAGCATACCAACTTTATTATTAATCTAATTTATGACGTCAATTATATCAGATTAAATATATATATATGTATATGTATGTTAGAAAGGTCTTTCAGTGAAATAAACCAAACGGCCTTCCTTGTTGTAAAGCAATCACTCATGTTGGTATGTTCCTGTCGATAATAATAGGTCGTTGGTTCTTGAAAGAAACTAGTGCAAAATTACCAACCAATTTATATTATACCTTATTATAAATTAAAATATAAAAAGTTGAAATCTGGTTGATAGGAAGAGGAGAAAAATTGATTACATTATTTGCAGAATGAGTCAGCCATTGGAAAAATATGTAATTTTCAAATTCCTACATTGCTTTGTAATGAAAAATACTTTAGGAGGAATGTAATAGTGTGTTGTTTCTTTTTGAAAAATGATTTCAATCAACGCTTTGGATATGCAGGGATTTACGGAAGTGATTGTGTTTTCTCTTCGAATGAGACAGTGATTTGAAGTATCACAGTGAAAAAAAAAAAAAAAAAGTTTTCTCTTCGAAAATTCCTAAAAAGTGGATAACCAATTTTAAGGGAATTGAATTGAATACTGTGTTAGCAATCTAAATATTATCTCTCGTTCAAGAAAATATACACATTTTTAAATTTTTATATTAAAACCATTCTCTAAACAATTCTAAAAAAAAAAATAGTTATAAAAAGCAATTTATCGATAAGTTTGAGAAATAACAATAATATAATATATGCGGTAAATTGTATTTCCAGCAGACAACCTACACGAATGAGATATTTGTCTGAGACATATAATTTTGATAGAAATCGATTACTATTGCTCATATGTGAATTATTTCATACGGTCCAGATATATTCTTTAATTGTATGGTTGTATTGTGTGGCTTGAATGCTTCAGAATTGTCTGGTGTTTGTATCGAACTGGATTTTCGCAATTACAACTTCTGATATCGCTTCCAATAAATATTCTTTTGAAAGGTTAATAAAATTTCAATGGCCTACTGAGTCACAAAAATCAAAAACTGAACTTGAAGCGTACTCCGTTTTGGAAAGTGGTGGGACCAATTATGTGAAAATGCGCTCACGATAGGTAATTTAAATAGAATTTTTAAAATCATAAGTTCTAGGTGATCAAAAGACTCTTTTACAAAATTTTTTTTAAAATCAAATAGGAGCTAAATAATTTTTTAAAAAAATATTCAACAACGAATTATGGACGTGGGAAGTAAAAGAATCATATCAGTATGATTGAAGGATGGAGTTACCGAGTAAGTTTCTTAAGTGGGTAAAAACTCTTCAGAATTTTGGACCGAAAACCAGCTTGTATTGGTTTTTCATAAATATTGGTTCCCAAAACGTTTTTTTTTCTTTTTGGTATATAATTGGAATTTGTTTTGTAATTGATACTGGGGCAACTTTGTTTACGATTTATTTCTTTTAACATGCTTCCTGTATACCTTGGCCAAAACATTCACAGCGTAGACCGGGGTGGTGTTGAAGATACTTTAAAAATTTCACATCGCTTCTGGCTTGTTTCACAAACACACACAGACGGCCTAATGACGATCACCATATATATTGCCGACAGCGGAGAATGTCTAGCAGTACTTGGCTATTATTGAAGTTATTTTCAATTCATGTGCATTATAAAAGTAAATATTGTTTTCTAGTACGCTTCTGATGATACGGGCCCAGATGTTTTTTTGGGGAAGGTGTATAAACTCAACCAGCTCAAGAATCACTCAACACTAATATGATGGGATTTTTGTCTAGTCAAACGCACCGAAATTATTCCTTTTCGGGGACTCCATGGTTGAGATGAGCTAAGCATCAAGACATCATTATACAAGGCACAAAACAGTACTCATGTTTTGATGAGTCCAGATCTGTACAAGGAAGCGCGCAATTTTGAAAATTAACTTTTTCGAAAGAGCTTGCAGTTTTTTGAAGAATTGATTCTCGAATTGAGTTTAAAAAGAAACGCCAAAAATCAGTTGCTTGCCAGCTGGTTCATTTGAAGTAGGATAGCCACCCAGACAACAGTAGCGGGAAAACCTTTCGGATCTCGGCCTAGAGGCTAGAGGCCTTTCAGATGGCCTAGAGTCCATTAGTTTAAAACGCAAATTACTTGTACTTTAGTAGCTTAGGGTATTACAATTAGTTTAACAATAATAAAGTATTAGAACAGTACCACGATGACTGGGCTTCATTGAAATGGATTTACTACTCATTGATTTTATTTTTCTGTTACCTTCTCTTATTATGCATTTTTCAAGATATGGTTTATTTTAGCGCTGGTGA
The DNA here is from genome assembly GCA_930367205.1 of Acanthosoma haemorrhoidale. Taxonomy (NCBI): domain Eukaryota; kingdom Metazoa; phylum Arthropoda; class Insecta; order Hemiptera; family Acanthosomatidae; genus Acanthosoma; species Acanthosoma haemorrhoidale. The sequence continues at coordinate 25,354,850 of OV884014.1, forward strand.
ATAATTAAGGAACGTTTTAATTTTATATCAGGGGTTTCTTTACAATAAGTACAAATATTTGTGACTATCCCAATTTCCATGGACGAATACTTTTCATGATTGACCCGCTAGTGCGTACAAGAATCTTTTCACGGTATTCATCAACCAGTTCATAACGACTTCATAAAACTGAAATATTGTAAAATTTTTTTATTTAAATAGATTTATTGATTCATTAGATTAGAAAAAAATGGATAGAAAACAGAATTTTAACTGCTACTATGATGTGTGAAAATAACTGACCAATGTCTATTGGCTTCTTGTCCAGATATTTGATACGTAATTTAGAATGTATCATTATTATCCTTGACAGCGAACCAGCGGTTTAGTTCGCGTAAATTTCACATCTCGTATTGAAATCGTAACTATACTATTATAATAGGGGTTTTACCCCTATTTACAATTTTCTAAAGCTAGTTTGATAGGATAAAAAAAAAAATCATTTTTTGTTAAAAACAACGTGTGTTTTTTTTTACAAGCATTTAATAAACAATTAAAAAGCACCATCACTCGTAACATTGCCTCGATTCCTACAACATGTACCTATTACTTTCATATTTGTTCAAAGAAATACCATTTACTCAATAATTGATGAAATAAAGCAAAAAAACCCGATCGTATTGGGCTACAATTCGTTAGAATTTTAGCCTGCCTATTAGTTAAATAAATTAACAAACCATATGACATGTCATGGGATGGAAAGGACGTTTTCATTTCAATTTTACCTCAATGTAAAATTGTGTTTCAAGGTGCCTCATATCTAGGATCGAGGTACAACATGTGATGTACCTTGGTTCTAATGAAAACCTTTTTTTGCTTTATGAAGTACATATAGTTTTAACGTAAGTTAAAATTTACAATGCAATGTGTACAAGACTAGGTGATGGGGGTTCACCTTCGGTTTAACGGTACAACACCTTGCCCTAATCAATAAAAAATTACTTGATATGCTAAATATTCATACTGCAAGTTATATTTCCGCGTAAGCTCAAAAATTCGTGTTTTGTTTGAATGTGAATAATTTACACAATCAAAAAGTAGTCTACTTGCTGAGCCCGAAGGGAGAGGCTCTACTTTCAAACATGTATGGTTCGTCCTGCCTGCATGTTCTACGATGTCGTACATTGTAATGATTCAAGTTTAAAGTTGAAGTTCTCAACACCTTAAAACATGGGCACACTGCTTAAAACATGAGTGTTCCCGGTTTGGAAAAGAAAACCTACGAAACCCTAAAAACAACTTATTGATTGGATCTACCACGGTTCTACTAGTTTGACACACACGTTAAACAACAAATAATTAATATCAATATGATTGGGTACTTGTTAAACGCTAGGATAGGTGGCAGCATTCATCATGATCTAACTCTGGTAGCAAAGTTTGTCGATAGGTGGCGCAACGCTTTAGATCAACTGCCGTAGAACCAGATGACAGGGCATAATGCAAAATTAAATTAAAGATATTTATATTATATTTATATTCCGAAAAAAATTTGTTGTTTACATCAATCATTATGGATGAATGAATTGTATTCCTTGTTAGGAATTTTTAAGAAATAAAATTATAAATAAATAATCCTGATTGAGCGTTTTATATCTCAACTTTCCAATTCCACAAACACAAAAATTGTTCATTAATAATAATAAAACATGTTTTATCAGATATATATAATTTTAAGTTTGAGTAATTAATCATAAATTTCCTACGATTTACGGTATTTTTCTATAATAAATCGTATTAATTCTGATTCTAATTAGGACTTCCATATAGATGTCCTTTTGATTATTACATCGAGTGTAGCCATTAAATGCATACCGGTCTTGATTACATTAAGTACAGTGGTTATTCATTTAATTTATCGGGGTTATCATTTAAAGGGTTGTGGTGTCTATTCAATGTTACAATTTTCGTCTATTTATACTTATATGTTAATTTTTTCAGATAACTCATAGTGCAACACGTAGACATGAATACTATTGCATTACTAAATAAAGATAAATGAGATTCGAATGCCCATATTTCCCAAATTTATTTCTCTACGTTTTATATTTAAATTAAATATAAAAACGTTTGATACTCTTATTATGAAAGACAAATAATAAGTTGTTTAGTAGTTTTTCTAATTATTGTTTGGTTGAAACCACGGCATAGTTACGACTGTGAGGTTTGTAATATTGCCTGTGTAGCTTATATGCAAGATAATTCACTAAATGAACAGGGCCATGAATGTAGTAGACTGAGAATAAAGAGAATTCATCAATAGGGCCGGGTTCGGTTTCTCATTCCTTTCAAACAAAAAGTAATAATCTGAAGCTCTCCTGTGGTTATTGAATCCGTTTCATGATTTGAAGGGTCTGGGCGCGAATCCCTAGGTGGAACATAAATTTGATTTCTTTTCCATGAATAGAAATTTGAGTTTCTGGATTGTATAGCCTATATGAATGAATGAATGAATTGGCTTAAATTACTAAATTCTATTTATTTTATTGTGCTATAATTACAATCTGCCTTTCATAAGGCAATAAGTAATAAGATAAATGCTCTCATTCATATCATATTTACAGTTCATCATTCACTCGCTCATTCATACAATATTTACAGACAGCCCAGAGACCTCCCAAATCCACATGCGAAGAAAGCGGAGTCTTGGGAAGTCCCCCACGCTCCTCCGTCAGCTGCGTCACCGGATACTAGCCAGTGGAGGCTGACCAAGAGCGCCAGAGCCACAGACGCTCAGGACATGATTGGAGAAACTGGCCATTGCCAGGACTCCCACTGTCACGCGTTTATAGCAGGTCACGAGACCACTGACGTTTCAGTCTCCGAGGAGGATGATAGGGATGAGTGGCGCAGTGCAATGACTGTGCTACAGGATTAGGGTGGTTGGAAAGGCTACTGTGGAATTTCATAAACTTGGAAGGGATGAGTTCTAGAATGTAGGGTATATTAAGATCGTTACGAAGGGTTTTGTTGCTGACATAATAAGGGGCATTTACTATTGTTCTCAGGACTTTTGATTGAAAGGATTGGATACGCTTGATGTTCGACTGTTTTGCTGCCCCCCATAGCTCTATTCCGTATGTCCAGATTGGTTTAAGTATAACTTTGTAAAACGGCTCGAATTGTATTCATGTTATTTTCCTATTAACTTCAATCTGATTTTATGTAACCCAACCTCCTTCAAATGCATCTGCGCGTACCAGAAAGAGGAGAAATTATTTTGTTCACTGATTTTGTTATATTTTCACATTGTATAATTTAAAGGGGATTAGAAAAAAAAATGAAGGAGCATGGGGGATTCCTAAAGACTCCACTTTCTCTTTCACATGCAAGGGAGGTGACAACCATGTGGGTTTGGGAGATCTCTGGGCTATGTGAATTTGTAAATGTATGGATGATTGAGTGAATGTAGATCTGTATGAATGAGACAATTGATTACAATTGCTCATTGCACAAACGAGCCGACTGTAATGTTATATCTAGAGGCTATAAATATGTAGGAAAACCTTATAAATATCCAAAGAAAGTATAAAGAAATTTTTGATCACAAAAAACATCTTCCTTTGGCTTGCGTGGTTTTCTCTATAAACGCCGTTCCCTGAGGTAGTGCAATCAGCAAGCCCCTAATAACTCCATCATTTCCAATTTTATATTACACGGGACTATATTCGTCGGATGAAAAAGGAAACGAATGGAAAATTTCAGATACTTCCTTGGCCCGGATTCGTAGTTCTGTAAGCTCAATAATACAGAACGCCAGCCAGATATCGTCGACAACACCGCAACGAAACTCCATTAATATAAGAAAGGTGGGAAACTGGATCAAGTTGAAAAGCTATAAATAAGTTTGACAGCTAGCGATAAATATTTCTTAACCCTCAAGCAAAAAAAAAAGAGGGCTGTAGCCGTCCAAGAACTTAAAAATCCTCTGTGTTTGAGTAAGATTCTTCACACTGGTGTAAATGTGTGTTTATTCTATTGAATAGAATAACAAATTAAAAATTCTTAAATTTCAGATTAATAATTTGTCTTCATTTTTTTTTTAATAATAATAAAAAAACATTACATCTGGGGTCGTAACTTTAACATACGCATGACACAAAAACAATATACCTTGCATAGGATTTTAATTTAGTAACCCAATGATGTTAGAAATTAAAAAGAATCATTAATCCCAAACAGTTAAATTAAAAAATAAGTGATTTCCTGTTATCTACTGGTTCCAGTATTGATTGTAAATGGTTCCAACAGGTAGTTGTATATTGTACAGGGCCATTGTTGTGCAGGACGGTTTTTGTACTCAGCTGAAGATGTCAGCACGGCTGTCTGAAGCTAGCAAATAAAAATATCGAAGAGAAATGAACAAATGGTGAAATTTATACATACATTTAAGTTCTGTTCATAGCTATAAAGGACGAACTCACCTTTCTATTACATAGTACGTATAAAGTAAACTCTTTAATGTTATTGACTATCTTACATTAATTGAAATAGTCAGAAACCCGATTGTTCAGATTGCAAGTAAAAATTACAATTGGCCTGTGCACGACTAATGCAATTATTTCTAGTTGCAAATAGAAGAACCCCCCAAGAAATCGAAATTGCTTTGTTTTTATAAAGAAATCTTTTTATTTAAGGTCAACTAACAGCATTCACTGGAAAACATGAATAATACAAAATTTCAAAATAAAGTGCTACGAATGATTCTGAATACTTCAAGGCTTATTCACAACCAAAAAATTCAGGACCAAATCCTGCCGCTGAATGAGATCATCAAAGATCCAGTCGCCAAATACAACTCATATTTAACGTCAGGGATAACCCATAACCACTTTGGTGGAACCACAAACAACAGAAGACTTATAACTACTTGTTTGAAAATATAAAATTAGGAATAACCTTTTATTTGAATTTTTTTCTGTTTGTACCAACCTTTACCATTTGTGTAAGGTACAATAGTTCTATTACAAAAATAAAATGTTTGTTACTTTTTCGGACTAGTAGTTCTTAAAGTGAGACACTTGCATGTAAGAATTTATAATTGTTAGAAAAAAAAAACTTGGATTCACTCAAAATATATCTTCTTATTGATATATCATCCTAACGTCAGCTGCCTGTAATATCTGCATTAGGGCTACGATTTAGAACAAGACAATAATTTACATATTTAGAAGCAATAATAACACAATATAAAACTCAATTTAATAAATATTAAGATTGGAAAACAATAAAAATAGTATATCATCACACCTGTGAAAGATGTTATCAATTCAATTTTTATTAGCCTATTGTTTATACACCAAATCGGTAAAGTAGAGGTAAAATAAAACAAAATTCTAAGAAATTAAATCAATATTGCCTTGTGACTTCAAGCTGTATAACAGTGATTATGTAATCAATCATACTTTGATCGTTTTTTCCTAGGAAGATACAACCAGGGGTTTAAAATTAGATCAAACATTTCAATTCTCTCTCCCTAGAGAGAGAGAGAGAGAGAGAGGACGCAATATTTTATGAAGCTCTCTCCTTAGCTATTGATTCCCATCCAGCATTTAGCATTTCACTTGTTGCATTATTTACGGTGCTATTTTTAGCTTTAATTTTTAGTTTTTACATACCCAACAGAACCCAAGACAACAGAACAAAAGAAATCCAGTTTTTTTTACCGTTAGCCATTAAGATTGCCCTTCAAACTAGTCACCTGGAACTATTGAGCGAGTATTCGGATCTGTCGATTCGCCTGGAAATTGAAAACCAAAGAATCCCGCCAAGCAGACTTTCAATTTTTCGACCGTCCGGTGAACTTGAATAGAGAAAAAGTACGTTTCATTGCACCCAATAACCCTTCGGGCATACTTTGAGAGATATTTTTTTACGGTGGTATCCATCGCTCAACTTTTTCGAATTAGGATGAAAAATTGTACCTTATTCCTTCACCTTTCACCGCCATGCTGTTGGTCGTGATTTATTGATGCACCATTATTTATTTTATTATGGATTACATTAAAATTCGTTTCGTATTTTGCTCTCATTAAGTACCGCTTATTTATGTAACTTCGGTGATCTGTGATTCGTTTCCGATTCGATGTGCCTTTTTCACTGCTAAAACTAACGGTTTGGTCTTTCGTACGTTGTTTTGGTCTTTCGTATGTTGGTTTCGTAAACTGTTTCTCAATATTAATGTGCTCACGGCTCATTTGCTATAGTTTCGATCATGTTTAAGTTTTTATTAGAGTTTTATAGCACTGAAAATCTTATTATATTTTCACCTGCCAGCTCTGGTGATTACGTCACTTCTTTTTCCCTCCACATTAAATTCGCCCCTAGTGCGTAGAAACTAAAAATGTATAATTGAGGCGTTTGAAGGTTGTGGTATAATTAAGGAGATTAAAATGACTCCAATTGTTTGCTACTCTTTAATAATTTGTATTAATTGCTAATGATTTTGACAGCTCACGCCTGTTATTCACTGACTAAGACAGTTCTTTTAAATTTTGACTCTTTTAATGATTGTCTCATTGACGTACTAGCAGTAAATAAAGAAAACTATTAAACAGGAGCATTGATCAGGGCAAGGTATGACAGACATAAAAATGTATCAAGCAGTACCCCAATCTTACCGTTGGATTTAGGCAAGGCTAGCTTACGGTCATCCGCCAAACCCAAATGAGTGCGAAATGTACGTACCACCCTTAACATCTTATGCGCAGTTCATGTTAAACGCGTGCTTGTGTAATTGCAATAATATTACACACTACAAAATACATAAGCCGTTCAGACATAGTCGACATTCTAAATAGGTGTTTTTTCTAATCGAATGGAAGATTCTGCATTTGTTTTGTTTGAATAGAAACAATTTATAACTAAATAAGCTAACAAACACTGTTTAGTTATAATCAAACGGCTGGTAAAGGGGTTGATAAGAAAAATGTACTAATCATCATTGTGATCAACCACTAACTACATAAGATAAATCTCCCTATACTCTATTGAATATATATTGTAAATTAATTTAAACAAATGTAAATACATTACCAAAATGTAAATCATTGTAAATGTGGTAAACAGCTACCAGTAGCAGGTACTAAGCGACCCAAACAGCCGAGGGACCCTCACCCGGGTCACGTATCGGTGACATATCTCTTTGTCAGAGTACAAAGAAAACCACATACTCAACTGGCATTGGGTACAATAAAACAAAAGCTGATTGGCTACTGACGAAGCTAGCTAGGTATTTAGGACCGGCGGTTTGGGACTGTATATCATTCTCCTGACAACGGCTGATTGGCTCGTGGCTGCTCTGATGTAAACTCTGAAACTTGGCTGCTTCTTCATGAAAACCTCTGCATCTCTCTCTCCTCACCTCGCTACATTTTAGTCCGGCGTTGGCAGACTTCACACCTTCCTGGTGGAAATCTCTGCCTTCGTCTCGCTAAATCTAGCACCTCCTTGGGAGAGACCTCTCCCTAGTGGACAACGGTTGTCGTGGCCCTGCAAGCTTACCAAGCAGTGTTCCCCACGGCGATTCAGTCTACCTCTCCCCGGTTCACACTCGCCTTTGGGACCCGGACGGATTTCTCCTACCCTCAGATACCGAGTGTGAATTCGTGGTCATTCCAAGACCACACAAACTACCTACCAACCTACCCTATACCTCTTCTCCTGAACATAGTGCAATGTCGGGGCACATACCTATCAAATATGGAGTCAGATAGTAAGACCGTCATGAAACGATTGTCCAGGTTATAAACTTAATCAACCCTCACTCGTGACGACATGACACATGTGTTTCATTATTGAAATGAATAGATGCAATCAATGCCGTAGTCTTTTAAGTAGTGCTTAGAACTGCAGTTTACTCGGTTACTTTTTCAGAGGAAAAAGATCATTAGCCATAATAACTTACCTTACCAGTTTAGTGGTCATCATAGGGTTTAATTAAAAAAAAAGGGTTTGAAGGAGCAGGCCACCTCCGCCTTAGTCACTCTGGGTTGCTATTGGCTCATCGCCAGCAGGAGTGTATAGTTTTAACATATGGATTAGAATGGTCAGGGAGGCGGAAACGGAAGTTCTTGTAGCGTTAGGTGGCCGGAACTTGAGACCAACTCTCACCACGTTACGGGAATTGTATGAACAAGAATCCGAAAATGAAATTGTTTCTGAAGAAGCAGGTGATACAAATGAACCATCCGCAAGTTTACCAAATCTAATAAATAATTGTTGACAAACATTTAGTTTATTAGCTTCTTCATTTATAACACGTTTTGTTTTAGATTAAGGTCTGAGATGGGTTTATACTCAATAGCTTTTAAAAGCGTACAATGTTCTGATGGTCAGACACGGAATACAAATAGAAAATACGGATTCTAATGTTTAGAATATATGGTTTTTGAACCTCTGTTGTATTGGTAGAACACTCCTCATCAACAATTTATTTTTGTTAAGAGCAATCATTTTCCCAACTTCATTAATTATTAGCAATATAAAATTTCTGGAATGAAGAATCTCAATTGAGTAGTTTTATAGAAAATACCATGGTGAGAGGCACCAGCCTGGACTGCATTACATTACTTGAAAATAAAACATTGAAATATATGTAATAAATAGATTGTATTAAGAAGGTCAATACGTCTTAGGAATTGCAACTTGTTCTGTGGAATGTCAGTGGAAAGAGGGTCACTCTTAAAGAGTCGTCAATCGAATTTAGTTAATCCGGAACATTACAGGAGTACTGGGAACCTTGTGAGGTACTTCACTCTAAGGATCCAGTTACATAATTCATTTCAAGGAGCATGTTTCTTGTATAAAATATAGTTGTGCGTCATGCGCACAGACACCTGACAAAATCATCGCTGGGTCAAAAATCCTTTCTGCACTGGGGCTAATGTGATGCTCCAGGTCTGACAGAGGGGCTTGTCGGGATATTGGTTGAACAATTGTCGGAGGTGCACAATTGTCGGAAAAGGTGAACAATTGTCTGAGGTCAACAATTGTCGGATTGCTGTAGTTAATAACATGGACCGTGTTCCATGTAGGCGTTAATATCTGACTCCATTTATCGATAGGAATGTGGCCCGACAAGACACAGTGTTCAGGATGAGGTTCAGAGGTTCGTAAAGAATAATACCAGTTTTCAGAGTTCGGGCGAGAGATCGGCAGCGTAATAAGTACAAGTCGTCAGAGGTCTGCTATAGGCTGTGTGGCAAAGTGCCGACGTAGAGTAGCGGAAGGCTGAGTAGGCATATCGCGACGGGCATAGCGGCTATCGGTATATAGAAACTAGAAAAGAATGAAGAGTGGGGCCTACCAGGGGCCAAGTGCCCCTGGTGTCAAGTTACTCGGAAGACTAAGAGACAGAGTGGGAGTGAAGAGTGAAATTTACTGATATAAATATGATAACCCCCTTCCTCGTGGAAGGCTGGGTCTGTCTGCCCGGAGTAAGTTTTACGATACACAGGTAGTCACTTCCTTTTAGTTTTATGACCGTTGGGGTACAAGGGTGTGTTTTATATGGCTGCTAGGGCCTCACCCCCTTGGGTTATTTGACCACCTATAGCAAGGTTATTATCCCATGGGTCCAAAAGGGTTCCTAGCATGCTTTTATGACCAAGGGAAGTGACTCAAGGTCTATTATAATAGGGGTAAGTGTCCTTGCTTTCGGGTTTTATGGCAGTCTAGGTGGCTAATTCGCGTAGGTTTATTGCCGTACCCTTTGAGTTACTTGTCTACGACTTCCGACCTCTCTATGATTTATTACCAGAAGTTACATAGATTTGCATTTCTATTAATATACATTATGAACCAGAGTGTAGGGTAATTTACATATATAGTTAGCGGTCGCTTTAGGGCTCATAAATGAATATGGGTAAATATTATATACAATTACATCCAATAAGAATTATTATTCATTTAACCCTATAATTATGTTTCTAAGCATTAGTCGACATTCCCGGAACTTTCTTTTCTACTTATTTACATTACAACAAATTTATTTATATAAAATTACAATCTGCCTGATTGGGCTATAAGTAATTGTGATAAATGATCTCATTCATACCAATTACAATTTTCATGAACTCGTTCATTCATACTATATATACAAACAGCCCAGAGGCCTCCCAAATCCACATGGTTGTCACCTCCCTCGCGTGCGAAGGAGGGAGCGGAGTCTTGGGAAGTCCCCCACGCTCCTACGTCAGCCGCGTCACTGGATAAGAGCCATGCTGACGAAGAGCGCGAGAATCACAGACGCTCAGGACATGATTAAAGAAACTGGCCTTTGCCAGGACTCCCACTGTCACTTATTTATAGCAGGTCACGAGGCCACTACCGTTTCAGTCTCCGAGGAGGTTATAGGGATGAGTGGTGCAGTACAATGGCTATGCTAGGGAATTAGGGTGGTTGGATAGGTTACTATTGAATTTCATAAACTTTGAAGGGATGAGTTAAAGAATGTAGGGTATATGCAGATCATTATAAAGGGTTTTGTTGCTGATGCAATAAGGGGCATTTACTATTGTTCTTAGGACTTTTGATTGAAAGGATTGGATGCGCTTGATGTTTGAATTTTTTGCTGTCCCCCATAGCTGTATTCCGTATGTCCAGATTGGCTTAAGTATAACTTTGTAAATAAGTAGTTTATTTTCTATCGAGAGATGGGTTGTTCGAAGTAGTCTTTCTACTTATTATGAATCAAAATTGTGACTAAGGATATTAGAAATTAGCAAATTATTTTCATATTTGTATCGTACAACCATTGGAAAATGCACATTCCAATAAGACCTCTGTAATTGTTAAAATGGAGTTTCGTGAAATTCAGAGCAAGAAATCGGATTTTTTCACAGTGGAAATTACTGTCTTTGAGTATTAGTAGGTAGGTATTTAAATGATTAGTACCTCTCTCTATTTCTCCATACTTTGTTTGAATATTTGTTTATATCTTGACTATTCGTGTGGCTCGCTTATGAAATAAACGCCTCTTTAATTTCAATGTCAAAACGTTTGTATGTATTCGTATTGAGTTATATATTTATCAAAGCATCGTTTTAAGCTTTTAATTCATTCACTTGACTAGAACAAACATTTTCAATTATATTCCGTAATGAAATTTCGAAACAATATTTATTGATGTAACAAAAATGATGAATACATATAAATATATCAACTCTCCTCAAATTCCTAAATGTCATTATACTTCGATTGGATACTTAGCCGCCTGTCTCTAGATATTAGTTAGGCAGATAACCTGACTGGCGACATGTACGGTTTAAAAGGCTTTGCTAAAGAATTAATCTAATAAACTATTCCCTCAGGCTTGTATTCAGGGAGTTCAATTCAACTGAGGCTGGAATTGGAAAATGGGCTCAAGAAAATTACACACACAATCGTAAAAGCACGGCATCGTCCAGGCAGGATTATTTTAACTGAATTTTCGTACTTTTATTTCCCCTTAAAAAATAACATATATCGTCATTGCAATAAAGTTCCAAGTGTTCTTGATAGAATCAGTTACATCAGCCAAGACCAATAAATGAAGCATTAGGTATCCATTTGAACCTAAAACCGTCTCTCCTCAAAAAATGTCTCGTTTTGTGGGCAATACAATTTAACTCCAGGTTAGCTTAAGATCATAAGCAGTATCATAATACTGATGCTGCTATGATTATGTGTGTAATACTTTTCAGGGCGATTAAACCAACCGCGTATCTCAAGGACAGAATGCCACAATATTCAGGGAATGGCTTGGTACTTCTAAGCTCCTAGTCCTGTTCCTCTTCAGTACTATCATGATCTTATTTGCCTCCCTTTCTTCACAACCTCCTCCAATACAAATCAGTTATCAAATCTCAAAATACTGGATCCTGTCTATCTGACCGTTTATCTCCCTTACACAAATCATCCTCATTCCAGCGCTCTTTTCTTATTCGTGCCACAAACCTTAGAGACTCTATTTCTAAGATCCACTCAAGACGACGCTCACCAACTCCCCTATATCTTTAAATCAACAAATTCCTTATATCCGCCAATCTCACAGTTGATAATAATTGATCATTATTGTTATGATTTTTTTTTTTGTTTTGGTACCATTCCCTATTTTATCATATTCCCTCTAACCTTTCACGCTCGTTAAATCATGGTAATAATTCCTATATTGAATGCAGTTATCTTCCTTTAAGAAGGCTTTTCGATGTGCGTTTGGTAAAGGATGAAAGTGTAATTGCCCTTCTATTGACTCAGTACCGAAGAGTGAACATGTTATATCCAATACATGACAATAAAACCACACTCTCCCTACCCATAGGTATTGTGAGACTCGACACCAATGAACCCAAGTTTATCCCGCATTATAGATCCCGCAAGGTTATGAAACGAGGTTCATGTACTCTTTTTGTTGTATTTATGGTTGGAATTAAAAAAAACAAAATAAATGTGAAAGAAGAACTCCGTGGATTTCGACCGGATATTGAAGCAAGATGCAAATTGAAGCGAAGACATTGTTGTATGGGATTGGTGGCCTAAGAAAAACTAAAATTTGTCGTTGAAGAATGGTTAGAAAATGTCTCCTTTATACCATATGACATTCATAAGAAGTCACCCGTACTTACTTAATTAATAGATCTGACTCAGTGAGAATATGAGCCTTTATTTAAACTTTTCAATTTGATTATTATATAAATTACGATACTTGAAAATAGAGGAATAGCCACCGAAAAGGCTTGAATCAGTATAAAATATATTATGGGTAGAACAGGGAGAGGTCTGCATTTATTTACACAAATAACCGACCACCATTTTTCCAACATAGAATAAACGTGGGTGCAAGAGGAACTGATAAAGACATTCCTTCATGAACAATGGATGCATTCAGATGACTTTCACTTCCACTTCTACAAGGGAATAAGCGGAAGACCACAGCCTCCAAGATATACCGATAGATGGCGGGATCACATCAGTCCAAGATGGCCGCCATGCCCTCATAGTGTAGTCCTGCCTCTCGCTCAGGTCGGTTCTGTTCAGTGCTTCAAGTGTTTCATTTCCGTGTCGCGCCTCTGTGCCTTACACTACCTGGATAATATCATTCAAACACCCACCGATCCTCCAGTGAGTGCCACAGGAACCACCATCATTATAAGACATCGCGGAGACTTCGACGGGCGGCTAAAAGAGGATGCGTGAGAGCTGTGGTCTACCAGCGATGCCCTCTGCCTAGGCCATCATGTACATGTACATCTTCGTGTTGGCGGCCTATGGGGTCTCGGAAGGTACGTTACATGTGCATATATTCCCAGTGAAAGAATGTTCCCAGACGTTGGCTGCCTCTCACTCGGAGACTGTCCAAGATAACGGTTCTCTCCCGTATCACCTGTCCAACACACCTAGTCTACTCAACAAAACATTTATCTATCTATCACATTATTGCTTTTCTTAATATTTAAAAAAAAAATTCAAAATAAACTCTCCAAATTAAGGCCGTAATATCTTTCGTTGCATGCATATCAGTTATTATCTTTAACTATATTGAAGAATAAAAAACTTCATTACTTTGTATTAGTACATATTTACTCCATTTCTTAATCATTCCCTTCAATTTGCGTTCTCATTTCCATCGAAATCGAGAGATCATAAAGCCTAATAAAACAGATATTAAGGCATCAATTTTTTCAAGAACGATTTTTTTCGTCATTCAAAAGTTTCTGGACAGTTGTTTTTAAAACTTTATTACGGCTATTAATAATATTTATTTCTTTGACATCTTTTTAGCTGTGTAACGTCAAATCAATATTTAAATTTTACAATGATAAAATATTCTTGTTAGTATCGCTTAGAAGACTAGAACTCATTGTTTTCCCCCTAATGTCCGTACTTATCATTCGGGGAATGAATAGAAAAAAAGGTTTTTTCGTTTTATAATAATACGTAATCAGTGAATATGACAATTATTACTTTTATGAATTCAGCTTGCAGACACAACTATTTATTCAGATCGAATTTTGTGAACATTGGATTAGGTATATGAATTAGACAGATTTAATGCATTGTTCATGTATATGTATATGCTCTTAATAGCTTATGGTTTGTTATAAATAGCCAATTGTTTCTCAGTGAAACATTACTTGAACATCCGGTAAAAATATGCCACCAAAACTGTAGACGTCCTCTGATGGAGCCCTAAATGTACGTGTACAGGATCGTCAAACTGGAAAGAATGAATGAAAAATGTATTTGTTTGGACCAACAAGTATTACTTGTTTTTTTCCTCATTCTAATGAACGACAATAAACAAAAAGTAAAAAAACAACGTTATAACCAAAACAACACCCCTGAGGAATGTCACACGCATATAATTTGAGTAGCCAAGTAATGGATTCATGTGGAACAATGGAGGGACAATTAGAAACTGTTGAATTATAAGTGAGGTCATGGCTTAATTCTCTAGAGGCGAGGCTTCTTGGAAACATGACGTCTTGTCAATTTTGTTTTTACCAATAGTGGGAGTGGGGTTTCTTACCAATGTTACCCATAAGTAGGACGTTATGTGTGTAAATTTTGTGTATATTTACCCAATTTCCTTTAAATATATATATATATTTATATGTAGACTCTTTCACATCCTCGATGTGAACTGTTCTTTTTTTTTTGACCTATTTTTATTTGAAAAAAAACAACCCCGATCTGTCCCTAATGGAATGGTGTAATTATGATCAATGATCTCATTTATTACATATATACAATATTGCATTCACTATCTACTGTTTAAAATGTTCCTAGGAAATTTCGAAGATAAACACAGTTATTTGTATTGATTTGAAAGGTTAATGGATAATAAATCAAAATATATTATAGTTTATGGCTAACAAATCAGAATTAACATATAACCAAAAAAATAAGTAAACTTAATAAAAACTGGTGAATGCAATATTGCTTGGAAAAAAATTTAAATTGTTCAAAACCACTTAGTGAGGTTTGTTCCAGACAAGTGAATAGAATATGTCTATTCACTTTACATAGGAGGGAAAGTGTTTCTCACGTAGAATATCATTTATTTCCTACGGATACGGAATTGTTCCAATCACATGAAGTTCCGTTCGGACGGAACTCTGTTGATAGTTTTCTTTTATATCAATGTTTCAGTACTTTTTATATTTTTTTTTCATTTTTATTTTTATGCGAAATGTACTATGTATTTTATACATATAAAAAAAATGTCTGAGAAAGAGCAACTAACGGTTATTTTAATGGATAGTTAAGCTAGAATATTTTTATTGATCTTTTATTATCATACTATCAAAGCTGTACCACTAAATATATTTTTTTTTCTTTTGTAACTTATAAAGCGATAATATATATTTCTTAACATTCCCGTACCACTAGCCATAACTTATAGACATAGATATATATAAGTATTACCTATTTTTGATGCAGTGCAGATATGACAGCACATATATTGTTCATATGGTAATAATAAAATTTTATAAATAGAATAGTTTAATAGATTACAGCAGTCTTTAATAGCACCTATTAGTGGATGAATGTGATCGCTAAAAGTATAATCAACTGAATACAGACTACACAATAAGCAATTTTACGAAGCATTACAAAGGCCCCTCACTACGTTCCGAACAAAACATTACTTATTCACGTGCATATACTGAAGAAACATAATACCACCAAAAATAGATGTACAAGTTTTAATGATAGCCCCGGTACTTGAACAATATTCAAAGACTTTATCCTTTAACTTTTACTTCGAACCCTCCTTGAAGACTACACAGAATCTTGACATCAGAAACGCAGTGAAAGGAGTAACTCGATAGGCATGAAATATTACTTGAAAGTCCCATTATCCCTCCCATTACATAAGTCCCATATGGAAAACTTGAAAAATATAACCAAATCAATTAATTATATATGAGTGAGCATTAAAATGTATTACGTTTTGGGGCTTAAATAGACTATAATTACAAAATAAGATAAAAGTGTATATGCAATGTTTCGGTTATGTTCATTATCATGTTAAATATTTTTTATTCACAACAATGACTATTAGTGACGACATTTTCTATTTAAATCTGTTTTCGATGTCCATTTGGCTAGTGGAAGTTCAAAGTGTTCTAGTGGAATATCTCTGGTATTATTACTCCTCTGAATCGACCTGGTATTCCTGAGTGGTTCGAAATTTGCAACACTCGACCATGAAGTGAGGGACGGTTCATGGTGCATTATCGCACGGCTCGTAAGCTGGTTGGTATGTTGCCTCGCAGGTTGGACCATTTGTAAAGTACGTTTCCAGTACACATGAAAAACAATCCCAAGCCAACATTACCAATAAATCAATCACAAATAACTGTTATTTTGTTCATTAGTTACATCTTTTGTTTACGAAAATATAGTTTTATCTGTTATTATCACGGATGTGTTTCTTGAGCGATTAAATGAATCATAGTTGCAAATAACAGAATGATACGAAATCGGCAGAGAATAAAACCGGTGCATGTTTTATCCTCGACAATTATATATTCGACGTGAATTATATGAGACCTCATGATGGTGCGGGTTTCAGGTCACGTTCCAGGTGCAGATGAGTGCTTCAAGGCTACTACAAAACTACTACGGATGATTACACACACCAACATCTAGCATCAGTGACTGATGCCCAGTTTTTCTCAGGAATTCAAAATTTATGATATCGATTACACGCTAGAGCTACTAAGTTTTGGATGAACCATTATCATCCAAGCGACATTTAGAATCGATCCAACTATACATATGAAATATGTTCCCATCATAAAACAATGAACTGATGAAAACTCCAAGTCATGTTTGATCCACCACGCAATTAATGGTTTCGTTACGGCTACAGAAAGGATTTTAATGACGTATCTTAATTATAGTATACTAAAGTCCCTAATAATACTAATTATTTAATCAAGAGGCCTTCTCTTCTACCTTTCTTCCTTTCCAGATCTTTAATTTGATACCCCACTAACTACGAAACAAAAGTATTTATTTTCGATTGGGTAACAATAAGTATGTAATCGATTAACCACTCTGCACATTCCTTGACGGACACCATGGTACCAGGAATTGTTCAATTAACGAAACTAATAATAGAAAACTACTTAGGAAATCACTCAATTCACACCGGCCCTCAAAATTACTTACGTAACCACAGGCATCGTGCATGGTACGAAAACTACAAAAATCCAAACCTACACCGTTAACACATGCTAATAATCAATGACGGGTGCTGGAGCTGATAGTATAACAAAGATCTGAATAAAAAACATAAACTTTCACAGCCGGTTTCACTATGAATGTTTGTAGGTAAATTTAATAGGTAAATAGGTGTAAATTTTTGTAGGTTGTAGAAACGGCCATTTCATTGCACGTATACAAATTATAGCCTAAATAAGATAAATTTAATAGGTTTTTTTGAAACAAACTAAGGCCAGAATTGCTCAAAACATATGCTGCGTAAGCACAAATATAAATTATATAAAAAAAGTTATCTTTTGATAACTAAAAAGCAATTATTTTGATTTTCAGGAATGCTATATTTATAGACCCCCTCATAAGAAATCCAAGTTTTCGACCCCCCCTCGTGTGTTTTCCATTATCTTAAAAAAAAAAAAAAAAAAAAACGCGAAGAAAAGGTTTTCCTCAATAACTCCCTTCCAGTGCCTTTTAGGCAAAAATATATTATTACCAGTTTTAAAGAAAGTTGAATTTCCCGAAAGTTTTATACCTAACAATTTCCGATTCCGGGTGAAAATTTACTACAGGTACTGAGCTACAGGGACGTCAAAATCTGCAAAAAAAACCCGCAAAAAGCTAGACATATACGTTGATTTTACCTGAGTACTTTTTTTTTTGTACTGTCTGGGGCAAAATGAATAATTTATGCAAGAATTTATTTCGTACAAGCTAAATACAACACATTAGTCAATACTCTCAATGGATGCCGAGATAATGTGGATAACGTAATAGAATAAAGTTAATTAAACAGTATTGTATACCCACAGAAACTTTGCAACCCTAGTTTTTATAGATTCATTGGAGATTATAAACATAGTAAATATGTAAAAGTAAATGAAGGGGTTTTGCCACGGCGAAACATATACATTTGAAATTCTTATTGCCATAAAATAATTAAGATGCACTCTTAAAAACTATAAATATGCGAAACGGAACCGAATTTGTTCACACTGTATATTTATCCGCATATTTCCGTTTTATTATTTATTGGAATAATACTAATGTATTTATTATATTTTTAACGTTTAAAATCTCCTAGTACATTTTTGCAGCCCCTATTATATAATTCACGGAGGCAAAAACGTCTGGTTAGAACATATCAGTGATTCTTGGGTAGAAGGGATCTACCTTTTTTACTTCTTTCGGAAAACACAAAAAAAAGGAACTTCAAAATATTTTCACGAATCAGGTTTTTAAAAAAATTTTTTTTTTTTTTTTTTTTTTTCTATATATAATCCTTTATTGTGCTAAAATTACAATCTGCCTTTTATAAGGCAATAAGTAATTAAGATAAATGCTCTCATTCATACCAACATCCCCATTGACCAAATATCGATGAAAAAACTTTCCTACAAGAAGTACATCCTGTGGATTATACCGGTAGACAAGCGACTCAAACTTAAATAACTTGCTTTGAGAGTTCTGGCAAGAAGAAAAATGTATCCCCTTGGGTGGATACACCTTGATCCAGTTCCACGCATCAGACTTTAAGGATCCATCATGTTCATGGTTCTGCTCCCACAGTTCTTCGTCATAGGCATTAGCAGTCTTCTTATTACAGAAGGGATTTATTGATTCAATCCCAATCCCATTTAATTCTATCTCATTCAAACAGAATAAATGAGACAACCACAATAAAGTCTATAACTCCTCTGCCGAGGCTTTCCACACTCCTTAGTTCTCTCACACCACCTTCAAGCAGGTGCTCCTGGTGCAAGGATCCGCTCAACCCAAATATCCCTTTATTTTTCCCTCATCCTTAATCTTGTAATTGGAGAGCTAAGAAGAAAAAAAAAAAAAAGTCAATAACTTACCTATATATAATGTAGAGATACTATAGGAAATACAAAAATAATTTGTAAATAGATTCGCCTGAGGATATATAATTGTATATAATTATCTGTAAATTTAAAGGGGCTATGGAAGGAAAAAAAAAAAAAGTCTATAACTTACCTATATATAATGTAGAGATACTGCAGGAAATACAAAAATGATTTGTAAATAGATTCGCCTAAGGATATATAATTTTATATAATTATCTGTAAATTTAAAGGGGCTATGAAAGGAAAAAAAAAAAAAAACGTCTATAACTTACCTGTATATAATGTAGAGATACTACAGGAAATACAAAAATAATTTGTAAATAGATTCGCCTGAGGATATATAATTGTATATAATTATCTGTAAATTTAAAGGGGCTATGGAAGGAAAAAAAAAAAAAAGTCTATAACTTACCTATATATAATGTAGAGATACTACAGGAAATACAAAAATAATTTGTAAATAGATTCGCCTGAGGATATATAATTGTATATAATTATCTGTAAATTTAAAGGGGCTATGGAAGGAAAAAAAAAAAAAGTCTATAACTTACCTATATATAATGTAGAGATACTACAGGAAATACAAAAATAATTTGTAAATAGATTCGCCTAAGGATATATAATTGTATATAATTATCTGTAAATTTAAAGGGGCTATGAAAGGAAAAAAAAAAAAAAAAAAAAAGTCTATAACTTACCTGTATATAATGTAGAGATACTACAAGAAATACAAAAATAATTTGTAAATAGATTCGCCTGAGGATATATAATTGTATATAATTATCTGTGAATTTAAAGGGGCTATGAAAGGAAAAAAAAAGTCTATAACTTTTCATAGTGCAAAATTTTTTTTTCGACTTGAATTAATAAAGATTAGAAACTGCAGAAAGTAAAAATTAATCATCAAACACAACAGCATGGAAGAATACCTGTTTAATCATTATGCTTAATAAGGGTTTATTGTTAATTTTATTTCGTCTATGGGGTGAACACAAGATATATTGGAATATCCGAACTACCTCATGCTCCGACCAGTATTAACTTAAAGTGCCATTAATGTCACCTCTTAAACTTCTATTAATCGTTTGTAGAGAGATACTTACAGCTTACACGTAGGAGTCCGAGGTCAAGGTGTAAATATATATTTATTATGATTAGCAATGAAACAGGTTACTGCTTCACAATCGCTTCCTAGGCCGCAGCCTCTCAACGGTATGAAGGATCCTTCATGAAGATCTTTATCTTTCGTGTTAGATCTCCGACGAGGCTTTCTGTAACATTTTCCACCTTGGCCAGCCTATACATATATAGTGTGTCATCTCTATTAACACCTTGTTTTTATTATTTTTTTCCGTTTTTTTCATTTATATTTTCCTTGAGCTGAAACGTATGTATGTTATTCAATGTAGACTTTTTTCATAGTCATAAAGCGATGTTGTTAGTATTTTGTGTTTAGACTAGATGCCTGGGATAATAGCATCCACATACAGTCCAAGATTTTTAATTAGGTATGTATGGGGTATATATTTGGATATTTTGATTTAATTGAAACACCGGTTTCAAGTCAATAAAACATTCGTTTAAAGATGCTTTTAAACGAAAACGCTTTTAAAAGCGATTTTTCTGCATGTATAGCCACTCAACACCGCGCTGATAGCGAATTCAGCCAATAGCTGATGAGTCAATTCAGTTCAACTAACCTCGTACCCCAAGCATATAAATCTTTCAACCCGCAAAAATCTCTTGAACTATAACTGGAAATGAGCTCCTGGATTACGAGCTCTGCCTAATTGCAAATGTTTGCTCTTTGTTCATCGCTAAATCATTACGTTCCAGGTCTTCTAAGCAAATGTCGAAGCCACCCTCATAATCCTAGAAGCTAAACTATATACTGTCCACATACTTTGTTAATTGGCACTCAATGAAATTCCTTTCCTGTAAGTTAATTACGCCATGCAAGCCTACAAAAGCTAGTAAAGTTCAGATCAAAGCTCTCCTTTAATCTACATCAAAGTCGTCATCAACATGATGAGTTTCATCTAATTCTTTTTTTTCTGACCTTCATTCCTCGTTGAACTGACGTTTCTGGACCCAGCCTGTTAAGAAACAAAACGCTTTGTGCGAATGGTATCATCTTTTCAAAGAGTACGCTTCATTGAATTTATACGTTTACTGAAAGAGAGAGAGGCGCCCTAGTATTGGACACCCAATACTATTAGGTACCAATACAATAGATTTTGAGTAGATATCAGATAATCTTGTGGTATTAAGCCCAATCGAAAGGAAATGGTGTGCGCTTTAGTTTTATTCCTCAGCAAACTTTAGCCTAGTTTCCATGAGAACACATCACATTATTTTCAGTTTATAGTCACATCCATGCATTTATTCAAGTGGCTTATAATTAATTATGACAAAATTGATTACTTATGTAAAGATTTTAAATTAACGACTTATAGGTTTTTATATATTTATTTTACAATACGTAGGTCACAGTGTCTACAACGAGGCAAAAGAGATATTAGGGGGACCGGAAAGTAATGTTTTTTTACATTAAATTCAAACAGATAAATTTTTAACAAGTTTTTGTTTTTAATCAATGAAGCAATTGCCCTCGTTATCAGTAACCTTTTGCCATCTGGTATGCAAATTTTCAATTCCTGATCGATCAAAATCAATTTGCTTTTGAGCAAAATATCTGGAGAACGCATTTTGAAATTTGTTGCCACTTAGAAAATGTAGCGATCGGAATAAATGGAAATCCGATACCAGACGAGTATGGTGGTTGAGGCAATACCTCCCACCCCAATCCATTAATTTTTTCCAGGGTTCTTACGGAAAAAATAGGCAGTGGGGTCTTGCATTATCGTGTGCAGAGTAACGCCTTATTTATTGACAATCGCTGGGCAATTTTCAACTAAAGATTGATTTACTCGGTCTAATTGTTCACTGTAAAGATCTGCATTCACAGTTTTTCCAGGTATCAGCGATAAACGACCCCGCGAATACTCCCCCAAACACACAAAAGTGTCTTTTTGGAGTGTAAACCTGGCTTAGCTACACGTCGTGCCGATTCATGCGGAGAGAGATTTTCGGATTATCGTAGAGGACCCATTTTTCATCTCCAGCCTCACCCACCATACTCGCCCGGTATTGTGGATGAGGCTGGAGATACCTGTTGATAATACAATACCTGTTTAAAAGTAAAGCCTCCAAGGAACAGGAACCATTCCAGCATATTCGTAATCAAAAGAAAAAAAAAAAAAGTGGTCGTACCACCTTATGTGTGGGTGCCAGTTTAACCTCTTGGAATGTTTTTCTGTAGCACCGATATGGTAATCAGCATGTAGGTGTTTCTCGTTTGTAGATAAGTAAGGAAGGGTGTTGTGTCATATTCAGATTCAGTAATTGTTCATCCTGCCAACTAACCGGCCGGAGGACCATTTTCCCGAAAATATCTTACAATCATTTACTTTATTCCATTTCTAAATCCTTTTTTTTCAGGAGAAATTAACAATACCACCGAGATCAAACGAAAGTACGCTTGGTGTCCAATTAGTGAAATCTTCCCTATTGAATTTTATTGGAGATATTGGCGAATGTTTATTATTATTATTGCTAATGATGACAATTATGATGATATGAGATAGCAGATGATGAAGAGATTTTCCTTTAATAAATAGTTTTTGTGTATATTTAGATTCTTCAGATACTATTTCATTCATGAAGAAAATGCATAATTTAAAAATAAATGCATGATGTGCTTGATCACGTTTAAAATATATCAATGATGTTATCTGATTGAAAATTTAAAAGAATTTATAGTTTTAATTTATAATTGAAATGTTGATTGATATTCAATTCAGCTGCTTTCACCTTTCAGTTTGACAAAAACAACGTTTAATTTAACTATAATAAACCAAACTCGAAGATCTGTTTAAAACGTACCTTAAAAAATATAACCTATAAAACGCTGGATGTCACATTTAATAATTTTCACTCAATGACAGCAGGTCAATTATCATCGAGGAACACTTTTAGGCGAACAATTAAGCTTAAAATGCAGAAATATAATAGTGTCAATAATTAAGATTGTACATAAATTAAAATAACCAAAGTCGCGTGGTGTTTCAACTGCATTTGGAAGGAAGTGTGCCAAAGGAAATTGCAGGACAGAACATTATAGCTATAACGAAGAAAAAGCGAAAGAGAGGAGGGAAGAAAAATACTTGATAAAAAATATCTGAGAAGGGTCAATTGACCTGTCTATTTCTTGGCAATGGGCTGGGATGTGCACTGTTATTACATGTCACTTGTATTATTCTAGTGTTAAAGAAGACTGTCCCTAGGCCCCTAGTGGGTTAGAGCTTTCTCTGGCAAATGGCCCTAAGCTAGGAGATACTAACTTCTCGTCCTGCCACGAAAATTAGACAAAACGAGACTTGGTCTTAAGCAGAGAATTTAGTATACAAGAAAACTTCAGTTGGGAGACATTCGTCTCATTCTTCACCCTGACTTACACGAAACGGTTGTTAAGAAACATTGATCAATAATGTTGAGGTAACATATTGCTTGTGTTTAACAATGCAATAAAAAAATTACAAATAAAACATTGATACAATGAGGATAAATTATAGGAATATAAATTGTGTCTTTAAAACGGGTCTAAGAATTTTAAAGAAATATTGCGGATCTACTATTGTTAGGTCCTTGGAAAAAGGAATTCTCATTCGAGTTAAAGTATATTTATGGAGATTCCGTCTATTCAGACAATATCAGAATTACAATTATGACAATATATATAAATTTACATGTTTATAAGCATAATGACATAATACAAGAACACAATACAATAAAACTTGATTTAATAAATACTAAGATTGGAAAACAATAAAAAGCGTATAAAAACACACCTGTGAAAATCTTTTTATCATTGTTGCATACGCCGAGTAGGCAATTGTAACCCTAATGATGCATACATATAAATGAAAATAATATATTGAGAAATAGATTTTTGTTATATTCATTTTAATTTTTCACATACTAAGTAAGTCCGGATCAGGTCCGTGATAAAATGTAACTTTATTTGATGATAGAGACAAGATGTCATTCCCCAAGATAGGTAATATCACTTAAGTACGTACGTAATTATATCACTTATACTTGTAGTTATCGCAGAATAACTTTAGTATATCAAAACGTCGTACATAA
Source organism: Acanthosoma haemorrhoidale (assembly GCA_930367205.1). Classification (NCBI taxonomy): domain Eukaryota; kingdom Metazoa; phylum Arthropoda; class Insecta; order Hemiptera; family Acanthosomatidae; genus Acanthosoma; species Acanthosoma haemorrhoidale. The sequence goes on from OV884014.1 coordinate 25,379,176, forward strand.
ATAAATATAATAAAAATCTGATATATATATATTTTTTTTTATCAATCAAGTCCAAGCAGAAAATAATAGAAAGAACTTTATCTTCGAAATTTGACCGTTGTCCAGAATGGTTGTTTACGGCGTGTCCCCGTGACCCCGAAACATGTGCGCAGCGTCATCCCAAGCAGCAGTGGCTTAGGAGGAAGCCCGTTAAATATTTACAGACAAACATGTCCATCATCGTCGGTGGATGATTGTCCCCAAGAGGACACAATCTGGGTGACTAGGCGTCTGTGATAGAGTGCCTGGTCACGGTGTCCGGGCGCCACGTAGCTGTTACCGTTAGCTCTAGGAGCCTCTTGTAACCACCGTAGGGATCAAAGCACCGGAGGTGATGCTTGGCTATGCTAGCGACGACCGTAGTCTTCCTACTCGACGATATTCGGGACTCTGTCAACATTAAGCAATATACAAAATGTGACAAAAACTTCATAGGCATGTCTGGAGCCAGCGGGTCCTTCCTGGGCTATCAAAACATTATGTGCCTGAAACCGGTATACCGTAACCCATGGTTGGTATAGAATACTTACCACGTAATGAATTACATACCGCACAAATTAGTGATAGCTATGTTGTTTTTTTTAGGGTGATCGGATCCTTGTACTAGGAGGACCTGCTTGAAGGTGGCGTGAGAGGAGTAAGGAGTGTGGGAATCCTCGGTGTAGGTTGATTGTTACGGTACAGTGGTGAGAGTCCACTGGTGGCTGGGCCTAGAGTCTTCTCTAGGCATGTAGTGCAGTCGTAGTTAGTCTGATATAAGTGAGGGTGCCCCTTAGAGGCTTGTTGTTGGTGGGCCAAGCGCCGTGATGTCAACCATTTCTTCTGCTTTACTCGATCTTGTGAGTGTCCATCGTGCCGGTAGTGGTGGTGGTGTCATGTCTCGGAAGAGAGGGTTTAGACTGTGCTTCATCGAGTCGAAGAACTTGATGTGACGTCGTCTGATGGCTTCGGTGATGGTGGGGAGCTCAAACTTTTCGTGCATGTCGGAAGCCTTCATTTCACGAAAAGGGGTATGCCACAGTGCCGTTCGAAGGATGTTGTTCTGGAAGCTCCGGAGGTGAGTTATGGTGCTGGCATTTAGGAATCTAAAGAGTGGTGTCCAAAACAGTACTCAGGACGCTCTTGTATATGAGGAGTTTCAGTCGAAGGGATATGGCCTGGCTGGTGATGAGATGCTGGAGAGAGTAGTAAGTTCTACGGAGTCGTTTTAATTTCTTTTGCAAGTGTGTGCCGAACGTCACGTGCCTGCCTAGGTTGATGCCCAGGTAGCAGATGCTGTTGGCTAATTTACATTGAGTCCCGTCTATGGTAAAGCTGGGTGGACGCTTCTTTTTCCCATGCTGGATACTAATAAATGAAGTAAATAAGTAAAATGTTTACTAACTAATTAATTGGGAATGTGACGGCTGGCAAATCGATGGATCTTTGAAGGATCATATGACAAGTTCAATGTATGTAATATGATCTGAATAATTTGATACTCATGTGAACACGCCGGATTAATCAAATGCCGGACATACATATAAATGAGTAAATGTGAGTTTATAAATACGTAATATTTTATTAAAATTAGCTGTTGTCCTTCTAGGGGAGATTGTAATTTTCTTCAAATAAATATATCTTATTGAAATATTAATGTACAGACAGAACAGTTCCTCTGATGATCGATTTAAATGAAAAATACATGGTATAGAGTCTGAGACACAGTAGTAGAGTTTAGACCCTGAGGTTATGACCCCGTGAGCTGATATGGTTGAAATACAAGCCTTACCTCTAACGAGAAAATTTTCTGTTCAGTTGGAAGGGACTTAGAAGAAGTAAAGAGGGTCATTTGTGAGTTGTGTATTCTTTTCACAGAATCCGTGGTTTGGCTGGTTAGCAGTACAGATTCTCTCAAATAAAATAAAGAGATAACAAGTTCAATGTATGTAATATGATCTGGATGATTTGATACTCATGTGAACACGCCATACATTAGAAAAAAATTAGATTCATGTGAGTGAATTATACTTTCTACCAAACTGCTCATAGCAGTTACGAGGGTCAGCTTCCTCGAACTACGTAGGTTCCTCTTACGATCAAAGGATTTTCTTAGTGGCTAAAATTATATTTTTGAATTTTGCATATACTATAACGAGAGTTGTCCAAGTTTAGGAGAGTCAGTATCTTGTCAATGAAAATTACATTTGAAAGTAATTAAGAAGAAAATATTGACAAAAACCCCAAATCGAAACCAGCTAGAATTTCTATTTGCGTTACCGCCTACAGTTTTCTCAACCCTCGTGAAGAAATCAGAGTATTAATTATACCGTAAATAACTTTTGCAGCATTTGCTTGGGCACTACACAGTGAGATGATTCTATTCCTTTTTCAAAACTTATTGTTTTTGATCTAATTTCGGATATAATGTCATAACGAAAATATAAATAAAAACCTTGTTGTTCAAGGTTTAATATACCTTTTCAAATGTATTTACGCCAACTATCGTATTGCACATAGATCTCGTACCTGTTTGAAAGTGGAGGCTTGGAAATTACGTCGTGATAGAGATCTTACTGTCTCATCGATAGCAGATACGTTTTGTTACAGTGCAATATCGATCATCTAAGTGTAGATTATCAAACGCCGAAATCCATATAAATAACAGAAAAGTTGCTTTCATGTGTATAAGTTCTACATTCAATAAGATACTATCCATTAAAGTAATACAAATTTCAAATCTAAAGAAAAGAGTGTTGTTTTAAAAGTCGATAAATCGTGCGCCAGGCTCATTTGAAACCGTCATCACATTTTAGTTTTATGGCTAAATTTTAACGATCTAACAAACTAATTTTGTAACCTTGGCTTTAATGGGATCCTTCTTTGTATAAAGTTTAACTGGAAATTCTATTTTCTGAAAATAATTGCATATTTAAAACAGCATTGTTCACTTTGTGGTTGTAACGAAGTTACTTCTCGCTAACTTTGAAAAGCATGCATAAAGTATTTATATCTTGTTCATTTCAACTGGCTACAATGTCTATTTTTGAAATAAAAATGAACAACCTACAAAGGTTGCTACTTAATTGTAGATGGCGCTGACAATGAGTGGTTGCTTAGTCAGTCTGGGTGCTTTATATCGGGTGGCTAAAACTGATTCTGAACACTCCAAAATACAACTTCTTTTCCGTCTAACCGGTGTTTCTCAAGGATGTAATCTAGACCTTCTCCTCTATGCACTATTTATCTCAGATATTTCTACTGATCCCGTCACCTTTCTTGATACCTTCGCTCATGACTCAGCAGTTCTCGCAGCCCATTTGGATCCTATGCAGCATTCCAAAACCTCCAAATTCACCTCGCCAAACGTTTGCACTGGCACCACAACCAGTGGTGAATAGAATTTAAATAAGGTGACTTCCACGTAACTTCCACTTTACAACTTAGATGGTTTCCACCAGTCTTCTTTAATGATCTACTCCTCCCGATAACTGACACAGTACGATACCTTGGATTTTGCCACGATTAGTGTGGTAGATTTAGAACCTTTGCACTGACGCACTTAGATGATAAATAGTTAAATGGAAGAAAACAAAATACCGAAATAGAAAAGTATGTTAAAACCAATCTTGACTCAGAGTTTCGTACTCTCAAAGCACTCAATCATGAAGCCCACCCATCAAAAGTCCTTAGAGCAATATTAAATGCCTCACTCTACGTCTCCAATAATACCCTTCCACCATGCCTAATCCTTTGACAAATTCCCTCTATTTTTTTTTTTTTTTTTTTTTTTTTTCTTCATAGCCCCTTTAAATTTACAGATAATTATATATAATTATAGATCCTCTGGCGAATCTATTTACAAATTATTTTGTATTTCCTGTAGCATCACTACATTATATACAGGATTTGTTATTTTATAGAAATTATATAATGAATAAACAAGTATAATGATATACATTCTACATGACTTGACTGAACTGACTAATAAGGTGATGGGGCTCACCTTTTTGATCAACCTTAAAACTAACTTACATACTAATTCTTATCCTAATTTTTCCCCAACAGTCTGTTGCCATCGATGCGGGAGGGGTGGTGGGGTCATAGTGTTAAACACTGGATTTGTCAGGTGCTGCAACGAGTCAAAAAACTTAATGTGTCTCCGGCGGATGAACTCACCCACCGACGGCACACCAAGCAACAGGTGCAGGTCAGCGTTCTTCAACCTCTCGAAAGAGGTATGTCGGACCACTTTTCGCATGATTCCATTCTGGAAGTGTTGGAGACATTTGGCTGTATTGTCAGTCAAGTGGGTAAATAGCGGGGCACCGTACAGCAGAGCTGGCCGGAGGACACATTTATATATCATCAATTTAAGACGAAGTGACAGGTTAGGTGAAGTTAGCAAGTGCGATAGCCGGTAAGACCTTTGTCGTACTTTTTCTATTTTATTACTAAAATGAGTAGAGAAACGGAGATGCCTATCCATTTTTATACCCAAATAGTGCATTGAGAAAGCTGGTGAGCTCTCTTGCCCTCCCACGCTATACGATTTTGGCAAGGATTTTTTCCCCTTTTGGAGGGAGAAGATTACGCAGTCGGTCTTCCCGGCGTTTACGCTGATATTTAACATGCCCAGTCTGTCACTGATAACGTTACAAACTGACTCGGCGTGTGTAAGAGCTCTTTGTGCACTCATGCTGCTGCTGTAAACCGCAATGTCGTTGGCGAAAGCGATTGCAGTAGCTTTCTTATAGTTTGTCCCAACAATTTCAGATGTGTACATGCTAAAAAGAACCGGAGACAAAACCGCTCCTTGAGGAACTCCACAAGTCAGAGGGAATGGGTTAGAGAGGCAATCACCCACCCGTACCCTCACCGATCTGTTCTTCAAGAACGAAACCAACAGCCAGTTGTGAATCAGAAAGTAGCATATCCTATGAGAGGATAGATCCTGTTGGAAACGGTCCACAATGCACCATAAGAGAAAATGACGCACCTAATATATTCTACCTCGGTAAAGATAGAAAAAACTTTATAAACATTAGGGATGTCTGGAGCTATCTGCAGATCTTCCCGTGGAATTAGGTTGAGTCAAAAATTTTATAGGGAATTTTTGACTCAACCTAATTCCACGGGAAGATCTGCAGATAGCTCCAGACATCCCTAATGTTTATAAAGTTTTTTCTATCTTTACCGAGGTAGAATATATTAGGTGCGTCATTTTCTCTTATGGTGCATTGTGGACCGTTTCCAACAGGATCTATCCTCTCATAGGATATGCTACTTTCTGATTCACAACTGGCTGTTTACGCACTTAAATCAGTTCATAAATGTTATTGGTTGTATGGGGCCGGTTTGAAGTGTGAAATTTATGAAATAAAACCACTCCTTTTTCTCCACATCTTCATCAATTCAAACATGAACGTTTTAGATAAGCCATGTTTTTATTCTCAAGCTGCAATTATTGAGCGACGTCTAGCATATCATAGCCAAGCCGACAGGTGCAATAGCTGCTATCAGCTCGAACCCTTCTAAAGCGTTCTGGTATAAATTAATAAAGCTGTGGAGAGACACGAACTAGACACTTACGTAAGTATTTTTATTGTTAATAAATGGTGCCCAGAATTAACGCAAGATTTGAATTTGCCGCCATTTGTGCAGTAAAGTGCTGGCAACCCTTAAAAAAACCAATTTTACAACTGACAGTTTAGGGTTAGTAAAAATGGAGCGTTACGCGATAGAACAACGTGTGTTTATTGTTGAACATTATCTCAAAAATAATGGTTTGGCGGCC